>JALGBA010000949.1:1517500-2142500 GCA_023970755.1 Azemiops feae
CTTCTTTTTTTTTCATTTTTCATCCAGGACATCAAGGCAGCATACCCAGAGTTCATTTTCCCCTTGTTTCTCCCCACAAAAACAATTTGATATGATAAGAAGGACTGAGGAAGAGAGACAGGGACAGAGGGTGAATTAGAACCTGCATTTCCCTTCCCCTATAATCCACGGTAGCTCTGTAAATTCAATTTTATAATGCAATTATTTTGCCCGATAATTTTAAAACGTCTTTACATTGCTGAGCTATTATTACCTTCACCGTTACCATCATCACCACTGCTACCTCTACATCCATCCACCCTCTGAAGACCACAGAGAGTTTTCCGTGATGGCATAATGCCCACAAAAAAAGTAGGATAGTTTGAAATTTTAATGTAAAATGGAGAGTCAAAATACTAAAATAGAAGGTAAAAATGGAGACCATAAACTCAGAGCTACTCACCCATCACCATCTTGAGCTCCTCCTCACCCCCAAAGTAGGGTAGTCTAGGAGCCAGTAGAAGACTTCTCAGTAGCTTCAGCATATTTAGTTTAAAGCTCAACATCTTTTCTTTTTTAAAGCCAACAATTGTGTGGATGAAACTCTCCAGTTGGCCACCAAATTTCTGAGCATATTTTGGAAGTGGAAATCAATACTTTATGAGTGTGTGTGTATATATATATATATATATATATGACAATCCTTGGCTCCATTTGTTGAGAAAGACATAGTTTTATTAGAGATCAAGAGACCCATGGTGGCGCAGTGGTTAGAATGCAGTATTGCAGGTTAGTTCTGCTGACTGCCAGCTGCCAGCAGTTCGGCAGTTCGCGTCTCACAAGGTCAAGGTTGACTCAGCCTTCCATCCTTCTGAGGTGGGTAAAATGAGGACGCAGATTGTTTCTTAGAGAGGGTTGTAAAGCACTGTGAAGCGGTATATAAGTCTAAGTGCTATTGCTATTGCAGCATTGCAAAGCCAGAACTGAAAATCGCGCACCAAAATCTCTAAGTTCTACTTTCTCTCCCTTAGCAGCCTCTTATTGCCCTCCCGAGTGCAAGCAATCAGGTTCAAGCAAGATGTTTTCATAATAATCAGCGCAAGCATAGTTTGGTATGTGGCCCCCTCCTTCTTCCAACTGGGTGACCTTGAGGCAGCATCTCAAGGAGATACAGCACTTACTTTAGTTTCCAGAAGCATCCCCCCTTCCTTTCCTCTCCCCACAGTTCATAGCAGTCTGTTACCGCATAGCAGTGAAGCACAAGGTAGCATAAGGTGGCAACTGACATTCATCACCATCATCAGCATTGGAAGGGACCTTGGAGGTCTTCAAGTCCAACCCCTGCTTAAGCAGGAGGCCCTATACCATTTCAGACAAATGGATGTCCAGTCTCTTCTTAAAATATTCTTCCTATTCATCTTCCTATTCATCTGATGAATAGGGAGGGTATTAGAATAAATAGCATGAGAAATGTATCCCTGAAGTTACGATTTGAGACATCTGCATTAAAAGCTCAGCTGAGGCAATTATTCTATATATAGACTCTATAACACAAGGAGAAAATGTTGAAAAATTCTTCCTGCCTTGTTGATGTGCACAACATGTGAACTGTGATTCAGAGTCTGAATTTTTTTTTTTTTTAGTAGAAGGAGATTGAAAACATAACATAATGGACAAAGAAATGGCCTTTTCTCTCCATTAAAGATGAAGCTCAAAGGGAAATACAGCTCTCTTTATATTAGCTCTGCCAATTCTCTCTTTCCATTATAAGCTTTGCCCTAGTTTTCCCCCCCCCTTTTATTTGTAAAAGGCATTTTGAAATTACGTTGGAGCATATGTGACCTTTCTTTCCCCCATATCTACTGCTAATCAAAACTTTACCCCATCACTGCAATCATTCAATGTTTAGATTAACTGTGTCTTAATGGATATTTTGCCAGTGTTTGGAAATGCATCAAACCAGGGATATGTTACATCTTTAATGATGGTAATAATCTAGAGAGATTTCATGGAAAGTTAGATCAAACATGATAAATTGCAACATAACTGCTTTTCCCCCCCAGTGAGTTGCGTTCAGGCTTTCTGTAGAACCTGTAGGAGCAAAGATGCAACAGATGATGGTACTTTATACTCTAATTCCACCTCCTGTACTAGAGGTTAACAAGTGATAACCTAGAGGTTGCATATTCCTTTTAACAATATGAGATTATGCTACCAAAATTCTGTGGCAACAGGACCATCCTTCAACATTCTCTCTCTCTCTCTCTCTGTGTGTCTCTGTCTCTCTGTCTCTCTCTCTCTCTGTGTGTGTGTCTGTCTCTCTCTGTGTGTGTGTGTGTGTGTGTGTGTCTCTGTCTCTCTCTCTCTCTCTCTCTCTCTCTGTGTGTGTCTGTCTGTCTGTCTCTATCTCTCTCTCTCTTTCTCTTTCTATATGAGGGGAAAAGAGAGAGACAGAGTTTTGAAAATTAAAAGTGAGGATTCCTACCACTGAAGTTGAAACCCATTAAATGATAATGTGTGAAGTTATAACCTGATAGCCTTCAAGAGGGTAGGGATGGCATACAAAGTGGATCAATCAACTAAAATACAGGTTGTGAACTCCAATCCTGCATGACAGCCAACTTGGTGACTTTGAGGCAGTCACTTTCTCGGCCTAGGAAGAAGACAAATGGCATAGCACTTCCCAAAAATGTTGCCAAGATGCTGTCCATGTAGTTAACGAGGACTCCATCTGACTTGAAGGCCCACACAAAAACCCATTGAAATCAATATAAGTAAATAAATATAAATATCATCATTTAGTTTGTTTGTAGCTCCCTACGAGGATGTCAAGCAATTGGGTTACATGTGTAACTTGATCTCCATGGTATCAGCTGAACATAAGAAGGCTGTAGGCCGGGAAGAATCAAAAAGGAGTGACAACAAGTCAGACCATCATGCAATTAGCCAGTTTAACTTTATCCATTCTATGGATTGTCCAAAGCGTGTTAGAGATAACATTTTAAAAAGAGGGAACTGGATTAACTTTCCATGGTAGACTAATAAGAAGGGAAATGTAAAATGGAATGAGTTTCTTCTAAAAGATTCTGGTTTTGCCACAGGAACAATCTAATTAAGCCAAATCTAACACTACAAACTACATTCTGCTCTAGAAAATACACTTACAGAAACACAGAAATCAGAAAGCACAGTTTATTCCATTGGGGGGAAAAATAAAATGTGGCAATGAACTGCTTGATTTTGCAAATAACTACTCTTAATCCAACAGTCCTCCAAATCATAATATTCAGTAGAAATTCATTAGTATCTTCTTCCTTGTCCTTATTATTATGCATTATTAATTCAGATCTGTGCCTGGGAGATGTACTGTATGTAATTATTTTTCTTTTCAAAACATAATAGCTTCACACTGCGCTTGTTACAGTAATGATATTTCATCTCTGAATGTTCCTTCAGACATTCTGGGGCTGTGACAGAAATTTGTATTTGAACAGAAAAGCTGTCAGGAAGGGGCTGGGCTGCTATCCATCAGATTTTTAATTCTGGCCATACTTTAATGCCAGTGACTAGCTGTCCAAGCCACTAAACAAAGATTGAAATTATGCTTTCTGTTCTTCTACTTCAAAAGCTGCAAAGTTAGAACGGAATCCAATAGACCTTTATTTCACTCTATTAATTTCATATTAGTCCTGAAGTGTCAGAAGAGTTTAGGGGACTCGGAGATAAGAAGAACGGGAGCCTGTCACTTTTCATAATTTTACAGGAGATTCTACAAATGTAAATCCTTTCTTCCTCTTCTTACCCCACTCTTTGTGATTATAATGAGTTTTTTTTTTCCTCAGCTCCTACCCAGTCAGTGTTCAGGATCTCAGTTTCACTTCCAAAAATAGGAACTGTTATGCCATCTCTTAGCAATCCCAATAGCAAATGACTTATATTAAAAAAGGGTACTTTAGGCTTAGCTTTTGTAAATGCTTAGTATAAGAGCCATGGTGGTTAGAATGCAGTATTGCAGGCTGACTCTGCCCACTGCCAGCAGTTTGATCCCGACTGGTTCAAAGTTGACTCAGCCTTCCATCCTTCCGAGGTGGGTCAAATGAGGACCCATATTGTTGGGGGCAATAGTCTGACTCTGTAAACTGTTTAAAGATAGCTGTAAAGTACTATGAAGTGATATATAAGTCTATGTGCTATTGCTATTGCTATCCCCTTATCCTTTCTAGAAAAAAAAATACACTTCTATAGAGGGATAAAGCTAGTATTATTTTTTAGACCAAATCCAGGAGCATATCACGATTATGTTCAATAAGGTGTAACCTGATAAATGGCATGTTCTTGACAGCCAAATTGCATATGGATTACCATTGGTAAAAATTTCATCATAGAAATACTTTAACTACTAAGTGTGCAAGTTCTGTTACAAGGAAGATTAGCATATTCCCTTAGAAAAGGTTACACTTCATTTGAAAACATTAACTTTTCCCCTCCCTGGTCACTTTTTATCTTTAATCAAAGTACTTTTGAATCCAGATTCCCAACTTTTATCTCTATTGACAGCTTTTAATAAGAAAGCCCATAGTACAGACGAGCAAAATGCATCGTAGGAGCATTAAAGGGTTGGCAGAGGTCCAGCTGGGAAACTTTGACTCTGGGTTTTTTTCCCCTTTCCAGTGCATAACTATTGACTCTTTTTAAATGGTCTGTAAAGATTGGAAAAGATTGTGCCTTTGTAATATAAATGAAATTACATTAGTCTTGTGAATGTGCATTCTTGTTGTATATAAAATTACATTAGTTAATGGAGATATTGCTTAAGGCAAGGCATCATAGTGTGGTGCCAGAGCATAAAATGTAAAATGATGGAAAACCAGAAGAAAGAAACAAACAGGTGACAGCACCTAGCCAAACCAGGCTGATGTCATAGAACATAGAATAATAGGGTTGGAAGGGGTCATGGAGGTTTTGTAGTCCAACCCCCTACCCATTGCAGGAGATCCTATATTATCCCAGACAAATAGCTGTCCAATCAAACTATTTTCCAAAGCACCAAAAGGCAAGACAAGAAACAATGGTTGGAAACTAACTGAGGAGAGAAGCAACTTTCCTGGTGGCAATTAACCAATGGAATAACTTGCCTTCAGAAGTTGTGGGTACTCCATCACTGAAGAGACTGGACAACCATTTGTCTGAAATGATATAGGATCTCCTGCTTGAGTGGGGGTTGGACGAGAAGACCTCCGAGGTTCCTTCAAACTCTGTTATTCTATGTTCTATGTTCAGTCTTTTCTTGAAAATCAGTAATGGAGCATCCGCAGCTTCTGATGGGAAGCTGTTCTACTGATTAATTGTTCCCATGGATAGGAAATTTTGCCTTCGTTCTAGGTTGGATTTCTCTTTAATGACCTTCCACCTGTTATTTCTTGTCCTGACCTAGGTGCTTTGGAGAATAGGCTGCCCCCTTCTTCTCTGGGACAGCCCCCCATGTACTAGAAGACTGCTACCATCTCTTCATATTATATTCTATCATAAAGCAACAGCACTTAGGCTTATATACCATTCCTCAGTGCTTTACAGCCCTCTCTAAGCAATTTACACAGTCAGCATATTGCCCCCAACAATCTGGGTCCTCATTTTACTGACCTCAGAAGGATGGAAGGCTGAATCAATCTTGAACCAGTCAGGATCGAACTCCAGACTGTGGGCAGAGTTAGCTTACAATGCTGTATTCTAACCACAGAGCCACCACAGTCCCTATCATATCATAGCCCAGACCATAAGACCATATAGACCATAAGCATAGTCAGATCTGTTATTATTTGGATGGGAGATGACTGGAAAACCACAAGACAGTTAACTAGACTGGGAAGTAAAAAAAATAAAATCCTACAATGCATTGACTAGGTATTTGACTATTTGTTGCCCAGAAAGCAACGTGGAAATATTCATCAGTCACCAGGAATTGAGAAGCAAGTTGATCTTAGGTGCATTAATATTTCAACAAACTCTTTCAAAGTAGCTGAGCCATTGTAGCCTTTCCCCATCTGATTTCTGCAATATTCATACTGTGCTTATCAAGAGGATGCAAAGATAAATGTGTGAGGCTGTTTACACATTTGTTTGTGGAGTGATGGCTTCATTTGTGTTAGCTGGCTTGATGCAAATGAAACAGTCCGGGCAAGAGATGACCTTATTCAGCTTATTCACACCTTCAAGCTACAGCTGATTATTTTATAAATAAATAGAAATCACAGGAAGAGAAGGACTATGGGCTCAAAAGTGACCACCTATCCAGCCTAGACGAGTTCAAATCACCAGGACCAGATGGATTACACCCCAAGATTCTCAAGGAACTGGCAGACGTGATCTCAGAACCACTGAACTATATTTTTCAAAGATCCTGGAGCACTGGGGAACTACCAGAAGACTGGAAAAGAGCTGATGTAGTTCCCATCTTCAAAAAAGGGAAAAAAATAGATCCAGGAAACTACAGACCTATCAGCCTGACCTCAATACCTGGGAAGATTCTGGAAAAGATAATCAAACAACAAATCAGCGAACACATAGAGACAAACAAAGTCATTACTAAAAGCCAACATGGGTTTATCAAAAACAGATCATGCCAGACAAATCTTATTGCATTCTTTGACCAAGTGACAAAATTAGTGGACCAGAGGAATGCTGTGGATATAATTTACTTAGACTTCAGTAAGGCATTTGATAAAGTAGATCACAACCTACTACTCGATAAGATAGAAAAATGTGGGTTAGACAGCATCACCACCAGATGGATTCGTAGCTGGCTGACCGGCCGTACTCAGCGTGTGGTCCTCAATGGAACCGCATCTACATGGAGGGAAGTGTGTAGTGGGGTGCCCCAGGGCTCTGTTCTAGGCCCAGTGTTCTTCAACATCTTCATCAACAATTTGGACGAGGGGATAGATGGGGAACTCATCAAATTTGCAGACGACACCAAGCTGGCAGGAATAGCCAACACTCCAGAAGACAGGCTTAGGATACAGGAGGATCTGAACAAACTGGAACACTGGCCGCTATCTAACAAAATGAAATTCAACGGTGAAAAAAGTAAAGTTCTACATTTAGGCAAGAAAAACCAAATGTACAGGTATAGTATAGGTGGTACCTTGCTCAATAGTAGCAACTGTGAGAGGGATCTTGGAGTCCTAGTGGACAATCACTCAGATATGAGCCAGCAGTGTGCTGCAGCTGCCAAAAAAGCCAACACATTGTTAGGCTGCATTAACAGAGGGATAGAATCAAGATCACGTGAAGTATTAATACCACTTTACAATGCCTTGGTAAGGCCACACTTGGAATACTGCATCCAGTTTTGGTCACCATGATGTAAAAAAGATGTCGAGACTCTAGAAAGAGTACAGAGAAGAGCAACAAAGATGATTAGAGGTCTGGAGGCTAAAACATATAAGGAACGGTTGCTGGAATTGGGTATGTCTAGTTTAATGAAGAGAAGGACGAGGGGGGATATGATAGCAGTGTTCCCATATCTCAGGGGCTGCCCCAAAGAAGAGGGAGTCAAGCTATTCTCCAAAGCGCCGGAAGGCAGGACAAGAAGCAACGGATGGAAACTAATCAAGGAGAGAAGCAACCTAGAACTAAGGAGAAACTTCCTGACAGTTAGAACAATTAACCAGTGGAACAACCTGCCTCCAGAAGCGGTGAATGCTCCAACTCTGGAAGTTTTTAAGAAGAGACTGGACAGCCATTTGTCCAAAATGGTATAGGGTTTCCTGCCTGAGCAGGGGGTTGGGCTAGATGACCTCCAAGGTCCCTTCCAACTTTATTATTATTATTATTATTATTATTATTATTATTATTATTATTATTATTATTATTATTATTATTATTATTATTATTATTATTATTATTATTATTATTATTATTATTATTATTATTATTATTATTATTATCTGCCATAATCCAGATCAGCATTTGGATTTGTGCCACTAAGAATAAAAGAGGGCTGGCAATGTTAATAAGGCCAAATCCTCATCCTCATGGACAGTAAATGGCAAGTTGTATGAAGCTGGTTATCCCATTTCCTTCTATTCAGGACATGGCATATAAGCGCTGCTTGACCAGGGTCCGCAGTATTGTCATGGATGCTACACATCCTCATTACACATTTGCAGTATCCAAAGCAGAACAACTAGATTCTGTAATAGCTTTATACTTGTTAATCTTGTTAACTCTCAAGACTCTTTTTTTTCTGTTATGTATTCTAAATGGACTGTAATTAATATATATGTGTATATATGGATGTGTGTGTGTGTGTGTGTGTGTGTGTAGAATAAGTTTATGTGTGTGCATGTATGTGTATGGTTATATATTTATTTATTTTTATTGAGACTGGGTATCAGAATTTCATTTTTTAATGGGTGCCAGTGTGTTCACAGAAAAAAAGTGACAACAAAGCTTATCTTTTACTGAGTGTTGCTAAATTATGCTAATAGAGAATGGGATGAGAGCACATTATACAAATACAGCAATTGCATTTGTTAACCTGAATTTTAAACAATAAGGTATGCTATGAATACGTTGCGTTTATTCAGAAGTAATATATCACATTGAGAAATGAGAACATGAGGCAATGTGGTAGTCTTCAGAGAAAAAAACAAGTTAAAGTTTGACTACATAATAAGAGAATAGTCTCATTGGATAGATTTAATGTCTTGCCCTCTGTGATTACAGAGAGGAAAAATAATAATATTGTTTTAAAAGGCTATTCTGAAAGGTCAATTAAATTGTGTTTTTTTTCACTGTCTGTGCACCAGCCTTGGCACTGTGATCTAACAAAGCTCTTATTAGCCACTTGTCTATGCCAGCTCCATTAAGAATATATCTTTTTCTACCAGTGGCTTCACCTGTTGCTAAATTCTGCTCAATAGCAAATGCCATAAGGGGCCTATGAATCTAATTTTCTGAAGTTGTTAATTTGATAGTTACATTTGATCCCAGGTTGGCTACTGTTTGGATTTTAAGCTCTCTCTATTTATCTATAGCTATAGCTATGTATCTGTACCTATCTATCTATCTATCTATCTATCTATCTATCTATCTATCTATCTATCTATCTATCTATCTATCTATCTATCTATCTATCTATCTATCTATCTATCTATCTATCTATCTATCTATATCCATCTATATATCTCTATATCTACATCATATATATATGCATCAACTATCTCTATCTATCTATCTATCTATCTATCTATCTATCTATCTATCTATCTATCTATCTATCTATCTATCTATCTATCTATCTATCTATCTATCTATCTATCCCTATCATCTATCTACCTATCTATATCTTTATCTTTATATCTATCATCTCTCTCTCTCTATCTATCTATCTCCATCTCTCTCTCTCTCTCTCTCTCTCTCTCTCTCTCTCTCTCTCTCTCCTCTCTCTCTCTCTCTCTCTCTCTCTCTCTCTCTCTCTCTCTCTCTCTCTCTCTCTCTCTCTCTCTCTCTCTCTCTCTCTCTCTCAATTCTGGGAATTGAAGTCCACATATCTTAAAGTTGTTAAGTTTGGAGACCCGGTCTACAGCAAAACAAAAGTTACTACCTCCCACCTTTGATCTAGTTCTAGTATCTTTAGCCAATATACCAAACTTGTTATTCTCTGAATATATGGCAATGATTTATGAACATGGGAAACAAAAACATTTCAGAATTTTGCAACTCTCTTGAAAATTACATTTCCACAAAAATGTGCGTATTTTTTATTATTATGGTTCTCTTTGCTGTAATGCGATAAAATTGGAGACCTAATTTATCCGCAAACACTGTCTTGCTCTTCATTTCCGATGGCCACCCAAACGCAGGAAGATCCTCAACTTGAAATATTCAGGTAATGTTGATTGTAGGGGGGAAAAAGGCATGAAAAATAACAAACATGTTTTTAGCAGAAATATCGAGGACTTAACAATTGCCAAACATATTTAAGGGATTGATTTCTTTTTTTCTCATTCAGTAGGTAATTTTATCGAACTATGTCAGGTCTAAATCATCAAGGGTCAATGGCAAGCATTTTTGTTGCGGTTGCAAAACAAGATGACAAAATTATATTAGATATGCATATGGGCTGTAATACCATCATTGTATCATGACTGGAATAAAAAATAAACAAACCAATACTGAGAAATTACTGGATTTCTTCCACAGGACATTTATTTTATCAAAACTAAAAAAAGGAAAACAATAAAAAATACAAAATTACAAATGTACAAGCTTTAAAGCCACACATTTATAAAAGTGATTAAATGATTAAATATCAATATAGTATTTAATCATAGAGTGCAGAAAAGGAAGAAAAATTAAACATTTAGAACCCAAATGTCAGGCTATTATGGTGAAGAATGCAAACATTGACAAATAGACTGTTTTTCCAACCAAAGATTTATGTTTATATTCAGAGGAAATCTATTAAAGATATTGGTCCTTATATCCCCCAATGTTTAGGTATTTCTAAACCACAATTAGATGAAGTTTGCAAATGCCAGGAAAAAAACAAACAAAGAAAAGAAACAATGTTTATTCTAACTTGGTTTTGATTCCTTTAATCTGTGCTTTTGTTCGTGTGTTTGTATGGCTTTATACTGTTGTAAACCACTCAGAGACAGATAGAATGGCAGTGTACAAATTCAATAAATAAAATAATTGCTTTAAATCCTAATCTGAAAAGAAAAAATGTTGCACTGAAGTTCTAAACTGAGATTTGATCAGTTAGGAGTAGAAGGACAGGCTGCCAAACCATAAATTTACGTATTTTACTTGTGCTTAGCAAGTTGTAAGAAACCATACACTGAGACCAATAAACCGTGTTCTTTCAAAAGATAGTTGAGGTTTTCCAACAACCCATGTTTAAACAAATCATAGTTTATTTAGAGCACTGGTGAATTCCACATGCAGGTTCCATATTGTTTGTCCTTCCCTGGTTGTTCCAATATGTAAGAGTTGAATTGACAGTAAACAAATTGACAAATGAATTGAAACCTGCTTGCAATATGATGGGTTCTGTAACATTTTAATTCCAGTTCTTTATTTCTTCCATGAAGGACTAAAAAAACACTGATGGGAATTCACTAATTGTTAAATAGATAGTGCTTTGTGCGTATAAGAAGCAATAATCCCCAATGTATGGCATAAAGATCAAAAGGGCCTTTTTGCATTCACCGTGGAGCTTGATTTATGAAGTTGAAAAGATGGCATTGCAAAAATGATGCTACATGCTAATTCAGTGTCTCAAATCTTTGAACAGTTATATTAATGATTTAGTCAAGTATTAGTAGTTTCTTCTGCTTCTTCCAGTAATGACAAGACTTTTTTTTCTAATGCTCACTTCCTGCTGTGCAAATCAGGATTTTAACAAACTACATTAGCTGCAGGCTTTTTGACATGGCGTCACACTGAGATAAACACAATTAACAAGATTTGTTTAACAGTATCTTTCTTCTACATTTATTTATTAATGGATTTAAAGGCTTTTGACAATTCCTTTTAGAGTATGGTGAAATCTGCTTTTCCTGGACTTCTTTTAATCTGAGCTATTATTTATTCAGAACACAGAATGCGGGTTTATAGAGATTATAAGTCTGTTGGGCAAATTACCTGAAGCTCAGTTTTGTTTTTTTTCCTTCCTTCCTTCCTTTCTTTCTTTCTTTTTCACTAGCAATGACTGGTTCTCATCTAGGTCAAGGGCCCAATAATTAGTTATCTAATTATCATTGTTGTTTAAATTTATATACCACCCACCTCTCAATGATTCTGGGAGGTTTGGTGTTTTTGTGCTATTGCCCTTTGTCTATTTCTAAAGTGCATGCCATTGTAAGTAAATCCCACAATTAGATTTGGACTATGTCAGATTTGGACTATGTAGGTGCTACTTTTTGTGTTCAGTCCAACAAAATATAATCAGAAGGGGTACTCTCTATACTCCTTACTTCTCATTTGGGTTGAACATATGGCTCCCCTCTTTCTTATATTGCAATGAATCAGGGAGGACACTGTTTGAGTCTCTGCTGAATAGTATCTTATTTCTTAGGACTTAAGAGGTGTTTCAGCCGTCTTTGATCATATAATCTTGTTTCCTGAAGGATTCGTTATACCAGGCATAAAGACAACCATAATTATTAATTTCAACTAAGACATAAGCCGCTCAAAAGCTTTAGAAAGTCAGCATAGTTAGTGAAGAAACAGGCTCCTATAAAATAAATCTAGAAATGGGTTCCAGAGCCTCATCTATGTAAACATAGCAGTATAATGGTCTATGCAACTAAGATGATCAAAGGCCTGGAGACCAAAACATACGAAGAACGGGACTTGGGCTTGGCTAGACTAAAGAAAAGAAGAAATAGGGGAGACATTGTCAAGCCTCTAGAAATCGTGGGCACTCTATCACTGGAAATTTTCAAGAAGAGACTGGACAATTACCTGTCTGATATGGTATAGGTTCTCCTGCTTGAATAGGGGGCTGGACTAGAAGACCTCCAAGGTCCCTTCCAGCTTCTATTCTATTCTATTCTATTCTATTCTATTCTATTCTATTCTATTCTATTCTATTCTATTCTATGCCGATGATGTTGTAATCATGTCCATATACCACATGGGAATGGGAACAAGGGTGCTGAGAGATTTAGCTTCTTTCTGCTGATAGGAAAACTAGCAATAAATTACCAAAAAACTAACATTTATTATTTACATGAAATTATCATAGCACTCATGAGTGGCAAATTAATAGGGATGATAACAAGCAGGTGTGCATTTATAAATACCCTGGAGTACCTTTGCAAGTCTCACTCTTCTGGAGAGAATATTTTCTATATCTGGAAATTATTGCTCTGCAAAGCTCTTCAGGTATCCTGAGATTGTTCCACTTGAAAAGAGCCCATTTCATCCCTGCAGCTTGTAAGTCTAGACAATTATCTCCCATTTTCACTACAGTGTCCACGTATGTGGTGCTAAAAACCTTGATAACCTTGAAGTCATTTTATTGCAGTCCCAAGATTTATTTAAACCAGTGGACTATAGAGACTGGTGCATTTTTCATGGATACAGAGCTTGGTAACATATTTTAAATTTTTGACTGAAGTTGTACTTTTCCCTAGGCATTCTGGCCCCAACGGTTCTCAGACACCACTCAACGTAGCTGAAAAAAACCTTGCTAGCAAACTTGATTTCGTCTTTTGTTTTTTCAATACCTTAATACAACAAAAGCATCTTCATTTGGGCCATTGGTTTTCAAATCAACCTGGTTCCTAGACTTACAGCTTGTGGGGTCTTTTCAACTAGCAGTGAACTAGTCCCTTATCTATCATCTATTATAGTCCTGATATGGTCTTCACTTTGGTGAGGCTGGGATGGATGCCTTGCTTTGTTCCATCCAGTTGGGACACTACAAAAATATCCCCTTTCATCAGTGGATGGATGGATAATCCAGCAGAGTCCTTGAACCATGTGCTCCTTTGCTACTCTCTCTACAGGGAATCCTGGACCATAATTATTTATCCTATCAAGAAATATTCTGGCAAAGAGTGTGAGTTATATTGACCACTTCTCCCGTCTCATCAGTGTTGCGGTATAATTTTCTGAGTTGCCAATTCTGCACCTCTATATTCAATATCTCTTTTTCTTTCAGTCAAGATATTTACCCTAATTTTCTTTCTTTTTAGCTTTATACATTTTCATTTTTTTTCAGGTCACTGGTCTTATGGCTTCATAAAAGTTTGACTTGATTTGATAGTAAAATTATCAAACCATCTGCACAAAATAAACACAAAGGCTAACCTTCTTACTAACTGAATGTGTAAATTCAACAATCTGTGGCTTCCTTGTGTCCCCACCATATCATGTTTAAAAATATTCTTCTTCTACTTTTAATTGTGCATCACCTTAATAGTAGTGAAAAAGAACACAGTAGTACCGACAGACATATTTATTCAAGAATTGTGTTATAGCAGTTGGGATATGTTGCTGTTTATTCACTAAGTCATGTCTGACTCTTCATGACCCCATGGACCATAGACACCTGCCCCTCCATCCACCATTGTCTCATGCAGTTGATGACACTATCTAACCATCTCATCCTCTTCTGTCCCCTTCTCCTTTTGCCTTCCATCTTTCCCAACATCAGGGTCTTTTCCAATGAGGAGTTTCTTCTCATTAGTGGCCAAAATATTTCAGCTTCAGTATCTATCCTTCCAAAGAACACTGGGGGTTGATTTCCTTTAGGAGGTTGTAATATACAAGGCATGAATTTGGACTATTATTCTCCTATAGGTTAGTTATGTGTTAAATCAAGCATGAATCAGTGGCCACAGCTGTCATTCTAGAAAGAGTGGGAAGACAGTCATTTGATGTGTTATAAATTACTTGTCCCTTGATGAATGCACATTAATTTAATTATGGCAGGTTGTAGAGTTATTCATAAGCACTGAGGAAAAAAAATATTATTCCAGTATTTGGCTTTCTGGAACACAGCTGAAATCTTCCAAGTGAAGGCTTGTACTGGACCAAATGTGAACACAGCTGGAACATTTCACACAGCAAAAGCATGCACTAAAATCATAATACTGATGAAAGTGTGATTTCAAGCTGAGAAAGACTATTCGTCGACTGTAAATAGAAGCTGTGAGATGCACAACATTTTTTTAGTCTGCAACTTCTGACTCTTTCATCATTTTGAGCAACATCAAATCTGAGACAGATGGGATGGCTAAATGTTGATATATGTTAAAGTTCAGACATTTCCAGCTATTAGCTATGAAAGGACAGATGTTTTAACTGTGCAAAATTCTTCCTCTTCCCCTGCTGAAGAAAAAAAAATGAAACTTTGAGTTATGATATCTATTTCTATAAAAGGAGGTTGAAATGACATCTGTCTTATTTTACATATAAAAGAGGCAAGGGCTACATCCAAATATGGGAGAACACAAGAAGGATGGGATCCTCACTGTCTTTTAATGTTCATACACCATACTAACATTTTTTCCCAATTTTATTGTTACCCATTTTTGAATGACTATTAAGAAATAGGGCAAATAGAAGAATCAGCTCCAAATAGAGAAATACAAGCAGGTAGACATAAAAGCTAAAATATCCTAAAACGTACATATTTCAATGCATCATTAGAAGTTATTTCATACAGGTTTTTAATCAAAACCAACATGACTCTGTTGAACTTTTCTTGATTAACACAGTTCAAGTCTTTTTTTTTTTTTTAAAAAAAGAGTGCAGATAGTAAACAATATATCAAAATTAGATCATTTTTGTATATCAGATTAAGAAAAGCAAATATATTTCCGTACAATTCTCTCCTGTCCTGCAAACCCCATAGTAAATTATATGATCTAATTTTGATATATTGTTTACTATCTGCACTCTTTTTCAAAAGACTTGAACTGTGTTAATCAAGCATTTTTAACTTAAAGTTCAACAGAGTCATGTTGGTTTTGATTATACCCCAAATCAGTCAAGTTCTTTTGACATCTGAGACAAGAAATCCTGCAACATCTCCTCCCTCTCTCTGAGTCTGAAGGTCTGATTTGTTGTTAGTCAATCACTAAGTTGTGTCTGACTCTTTGCAACCCCATGGACCATAGCATGCCAGGCTCCCCTGTCCTCCAGAGCCTCCCGGAGTTTGCCCAAATTTATGTTCATGGCGTCAATGACACTATCTAACCATCTCATCCTCTGCCATCCTTCTTCTTCTTTCCCAACATCAGACTCTCTCCAAGGAGTCTTCTCATTAGGTGGCCAAAGTATTTGAGCTTCAGCTTCTATATCTGTCCTTCCAAAGAACAGTCAGGGTTGGGGGGTTTTTTAGGATTGAACTGATCTGATCTCCTTGCAGTCCAAGGAACTCTCAAGAGTCTTCTCCAGCACCACAATTCAAAAGCATCAATTCTTCCACATTTAGCCTTCTTTATGGTCCAATTGTCACAGTCATACATTACTACTGGGAAAACCATAGCTTTGTCGGCAAAGTGATGTCTCTGCTGGAGGTATCATTAGAATCAGCTAAAATAGAGGCAGGTAACCTTTTTTTTGGGGGGGGGGCTAGGCCGTACTTGAAATTTTGAGAGAATGTGGTAGGCATTAAATGGCCGACATAGAAGGCATGGCCAATCGTGGAACATCCATTTATCAGAAGTCAAATTAGCTCTCTCAGAAGGCTCCTAACAATCCCAGTGGGATTTGGTCAAAAGCATTGCTACAAATAAATAAAATGCTAGAAGTAGCTACTTTCAGAGCCCAGCTAAGAGCCTCATCTTCCTCAAGCTGATCAGCAAACCCAACTCTAAGGAACCTAAAACCCAGTTCTGCAGTGAAAAGCTTGCTTCCAGTCTTGATACAGAGCATCATGTCCAGGAACTGAATGCAAAGCCAGTCCCTGGCAGCTTTTCAAGGTCGATCAAACTAGGAATCCAATGTCAGTGTAGGTCAGTACAGTACTATTTTTATTGCAAAGTTACAGTAAAAGAACCCTGCAAGACTGAATGTGCTTCCCCCCCTCCCCCTTTATCTTTGGGAGAACTAAGGTAGAGTCTTGTCTGAGGTGTTGTTCTCAAGTTACATTCCTGTCCGGAACTCAACCCTCTTTTATCTGATTGTTGTCTGGGTAGCAACTCTTCCACTTCTCCCTCAAGGCCATTCCTTCTTTTCTCTATAATCGCTGACAGATGCTAGAGGCAATATATGGAGAGTCAGAAGATAAGGAGGCAAAGGAGTAGCTGCAGGGGAAGAGTCTTGATGAAAGTTGAACTTTTGCAGAGTCAGACTTCAGCACATCCAAGGTTGTTGGGGAAGGTCAAATCAAATCTTTATTATGGCCATAGACCAGCAGAGCTACTGGGGAATGAGGTGCCTTCAGTATTTAAGGTAAGGCTAGGTGTAAAAGCATAATTGGCAGGAAAGAATAGCAAAACCTCTAACTGCTCTGCTGCCATCGAGTTGTCATCTGGACTTTTGCAGTTCAGATAATTTCAGGTCCCTCGGAGGCTGTCTCTAATTATAATATTCACGGAAACATGAACCCCACAGAAAACATACCCCTTTAGCATACCCCTTTGTTTCAGCCTGTCTGCTAGAGGTTATGTCTTCCCCCTCTCTAATTCCTTTCAAAACAATCTTTACATTTCAATCTGAGTGACTGACACAAAAGGCATTAAACGGACTGACTCTTAGTCCACTGAGGAGTTGCTATCAAATACCGTTAGCAAGAGGAATTGATCACTGCATAATTAGTGCTAGTGGATGCATGGACCAACTATGAAAGAACTCAATTAAGCGTGCTGACAGCAGAAGCTGCAGCCAGGCAGACAAGGAAATTCCTCCCTAGAGAGGCTGATTAGATTTCTCTGTGGGTCAGCTGAAGGGGAGAACGGCTTGTAGGCATTTGCTTATTCTTCCTGAATCCTCTTCTTTCAGGCACCACAAGCATATCGATAACAAAATCTTGGACTTATTCCCACCAGTACAGTTAGGTCTTGGACTTAATGATCATAATGATCAAGGATGAGGAGGGGAGTGGGGTAGTTTAACTATGATTCTATGTTGTGAAGTTCAAAACTAAACTTTCTCTCCTTAACTGTCCATCAGGGACCTTCTGAACTCTTCAGGAATGAACTGCATGCAGTTCTTGGAATGCCTTTAAAAAGAGACCCCTGGATTGTCATATTTAATGGGACCAAGAGAAGATATTTGGAATTGGGGATCTGGAAGATTTACTTCCAGCAGATTTATGATAAGGTGAACACTAGCAGGAATAAAGTCCTTTTAGCATTTGTTGTTGTCAAGGAAACAACAGGGAAGGAGGGGGAAGACTGAGATTTCCCTTAGTTTCTAAACTGTGTTAATTGAATAAAGGACTGCAATTTTATTAAGCCCAACACACTTATATTACTGCCAAGTTCACTGCAGACTGCTGCTCATTCTCTTGCTGTGAAATATATTTACATGGTCATTCCAGGAAACGCCAGTAATGGAAAGAGGTAGAATGTTATACAGAAAAATAATCCCTTCTGCATTTTTTCAATTTGTTCGTTTATTTATAAAATTTATTTGCCACTCATCTTGTATCCAATGACTCTGGACAGCTTACAACAGTGATGGCGAACCTTTTAGAGACTGAGTGCCCAAACTGCAACCCAAAACCCACTTATGCATCGTCAGGTGCCGGGTGGGCGTGGCCCATTGGGTGGGCGTGGCCCATTGGTGGGCGTGGCTGCGGTGGTAACGGCAGACAGGGTGGGACTAAAAAGTTCAATCAATCAATTCCAACTTTGCAAGATCTTTTTTTTTCCCGCGAGAAGTTGAAATTGACTGATTGAACCTTTTTTTTTTTTTTTTCACATGGCGGCGGAGGCCTAAAGCGAAAAGGTTTTATAAAACCCAGCTGAAGGCCTAGGACTGGGGCGACGGCGCGCGTGCCCACAGAGAGGGCTCTGAGTGCCGCCTCTGGCACCCGTGCCATAGGTTCGCCACCACTGGCTTACAACATAAAAAAAAACATGAAATTCATCATTATAAAAAACACAGCAAATTTGTTGAGAGGCGGGTTTTGAAATTTGTTTCTAACGAGAGATTTTCAGATATATTCTCATAGGTAGAGTGTCATTTTTTTTTGCACTAATTTGCTTGGATTTGTGTATGCGAGTGTCGTTGCTCATGTAAGTGAGAATGTCTTGTGTTTTCATTGTGCAATAACCCCTCCAGCAGTTTGCAGCCTCTAGCCGTACACGTCTACATTAAATCCCAAAGAGAAAACATTTGCTTTACTCATACAGCACGCTTAACATAGGCACAGAATTAACCATTCTTGTGGGTCTATATATCGTCCCCTGAACCTGACTTTAGTCTCAGGTCTAGGATTGATGCAATCCTGTATCATTGTATTTTGTGTCCTGATTTAGTTTGATTTATCTTGCTTGTTTTGGGCTGGGCTATCTGTCTGGTTTAATGTTTTATATGCAGTTCTCTTTCTTTAATCCTTAGGGAAAAAATATTCCAGAGGTGTATATGGAAAGAAGCAAAAAACAGGAAAATTGGATGTCCTTATCCAGTTCACTCATTGCTGTTAACTTCTCTATTCTAATCTCCATATTGTGCTCACTTTAAAACCAATGTATGATTTTACAGTAGATGTGTTACTGCAGCAAATTGGATCATTTCTGGAAGTCTGGCTAAAAAAAAAAAGATCCCTAGAAATGGATTTTAATTAAGCTACTTGGAATTTGAATCTCCAAAGGAGAGATCTGAATGTGTCTTTGCAAAGTTGCAGAACTATAGATAATCAATGTATATGATCAAAAACCAGAAAAGGGCTGCTCATCCCAAATCTATGGATTTTTCTATTGTTTCGGCAGATTAAAAAAGAGTCACATTATTAATCATTTAATTTTTTTTTCTTTCCTTATAGGATTTGACGTTCCAATTAAAACTGTATTTGGACCATTGCTTTATCGTCTGCTTGTGCTTAATCTTTTCTGAAAGCATCATCATTTATCTGAAAGAAGAGAAGAACAAGGTAAGGAGAAAAAGTAATGAAATACAACTTAACACATCCGTCAAAAGAGCAGGACATAATTTCAGGAAATAATAAAAAATTCAAAATCAGTGGCATTTGGAAATAATTTGTTGTGAGTTAAATGTACACATGCCTTTTAATTCTTAGGAACTGAAGTTTGCCAAACCTCCGCCATTTGTAGAGAATCCTAAAATTTAGAATGCCAAAGCTACAAAAAGCAAAGAAGTACTATTAGAGGATAATTTGGTGGCACTAAGCGAATTTATGTTCTTTATTGTAAACGCTGAGAAGTTTTCAAGCTTTATTTTATTTTTAAAAAATGGCATCATTTTCAGAATTTTTAATCTGGGGATCTACAGAATTAACCTCGTTCTTCTGTGAAAATTTACAAAATTCTGTCTAAACTATTGTGATGGATCTACAGTATCTTGAGGCAGCTCCTTCTATAGGTTTAGCTTTGGGATTCTCTTTTTCAGATTTCTAAGGCCTCCTTTGGTGTTAATTTGCAAATTTACAGTCTTCCTGGGTGGAATAAGATGTAGAATCTTACTCAGGTTCTGAAAAGTCATTAGAAGAACACACACTAGCTTTGATAAATTTAACACACCATTATTAACAGTTGGAATTTTACTTCTCGGTTGTACTGTGTATGCTGTGCATTTCTGTTGTTCTCCTGCAAAAAAAAAATTGCTTTCAAATAACAATTTATAGAATAAAATGTTCATGGTTGGGGTGGAGAATTCTTATTTGTTTGCAAAAAAAAAAACTGATTGTCATGTATGTGTATGTTTTTCCTGGCCTTTATTATACAATAGTTGTTCTGTGGGCTATAGCTAAATGAGTGAAATGATCACCCTGAACCCAAATCTCCAGACTTGCCAGGCCCCCTATTCTCTTGGAGTTTTCTCAAATTCATGTTTGTTTTGTCAAGGACACTATCTAAGAATCTCATCTTCTGCTGTCCTCTTCTCCTTTTGCCTTCAGTCTTTCCCAACATCGTTTCCAGTGAGTCCTCTCTTCTCATTAGGTGGCCGAAGTATTTTAGTTTTGGCTTCAGTATCTATCCTTCCAAAGAAGAGACAAGGTTGATTTCCTTTGGGATTGATTGATTTGATCTCCTTGCAGCCCAAAGGCCCCTCAAGAGTCTTCAACACAATAGCTTGCTTCGGCATTTGTAGATGATGGCTCATGAGTCATCTTAAATCAGAACTTGCATTGTGCTATAAGCAGAAAATCTAACCCATGTTATGATTGGCTTTTGGCATGACTCTATAAAGCAGGGGTGTCCAACTTTGGCATCTTTAAAACCTGTGGATTTCAGCTTCCAGAATTCTCCAGCCAGCATGTCTTAAAGTTGCCAAGGTTGGACACCCCTGCTACAAAGGTTGTTTGTGCTGTCCTTCAGCGGGCTGAACTTTGTGGTCTGTCCCCAGCACTGCTCAAATACACTTGTATCTCTTGCGTGGTCTCTACTTGTAAATTGGGTATCATTAAATCCCAAGACAACTGTTTGGGAGAGATCCCACCCATGAGATCTTTTCAGTGGAGGAAGCGTTGGCAGTTAGGTGGTTGCAGTGTGAATTTCAAAGTAATTGTCAAATATCTTGAGACAGGTGTAAAAAAACCAAAACAAACCTGAAGCTTCTTTTGCAAGCAAAAATATATATTTGGATAATTGGAATCCAGACTGGGGGGATAGGACTAAAACAGATGTTACATCAGTCATTCAGTAGCTTCAGTGAACATTTACTTCTGCCACCCTTTACAACTTTAATGGCATGAAACCAGAAGATATATCAATCTAAATCTGTATTACTACTTTCATTAATATCATCATCAGAAGTACAGCAATGGTTTCTGGAGAAAGGACTGTTCAGATACGCTATTCAGTTTTTTAAATGTCTTTTCAAGAGAAACAGAGCTGTGCATATAATTACCTGTTTTAAATAAAAGTGAAGACTGCTTTATTAGAGACTGCATCTCTGTCTCTGTCATCTTAATGACAATTTTTGTTTTTGTTTTGTTCTACTGCGTGGGTGATTGGAATACAAGAAAATGAATAACTGTTGATTAATACATCTCCTTTGGGCTGAGTACATTTCTGCGGCAGTAAAGGAGGGCTGAGTTAAATTTTCTCCGTACTTTTGACGTATATTAAAATCCATGGTGTCATGTGATAAAGAAGACATTTTTTTAAAATATATATATATCCTATATATATGCATTTTGTCCTTAAGAAAATTTGGACAAGACAGTTGAAGACTATGGGAAAAAAATTAGTGTATTACAGTTTCCTTAGTTAGATAAATGGAAGTTCGCTTTTATCAAGGTAGGAATTAATCTTGTTGATAAGAGAAGATGAATCACTTGGTGTATGTTTCATAGACCTGAATCATTCATAACCCATGCTGTCTGGCACAGAAGTTGCATAAATGTTATTAACAATGGCTAATATGTTTCTGCTAATTCTCTGGCATCTTGAAAGAACTGTCAATGCTTAATAGCTCAGAAAGCTGCCTTCACTGTAGCATTTATCAGTGTAATGGCATCGAGCAAAAGCTATTTTTCTACCTGGAATTCCAAAGTGGATCTAGATATAGATATAATATAGAGTCAGATGCAGACTTTGCTAAGCTTCTTTCTGAGCAGGCTTTAGGTGAATATGTTTCTTTCTAAGGTATTTCCATCCCAGCCTTTTTCAACCTGATGCCCAACACATCTAACAGGAGGGAATTAATTTTGGGGGAAATGGTCTCATTGATTACTATAGTTGGGCAGTCAACAGGTTTACTCATGTCAGTTGCCTAATCACTTAATTAAGTTGATGTGCCTATCTAAGCCAGGGGTCTTCAAACTTGGCCCTTTTATGACTTGTGGACTTCAACTCCCAGAATTCCTCAGTCAGGCACGCTGGCTGAGGAATTCTGGGAGTTGAAGTCCACAAGTCATAAAAGGGCCAAGTTTGAAGACCCCTGATCTAAGCTGTCTGGGTTAACACACGTGGTCAGTTCTTTCAAAATAAATCTAGGGTAAGTATCTTCTCATAGAATTCATTCTGCACGATGCAAAGTTGATTGTCCTTGAGTACATCAGTCAGTGGCTGGACTGTGGACTTGATAGCTACAGGGAAAATTAAGATATTCTGAGTGGCAGAGAAATTGCAGGGTAGGTAGGTATGAGCTACATTTTAGTAATATCATCTTTTGAGCTATATTCAGGTCTTCCATGTATTGTCCATCTGCCACTTATAATGATAAACAGACATTGGATACCTGAAAGATGAGAGCAAAATGGACATGTTCTTCCCCTCCCGCTCATTTTAATCATTATTAGAGACACCGGTAATCATCTGTGTTCAAGTAGATGCAGGGGAGATAAATTGGGGTAGTATTGCCTTTTATGAACCATCAAATTAAATTGTCTCTGGAACTATTCATTAATACAACAGAGAAACCATTACAAATACACAATAAATGCTGCATGGAATATAATACATGAATTGAAGTGGTCATTCACAGTATTCATTCATGCCCAAAGACCACTGAACAAAATGGCAGGTAGGATGGATCCAAGCATACCCTCTGGGAGCAGAGTATTTCCTAAGATGTGACCATCTCTAATATCCGTGTAATTCCCAGATTTACAGTGTTGCAGATGAATTATTATTCTTATTTCTTATTCTTCCTCATTCTTGATTGGCATTCTATAATTCATGTTTGATGGATGTTTTGATAAAAGTGTAGGTTGTAACATCTTTGGAGTGGGTGCCAGTTTGCTTCCAGGTCCAAATGAAGAAATTGGTTATTACCTGTAAAGTCCTACATGGCGTGGGGCCAAGTTACCTGAGTAACTCTCTTACCTCCTGGCTTTTGAGAAGAGTGTGAAGACCTGGTTCTGCCAACTTAGTGGGGCCCATAGAGTTTTTTTTTTTAATGCTTTTAGCTCTAAACTGCAGAGAGTCATTCTGAGAATGAGATGGTAGTACCTAAATTTGATAGACATAAATAAAATAAATAAAAGTTGCTTTATTGTTGCCTCTTACTTCAGAAGAGAATGCTGCTCATCATGGGATAAATCCCTTATTGATTTTAATATCTGTTCAGTTTTGAACTTCAGCATTTATGCAGTAAATGACTGCCCATGCCTAACGTCTCTGAAGTTTTGGATCTTGCTCTATAATTCTCTCTGTCCTTAAAAGCTCTGTTTCTCCCAAGGTCTTCAGCTTCCTTATCACACTCTCTCAGCACGCTGTAACTTTAGGTAAAAAGCCAAATGTTTGCTTTAGTTTGCTCAACAGAACGTTATACAGAATAAAGGAATGGAGCCTGCATGAAACCTTGGCTTAATAACAAGACAGCATGAATGACTGCATCAGCCATGTTTGTCACTTCCAGCGTTGTTATTATATCGGCCTTTCCCCCTTTTTGTGTGTTCTTTAAAGCTCTTTTACAACTGTTGTTTGCATTTCCAGAGTTTCTGTAGAGATATATCTCTTTAGGAGTCAGGTAGTGAGAAAACATGGTTTTAAAAATACAGTCAATCAATCAATCAATTGATCAATACAGTACACATACACTGTTGTTGCACATATATTAAAATGTCTTGGAATTCAAACCATTAAGCGCCACATTTACCCATAACAAAGAGAAAAAAATCTCTGAGCAACTAAGAGTTCCTGAAATGATATTGCCTTAAATTAATAATTAGTAATTAATAAACAGAATTTTGAAGAGAGATAGTATAGTAGTTCACACATTTAGGAGGAAGTTAGACTTATGTTTTTTTTCTCCTTTTAAATAAATAAGATACAAAAATATCTTAACTGTTTAAAATTGCCAAGATTGATCCCTTAAAAGGGGGGAAATATTTGAAATGTAATTATGTGGAATATGGTTTTAAAAGTTCTTAAATGTCAGAAAGATCAAGATTTTCTTTCAAACTATATCTGGTGTCTTTAATTTTACGTTTAATTGGAATTTTAAAGAAGAGCTATGCTTACCAGGATCGGATGGAATGGAAATAGTATCCAATGTTCTAAAGACCAAACTTAGAAGGAGAAAGCATTTAATTATGTGAAATGGCTCTTTATTTCGCACATTAAAAAAAAGTGTGGTCACTTGTCTTTGCAGCTGATCACCAAATATATCATACAGTCATATTTTGGAAATATTAACTACTGTGTTAAAATTAGAGGTAAATCTGGTATTGCAATTACATTGAAAATCCTTAATAGTTTTGAGAATACTTTCCCTTTGTTGTTGGAAAATTCTTTATCTGAATTCTCCTTTCCTTTCCTTTCCTTTCCTTTCCTTTCCTTTCCTTTCCTTTCCTTTCCTTTCCTTTCCTTTCCTTTCCTTTCCTTTCCTTTCCTTTCCTTTCCTTTCCTTTGCTTTCCTTTCCTTCCATTCCATTCCATTCCACTCCTTTCCATTCCCTTTCTTCCTTGTATCTATGTCACTTGAAGATCAATGATTTAACCAAGCAATAATTAAGTTTGCACAGTTCAAAGAGGTGACTTGATTTGAATTATTGATTCAAATGGCCAGATCAAACCAACCCAGTCTGAAGTCTCAGTTCAGTTCTATCAAACCGTGCGGGCATATGTGCAGAGTCTCGGTGAATTTTCCAATTAATTCAAAGGTGAATTATTGGGTATAGTAAATAGATTCTCCAAGTTGATTTAAAGAGGCGATTGGACTGAATCAAAACTTTGAACCAGTGATTTGCCCAATCCTAGTTAAGGCTGATTGGGATTAGTGACATTGTCCGCTGCTATTCTGTCCTGGCCCAATCTCTCGCCAAGAGAGTCATTTGTACAAACACCCCCAATTTACTCTCAAAATTCCAAATGTGCCTCCAAGCCTGTACACATTGCCTGCTCCTGCAGTAAATTCTACTTATAATATAATGCTAAATTGCAATTTGTTTAACAACAGAAACCAGAAGGGAAAGGCACTGGAACCAAAGTCTGTTCCGTTAAAAAGAAACAGTATTTTTTTAATCAAGCAGAAATCCTCCTCCTCCTCCTCCTCCTCATAGGAAGTTATATCAGCAGTTTTGAATAAGCAGGTGAAGGTGGAAAGGTTAAAACCATCTACCAGCTAGGACATAATTCTTATTGCTGCTAGTAACTCTTTGGAGCCAGATCTCCCAAATACAGCAGACTACCTATCTTGGTCATGTTGCTTCAAGTTCTGAAAGGACCTTCTCACGGATAATGGATTATCTGCTGAAAGCATTTTTGGTCAAATACATTTCTGGCTGTTAGAGAGCCTATTAATATTTGGCTGGTGAAGCAAGAAAAGGACAGCCAGGAATCTATTCAGCTCTTGAGAGGTAACCAGGGAGAAAAAAAAAATCAATGTTGTTTTGTGTGTGTGTGTGTGTGTGTGTGTGTTTGCTTCCACACAGGACACTGAAAGGAATTCATAATGCAAGAATTCAACTTCACAATGGCTTTCTCTTTTCTCATGTTTTATGAAGCAGGATGCTGGGATCATGTTTGGCGTGGCAGGCTGAAATAAACTCACCTTGTTTCAGTTTTTGAAAACCTAGATATATGTTGGTTTAGTTACATATCAAGAGAAGTCAAGATGGAGTGTTTTGCTTGTTCATTTTTATACTCGTATGCAAAGTATACAACATCAGCTTATGGAACTCTTCCTCTTTTTACCTCAGTTGCTGCTTGATAGGGCTTGACTGAACAACCAACTATCATGGCTTAGCTAAACCAAGCCACTGTAACTGGTGCAACCAATACTTTTTTAAAATGTTTGGCGGGCGTGATGGCTGAGAGGTTAAAGATGCTGAATTTGTCAGCTGGAAAGCTGACAACCCAAGTTTGAGACCTGAGCACCATTCGATGGGGTGAGCTCCCATTACTTGCCCCAGCCCCTGCTCACCTAGCAGTTCAAAAGCATGCAAATGTGAGTAGATAAATAGGTACCACTTCCGTGGGAAGGTAACAGCGTTCCATGTGCCTTGATATATAGTCATACTGGCCACATGACCATGGAAGCATCTTCAGACAATGCTGACCCCCTCAGCTAAGAAACAAAAATGAGTACCACCCACTAGAGCAGGGGTAGGCAACCTTGGCTCTTTTATGACTCGTGGACTTCAACTCCCAGAATTCCTGAGCCAGCATGGCTGGCTCAGGAATTCTGGGAGTTGAGGTCCACGACTCATAAAAGAGCCAAGGTTGCCTACCCCTGCACTAGAGTAAGACACAAATGGACAGGGGAAACCTTTACCTTTTATTTTATATTTTATTGACATAGTCTAATGTTAATGTTTTGATTCTTGATCAAGGACAGATATGAACCTGGGTTTCCACAGTCAAAATTCATCACTATACTGTACCTAATAAATACAGCTGGTATTTCCCCTGAATCAAAGTGGTGTTTATCCCTGGGTTTGGATCATTAAAACATGTTTAATGTCGGTGCTGTTTTAGTGATACTTTAAAGGTGTTAATATTTTAAGAGTTTTCTTGTTGATGTTATTTTTTTATGTACAGTTAATATTCAGTATGTTGAACACCCCTGCAATGAAAATTTCAGAACAATTATATGAAAATTCTAATATAAATAAATACTCACCCACTCCAGTAACTACTGAAAACAGAAATCTCTGGTCCACTGAGAATAAGCACAATACTTATGTCTTGGCAATATTTATTCTATCATTATACAACACACATTTTCCATTAGATGTCATTTGAAACAGATACTAAATCTGACCCACTGTAGCCTATCATATTTCGGGAGTGTTTTACCCCATTGTTTTTGTCTATTGAAGTATATGGCTCAGTTAATTAGAAACTCAAATTACAGGGCAAAACCCACTTGATGTTTAATTTTAATATTTTTAATGAATGCATATAATTGATTAGAATGAAAAGGGGAGCAGTGTATCTAATAATTTTAAGGACTGGAGTGTACTTTTCGATGAAAAAGCTCCAGGTGTGTTCTCTCAAAGACCCTGATTTTACCCTTATTTTCTGAGCCTGGATTTGCCAAGCAATCTAATCAAAATCACTAAGCAACCATCCTTTTGACACGAAGCCTGCAGATCTACCCGTGTTACCTGCTGTGTTGATTTCGTGAGTTTAGTTATTTTTCTCTAAATTTGCTTTGCCGTGTATTTCCATAAATAATGCTGCAGATTCTCAACAGCCTGCATTGACATGTGGCCATTTCACTCTGAATATTAATAAAGTGGGTGAAATATTATGTCCAGAGCAACCTCTTCCCTATAAGATATGATCCAGCATCAACTGGGTCAATATCAGGCCCCAAATGCACTTACAATATTGGGTGCACCACGCCATACTCATGCAACATGACCTGCTTTGTAAGGCTTCCAGCTACAATTCAAAATCTTCAAAGCTGTACATGGATTGTGGTCATGTTGGTTGCAGGACACGTCTCACTCTGCTAGAGTGAAGTTCCCTGAACAAGTCCGAAAGCTAGGAAGACAAAACCTCTGATCCAGGTGACTGACCCAGATTGGATCCTGCAACATTATCCTGAGACACATATATTCGCCCTTCACACCTGTCACTGTCAAACCCAAGCCCAAAGACAACCCACTGAAATCCAATTGAGCCCACTGCTTTATTTGCTTACACCTAATAGACAGAATCTTGGCAAATGAAAGCTATAACCTAACCTAACAGATATATCCTGGGCAGTGGTGGGATTCAAATCCCTGAACAACTGGTTCTCTGCACAGATGTGGGCCTGGGAAGTGGCATCCCCGCATTTCCAGCTGGCCGTTCTAGGCCTGGGAGGCCTCTTCCAGGTCTCCCAAGCCTAGAACGGACTTCCGGAAGTGGTGTGCATTCAGCTGGTTCTCCTGACTCAACAAAATTTAGCTACCGGTTCTGCCAAACTGGTGCAAACTGGCTGAATCCCATCACCGACCCTGGGAGATTCTAGGGTATGGCCTCCCTGAACCTCTTCTTCCCTCTCCCATCCAGCTCAGGATTGTGTAGTCTCTTAATTTAGGCTTCTTTCTGGAATAGTCTGCCTCCTCTGTGGAAACTATGAAACTCCTGCTAGGATTCTCTCCATCTTCCTTCTCCTGGTCCATATTCCATCACAGTCACTTTGCTCTTTGCCCATCCCACCAGATCTGATAGAGTGGGTGCAGTCCAGGTCTTCTCACTGAAGCGATGTTTCTTAGGAAGTGTGATTTGTTATGGTGTCTCCATTATGGAAGAGCTTTTCCCCAGAAGTAAGGATGACCCCAACTCTACTGGCCTTTCAGAAGGCCACGAAGACTTGACATTTCCAGGCATTGTGGCTAAGATGTTAGATATGGAATGTATAATGTGATATTTTCAGGTGGAAGGTGGTGTTATTGACTTTTGCTTTCTTTTTTTGGATTTTGGTGGATTGATTGTATTTTTATTCTGCTAGACACCCACAGTTTCATTAGAGAGACGGTCAGCCGTAAAACATGACAAATAAATACATACAATTGTACACATTTCTACTTCTAGATAGATACCATAGGGTTCAATAGAATTTCTTTTCAGGTAGTTGAACACAACATTCAGTCCAAGGTATTGTCAGGAGGAAAGAAACAGTCCAAAACTATAAGAAATTTCCATGTACTAAAGGCAACATAGATTAATGATATGGTATTTGCTTTGCCCATAGATAGTGAGGGATACAGTTTCCAGCATTTCCAAATAAGACTAAAAAATCTAGAGTTGTTTTTTGTCATTGCTTATGATCAATAGTCTGGCTCAGTATAATATAGTTTGCGCTGCTGTTCTTCTAGCCTAATAGTAACTTCTTTGAATAAAAGCTTATCTGGATATTGGATGGGAAAAAGCATTTCTTATCACCTACTATCTGAAGATTGGATCCACATTGATAAGAAGAACAGGTTTGGAAAACGTTTAGAATATGACCTTTATGAATTAACAATAGCATGTCCCAAATTCCTCCGTTTTAGCCCAAGTCAGTTCTTGTGCATGAAAATCAGCCCTTCAAAACAATAGTATTAAGCATGGAATGAGTTGTTCTGCGTGCATGTTTTTCTCATTTGGAGTATTTCAGATAAATTTCAGCTTAGAAATAACTGTTTTGATTTTGAAACATTTTGCCTGCCACTAGAAGGAAGCCCTTGGTATCACCCTGATATAGTGGCGGTCCCTCTGAAAACCCTCTCTAGAAATATCCTGGTAATGTTGGTGCTTTTCTGAAATAGGTGGAAATACCACATATCAAATGGCTACACAACTTATTCCGATGATCTCTAGTGTCAGATCCTTGGTGCTCTCTGATCTTGGTTATTTTCTTGCAGACGTCTCATTACCCAAGTAGGTGACATCATCATCATCATCATCATCATCATCATCATCATCATAATAACAACAACAACAACAACAACACCTAGGATGCTGGTAGCAACCCGTGTCAACCATCAGCACCAGCCAATTTGAATGTTCAGTTTGAGGTTCATGTTTAATGAATAAAAGATATAATAATAATAATAATAATAATAATAATAATAATAATAATAATAATAATAATAATAATAATAATAATAATAATAATAATAATAATAATAATAATAATAATAATAATAGGAGGAGGAGAAGGAGGGAGACGAGAGGGAGAGAAGAAGAAGAAGAAGAAGAGGAGGAGGAGGAGGAGGCAGAGGAGGAGGAGGAGGTAGGAGGTGAGGAGGAGGAGGGAGAAGGGGGAAGAGAAAAAAGAAGAAAAGAAGAAGAGGAGGACGAGGAAGGGACGAGGAGGAGGAGGAGGAGGAGAAGGAGAAGGAGAAGGAGGAAGGAGAAGGGGAAGGGGAAGGGGAGGGGAAGAAGAAGAAGAAGAAGAAGAAGAAGAAGAGGAGAAGAAGAAGAAGAAGAAGAAGAAGAAGAAGAAGAAGAAGAAGAAGAAAGAATAAAAGAAGAAGAAGAAGAAGAAGAAGAAGCATCGTTACCTAAGAAACAAGAAGAAGAAGAAGAAAAGAAGGAGAAGAAGAAGAAGAAGAAGAAGAAGAAGAAGAAGAAGAAGAAGAAGAAGAAGAAGAAGAAGAAGAAGAAGAAGAAGAAGAAGAAGAAGAAGAAGAAGAAGATGTAGTAGTAGTAGTAGTAGTAGTAGTTGTAGTTGTAGTTGTTGGAGGTCATCTAGTCCAATCCCCTGCTCAGGCAGGAAACCCTATACCATTTCAGACAAATGGCTGTCCAGTCTCTGATGATGATGATGATGCTACCTAACTGGGTAACGAAATATCTGCAAGCAAATAATCAAGCTCAGAGAGCACCAAGAACCCCACACTCAACCCTGAGCTACAAATATTCTCTTCTATTGATCTCTAGTGTCCCAAATGCAGTATTGCTAGATTCTGAAAACTGCAGATACAGTAGCTCCTACAGCAGTATTTTTCAACCTTGGCCATTTTAAGATAGATGGACTTCAAATCCCAGAATTCTCCAGCCAGCATGTTGACGTCTCTCCATCTTACAATAGCTAAGGTTGAGAAACACTGTGTCAGTGTTTTGGGATCTGACACCACTGTCCTAGAGTAAGGAGTGTTTCACATCGGGGATTTCTTACTTATAGGCTAAATGAGGAGTACTAGATTCTCAGCAAACAGTATAGTTAAACTGGAAGCCCAGCAAATAGCTTGCTTAAGGTTTTAATTTAATTACTGGATATTTATTTAGATCTGTATCCAAAGCGCAGCAGGATAAGCAAGGAAACGGCATGTGCTACAATTAAAGCATCTCACGAGAACTCTCCATATATTTTTTTTATTGAGCTGTCCCTTGGTTCAAAAGCCCATAGAGACATTTTCCTTGCTCCCCTCCCATCCACCTAGGTTTTTTTTTTCCTTTTCTTCCTCTTTCGTTTTTATTTTGGTACTAAATAGAAATTTGGCCATGAGATCTTAAAGCCAGATGTTTCCAGCTGCTTTGATATGCAATTTAGCATTTTGCTTATTTTTTTTATTATACCCTCAATACGTTAGCCTTGTAAAATGTAATGATGTTAATTAGATATCCTCAGAAACGAGACCAAACCTCATTAACCTTGTCACTTTTCATTAAATATGACTCCTTTGTAAATTGTTTGAGCCCATATAAGCTTGCATCTTTTCTTATAATAAACATCATGTGAATCTCCCCAAAGTATCACCTTCTGTATTTAGCTCTTTTTTTTTCTCCTCAAGAGATTTAGGCACTTTGTGCAATGTTCCCCACATCCCTTTGATTATCCCAATTTCTCTGCAACTAAGATAAACAGAAGGATGACAACTGATTCAAGGTGAACTTCATGGTTAAGTGAAAATGTGAACATTCGGCCTCCCAAGGCTAGACCTTCGACGAGGCAAACAGAAATAAGCTCTTCAGGTTAGCAGATCTTGAGGGCCATGGAGTGCAGCGATTTATTTTCTTAATTGTTGATTTTTTACAATTGAACTTTTTGTATGGCGGGGTAGTTTTTGCCCTGAGTGCCAAAAGAACATGGTTGGTGTTAGGTATTATACATCTTGACTTGGATGGCTAAGTGGCATTTTTCCTTGCTCAACCTCAGCAATCATATATTTTGGGCCAGCTCTGAGTTTGTCTACTCCCCATCCTAAACTTGAGGTTCTCAACCAGATATTTCAAGCTTGAAAAATTTGAAAATGGAAATATTGTGCACATGACTAATCATGTGTAGTGTAAAAAAATGTCTCTTGGAAAGCTGCTTGAAGAGAGGAGGAGGAGGAGGAGGAGAGGAGGAGGAGGAGAGGAAGGAGGAGGAAGAGGAGAGGAGGAGGAGGAGGAGGAGGAGAGGAGGAGGAGGAGGAAGGAAGGAGAGGAAGAAGGAGAGAAGAAGAAGAAGAAGGAGAAGGAGAAGAAGAGAGAGAAGAAGAAGAAAGAAGAAGAAGAAGAAGAAGAAGAAGAAGAAGAAGAAGAAGAAGAAGAAGAAGAAGAAGAAGAAGAAGAAGAAGAAGAAGAAGAAGAAGAAGAAGAAGAAGAAGAAGAAGAAGAAGAAGAAGACCACTTCAATCCAAAAGACTCTGCATATAGATCAGACATGTCAAACTTGCGACGTCACGTGACATCACACAACGTATCGGGACAGTTTCGCCATTGCCGGCAATGAGGTGGGCGTGGCTTCCATGGGCCGGCAGTTTGACACCCCTGATATAGATACTCTATCATCAACAGAGCCAGTTTAGTGTAGTGGTTAAAGCACCAGGCTAGAAACTGGGAGAATGTGAGTTCTCACAAAACCAGCTGGGTGACCATGAGGGTCATTCTCTCAGACCTAGAAGGGAAAAAAATGGCAAATGATTTATGAAAAAACTCACCAAGGAAACTGCAGAGAGTTGTCCAGGCAGTTGCCCAAAGTTAACACTGACTTGAAGGCATCAGAAACAAACAAAAAACATCAATCAATTGTCAACTTGTGTGATACATTGAGTCTGCTTGTGTAATGCTACCTGTGTGAGTAACATGCTTTTTTGTGTGTGCAAGATTATGCCATCAGCAAGTTTGGAAGCATGGCCAGCTTTGATTCATCATGCTTATTCCTTTTAGGATAATTGATATGCAGAACACAAAAAGTTGAGAAACGAAGAAATTGAAGATATAAGAGAAGGAAAAGAGAGGAAATATAGCTTACATACATCCACCCCATTCACTATTCATCTCTGTATCTTTCTATCTTTGCAAACTATCATTGTTTCCATCATATCCATCCGTGGCTTCATGCTTGGCCTTTCACTTGATCACATGCTCTTTCTAAACTAACAAAATACTAACTTTTTTCCATACATTTGTACATTTCATAGTGACCTGATGAAGAGCGAATACTTTGTTTTCATACTCCCTGTCCAGCATAAGTCACACTGAATCTCCCAAATTTTCTTCACTGTCAACTATCAGCCATAAATAAATACATAAATTAATATAATCCTGTATTTTTGTATTCACTGTTGCTGCCTCTTACTTTGAACAAGGGAACAAAAATGGTAATCTTTAAATTGACTGGCATTGATGCGGTTTTCATAATTCTTTAAAAAGCTGCACAGCTCCTCCATAAGCAAACCATCTCCATTTTACAACATTTCTCACAGCTTTTATTACTTCTGTTTCATGATTTTTTCCCCCCTTCTGGAATACTATATTATTAGTTTCAGTTCTGCTTCCCTATTATTTCCGTATAATTTTCCCAGCATTCCCTCCCTTCTGTTTTATCTCCAATCATTTCATCACTTTTATGTTTAATTGTGATCGCTCTGCTGCAGGCTCCTGTTTAGCTCTTCACACACACTTCAAAGGCATGTGTGTTATTTCCTGTCAAAATAGCCTTGCATTTCTCTTCTTTTAATGTTAACCATTCCTTGCTTTCCTTGACTATAGTTTATGCAACTACCTTTTTTCCCCATTCTATCTCTGTATAAATAAAACACAATGCCTTTCATCATTTTTGCAGCATTCTCTTACCTGCCTTTTTCCTTCATCCACAGACTGTTCCAACTCATTTTCTCACCAAGCATCCTTTTTTTCACACTTCCCATAAGCTTAACTTCACACAGTTCACTGCTCCACGCAGATTCTTCATGCATGATGACGCTGTTCTGTACTAAAATCAGTAACCTGGAGACCACTTTGCAAACTAACTTCTTGTTGCCCACATCCTATTAAGAGGAGATACGTGCAGCGTACCAGCTTATAGCCAGGATACACCAAGGTCAGAGAAGGACACAATAAATAGTTGGAGGGTGATATCTAAATTGAGAAGAATTTGTCCTCCAAGATCAACAATGCAATGTGGACATAGGATACAGAATTAAAGGCATTTGTAGAATGGCTTTTGTTGGAAGAGGGCAGGGATGAATAGGAAAATTCCAGGGTAAAATCCCATTTGTGTGTTTACAGAAGAATGTCAAGGTACTGATGGAAGATCTCCATGTTGTCATGTACATTTCTTTTGCTAATAAATGCATATAAACTTTGCTTCTTTTGGGGTGTAATATCGGCCTAGCATGATGTAAATGTTTATCTCAGACCCTTAATCAGTGATATCAGGATAGCATGATCTCAAACCCTTGATCACAATGTCAGCCACCTAGCTTAGTTATGACTGGTGTGGTCAAGGTTGGTTGGTCTGTTTATCCATGTATGATGCAAAGTCTTTGCTTCTGTCAGGTAGTGAAAAACCAGACACACACATTAGATTCCAATTAAACTTATTTATTGCTCATGCCTGTACACAAGAATCTAGCCAACTAATGGTCAGCACTATTTTGGCACTAGATAAGGGTTAATGGGATTCAAGAGGGGTTAGACTTGGATTGCTTGTGGGAATGTAGAGACTCTAGGCTGATTCCTCTTTTGACTCTGCACCCAATTTCTGCCACCCCTCCTACAGCTTTGGCATCAATACCCATATCTGGAGATGTACTGTATTTTATCAAAATATTGTGATTAGTTAGGAAGGGAAAGTACAATATATAATTCTCTAAACCAGCTCTGACAAATTTTGATGTAAACCTACCTATGCTACATACATATAATCTGTAACTGCCTTTGATAAAAATGAATGACGTGAGAAAAGATGAGAATTACTGTATCCAGTAAGGTGCTATACGATTGCCAGGATAATCTGTGCTATATTCATAGCTACCTTTGGTGAAGATGATGGGCAGCTAGCTACTAAAGGAATGTGAGATTTTTGTCCTGCCTTTCCACTCCTATACTAAATATTGCCATTTCTTATCTTATTCCCTTCTCCGTGCATATTTCCTGTCTGTATTATGCTTTGGAGTTAAAGTTATTCATATCTTATGCTTTCCTTAATAAACCTTTTCAGGTTTTAACTCAATAGCATTAGTATTGTTTTGGATAGGCTAATAACAATGATATAATATAGTGCGAGCTAATAATATCAAATCCAAACACGGGTTTTGGGTTAGAACCACCATAGCTAAAGACAGGGAAGGAATGAAGAAGCATGTGGGATAGTGCTGTGTTTGTACAAAGGTAGTGACTCTGCTAAATTGAAGCTTAAAGAAAGATAAATAATATTGCCTACAACCTACAGCCATTGAAAAATCTGAAATTACTCGATACAAGAAACATGCATATGTGTTGTTAGGATGTTTGTGTGTAAGAGAAAGGAAGTGTGTGGAGGGATGTAGTAATCACTACTGCTAGTAAAAATCAGTCTTTCATCCTTTACATTGCCTTCAACTAGATTTTGATTTACAAAATAAACATTTCTGGGCATGTTCATAATGAGTCTTGAAGCCGAACCTCTTGTGCTCAAATGAATATGTTATTTATGTTAAATGTGGAACAAGAAGAGGAGACAAATTTGTCAATCAAGGGGACAATTTTTTCCCTGACCAATGTAGATTTATATTATAAATCAATTTAAGCCACATGTATACAAACATCTTCAGTTCACTTGGATCTGTCTTCCTGCCCCCGTTAACACAAAATATGTACAATTGCAGATATATTTGCAGGATATCTATCATCTTAATGCAAGATTTACAGAATAAAGCATAACAAATAAAGAATTTGTTGTTGTTGTTGTTGTTGTTAGTTGCAAAGTCGTGTCCGACCCATCGCGACCTCATGGACAACGTTCCTCCAGGCCTTCCTGTCCTCTACCATCTTCTGGACTCCATTTAAGCTCACGCCTACTGCTTCAGTGACTCCATCCAGCCACCTCATTCTCTGTCGTCCCCTTCTTCTATTGCCCTCAATCTTTCCCAGCATTAGGCTCTTCTCCAGTGAGTCCTTCCTTCTCATTAGGTGGCCAAAGTATTTGAGTTTCAATTTCAGGATCTGGCCTTCTAAAGAGCAGTCGGGGTTGATCTCTTCTAGGACTGACCGGTTTGAACGCCTTGCAGTCCAAGGGACTCGCAGGAGTCTTCTCCAGCACCATAGTTCAAAGGCCTCAATTCTTTGGCGCTCAGCCTTTCTTATGGTCCAGCTTTCACAGCCATACATTGCAACAGGGAAAACCATGGCCTTGACTATACGCACTTTTGTTGGCACGGTGATGTCTCTGCTTTTTAGTATGCTGTCTAGATTTGCCATAGCTTTCCTCCCCAGGAGCAAGCGTCTTTTAATTTCTTGGCTGCAGTCCCCATCTGCGGTGATCTTGGAGCCCAGGAAAATAAAATCTGTCACAAATAAAGAATAGTAATTTATAAATACTAATGCATGCATTCATTCATTCCAGTGAGAGATTTAATAAGTGTGTTTTTGGAAGACTTTTTCTGAAAGAGATTGGCATCAGAATAACAGATTAGAAAGGGACCTTGGATGTCTTCTAGTCCAACCCTTGTTCAAGCATGGATGAGTTGATAGTTCTGGAGCGCATTCAATAAAAACATGGTTAAACAAATACTTTTGATCTGCTTCTTAAAAACAGTGGGTTTTTTGCCACACGAGAGAGATTTGTGTGAAATTTTCATGAACAGATTTGGGGTTTACATTCTTATTGTATCTGAGCCAAGATGGGCAAGTCTGACTTGCCAACGGCTCTTTAAAATGATCTCTTGAGCAATTTGCCTGCTTTTCCACACTTCCCTTAAATTCTGCAGATGCAGCAGATTTCTTACAGCATTAGTTAAATCATAATCAGGACTTAGTATTGCTTGTGAATTGTACACGAGAAAACCTGCACAACAGATGGTACTTCCTACAGCTGATAGACCAGTACAGCTCACAAGTCTCTATTCCTCTACCCCGCAGCTATGTTTCTTCAAACTGAATTAGGTGGTCAGTATATTAACACTCCTGTAATATTTTAAAAACTTGATACAGTGAAATTTATTAAACAGAGACACAGGCCAAGCATGTGGTAGTAGCTCCCAGTTAATTTCCCTAAGATTCAGGGTAGACGATAGCCATCTTCATTAGTGTTTTTGTGCTAAAAACCCAGTATTAAGAATTGCTTTAAGGAAAATGGGCAATAACAACAGAAGTGTAGGCTTCTCCAAAGCCCACAACGATTTGCTAAATCAAGAGTTTGCCACAACTTCTTAAATTCATTTGATTCCTTTCAGCTGAAGCTGTTCTAAAAGCTTTACTCCATGACTCAGCCCAGGTACTCTTATTTCTTTCTTTCTTCTCTCCTTCCACCTTGCGCCAATGGGCAGAAACATAGGCAATTGCTATCTTCCTCCTGTGTGATTCATTCGCCCACAAAACCATCAGTTCTCTCTGTGGCACTTGCTGTTAATCAAGCTTTCTCCCTCTATTAGAGCAGTTGTTCTTTCCATCACCTTGGTATACATAATCACTAACTTTCTACATTAGCCTGATGGGTAGGTGTTGCTTACATGCCTGTCAAAGGGGATATTAGTGCAATAGCAGTTTAGCAGGGAAGCTAATGTCAAAATGGTGATGGCCTCTGCTCGTACATCATGTGTTCCTTAGAGAAGCTAATGAATGGAATAATTCAAAGACCCCAAATGTACTGTTAAATAGAGGGCCTTGGGTTAAATCAGCCAACACACCTGGTGGGGTTGAGGGGGTTGCTGTGAAGAACAAACTAATAAAGGCAGGAAAGATTTAGTAGCAGCGAGAAGTGCTTTAGAGCATATTATTGTTTATGTAAAGAGTTGCTACAGTAAATAGGTGTTATGCATAAATCAAACAAAGACTCGGGATCCATCTGCAGGCTCATAATTCACAAGAGAAGACGTGCAACAAAAAGGAAGAGAAGTTTCCAACCACTGTGTCCGATCGTGGCGAAAGCGGTCAAATGAGAAGTGGGAAGAACCAAGGCTGACAGGACATCTAAGGAACTGGGCCACTTATGCTCAATGAAAGCAGTCCTAGAAAAGTGCAGGAGAACCAGCTCTGTGCTTGTTTTCCTCTGGCTGTTAGAAACGGAAGCTTTATTCTGTTCAATGGTAGGACTTGGGTCTGGTTTTGGTCATTCTGCAGTCATTCTTGGCTACTGTTGGGTCAGCTGGGTCCCCTTCAGTTTTGGTAGCTATTGGTCTGTCCCGGCAGGAACAATGGGAAGGAGGTATGTTACTTTTACAAGGTAGAACAGACAGGAAGCATGACCAGATGGACCATTTCTACTTTATTGTAAGGTTACGTTAATAGAAACTTGCAAGTTTGCAAATCTCTCTCTCTCTCTCTCTCTCTCTCTCTCTCTCTCTCTCTCTCTCTCTCTCTCTCTCTCTCTCTCTCATCCTCTTTACAGCACAAGAAACTAGAAGGGGGTCCTTCTGAGATGTTTGCCACATGCCCATTCCTCCTGTGGGCTAAGCTGGCTCTGATTTGTCTCCCTGGCTATGGCTCTTAAGCCTCACACCGAAGGTTATTCTCACATACCGTTACACTGTGGGGTTGTAAAGGACAGGAGGTGAAGAACTGGAGAAAGAACTGAAACTAAGACAAGTGTTGGATTGTTTTACTCTGAGTTTGAGGTAGAAATGTAATTTGAGAAAGAGGAGGGAGGGAAGAAGCATTTTCAGACTTAAAAGGTGCTGTTACTGTAAACCTATAAGAAAAATAGTACTGGTTGTTGTGTATGTGGCTTCCTAGCCTGATCTCGGTTTGATAGGGAAGGGCTACCTATCTTAGATGCATCCTGAACTGAAAGGGCCTCAGAGGAAAACCTCCTTTGGGATTCAGAACATGAGAAGGAAAGAAGACCATACAATGAAAATCAGGAGACAGTTTTTTCACTTAGCAACCTCTTTGATTAATGTCCAAATTGCCAGTCACAGTTGTGGTATGGTCCACTATCAAAACAAGGGATAAGTGGAAACTATCCTTCCCATCCAAAAATGGAGGCATCAAACTCATTACATTCCATGAGTGAGAGAGAGAGAAAAATTTAAAAAATGGATTTCCCTATGAATTAGTTTGAATTTGAAACAGAGCAGTCAATGGAATTCTTTTATAATGGCTTCATTAGTTTATCTGCAGTAAAGTTTCTTATCAGTTCTGTACCTTTGAAAACTTGCTTGGACCTCTTTCCAGTCTAGAACTTTAAAAAAAACAACTTTGTTCTAGGAAGGCTGCAGAGTGCTGCGAAGATGATTGCACATACACACGCGTGTGCACGCACACACACAAATAGGACAGCCTCACATCTCTCTCACTTCCAAACTTTAAATAAATGCAAGAAAGCTGCATTCACCTGAAATAAATGTAGACATTTTTGATAGACAGGTGAAGAAGGAAGAAAAAAAACCGACAACATTTTACTTCCCATCTGCTGTATGTTTCTAATACTTTTGAATATGTTTCTAATACTATTGAATATGGTTATTCTATTTTTGTTTAAAAAGAAATAGATAGGTCTGGGATGGCAATTTATTATTTCCTTGCATTTCTGACATTTATTGGTTTGGTCCACAAAATGCATTCTGAATGTCTTGTGTTGCTAGTCTTTGCTTTTTACTTCATCTGATTTCCATAATGCTATAAAAGAAGATTGAGAAATGGCAGTTGTAGACAGTTTGGAAGAGAAGAATAGAAAGAAAGAAAAAAACCAGTAAGGTTATTTCACTTAGATTGCAGTTTAGGGAGTATTGAAATGCAAAATGTTCACCTAAAACAGTTGGCACTGGGAACGATGAAATATCTAGATATAGGCTTCTTAGAAGTCTTCCCACTGTAGTTAACTACTATTCTGAGCAGGGAGACCTGGAATACTTTTACTAATTTCATAACCAAAACATAAAATATATCTGGTGATGGTGGTGTTTCACCTGGATTTCTAGCCAATTACAAAACTTAAGTATCTTATCCCACCATTCATAGAAACAAGTGTGATATTTTAGCTATTCCAGATTCAAAGTCAAGATTAGCTCACTCATTCATGTATCTATACATACATCTGTCCGTCTGTCCATCCATCCATTCTATAAGTCTGCCCAATCCATATGTGACTCAGGAGAGCATGCACAGTTAAAGACCACAAATAACGAGCAACAAAATAAATTAATTGAAAACTATTTCAATAGAGATAGCCAGTTTGGTGTAGGCATCAGGCTACAAACCTGGAGACGGTGAATTCTAGTTTAGTCTACACTGACATTGAGCCAGTCACTCACTCTCAATGTGGACAATGGCAAACCACTTCTGAAATGTTACCAAGAAAACTGCAGGAACTTCTCCAGGTAGTCACCAGAAGTCAACAGTCACTCAAGGAGACAAAAAAATAAAATCACCAGAAGTGATTCAAACAACCAGAACAATCAAAACAGCTTCAAAAAAAAAACCTCCTGAGACAAGGATCCAGGTCTCAGTGTCTTTCAGAAGAATGGCAGGGTTAGGACTATCTGGAATTTGGTGGGAATTGTACTTCATAGAGCAGGAAAAGGGACAGACGAGGATTATCACCTGGCACGAGGAACTATTTCCTTATCTCAATGAATGCATTCCCTCAGGAGTCATTTTTGAAACCCAGGTGCCAAACTATATTGTTAAGATTAAAATAATTTTTTTTAGCTTTTGTTCAGAGAGAAAGAGCCTGTAGTTGACCTTAGCATCAAAATACTTTTTTTTTGTCTAGATTGAACAACATCAAATCAAAAGCAAATTAAAGGTGTTAGAGACAGGAAGGTTAGCCTAGCATTCATTAGGATTTAGATTCTGGAAAATATGGATAAAGCTGTAATTCTTTACTATGTCTACTGAAAAACAACTCTTTTGAATTCAGAAATTTGTATATGATTATAACTAAGAACACTTCCTGGGCTGTCAATTCAATTGAAGTCAGTGGGACTGCCTCCTAAACCGATACACATAGGCTTTGACCGCAGGAATTCAATGCATGCTTACAAATTCAGAACCACCTTGGAGTTTTCTTGTTGGGCTGATCAGATGACTAATTCTGGATTGTTGCATTCTGAAGGCTTGAAGCATTCTTGGACAGATAAAATGGTTTTGATGCGCAATGTAAATTTGGTGGAGGCCACTTCTTAATCCAAATCACCAACAATTGAATAATTTCTGTTTTGTTTTCTCCCGGGTATAGTAGCTCAGTTTATGAATGTGCTTGTACTTCATAAATCACTCTCAAAGGGGAGAAAAATGGAAAATCTATTTCTCTGTGTCCCCTTGGGTCTTTATTTAATTTTTAATGACATCTAGAGGATACTTCATCAGTGGCAACAATAAAGTCATTCCAACACTCATCTTTACAACAAAGAGGAGTAAATGTTTCACAGAGAGAACAAAAAAAAAATATTTCTCATAGGAAAAAAGGGTGTTTAAAAGGTGGACAAGCTCATTTTAGTTATTTAAATCATAAGAAGAAAGAAAAACATCACAACAATGCAGATTAGCAATAGCATTGAATAGCTAACACATATGCTAATATTAAAAATGCAGATGTGAAAAGGAATGTGCAGTTTTGGGAATCTATTAAGATAATTAGTTATATGGGTTGCCATCTGCTAGGAATCACAATGTTTACCTCTGCTTAGACTCATCTTATCAGGCTGGTTAGGCTGAGGTCAGCAAGAGCAAGAATGCATTTAGCTTCAGCATTAATTCATCCAATAAATTAGAAGTTCTTACTCTGAATGTAAAGGAAACCAGCCATGGATTGCTAAGGAAGGTTATTCCAGATCTACTAAAAATGGGGTGTGCAATTTAAATGGCTACCATAATATCATTAACATGGTAATGATATTATAGTTCTCTAAATATAGTTACATGGAGAAATTCATATTAAAATGCTTATATCTGCAATATATATAGAGAGAATTATATGAATACACTGCAGACTAACACGTGGTAGAGGAGCCATGAAGCCTTGGAAAATATATTCAAAGGCTGTGATGCATCTATACCTACCAAGATCAGAATCATACAAGCCATGGTATTCTTTGTGACACTCTATGGAAGTCAAAGCTGGACTTTTAAGAAGCAGGATAGGAAGAGCATTCATGCTTTTGAACTTTGGTGTTGGAGAAGACTCCTGACAACAGCCAGGGAAACAAACTAACATTTCATCAAACAAATCAACCCAGAATTCTCACGCAAGGGTTCAATGACGAGGCTCGAACATTATGTGAAGACCTAGCTCTCTGGAGAAAGCCCTAATGCTGGGAAAGGTGGAAACAAAAGAAGGGAATGGCTAGCAATAAGGTGGATAGACCCAGTTACAATAGTGATGGTTGCACCATTGGAAGACTTGAAAAACCAGATTAAGGATAGGCCATCTTATTTATCTGATCACTCGGAGTTGAAAACTGGCACATCAATCAATCAATCTCTTCCCAGTTAGTTTGTTCAATCAATAAAAGCGTGTGTGTATGCTTACAGCAATCTACACATTCCTAATATATATTGCATTTTATCCTTCACAGAACTTTACAGAGCTCTAAGTGAATTACACGTTTTATCATCCTAACAACCTTGGGGCTCAGAGAAAGTGACCGGTCCAAAACCCGCTATGAAAGCTACAAAGTCAAATCAGAATTGGAATGTTGTTTTCACACTCCTGAAACAGCAGCATTGTTTCTACCAGCTCCTGGTAGCTGGTAGCTACGGGCTCCTACTAGCTTGTTTAAAAACATCAGTGCACAGAGGGCAAATATTACATTCCAAGTGAGATCTCTACACCTTCTACAAGTCTGGTTCTTTTCATCTGCCATCACTATAACTTACTCAGTATGGCAGAAACTGGAATCTTTGAGACTTGTAAAAAAAAACATGCAACCTTCTTTTGAGTTGGATTCTTAGACTGCAAAGGAAGGCATTCCTTGTAGCCTACGGAATCAAGATATTGGAAAACAGGAGAGCAGTCCATGCTGCAGCTGTAAAATGGAAACAATACCCTACTTCAGATGAGTATGGTTCAGATAATGTGTCTTCAGTTGATTTAATTTTGAAAGAACTAACATTTCTTGAAGGAACAAATGGTTGGCAAAGGATCCTTCCTTCTGTGTCTATTCATCTTTTTCCCATCTCCCATTGCTGCTTATATTACCAGCCTCTCTGAACATATGAAATCATTAATTCTCCAGCTCTCTAGAAACAAGCAACACTTGATTCGTAAGTGCAGCTCAGGAACCTGGAAGTGTAAACACAGAAAGAATGCTTGAACCGACTCATGCTAGCCATTTCCTCCTCAGAATTTCTTTCTCAAACTGATGTTAGTGCTGGGAACATATGTGCTGAGCGAAAAAATCTTTCAAGCATCTCCATCTTCTCCTCCTATTTTCCACTGTTGAGACCACCGGAGGGTAAAACACAACGATGCCTCTTGTTATATCAGGTGAGATTGCCTCAAATAGCAAATGCCATTCAGTCAATGTAAGCAAGCATCAATGCACGTCAGTGCACAAAAATACCCCAGATGGGCACATGTACAGTACATCACTTATATGTAATGGGCACATATGTTACAGCTGAGCAGAGAATGTCAAGCTTGTTCTTCAGCAAGTATTAGAACCCTTAGAAGCATTCTTGGATCATCTGGTTGCCAAGAGGCTTCCATGTACCATCCAAGTATTGGTTATTACCTATAAAACCTTCATAGTGTAGAACCTCTTGACATGAGAAACCATGTCCCCCAGTCAGCATGCTCTGGGTCTCGTCGATTAAAAATATCACTTGGTAGGACCCACAAAGTAGTCTTTCTCTGTCATGGCGAGTGTCCTCTGGAACATCCTTTCTCAAGATTTATACAGCTCTCAACCTGGCTCTATTGAAACAAGCCCTTAAAATCTGGTATTATCCCCCAGGCCCTAGGTTGGATGGACTTCTTGGGTAGCATTCCTTCTTTTAAATGGCTGTTTGCTTTTTTTTTCCCCTGGACTTTCCTTTTGGGAGATATAATTAATAGCTTTGAATTGCTGGCTTTCTTTGCGCTATTTTGTAAGCAACCCAGAGCAGTAACAGATTGGAGCTGCCTCTAAATCCCATAAGGAAATCACTCGTGCATGAGATTTGCATCCCACTTTTCTTTCACAAACTCAGGACAGTTTATGTAGAGCTCCCTCCTCTTATTTTCTCCACAGTCCTGTGAGCTGGTAGAGTGAAAGGAGAGATTCCATAGATGAGGTTGGATTCGAACGTGAATTAAGATTTGGGCCTCGTAGTTCCCAGTTAACATCTTAATTAGCCTAGCTACTGTAAATGTAACCTCCATTGTAGAAACAAACAGAACAAAATCATAGCATAAGTATAAAATACGTAAATAAAAAGCTCAAATATAAGCTTTTTAAAAACAGGTTACCTGTATCCTATTAGTGGCTTAGGAGACTCTTTGAAACACCTGGATTTATTTTATATCCTCCAAAAATGGAGCTGTCCACTTTTTGTGAATTTATTTTTGAATGTAAAACATCAGCATTGGTCTTTCTTTTTTTTTTTCCCCAGGAATACAATTAGGCAGCAGGGAAAAGTTTTGAAATGCCAGGGATTTGAGGCAGAATAGTATGAAAACTAGAAGGAATAATAGGTCAATAGCTGGCAGATGGTGATGTGAATTAGAGAAGCCATTGGCAGATGGAATTGACAATTCAGGCAGGACAAAGTCTTTGGCCACCAACAGATCATATTGGAAAGCGAGAAGAATGTCTTGTCTCTCCGAGAATTGCCAATTTGGGCACAGTGAAACATATGGTGGGGGACAAACTATATATCTTTCGATTGGTTGGACAGAAGACCAGGGATAAGGCTTTGAAAGACTTGATAACATGCAGAAGGCAATATGTTCCTTAGGGCTGGTGCTAGCAGGGAAGTGCAAATTTCATGTTTAATGGACCTCTGATTCAGGATAATTTTTGCTTTAACTCCCACAGTCATTATTCTCACTACAAAGCCTGGAAAATGATATAAAAGCATTAAACTCAAAGCTCTGTGACTTTACTTATATCCCGATATCCATAATCTTTCCCCATACAAGAGAATTTTGACACACAACAGTGGCTGTCTAATGACAAACAGGAGTATAATTGGGAGATTTGGATGAGAAGCAGAGGAGAGTTCTATCAAACAACTCCCCTCTGAACTGAAAAATCTGCAGGGCTGAAGTGAAAGGGGGAAAGGCAGTAGATGGAAGAACAAAGTAGATGTCTATAGATGAGCTGGGATATCCCTTTGTGGTAGGCTTTGTGGAGATCCAGGTATCCCTCTCTAATGCTATGAAGTACCTTTAAGAGACGGATGAAGATGGGCTGATCTGTTTTTGCTTCAGAAACAAGAGCTTCTGCAAGGCAAGCCAACTTGACCGCTGTTTAGAGCTACTTTTCAGCTTTCCTTTGAAAGAGGAGTCCTTTTTTGTTGGGGTGGAGTTGGGATGACTGAATGGAGCTGAGCGTTTACTGGCCAAGTGCCCTTCCTGACACCTATGTGGAGTGCACAACAGATATTTTCTCTCTGCATCTTGAGAAAGAAATATCTAGTCGCTGCCTCGGATTGAACTCTCAATCTTCCAAATGGGAGGTGAGCATCTTCACCTCTAGGCCACTGCATTTTGCTTTGAAAGAGTACTTTGCCCAATTCTTCAGTGAAAATCCATGTAGCTGTATGATAAAGGAAGTTGATAGTGGAAGGGGAGAACCACTGATATAACGAAGAGGCCCCAAGCATTTTAGGTTGATGGTGTCAATCTAGGAAGGTAGCCCAAACAGGAAGCTCAATCAGATGGACTAATTCTACTTTATTGTAAGGTTACATTAACAGTCTGAATGTAAATTTCTCTTTTGTTACCTTTATAGCCCAAGAAACTAGGGAAGGTTGCGACACCATCATGCCTTCTGTGGGCTAAGCTGCCTCTTATCCAACCATTTCTTGTGGGTTTTCCCACAAGGTTATTCCTAGACACCATGACAGCTCAGGATATTTGGGGTTTTGAGAACATGCTTAAATATTTTAATAAAATGTTTCCGTAGCATTGGGTTGCAACTCCGTAAAATGACTATCAGTGTAGGTGCAACCGATCACAAGTCAGCCATGTAGCAGAAAACAGTCTGGCTTCTTCACATCGTCGCTGGTCTCTCAAAATGCTCTCTAACATCCAGACTTTTGCTTTGTTTTGTTTTGCCTAAGCAGATGGACAGACTTTCAGAAATTGCACTGGTCTCCAATAATAAGCTTTTGCTAGTTTGTAAAAAATGGAAGTTTGAGATCCAACACAGTCTTAAAAGTGTAGAATGCTGGAGGCTTATGCTTCATTGTGTTGTATCGTGCCATCTTTCCCCGTGCTTTGTTTTCTGAGTCAGGGCAGAGGGTCTTGGGGGCAAAAGAGGCACCATAGTGTGAACCTGATGGTATCTATCCCATCAGAAAAGGAAAATAGAATGTACTTTCATCTTTGTTTTTTAAAATGTAGGATAAGAGAAAATGCAGCTCCAGGCATTTGTAGACTTAAAAAATTGAAGTCTGGGGAAAAAAGCAACCTAGCTACATGTATATGAGAGGAACAGATGGAGAGAAAAAGAGAAAAAAAGAAGCTTTATATGAAAATATAACAGTGAGAGTGAGTTACAAACGTTTGGCCTTCTCATCCTGCAGCAGAAGTGCTCACACTATAGTTTTCATTGTCATTTATTTCTCCATTTATTTGCTTAGAGGCTGACCAACTCCAAAGCAATTGTGGATGGTTTACATTAAAAATAGAAAACCCATGAAAGGAAAATCTTGTGAATTGGGCAAGCACACTCCCTCAAAGAGAAATCTTAACCAACCAAGATATGAAAAATTTCTCCTCAGTCTATAGGATAATGCTGTGAGGATACTGTAATCAAATATCTCCTTCCCCAAATACCACAACTACAATCTTAGACAGCAAGCTAGCAAGTAAGACAAGTTCAAACAAACATATATAACTGCAGATCTCATTTAGCCCTGAGCTTTGTAAATGACACCCAGTTCAGATGGTAGCATCTATCAGATATTGGCTGATCCTGAGGAAAACTAGGATTGTTACTTGACTCAGCCTTCCATCCTTTCGAGGTCGGTAAAATGAGGACCCAGATTGTTGGGTCCTCTATAAACCACCTAGGGGCTGTAAAGCAAAGTCTAAATACTATTGCTATTGCTATATGTCAGGAGGCTACCCTCAAGTGCCTATCTTTGCTTCCTTTGATGCTCGCAACTGCCATAACCAAGGGGGAGGGGGTATTTGGGAGAGGAAGTGTGCTGGAGGTGTGAAAGAAGGCTGTGGGAATTTGGGGGAGTGTGGACACTAACAGAAACCAGAGGTGTCAAACCATGCCATCATCCTGCCTTTAAGGACGCTGGCCCTGGGAAAGGAATTTTACAGCGGCGCCTGAGGCACCAGGTTCCCAAAACATCAGAACAGAGCCTGACTGGACTACTCTTCCAGGGGGGAGGGCTTGGGACATTGGGGATTGCTTTCAATATATGTGTCAACTCTGCAACGAAGTTCTGCTTTAATTGGTCTCATTTGTCGGAACCATGACAATATGCTTTTTGCATGGTTTTCCTTCAGAGTTCTGCCTCACTCACGCTGCACTCAGCATCTCTAGTAAAAGTTCTTTTTCCTCCAACATCCATGGAGTCAAGGGTCATTCTTTCCTCGGGAGCAGGGCCAGTCTGACAGTTACAGGGAATGACCAGGGGTTCTGGGTAGGCTGAAAAGTCAAATTCCAGAAGAAGACAGTGGCAAGCCACTTCCATATGGTTGCCAATAAATCTGTATCGATATAGATCCTCAACTTACAACCGCAACTGAGATCAACATTTCCATTGTTAAGCAAGGGGATTCTTAACAGAGGCATGCCCAATTTTATGGCCTTTTCTGCCAGACTGTTAAACCGAATTACTGCAGTTGTTAAGTAAATCATGCAAACATTAAGGAAATCCAGCTTTCTCCATTGACTTGGCTTCTCAGAAGCTGGCTGGGAAGGTCACCAATGGTGATCACATGATCCTGGGACCCTGCAATCATTGTAAATACATGTCAGGTGCCAACCACCGAAATTTTGACCAGGCGACTGTAGAGAAGCTGCATCAGTTGTAAGTGCAAGATTGTAAGTCCTTTTTGGTTTTTTAGTGCCGTTGTAACTTTGAACAGCCAGTAAACGAATGCTTGTAAATCGAGGACCACCTGCATATCCAAGTAGTCACTAGAAGTGGTGCTTGACTTGATTCTTTCACACAAATAGTCCTTGACTTATGATCACAACTGAACTCAAAATTTCTGATGCTAAGCGAGACAACTGTTAAGTCAGCTTTGCCCCCATTTTATGACCTTTCCTGTCACAGCTGTTAAGTGGATCACTGCAGTTGCTAAGTTAGTAACACAGTTGTTAAATGAATCAGGCTTCTCCATGGACTTTGCTTGTCAGAAGGACACAAAAAGGGATCACATGATACCAGGATACTACAATCGTCATAAATAGGACTCAGTTGCCCAAAAGTCTGAATTTTGATCAAGGCTGCTGCAATGGTTATAAGTGAAAAATAGTCATAAATCACTTTTTTCAGTGCTGTTGTAACTTCAAATAGTCACTAAACAAACTGCTGTATTTACTTTCATAAACAGGAGAGTGGTTTAAAAAATATATTTCCCCTTTGCTTCTCATTTATGCTCAAAAGTGTAGCAAAGAAATTACCAGCAGGATTGAATGGATCTCTTGAAAACTGACCTTGCTTTCTTTTGCACTGTCATCAAATAATGGGAATATTTTAACATCAAAGTAGCTCTTGTCTTTCATACATTGGGCTTTGCTAATAACTTTAGACACTTCATAATATCTTTTACAGCAAGGTTAGGTTAACTGTGGTTTTTATTGGCCCATATTTTACAGCGAATTGGTGGACCAAAAACCTGTAATTATGTATGTGAGGTAATCTCTTGAATAATTAATAATGGTCAACCAGTTGCTATCTTGTAAGGCTATTTTAGGAACTGGATAGAAGTCTAGGCTACACACAGCCATGGCTAAATTTGCTACTAACGAAATGCACACAGAAGCGTGGAAATGGGTGTGGAAAGATGTCACACACAAGGAATCGGATCCTTTATATACCATAGGTGAATTCACAGATATCAAAGAATAGGCAGTTGCTGTCAGGCACAAGAAATCAGGAACCTGGGTTGCTCAAATAAGTACAAATTTATTCCATGCTACCTCTAAAAAGAATCTGAACTACTAATGGTCGAGGCAAATTGATGGTAGATAATGGAATTCAAGGACACAGAATTCAATGGAATTCAGGGATGGCTGAATTTAGAGCTCTTATGGGCACAAAGGGACTCCAGACTTATGGCACCTTTGACCCCTCCCTCAGGCTCAGTCTGGCCATCACCTAGTCTAAGAAGACGGTGTTATCCTTATCCTTGGTTTCCATAAGCTCTACCTCACAGCCATGGTCCTTTAATTGGTTAGAACCACTGTTTGTTCCACCTGAGTCAAACAAAAATGGAATTTGCCTGGGAAAAGTGAAGGTATCCTCTGAAACTGAACTGCAGTCTTTTTAAGCCTCAGAACAGCCTAGAGTGTGAATATTGTATTTGCTCATATGTGAGACTACAAACCTGAACTCATTCCAGCTGGAAACAATACAGCATCTAGCTGAAATTACAATGGCCTTTCTGTGGCTGGTTTTGTCCCATATAATCTCTTCCTCTTTTCCTTTCCTTTGAACATAGGAAGCATATCCTATGCCAATCATATAGGATACGACTTGTAAGAAAACCATCCTATATCAACTATTTCCTAGCCCCCAGTTGAGGCCGATAGGGAAATAATATGTGACTTTTTATGACACTGAGAATGTGCTCCGTAATTGAAAATGTATTACATACTGCATATAACAGGCACAATGCCTTCTGTATATGCCTTTTGAAGATATTTTTTTTCTGATTGTTCCATTGCAAAAGAAATGATTTAGAAATGTACAAGATGGTAACTAAAATGCTCAAATGGTAGGACTATTAGAGCAGGTTGTGTGTCTGGATAAGTAGAAATAATACTTCCCCAGGCTTATACTTACTTAATTATTTCCTCCCTTCCTCCCTCCCTCCCTTCAATATTTGTTGAGCACCCCCATTTGTAAAGGCTATGGGTGTTAATTTTAAAACAGAAGAAAGCCAATCATGAAATATATCTACCTATAATATTTGCCCAGAATCCATCATACCCAAAGGCAGAGTGGAATACAAGGGATTGTTTTAAAGGTAAATCAGTTGTCATATTTGGTTCAGTGTAAAATAAAAACAACATCTATGATAAAAAATTTTATTTATGTGTAAAATTTATTAGCCGCTCATTAACAGAGGGATAGAATCAAGATCACGTGAAGCGTTAATACCACTTTACAATGCTTTGGTAAGGCCACACTTGGAATACTGCATCCAGTTTTGGTCACCACGATGTAAAGAAGATGTTGAGACTCTAGAAAGAGTACAGAGAAGAGCAACAAAGATGATCAGGGGACTGGAGGCTAAAACATACATGTGGAAGGGCAAAGAGGACTGGAGGCTAAAACATACATGTGGAAGGGCAAAGAGGAAAGACACCAAGTACACTTCCAGAAAAAAATGTGTTCCAAAGTCCAGGAATATTCGTAATAAAGATCTGTTATCTCTTCCACAACCCATGAACTAAATGAAGTGGGTAAGGTCTCACCCGTGGCCCAGGTACAGGCACAAAGCTAAGAATATTCGTAGCTCAGGATTGAACTGTTTGTTTGTTTAAACTGTCCTTGGTTGTTTTCTTGCAAATGTTTCATTACCAAACTAGGTAACATCATCAGTGGCACATACAAAACTTTTAAGGCCTTAAAAAAAGGTGTTCTGCCACTACAGAAAGGGCTTTCCTCTTGGGCCCAGAAGATGGGACTTGGAATTTGTGTCCCTCCTGCCACACCAAATGGAATGGGTGGAATTATGGCGCAATCAAGACTATCATGAAACTTACTACCATAATCTGATTTCATTTGTCATTTGCCATTGGTTTAACTTAGCTGCTGGACATAAAATTGGTTCTAGTTTCTCAAACATTCAACATGACACAGCTACATAAGAATCCTTTCTGCAAACTGGAAATGAACCCATAGTAAATAATAATAATACCTTTATTGATTAGCCCGTGGACCATATCAAGGTGCAGAGTTCCAAACACGCGTTATACTAAAATGCAGTAGAAACAATTTAGAATGGAATTGGTCAAAATATAATTTAGAATAAAACAGAAATAAAATGCAATTTAAAATTAAATTGGGATAAAATACATTTTTAAAATGAAATTAGAATCAAATATGGCAATTTAAGATGTAGATAGATAAAATATGATAAAATTATATTTCACTATCACCCCTACAATCTACCCTAATCAGTCTCACCTATGCCGATCTCAGCCAAACTATAGTTAATAGTTAATTCCCCTCTGTCAGTGAGATAGTGACAGTCTATCACTGCTTCTTCCCACCTTGGCAGTATTTCAACAGATTCTGCTCTGTGGTGATGCTGAATCTAGCTGTTGACATCAGTCGTCAGTTGTTCACATAATTGACATTTTTGTCCTGAAAATCACTAGTTCTCAGCCCAACTCCCAAGTCCCTTTTGAGCAGAAAAAAATTAAGCAGGGAAAGAAAGGTGACTCATAAGACTCTCTAAAATATTCAATTATGCAATTGTATTTAATTCTATCTACTTGTAATTGAGACTTCTTCTTTGAAACCTAGCTACCAAATTTTATTTAAAAATGTAATAAAAAGAAGACTAACAAATAGTTCACACCGAAAGTCATACGCAACTCTGAACGAACAGAAAAGTTCAGCTTTATCCAGTTTCTTAAAAAGCAGGAAACACTAAAACTTGCATTATAGCTTTCGTTAGGACAAAAGATTTGGAATATTTAGCAGCTGAACTTCAGAAATATCCATTATTCTTAAAGTGCAGAAAATGTTTCCATCTTATATTGTTTCCCCTGATTAAAAAGAGAGCCACCTTATTTCATTTAATAAAATTGGCCTATTTAGTAAGCATATTAAACTTTTTGCACATGACAACTGTTCTCATTTTTGGAATGCAGCTTTTCACCTCCATTAGCTGAGATTTCTTATTACGAACTCAGAAAGGTTAATGAGAGTCTTAACAAGAGAGCACAGGTACTGTAATGAAGTATAATAAGCAAATACATTGACAGCCTACTTTTATTAATGTGATTGCAGTATAAATCTATAACATTAGGGGGGGAAAGGGAGAAAGGCGTACGTTGAAGTTCTAATTACTCCTTGGGCTGCAAATATCCTTTGGAAATGTTCTTTTCCATGACTCTAAGTCTGTCTCACTGTCCTTCTTTGGCCCATTCCAGTGTGTTTGAATTTTTAAGTTGCGATTTCAGAGACAAATTTCTCAATGTCCCTTTTCTTCTCCAAAGTCCAGATTATTTCATTTTTATTTTAGTGACATCTAACTGGTTCTCTAGGACAAATATATCCAAGCTGACTTTTTTTTTTCCAATTTGTATGGCCACCTATCTCAGCAAGTTATTCTGGGTGGTGAACAGTCTTAAAACAAATTAGCAACAAATTCCCATCATAAATACAAAAATTAAAATACACAACAACAGGAAAGACGTCACAACCCATGTTGTGCTGTTAGCACAATCAGATGAGACACTTCACACCCTCAGGACTCCAGACCTGAGTACAGATCCAGGTCTTTAAGGTCTTGTGAAAGGCCAGTAGGGATGGGGTTCACCCTAAAACGTCTTCAAATATATCCTTTGGGATGTACATGTTTTGCCTGAACTTTTAGCACAGTTTTTTTTTTCCCTGAATCACTGGGAGTTGACTGGTGTATAAATTTAACAATAAATTATATAAATCAGGGAGCCACTTTGGTGTAGTTATCCCAAAGATGCTTTTTCAGGAGGCAACTGGACTTTCTTGTTTTTCTTTGAAGACGTTTTGCTTCTTATCCAAGAAGCTTCTTCAGCTCCTCTTGGATGAGAAGCAAAACGTCTTTAAAGAAAAACAAGAAAGTCCAGTTGCCTCCTGAAAAAGCATCTTTTGGGATAACTATGATCCGGATGTCTGAGAATCTCCATAGATATTTTGGTGTAGTGGTCTAGCGCAGGGGACTTCAAACTTGGCAACTTTAAGACTTGTGGACTTCAACTCCCAGAATTCCTCAGCCAGCCCTGGTCTAGTGGTTAAGGTGCCAGCCTAAAAACCAGGAACAGGAAACTGGGAGTTCAAGTCCATCTTAGCATGAAGGCCAGCTGGCTGACCTTGGCCAGTCACTTTCTCTGAGCCCTAGGAAGGAGGCAGTGGACTCCTTCCGAAGTTCATTGGGACTTCTCCAGGCAGTCTCTAAGAGTTGAACATGACTGAGCAGATATTTTGCTTGGGTTTTTTTTATAAATATGTCCAGCATTGTGTGCATTTGTTGCTAAGCAGGCATTTCTGCACATGTTTTGGTTTGGATTTCTTTCAGGTTATATGCTACACTGAAAATGCTTGCTGAATGGATAAGATTTAAAATAACACAAAACTTCTCAATTCAAATTGTCCCAGAGGTCAATGAAAATACTTCTCAGAGAGTCAAAATGTTTGCCTTCTCTTTATTCAGGGGAAAAAATATATATTTTTATCATTGATAAAATAAGTCAAAGTAATTATTTACTATTAATATTAATACATTATTAATTTTATTTTCCTGAGGGGAGGGGGAAGGAAAATTTGCAATTTTTCTCATGACGGTATATTATCAGAAGCATAGAACTCTGCTGGCTGATAAAATGATTGTCATTATTATTTTCTGCTTTCTTTTTATTAGTTACTGCACTGTTAGGAAAAAATAAAGTATCTTTTATTACAACAGACTCATAAATCAGCCTTTTTGTGTGAAAACTTCCAATTGCAAAGGAGGAATTTGAATATGAATAATATGCTACACTACCGAGCTGCAATTATTAAATTGGCAGCAAAGAGAATAATTTCCATCTTCTTTCTCTTGAAGAGAGGAAGCAGAAAGATTACATTTGAAATGAATAATATTAGGACATTTCTTATAAAATATTTTGCTATCTGTCTGTCTATCTATCTATCTATCTATCTATCTATCTATCTATCTATCTATCTATCTATCTATCTATCTATCTATCTATCTATCTATCTATCTATCTATCTATCTATCTATCTATCTATCTATCTATCTATCTCTATATCTGTCTGTCTATCTATCTATCTATCTATCTATCTATCTATCTATCTATCTATCTATCTATCTATCTATCTATCTATCTATCTATCTATCTATCTATCTATCTATCTATCTATCTATCTATCTATCTATCTATCTATCTATCTATCTATCTATCCCCCTATCTATCTCTCTCTCTCTATCTATCTATCTATCTCCCCCCCCTCTCTCCATCCATCCATCCATCCATCCATCCTATCTCAAATCTTTTAAATCCCAGCCTTGTCTTTAATATTTAATTTTAGTTCCAATTTGTTTGTTTCAAATATGAACCTGCTGAGTTTCATTCTCCCACCTAATTCGTCATTTGCTTTTATTCTGGTCCTCCAGGTATACCACTGTACATGGTTGATAAAGACTTTGTGCAGATTGCAGCAGGACTGTGTGGCCCTCAGGTATTGCCTGCAACAAAACACTGCCAGTAACAAAGCTTTGCAGTGTCATTTGTTCCTCTTTGGATATTTTAGCTAGTAAATCATTTTTACCAGCATCTTCAATTTTGCTTAGCCCCCTCCGTCTCCCTCACCTTCAACAGTCAGCATTCTATGGTCATTAAACATGTTAAATTGTGATTTTGCCCTCTTAGAATTTTTTCTTCACTTCCCCCCCCCCCTTTGTCTTCTTTTCCCTATACTATTTGTAGGAACTCTCTGGCTCTCTGGCAGCTACTTCAAGTTGCAAATGGTTCTTTTCCGAGTTTGATTCTCACAAAGTCTCTTTAGCAAGATGTATTGAAGTGAATGGATTTAATTGAAGACTTTCAACAACTGAGCTATTTTCCAATTACAGTCAATACATTTCTTTGTACGTTAAGGCCGTGACTTTGTGATATTCTTTCCAACGTGGAATGTCTTTTCAGTAATAATATGGAAACTTGCAGCAGGCTGTTTACATAACTTTCTGGGAATCAGCTCTTAGAGGCCCTTTGAGGTTTCCTGAATCGAGTAATTCATCCCTCTTGTGAAGAGAAGGATGGTCATTTTGGATAGTTGTGGATCTTCATTCTGAATGTGCAGCCACTGCTTAGCATGAGCAACTTTTCAATGCCAAGGGTTAAACTGTGGGTGTTTTTCCTTGATTACACAGGTAGTCCTCGACTTACAACAGTTTGTTTAGTAAGCGTTCAAAGTTACAACGGCACTGAAAAAAGTGACTTATGATGGTTTTTCACAGTTACAACCTTTGCAGCATCCCCATGGTCACGTGATCAAAATTCAGACACCTGGCAACTGACTCGTACTTATGACCGTTGCTGTGTCCCAGGGTCATGTGATCCCTTTTATGACCTTCTGATAAGCAAAGTCCATGGGGAAGCCAGATTCACTTAACAACCGGGTTACTAACTTATCAACTGCAGTGATTCACTTAACAACTGAAGTAAGAAAGGTCGTAAAATGGGGCAAAAATCACTTAACATATGTCTCACTTAACCACAGAAATTTTGGGCTCAATTATGGTCATAAGTCAAGAATTAGCTGTGTATAATTGGAGAGAGAGGAAAGAGAAGATAATGAAGACAGGTGGATGGATGGATGGATGGATGGATGGATGGATGGATGGATGGATGGATGGATGGATGGATGGATGGATGGATGGATGGAGATGGATAGATAGATCAAATATTACATTTATGAATTATTTTCAATTTTTACAAAATTGATGGGCACCATTTAATCACAAAATGAGATCTTGGGGTTATATACATGCAGTTGCTTGTTTAGGGCATATACATTAGAGGGTTTTGTTCTGTTTTGTTTCGTTTGTTTTGTTTTATTTTTGTTTTAGTAAAACAGAGCTTTCTCTAATTCCTCAGAATATCCGTAAAATTGCTTCTCTTTCTCACTGAGTGTGTATTTGTGTCAAGCCATTACATGATTTGCTTGGACTAAGTTTAACTTCTAGCATGAACCAGGCATTGTGGTTTAGCAGCCATGATGTATAGCTTAGCAAGTGACATTTAGATTAGCAAACTAATTTAATGTGGTCCAGTTAAATGGACACCTAGCTAATTTGATGAGGAGCCACTGATGCAGAGTTTTCAAATAGGAGTAAGATGTTTACTGGAGTGCCACGTGCTTTGGTCCTAACCGTCTACTCTTGGTTGGATGGAAAGGTGAAAAAAGCATTTATGACATCTGCAGAGGACTGAAAACTGGGTAGAGTTGTCAATGCCTTAGAAGACAGAAATGAAGTGCAAAACAAATGCAATAGGTTAAAGAATTGGGCTGAAAATAACAGAATTAAATTTAATCTGAAGAAATGCAGCACTCTCCACTTAGGAATCAGAAGTTAAATGCGGAACCTAAGATGGGGGGGGGGGGAAACTTGGTTTGGTTTTTGTACTTGTGAAAAAAAAATCAATAATACTTAATTGCAAACTGAATATGAGCCATCAGCATGATGAAGCAGCAAAAAAGATCATTCAGTTTTAGGTTACATAAACAAAAGGATGGTTTTCAAATCATGGGAACCGATCATTCCTTTCTACTTTGTGTTGGCCAGACTTTCAGTCTGAATATTGGTTTTGTCATGAGTACTACATTTTAAGAAAAATTCAGGGAAACTGGAACAGATTCAAAGAAAAGCAACAAAGATAATCAAGCCACTAGAACAGGGGTCTTCAAACTTGGCCCTTTTATGACTTGTGGACTTCAACTCCCCAGAATTCTGGGAGTTGAAATCCACAAGTCATAAAAGGGCCAAGTTTGAAGACACCGGCACTAGAACTTAACTTCTGGGAAGAGAATGAAGCAACTAGGCTTATTTAATCTTGAAGAGGACAAAAAGAAGGGCCCTGGTCCTTTTTAAATACCAGAGAGAATTTCACACTAAAGAAGGTCAAGACTTATTTCTCTGTCATGTCATAAGATTAAGACTTGTGTTTTTTGTTTTGTCATTCTATTGGGCCTGGTACAGAATAAGGAATTGACATTACAAGAAGGCAAATTCCAACTGAATGGTTTTTTTACAAAAATCCTTTTCCAAAATAAGAGCACTTTAAATAGTGGACTCCTGTTCACCAGATATGCTATAGCTACCACTTTATTTTGGATTTCAGCACTGGACAGGGAGTTGGATTTAAGACCCTTCTAGTTCTTTCCAATTCCAGTTCTGGGATTCAAAGCCGAGCGAACCCGGTGAATTGTAATTTATTTATTTCTTTTATGACTAAACAAGCATGACACATGAACCCAGCCTCTCTTTGTTTCTCTCCTCTCTCCTAAGGAAAAATTGAGGTAATTCACAGGTGTCTCTAAAGGGAGATTGGGGACAGTTCTCTAGATATAGCTTAATTTCCAATTTCAGATGACAATCAATATGTCTGTGGGTCTTACCAATCTGCTTATTGATTCTGTTAAACCAATGGTAAGCGTGAATGGTTGGATGCATGGATGATGCATGGATGCACGGAAGCATCCGTGCATGGGTGCATGGGTGTATTGATGGATGGGTGGGATGAACGGATTCATGGACGCATGGATGCATAGATGCACGGATGGATGCCTGGATGGAGTAGATGGTCTAATGGAAAGTTAATAGCATCAGCTCTTAATGGACTGAGAGAGATTAGTGTCAAATGGCTTGAAGAGCAGCTTTGTATCTTTTATCATGGTTCTGTTGTTATCTAATAATAATAATTATTATTATTATTATCTCTTTCTGAATGAGTATCTGCTTTGAGAGTGTGGAGGAAAGTAGTATATAAGGTGACCCTGTTCAATGTAATAATAAATTATTCTACTTCTTTCTTTCTCTTTTTTCCTTTTAAATAGAGCTTTATCATAGATTCACAATATTTCTGATGTCTAGAACTGAGGTGCAGGTAGAGTCATTGCTGAAGTCCATTTATGAGTCCTGTCATCATCTCTGACAACCTAGCTTTAGAATTTGAAGATTTATGAGCACAGCCTTTCCATTAAGATCTAGAGGTGGATGGCAAATAAATTTAATCAACCTATCAATCAATAACTGATCTGCACTTTCCATGTTTATATATCTGTTCCCCACTTAATTTCAATAATGGTATGCCTTCTAAAATGACCCAACTGCAAGATCTTTTCTGCCATCACTTCTATGTCATATCTGCAGCCAGGTTATAAATAAATAAGAAGCACGCCGTTTAACTTTTAAGTATATTTTTGCTTTAGGTGCATTAAGAAACCTTTTAGCTTTAAAATCATTTTGTGCCTTCTGAATGCAACTCAGGGACCGCTGAAATAGGGAAGCTGATGAAATGATAACCGGTGTGTCTCTGGGTGATATTTTGAGTAGCAGAGAGACAAATCACGAAGAAATAATAGAAGCAAGAAGCACATGTGAGTTGTCCTTCTTGTTGTGTTTCTCTATTCAAAGATGAACAGTTTTCAAGTGTTGTGCAAACCGTGGGGCTGTTATGAGCTTTCTCAAAGAATCTTTCTCCCCTTTTCCCCCAGAAAAACAAAGTAGAAAAATGCAATAATTGGCTTCTTGTCTTGTCTTGGAAAAACCTGGGAGTGCTTGACAGAGGTGATTTGTTGAAATGTTGATGTGAAACTAATAATGAAATTAGAATATAATTATCCTTAGGGGTTCATGTGTCTCACATTTTCAAACTTCTGCTTAATGTTCAACTCAAAACAAAGCATCTGAAAAACAATTTTAAGAGAAACAATTAATTATATATTGGAAGATGAATAATTTATTATTATAGGACATGCATGCAAATATTGAACTAGAAATTTTCAGTCATTCTAACAATGCATTTGATAACCCCATGCACAACTGTATATGCTTCTGCAACGCTGAACTGAAGTCAGTGGCACCTAACTGTAAATTGTTATTCACTTTTCCCCTAAGGTCAAAAAATCAAAGTGCTCCATCACTTAGTCCTTAGAAAGTTGCTCCAGAGTTTTGATAATTTTGACTTTTCTATATTTTTTCCAGATGTGGGGTAACCCTTTTGGGATGCTGTGAGCAAGATCATGCACCATAGATTTGTAGAAAGGCAAACTATTTAGCATCATTTCAATTTTATGAGCCCTTTTCATGCTTTGGCAGATAATAATGAAACCCATTTCTTCATGAATGGGTTTCACAATTCAAATATGTGGACTGAAATGGCATTACGTATACCAGCTCAGCTTTCTCCTTTACGTGATTTATAGCCTTATCCTGTAGAGTTCTAGTTTTAAATGAGGAGGTAAATAGTTTCAGACTTTTTGTGAACTCCCCCTGATCTTCAAATGTGTGTGATTCCACTTTTGCTTTGAATGAATCTCCTTATCTCCTTTTAGCTTTTAGCCAGCATTCTTGATTTGAATAATCCATTATCTATGCAGCCTTCTGATCCTGCTTAAGAAATGGGTTGAAATATATTGCAAAGCTTCAGCATGTCTAATGTATATCAGGTTCCATATTTCACAGAATAATAGAGTTGGAAGGGACCTCGTAAGTCTTCTAGTTCAACCCCCCTGCTCGAGCATGACAGCCTATATCATTTCAGACAAATAGTTGTCCTGTCTTTTTTTCAAAGCCTTCACAACTTCTGAAAGCAAGTCATTCCATTGGTTAATTGCTCTCGCCATTAGGAAATTTCTCCTTAGTTCCAGGTTGCTTCTCTCCTTGGTTAGTTTCCAACCATTGTTTCTTGTCTTGCCTTCAGGTGCTTTGGAAAATACTTTGCATTACATTTCAGAAAGTTAGGATTTACATTAAAATTACTATTATTTCTCTCAATATTCCTTTTGACAACATCTACTGTCTACTGTTGTCACTTAATTATAGAAGAAAGATAATTTTCACGTTATCCTTTGTTCTATTTTTATGGGTAGCATGTGTTTGTTTTTTATTGTTTTTGTTTTATGAATGTGACAAAGTCTATACCTAACAGCTTTCAAGCAAGAAATATAAAAAAATCCATATACAAACGAACTCACAGGAATGTGGATTTTTCCCCCAAGCCTTTTAAATGTTATTGTCTTGAAGGCTTGGCTTTTTTGTTATATCTTCCAAATAATATTCAAGAAGTGGCTTAATCACAATTATTTTGACTCCTGCAATTGCAGTGATGTTTGCAATCCTGACAAATTAGGGTACTTTTTGTCATAAGTACCTCAAATAATTACAGTGCCTGTCACATATTTCTGAATCATGCAAATATTTTTTTTTTATCTCATTGTCTCTTAGTTCTCTTTTCTATGGAAGGTATCCTTCTCAGACATGCTGTTGTTGTCCTTGATTTGACATTGTGTCAATGAGAAATGTCATGACATGTTTCAAGCATATATAAGAATGCAGAGTATGGAGATCCATTTTTCTTTGCAGAAAAAAGTTACAGATTTACCTTCACTCTGCAACCTGCAACTACTCTCTACCTTTTGTGTTTGTTTGTGTGTGTGTGGGGGGGGGGGGGTCTTTAGTCTCGAATTCTGTCAGATAGACCAGATAGGAAACACACCCAGATGAGCTAATTCTACTGTGCTATAAGGCCACATTAACAGAATCTTGCAAGTCTGAAAGTACGAATCTCCCAACATCTCCTTTGAAGCCTAAGAAGCTACGTAGGGGGTCTCCTGAGTATTTTTATCCTGTCCATTATGCATCTGCAGGTTATGCCCTCTCTTTTCTGACCATTCCCTAGGCAGTGTCCCCCCCCTTCCTGTTTCTTAAAATTTTTCTCACATACCATTGCATCTTCAGACAACTACATGAAACGACATTCCATTTTCTTGGCAACATCTGTCAGAGGTTTTAATAGAATGACTGACCTCCTCAAATCATCCAACTCTAAGGCAAGAGTAGAACTCAGAGCTCTCTATCTTCTAGCCTGTGATGGAATTTGCACCTGGAGTAGAGTATATGTGAAGGGAATGACAACAATAGCACCGTGGTTTTCCGGAGAGGCGGCAGGACATTCCAGAGAGGGATCCAAAACAAGAGACTGCGCAGTCTTGAACTGGATGAGAGAGGGGGGGGGAAAGGTTCAAGGTAACCCCGCTCCAGAATGTTCCAGGGTACATCTGTTATGTTAGAAGCTTATAGTTTTATTCTGGCAAGATTCTGTCAATAAGCTGCCCGTCAAAATAAAGATCTGGAGTCATTTGGATTTCAAACTGGGCATCTTTGGGCTTGGACCTGACAAGCCCAGTATCTTAACCACTACATTAAATTCTCTATCTACTCCCTGTAGATAGAGGGGGGAAATTGAAGAGCCATAGGAAGGTAGATAGATACATAAAACATATCTTGGGTAGAGGGGGCAGCTTCCCTATATTTATTTAATTTGTAAAACAGAAAAATTATATACTTTACAGTAGCATAATGTATTTGTTATTCTGCTTGTGTCAGGCAAAAGTAATCAGACCTACATGTATAAGGGACAAGCTTGCTACTCTATTATGTTCTGACTATTACACAAGAATCTCTCCAGACTCCAGCCTCAGCCTGGGAATAGATAGATAAAATTCTATGGATCCTTAAAGGGGGGAGGGAGGGTCAGTTCTCGATCTCTTGTGGCTGTACAAGAACTCAAGGCTAATTCTATGCTTGACGTCTCCCCCTTTGCCAGGCTGGGTGTTTCCCAACATCTTGTTGGATAGCACCTAATGCAGAGTGCTAAGAAAGATCTTTTTAGTGGTGGCTTCCTGTTTATGAAATTCTTCCCCTTTGTTGCAGGTTGGACATTTCCTGCACCAGCAAAAGCCTGGCTTACCCAGAATTTAATCAGCCCAGAATGTAATTAATTGTATGCCCTTTTGTAGGTTTATTGCTTCTGCTTTGAGATAAATGGGACCTAACCCTAACTGAGAAAAGAGGACACTTCCCCCCATCCGAAACGTGTTAAAATGTACTTTTCCACTGAAAACAAATTCAAATTTAATTTCTTTCACAACCAGTGAAATGGGAACGTGTTAACATAAACTGTAGAAGAAGAATTTGGCATAGGATTAATCTGAATAGTGAGACTTGACTATCCCAGATGGAATTCCTTCTTGATCTTTCTTGCTGCAATTTTCATTAGCCTAAGCCTAGCGTGGCCAACAATCAAGAATGTTGGAAAGGGGAAATAAATCTGTGCATCTCTTGCGTCTCATGCCAAAAGTAAGATACAAACAACCAAAAAACCCTCCACAAAACAACAGTGTAGTATTGAAAAGGGAAGGTGGTAAGGGAGACCCCTCAAGTTAAAAACTGGTGCTGTCTTAGTACCAATTAAGTACCATTATTAAAAGGAGGAAATATTCGTCTGAAATGTTTCCAAAAAAAAACAAAAAACCAGTGAGAAGACTTTTTTTATCTAAGGTTAAATATCATCTATAATTTAGAGTTGTCCCTGGATATAAAAGGAATAATTTCCAGCATGCTACTTTTTGCCCACAATTAAAGTACAATTAGTAGTTGAACAATGGGTGAGGTTTTTTAATGTTATATTGGAAAATTATAGCTTTTCTCAGTGTTCCCGAGCAGGCAATGCATTTTTTTTTCTTGCGTGGTTTAATACTCTAAAGGACAGATTTGAGTAACAGCTCTTTTCTTTTTTCTTTTCTTTTTTCTTTTCTTTTCTTCTTTTCTTTTCTTTTTTCTTTTTTCTTTTTTCTTTTTTCTTTTTTCTTTTCTTTTCTTCTTTTCTTTTCTTTTCCTTTCTTCTGATGCCATGTGCCCAATTTTATTTGATCTCTGCAGAGAGAAAACAGAGCCAGGTGGGAAGGCTTATTGTGGGCAGGGAGACGTGGGGCTACAATGTCTGCATATAATAGAAACAAAAGGGAAAAATGAAAAAATGAAAAATAAGAGCAAGCAGGAAAGCGGTATGTGACTCAACCATTTTGTGGCTTAAAGATGAAGAGGAAAATAACATTTTCCCCACATTAACAAATTCATCCTCACAATCCACCAGACAAGGTTCATTGTATCTAAAATGGTTGTATCTTGTTTTCAGTGGAGACTTAATTTTTTTAAAAATCTCCTTTATAACTAATTGTATAAGAACCATTTCCTATCTTTTGATAGGAGGAGTTTTTTGCAGAGATCCTTCAACAATTCATATTGATTTTCCTCTTTGGGAACCCAGACGTTAGTCCTGTTTCTTTTCCCATTTTCTCTGACGCCTTCTTCCTTGTTCACGTTCCTTGGAATATAGTAGTTGGGGGAGTAAAATAAAAGAGGCATTAATATTTTCAGTATCTAACTCTCCCACAGTAAGCTTATCTAAAGCAGTGCAAATATGGGTTAAGATTCTACCATGCACTTCTCCAAGTCAGTTAAAAATTCAGCAGCTTCAGCCACACAACATGCTTACATTTGTCAATAATGCTAGATCCTGAGGGGAAAAAAGCTGTAGTAGAAATCAAACAAAGATTTTTTTTTTATTTTGATTTGCAAAGGAATAGATCCAGTGGTCTATTGGTGTGATGGATTGTATCTATAAAGGAGGAGGTGATGTGATGGGCTACAGTAAAGCAAGTTTCCTAAGAAAAAGGGGATACATTCCAGGGAGGGTGTGAGACAAGAGGCAACATAGCCAAGAGCTAGACTGGAGACAGAGAAAGAGAGTTAGGATAGCCATTCCCTAATATCTCTGAGGGTATGTACATTAGGATGAAAGTAGTAAAGGTTTAATCTGGCACGATTCTGTCTATATGGTATGAGCAAATGAAAAACATAATTTTGGCTGTTCCAAAGGTGGTGCTTCAAAAGACACCTGGACTTGCTTTGTTTTTCCTGGAAGACATTTCACTTCTCATCCAAGAAACTTCTTCATTTCTGACTGAATGTTGAAGAATGGAAGGATTGCAGTCTTCTGTCAATCCCAGTCAATCCTTTCATTCTCCACCATTCAGTCAGAATTGAAGAAGTTTCTTGGATGAGAAGTGAAAACAAAGAAAGTCCAGTTTCCTTTTGAAAAGGCATCTTTGAGACAACCATGGCCTGGATGACTGAGAATCTCCATAGACGTGAATTTTGGCTGAATTGTTCTATGTTGTGCCTGATAATTGAAGACCTATGGAATAGATCTTTTTCTGCCCTCAGTTGTTATTTTTTCAATATCCTTTGTATTCCGTTCCAGTTTTCATACTAATTAAGCATAATATATTAACATCAAAGGCCCTGGAGGGAAGCTGCAACAATATTTCACATGTTGTGTGTATCTCCCCAAACTCAGAAGAGATAATCTGGACAATTGCCCATGTCTTGCAGAATTGCTCCCGGTAGACTTTCTAGTTTGCTAAATTAAAATGCATTTAGTGTATTAGAAAACATGCATTTAGTAATTTGCCCTTTACTAAAAGCATTTTTGTTTGCCTATCAGAATACCTGAATTGCTATGAACATTGTTAAATTCTATTCAGTTGCAATTTTGGTTAGAAAGAGTTTGGTTTCAACTTGAGCATGATATTATCAATTAAGTACCCTCTACTTTTAGATTTGTCAGTGTTTCACTGTTAACAGCAAGAGTACATTTAAAAAATATATTTTAATCTTTCTATTGGGTATTGTCTTATTATCTGGTACCTGATTTTTCCTTTCCTTTCATCTCAGACTGTAAACAAAATATATTATTTACTGTATTTAGTAGCTATCTTCAATTTTGTGTTTGGTTGAGGGTTTTTCAGTATCCTAATGTCAGGCTCAAGAAATCAGGAGCCCAGATAGAGTTCAAAAGTATTATAAGTTTATTTCATGCTACCTATACAGAAGAAATAAAAATTGGCACCAGTTAAGAGTCAACAGACTTCAGGGAGGTCTGGTCTCTTATGGAGCCGTAGAGATTCCAAACTGATAATGCACTTCACCCCACCTTTGGGCTCTGCCCAGTCACTTCCTACATCTAGCATATTATGCAAACCCAGACTATTTGGTTATTTCATGCATGATGCACTGTGTAAATCTGGAAAATTGGTTACCTCTACATAGTTTGAGTAAGATTGTTTATACTACTTATAAGCGCTATGTGCTTAGAGCTCAAAGCATTGTTAGAGACCCCACACACCCACTTCACGGTCTGTTTCTGTTCCTCCCCTCTGAGAGGAGATTTCAAAGTATTTATAGCAGAACTACTAGATTCTGTAACAGCTTTGTTCGTTATTCCACAGGATTCTTTTTTTTTTTTGCCATGTATATGTATGCATTCGAAATAGAGTGTGATTTTTTCTGTATCATATATATGTGGGTATGTGGGTATATGCATAATGATATTTTTTGAGAGCTGAATGCAACAAAATTTCATTTTAATATATGCTGATTAGTGTACATTTAAAGTGACAATAAAGTTTTAATTCTATTCTATTCTATTCTATTCTATTCTATTCTATTCTATTCTATTCTATTCTATTCTATTCTATTCTATTCTATTCTATTCTATTCTATATTCAATTCTAATTCTATTCTATGGAGGCTAATTGGCTGGATTCACACTACTACATGCTTAACCAGAAAGCTAACAAGAGACTATTGCATAACTTATTTTGTTCAAACAATATGATAGGATTAACAATTTTCCTGCCAACATTTTGGAAATGGTTTCCCAGTACCTTTTTCAACTTCTCATGCTAGAGTTGAGAGTACAGTATCATTAATGCCTATTAAAATTCAAATTTTAACAGCTAGACAGGTCGCTGTCTACAAAAAGTTTACAGTTGAAAACAGAGGTGGGGAAAAAAAAGAACTATCAAGAGAGTCAAAGTTATAGTTGGATCAATGTATGCAAATAAAGTGGTACACAAATAAAGCTTTCACTTTGCAGATGAGAATTTTAAAAATTGCCAATATAGTATTAGTAAAATGATATATTACAATTAAAATCAATGCAATTACGTAGGTAGTGATGTTGCATTAGGTCCAGATTTAGTCATTTTGAGAGTAAATAATTGAAATCAATGTGATTTAAATTATAATTAACTGCTCCCAATGATTTCACTATGTACATTCTGCAGTTGATTAAGTCTGAATGTGATCCACACTTATTTGCAAATTTTATCTCTGTCACATAAATATACTAAATCATCAAATAATATCCATTAGAGGATAAGCCTTATTTTTCACATGATCAATATATTAAACCTTTTCCAGTGTTGAGAAAATCTATTTTACCCTTGTTTTCTTTTATAAATCTGATATAATAGCTCAATTCTAACAAAACAGCTTAATGATAAATCTTATTTTCTCATTCTTCAGATTGTAGTAATAAATTATGCTACCTGTGTTCTAGCATAATATATTCTTGCTGGAGCAACCAAATATAGTACTAACTACTGTTTTGTGATAAGGATCTTGATCAGTGGTGGGATCCAGCCAGTTCACACCACTTCGGCAGAACCGGTAGCTAATGTTTTGTTGCCCAGGCCCAGAATGGACTTCCGGAAACGGCATCCAGACAGAGAACTGGTTGTTCACATATTTGAATCCCACCACTGGTCGATGAATTAAATAAAAGAAGCTGAAGGGGGTGGATAAATGGTAGGTTAGAAAGAGGAGCAAGTGCAAGAAAAACGGGGATGAGGGGATAATATGGGAAGATATAGAAAATTTTAAAGTAGCATTGTTTCAAACAGTACTTTTGAATTAGTTCAATCGTTCTTCTTCCACCTGATGAAAAATATAATTGTTTTGCTTTAAATAACTTAAGAAGAAAACCCCACTGAGATTCACACACTTGGAGTGTGGCGCAACTCCTCCCAGGGGTCTTTTTAAGATTAAAAAGTGGGGACCAATCAGAAACGCTGTACAGCAATAAAGAGATTTACAGCAGCAATAGAAATAGAAATAGCACTTAGACACATACTGCCCCATAGCACTTTACAGCACTCTTTGGCTACTCTACAATAGAAGCATTATTTGCATAGTATCCCCAATATTCTGGGTCCTCATTTTTACTGACCTCAGAAGGATGACAGGCAGAGTCAACCTTGAGCCCCAAACTGGATCAAACTTGGGCAGAGCTTGCCTGCAATACTGCACTTTAACCACTGCGTCACCACAGTGCCAGAGAGAATAATAATATTAATAACATCTATGGGTACCTGGTCAGACCAGTAAGTAGTAGATAGCCTAACTTTGGGGCTGCAAGGGACTTGGGATGCAAAACCACAAGCGCATGAATTCTAGCAAGATAGAGCTATTATTGCTAATGTTGTTTCAATAAGGAGCCGTGGTGGCGTAGTGGTTAGAATGCAGTACTGCAGGCTACTTCTGCTGATTGCTGGTTGCCATCTGCCAGCAGCTTGGCAGTTCAATCCTGACCGGCTCAAGGTTGACTCACCCTTCCATCCTTCTGAGGTCGGTAAAATGAGGACCCAGGTTGTTGGGGGCAATAGGCTGACTGTGTAAACCACTTAGAGAAGGCTGTAAAGCACTATGAAGCGGTATATAAGTCTAAGTGCTATTGCTATTTAGTGGAAGTTCCATCTATTGGTCTAGATGGAGCTGGACCTCCCCTAAAGAGAGGATGTAATATTTGGGAGAACTTCTGAACTCACAGCTCCTGCTACAACGGAGAGAATCTCTGCCAGTGGCACCCATGTTTCAACCAAGGGATGCTGAAGACAATATCTCATGCCTTTGTTCATTTCTCACATAATTCTTTGTAGGTAGGGTTCCCCCCTGGAAATGACCCAGAAACATATATTTATCCCACATCAACATGGTCTATTTGCAAACCAAGGAGAAAGGACCACAAAAGTGAAATATTTTCAGGTACCACAGGCTTTCAAAAGACTATAAAAGCATTTGCTTTTTAATCATTTCATCCATACAAATTAAATAAGTAACTCAGCCAGGTTATCAAGGAAAGGACTGTAAAGGAAAGATGAGGAATGCAGATAGCCACTGTGAAAGAAGAATCAGCCCAAGGAGAAACATCTACCAAATATAAGTTTTGGTTTGCAAGAACAGTTGCATGCAACTCTGGCAAAAAAAAAAAAAAATCCCTTACAGATTTTCTGATAAAAACAGTATTAGTGGCTAACCTTAATTATAGTTTGAAGGTCAAAGTAACCATTTTTGACTTTCATATTTTGTCTAGAACACTTTGCAAAGTGTGGAGAATTCTCTCCCCCCCCCCATTTTTTCTTTGCATTTTCCAGAATTTGGACAGATACACACACACATTTTGAAATCAAAGACTTCTTAAGAATCATTTTTATAAGTGACATTAATTAAAGCTCTAAAACCATTATAGTTTTGCCTATCTCCACTTTACAGAGAAGCAGCTTAAATTTGGTGGGGGGGGGGTTGTTTGTTTATTCTCAAGATATATAAAGCTGACCAGTGTGATTCTGAATGGCCTAGAGGAGCATGAAAAACAAGCAATAAATAAAAAAAGAAATAATAATAATAATAATAATAATAATAATAATAATAATAATAATAATAATAATAATAATAATAATAATAATAATAATAATAATAATAAGAATAAGAATAAGAATAAGAATAAGAAGAATAATAAGAATAAGAATAAGAATAATAGTAATAATAATAATAGTAATGATAATAATAATAATAATAATAATAGTAATAATAATAATAACAACAACAACAACACAAATACAATATAAAATATAATACAAAATGGCAACCAGCACTTAAGAGAACATAATTATGATATAATTAAGGAAGTTATTTTAATTTCATGCTGCATCCCTCAATGCCCAGGCAGATTTTAGGGGGAATCATATCAACAGTGGCTGTTTAGTTCTCCAACCAATCAATTCTAAAAGGGGGTGGCACTTGCAGCACAATGGTGTGACACCACTTTTGTCGTTGGGATGAAAACATCAGGTTCTGCAGACACCTCAGTCTGGCACTTGGCTCTCCAGGATCCAGTGCAGTGGTGGGATTCAAATACGTGAACAACCGGTTCTCTGTATGGATACCACTTCCGGAAGTCCATTCTGGGCCTGGGCAACAAAAAATTAGCTACCGGTTCTGCCGAAGTGGTGCGAACCGGCTGAATCCCACCACTAATCCAGTGCATTTAATTTTCTTCATTTGCCCTTTGTAATGGTCTAGCTTTGGGGAAAGCTTGAAAATGCACAACTTGGGTCTCTAAAACCAAGTCAGCAACTAGACTGAATTTAAAAAAAAAGTTAAATACAATTCTGATTATTCCCCTATATTTAATAATCTCCCCTTTGAGCACATTAAAACGCAGGCTACACACAAGGTTTGGAGGGAAATAAGTAACCTTACGTTTCAGGTTTACTCCTGGATGCATGTCCTGAAAGATACTTTTCCTGTTTTTTTCTCCCTGCTGTCAGAAGAATGACATATTCCCAGCAACATTTCCCATCAGAAGGTAATATCCCGAGGTTAGGAAGTTTTGCACCCTCTGTTGTGGTCCGAAGGAAGAAGCATTCCAAGAAAACTGAGCCATTATTTTCCCTTTTAGATTCTTTATTTTCTATTTCTTCCCAGGAGTTTTGCAACAATACTTCGGCACATTACAAAGCGAATGCCAGAATCTGGATTTCTCTGGCTTGGGTCTATCTTATCTCGCTAAACTCCTCCCTTACTTTACAGCCATGATTTAAGTCTTCCAATTAGGCTGGAGGCCAAAGATTGACTTCCCTTCCCTGTCTCCCGCTTTTCTTCATAAATCTCCTCCCTTTGTATGTCATCTGATTTAACTCCAAAAATACCAAACAGTTCTGCATATCTTGTCAATGCAATAATATCCTATATTAACAGCGTTGACACCCTCCATATGATTTTGATTCAAGGTCTCATCCTCATTGGCCAGCATCCATACTGGCCGGAGCCTGTGAGAATTTTGCCCATCAAACAGACTTTGGGAAGCCTGTACTAAGGAACTAAGGCGAGAAAAATATTATTCATTCATTCCATCATTGTCTTTTGTAGCTGAAATACCATATGGATTGCAATGTCAGCTCACTGTGCATTGAAAACTGCTTTTGCTATAGTTTGTGGCCTAAGGGTGTACCCCCAAAATAAAGATTCCTAATGTTCATATGGAACTGGGGCCCATATATTCTAATCCTAATTATGTGTCATCATAATAAGATTGTGCACCTTCTAAGGAGTGCGCCATGGTGGTGCAGTGGTTAAAGTGCAGTATTGCAGGCAAACTCTGCCCACAGCCTGGAGTTCGATCCTGATGGGGCTTGAGGTTGATTCAGCCTTCCACCCTTCTCAGGTCAGTAAAATGAGGACCCAGATTGCTCCAGATTGGGGGCAATATGCTGACCCTGTACACCGCTTAGAGAGGGCTGTAAAGCATTGTGGAGCGGCATATAAGTCCAAGTGCTATTGCTATAGCTGTAGCTGATCGGATGTTGCATTAGGAGCCTTAGTGGCACAGTGGTTAGAATGCAGTATTGTAGGCTAACTCTGCCCACAGCCTGGAGTTCGATCCAGACTGGTTCAAGGTTGACTCAGCCTTCCATCCTTCCGAGGTCAGTAAAATGAGGATCCAGATTGTTGGGGGCAATAGGCTGATTCTGTAAACCGCTTAGAGAGGGCTGCAAACAGTGGTGGGATTCAGCCAGTTCGCACCACTTCAGCAGAACCAGTAGCTAATTTTTTGTTGTCCAGGCCCAGAATGGACTTCCAGAGGCAGCATCCACACAGAGAACCGGTTGTTCACATATTTGAATCCCACCACTGGCTGTAAAGCATTGTGGAGCGGCGTATAAGTATATAAATGCTATTGCTATTGCTATTGCTAAGTGAAAATTTGTCAGTGAGTAATTGTGAGTACTTCAAGATACTATATATCTTTCCAAGATAGATTATTTTTCTTTGAAGTGGTTTCTTTAAAAAGTACACTCTGCACTTAAAAACAAACAAATAAAAGCCAAACTGCCAGCCAGGATCTCCCAAATTAGTATTTTAATATAAATTTGCCAGAGATGGTAAGCTAGCCAGTAGTTAACTCCCTCGTGGCATAGAACACAAGATAGCTATGGATTGATGACAAGGACGCTTGGTCTGGATCACTGAGTGGGCTAATTTCTATATTTAGTTGCAGATTTATAGTTGTTTTTAATGCAAGGACGGGACAGTGAATTGTTAAGGTCAGAATTTATTTTATGTTTTTAATAGCAATTGGAAGTGGACTGTTGAATGCTTTCCAGAAATTGCAAAGGGGGAGAGGGGATAGCTGAATCGCAAGATGGAAAGAGAGGAAAATAAATTACAGCCTAAAAAATGAGCCGTACTCAGTGTGTGCTCTCCATATGTATGAAATTTTAGTTCTCAGAATCCTGTTGGGAAATACCCCGCTAGGCAGGGAGGAGGAATCAAGCAGAGAATTAGCCTTAAATCATTGCACAGCCTCAAAAGACCTAGGACTGACCCCACCTAAGCTCCATGGAACCTCATCTATCTGTTCTCAAGGGAAACCAAGCATTCTGGGGAGATTCCTGTATTGTAGGCAGAATACAAGTAAGTAGTTAGCTTGAACTCTGATTGCTTGAGACTGACAAATCCCAAGCCAGTACAGCTTAGGGCCAATTGTAATTTTTAAGGGAGCAGAAGAGAAACATTAAGTGCAGAGCGAATCATTTTGTGGGACACCGGGTGGTCACTCCCATAGTGCAGGATCCAGTCTGTATGTGTCATTTTGCGATAAACGGACGTGTGGAGGGTGCCGTTGGTTTGGCGACTGACCAATACATCTAAGAATGCCAGAGTGCCATTGGCTTCTTCTTCCGCGGTAAATTGAATATCCGGGTAAATCGCGTTTAACCCTTCCATGAACCTGTCGCTGTCCTGTCGCTTAACGATGGTAAATGTATCGTCAACATACCTAGCCCAAAACTTGGGGCAGTAGTCGGCCAATGCTTTGAGTTCTAATTCCTGTAGGACAGTCTCGGCAATGATCCCCAATATAGGGGATCCCATTGGCGTACCCTTTACTTGTTCGTATACACACACACACACACACACACACACACATACGTGTACATATGGATATACATATATATATCCCTTCCTGTTATAAACCATACAAAAGCCTTTTATTGAAAAGAATATATATATATATTCTTTTTCATTACCACTACAGCTCAGTGAAAAATGTATTTGAAGCCCAAGAAATAGCAGATCTTGGCACGGAGACTTAAGTAGATTTCCTATTCAGTGAACAGATAAATGAAGCCAGAGCAAAGTGTTAGAGAAAATGCCGCTTTGAATGCTATTCGGGATACCCTCCAAAGGAAATAGTTTATCACAGGTAGTCACTGTCAGATCCAGTCCACAGCTGAGATATAGCTCCCCATTTCTTCTCCGCATTTATTTATTTATTGTGTGCATTTTTACTTTTCAGGGCATGTCATAGAAGCATTCTAAGTGGTTCACAAATTGAACATAACACCATCAAATGCAGGAACATTTTTTAAAGTAAAAAACTAGAAACTAGATGTGTGTGATGGTGGCGGTGGGGGCATAAGTTCCGGGAATGAAAATGATTTCACCTTGCTAATGATCTTTATCAGTGCTAGCCATGTTAAATAAACTATGACCATTTGCTAAATACCCTGTTGACACTGTTCTACTCTCCTTTACTCCTTTTTGCAATATAGTACGTAATAGGGCAGGGTAAAGGTGCTTTTTTTTTTTTAAGATTCCCATTAATTGATACCCCAAATGAATATACTTGCTTTTATCAAGTCTTATTTCAAAATTCAAATCCCAGATCTCTGAAAGAAGAATGATCATAAGACATGCGCCATATAAAAACTCATCCTACTATTTACTTCCAGGGTAAGCAACATTATGCAAAGCACAGGATGTGAGTGAGAAATAGGAAGAGAAAGAAAAGCATAGCTAAAGCTATGCATGATAAATAAATAAATCAGTAAAACTTGCTTTATACCAACCTCAGTCCCCTCACCAACCTTCTGTCCATGCACTTATCTCCACATACTTCTTCGTGCTTATATTTTGTTCATTAAACACTTCATGTCTCTGATTCTGAGGATCTGTCAGGCCCCCCAATTAAGAATGACATGTGTCGCTTCTTCCAAGCTGAGTTCTTTATTGTTTCACACCTACAGACCAAATATTTCCAGACTGAGGACTCTACTTTCTGCATCTACAACATACTCTGGGAATTATTAGGGAGGGCTTGTCTTCACTCTCTTTCTCTCACACAAAATAAAAGGCCTGTTATTCACCTCCTCACTACATTCCATCACAGGATCTCATCCAACCTTGATTTTCTCAATTTTCCTCTTTTTTTTTTTTTTTTTTGATATCTTAAGTCTTCCTTCATGTCTGCTTTGTGATTCAGTCCTCATTCATTTTCCTCAAATAGGATCAAACCACCTCAATACACTCTTTTCTCGTGGGTTGCATGCTTTTGTGTCAGTCCGCATTCATTCATTACTCATTCATTCTTAACTTAGCTTTTTTTTTTATCACCCACACGTTTCTTGAATATTTTCTTCGCACTGCATTCAAATTTTATGTTTCTCTTGAAACACCCAATTCTATCTTCCACATAACAAACACGTTCTCTGATATAGAGCCATTTTTACTTATTTCAACAAAGATTCATTCTTTGCAACAGAGCAGACGCTGCCCAATAACTTTTACCAGCATTTGCATGTCCTGTTTTTCCCCCTTATCCTCAGTAAATATTTTCCTTAGATACACAAATCCACAGACTTGACTTTAGTTCTTGCTGCTAGTGTTTTGCTGTTTGCAACAATTTGCTCTGTTTTCCTTCTCAGAAACATTTGCCATGATTTTTGATATGTTAATTTTCAAACCTACAACCATTACAGCTCTTAAACATCCCTTATGAATATATTTACTAAGCATCCAAATGGACACCACACATCCTTGCCTTATTATCTGTTCAGTATTGAACTATTTGCTAAACACTCTATTTATTTCGATGTGTATTTTATTTCCATCAAGCTCCGCTTCTATCAATTTAAGCAATCAACCTTTGACTCCATTCTCAGAAAAAAAACATTTCAGAATTCAGTCCAGTTCATACAATTTTTCTTAAGTGGCTTCCACCTTTTCTTCCTTTCCATCTACTTTCCATTCATTTTCTATGAATTTAATCTTCTAGGACTTTTTAAATGTATGACTCATACTATACCTTCCTGTAATAATTCTTCTTTCACTTCAATTCACTTTTTTTCTTTCCTTCTGGGTCATTTTATCTTAAGAAAAATATGGTAATAGCTAGCTAGCTAGCTAGAGATATAGATATAGATATAGATATAGATATAGATATAGATAGAGATAGAGATAGAGATAGAGATAGAGATAGAGGTAGAGGTAGAGGTAGAGGTAGAGATAGAGATAGAGATAGAGATAGAGATAGAGATAGAGATAGATAGAGATAGAGATAGAGATAGAGATAGAGATAGAGATAGAGATAGAGATAGAGATAGAGATAGAGATAGAGATAGAGATAGAGATAGATAACTACCATATTAGTTGCTAGACACATATATATGATCATAAAATATTTTAAAATATAAGAAAAGATTTTGCTGTTAGAAGCTTCTTAAGGACAGTGGGAAACATCATTACATCTGTCACAGAAAAAGATTTTGTTCTTTCCAAGAAGAGCTGTTGAGATATTGACATCTCAAATTACATTAATTTTTGCACTCTGATAGTTGAACTGTGTGTTAAAAATCCATTCTGGAGCAAATGCATCCCATGGTTACCAGTGTATTCTAAATATGTCTTGGCTGGTAGAGTTCGGGCAAAAGTACATTGCCATGCAGTTTAATCTCTTAATGGAAGTGCTACGTTGTATACAACAGTATAAACAATCTTGGAATAAAACTGGATTATGGTTTAATTTCTGGCATGCTGAGCAAATGGGCCAAAATGATTAGTGGTGTTCTTATTATTTATTATTTTTTTGATGCTGCCGACAAGGTGACTCTGGGTGGCTTAAACAGCATTTAACATATCATAGGATACTTCTGTCAGTATAATTACCTAACCTAAGCCATTTTTTTAATTGGTGGATATAATTGACCATTGGAAGAGTTAATTTGGTTAGAAGAGGAAACCTCCCATGATCGCTGCTTGGGGTTCTAGTTCAATAATAAATAAACAAGTTTTTTTATATATATATATATACTCTGCAACAATGAAAAAAATAAATTTTCTTAACTCAGCTGGAGTTTGGTAATGCAAACCCGAAAGATTATTTTTTTTCTTCATTTAATTGAATAGGTCAGTCTTCTCTCTCTCCCTCCCTCCCTCCCTCCTTCCCTTCTCTTCCTTATTAAAGAGCAGCCATCTTCATACTTGAAACTTAGCGGAAACATTTTAGATGCCCAGCTCAGTGTGTTCCTCTTTTGAACAGTTAATTAAGCTCCCTGGAACTGCTTAGAGAACGGCCGTGGGAAAGGAGTTTAAGAGCTTGTTCCTAACTGCATTAAGAGCTCCTGCCGTTTTCCTTTTTGACCTCCTTTTATTTATGTAGTTATAGAGTTGGATGGGGCCATTTAGGCCATCTGTACCAAACCCCTGCTCAGTGTAGGAACACAAATTAAAGCTGTACAGCCTCTAACATCTAACAAGGGGAGCCACCCCTTATCTAAGTAATTGGTTCCCTTGCTGAAGTGCCCTTACCGTTCTACATTTGTTCTTTCTCCTTCTACCAGAATCTGTATTCCTTAGATTAAAACCATTATTCTGTGTCCTGCCCTCTAGGACAATATCAATTGGTTACATCCCTCTCTGTGAAGTCCCTTCAGGTTCTTGAAAAGGAATATCATGGATTTTTTTTTTCCTACTGCTATCCTACCTATATTTAATGCTAAAACTGTCTGCTTCCTTCAATCTCTTCTCACAATACTTAGATCAGAAATGAGTAACCTGATCTTCAGTGTATTCTTTCCCTGAACATATCCCAAGTTGTCTGAATCCTTCTTAAGAGCTGGGGAACAGAAGTGGACATAGCTAACCTTAAAAGAACCGAAGGGGTTCTTCTAAGGTTAGCTATTACATGAAAACAAAAGTTGTCAAGGCATTATAATCCCAGGCATGTCTCCTGTTAATGAAGTCCCAGTGGCACCCAAACAAATCCCAACAGAGCAAAGATATCATTATAGATAGATATCTGTGCACAGTGTCACTAGTGTCCTCATCACGCTTGATGTATGAAGGGCTTGTAAACAGTATGCCACTTTCTAGGCTATGCTGTGGCATTAGCAAGATTGTCGAATACCTGTGGGAGCAGTGTCACTTCCCTAGCAATCTGTTGTCCTCTTAGGAATGTATGATAAGGTAAACACAATATACTAATACATGAACTTTTAGGAGTGGAGTGGAGTGGAGTGGAGTGAAGTGAGGTTGGTTCTATTCTATTCTATTCTATTCTATTCTATTCTATTCTATTCTATTCTATTCTATTCTATTCTATTCTATTCTATTCTATTCTATTCTATTTCTTTTCTACTCCACTCCACTCCACTCCACTCCATTCCATTCCATTTCATATTTTCTATTCTATTCTATTCTATTCTATTCTATTCTATTCTATTCTATTCTATTCTATTCTATTCTATTCTATTTTATTCTATTCTATTCTATTTCTTTTCTACTCCACTCCACTCCACTCCACTCCACTCCACTCCATTCCATTCCATTCCATTCCATTCCATTCCATTCCATTCCATATTTTCTATTCTATTCTATTCTATTCTATTCTTGTTTCTGTTTCTGTTTCTTTTCTACTCTACTCTACTCTACTCTACTCTACTCTACTCTACTCTACTCTACTCTACTCTACTCCATTCCATATTTTCTATTCTATTCTATTCTATTCTATTCTATTCTATTCTATTCTATTCTATTCTATTCTATTCTATTCTATTCTATTCTACTCCACTCCACTCCACTCCACTCCACTCCACTCCATTCCATTCCATTCCATTCCATTCCATTCCATTCCATTCCATTCCATTCCATATTTTCTATTCTATTCTATTCTATTCTATTCTATTCTATTCTATTCTATTCTATTCTATTCTATTCTATTCTATTCTATTCTATTCTATTCTATTCTATTCTATTCTATTCTATTCTAAAGATACATCTGTATTATTACTTCAGCCATTCCCCTGCATTCCCCACCCTACGAAGAAGTGTCTTGCTGATGAAATGTTTTGGTACATATTAGTGTGCATAGGTCCCCAAAAAGGTATCTCTTTAACTATAAAGTAGGCTTTGTACAAAATCAATGTTCAGACTTGACATTTAAAGTAAAAGTCCCACACCATTTCTGACATATTTAACAGCAGATGAGCTAGATTTAAACATTGTTCGATTTTGCACAAAACGTGGATATACACTGACAGCAATTGTGATGATGTGCTTCTATAATCTTACAGCTTTCAAGAATATCAATTTATTATTTACTTTGACTTGACAAGGAAGGTACAAAAAAATGACAGAAGGGGAAAAACACAGATGAGAATTATTTCAAAGGTGCAATTCTCAGGAGGGGATTCCTGCAACTTTGTGTTTGTATACGTGTGGGTTTTGTTTGAATTCTCTATTTCAATCGTCAAAGCTTTAATTCTATCTATGGTAAACTCCAAAAGAGAATTTAATATTTAGCTGTTCCCCAAAGATTTGAGCACAGAAGAGGAGAAATTTGGTTGTTATTGTCTTCCTTAGGGGTAAGATAATTTGAGGGAATAGAGACTTAATTTTTAGAAAATATGGCTTAGATGAAGCTGTTTTACAGTCTAATGAGAATAACCACCTTTTTTTGGCTGCTTTAATAAATGTAAGCTTTCCTTGGTGATTGTTAATGGCAGAAAGAATCAGACAGCATCCAACAAAAACACAATGATCTCTAGACAATAATTTTATCATTCTATTTACAGCAGTAATAGTTTTTAAGTATTCATAATGTGTTAAAATCTGGGCATGTTTTTCTCACAACTTTCTATAAATTATTCTGTTGGCAATGGCTGCTTGGTTTCCTCAGCAATATATAATATCTGGCTGGGCCTACTCTCTATGCTGTATTTGCAAAAGAGCCAAACTAATGGGACTTTCACAAAGTCCTTTGCTATTCTTTCTCCCAAAATATTTTTTTAAGAATGTATAAAAATCAAACTGACACAGAATTTGTTTTTACCGAATTCTAAATCTCACAGTTTAGTAGTGTACTGAACTCTTTCTATTTTTCTTTTTTCAAAAAAAAACAAAACAAAACCCAGTACTGAATGTTTGACGACTTTGGTTTTATCTGAAACTTGCTTGGAAAAAGCAGCATTTGAAGATAGCAAAATTTAAAAAAGCAGGATCTTTGTCCCTTCTTTGTTTTAAATCATGATTCAATTAGTGGATGATGTTTCAGTTAGCTATGAGCAGGGTTTTCCAGAGGATATGGTTAAAAATGTCACAGTGATGGCCAAGATAGTCTTTGCCCATTTTTAAGGCAAAGAACATAAAGAAGTCCATCATTCAGACTGCCACTTTGACTTTTCAAAACTAAACTCTGGCTATAAGAATGATCAAAGTTAGCTCCATGCAGCCATTTTTTGAAATAATAACACAGAAGGCAATCTCAGGACCCAAAAAGATCTTGACAGATTTGAACAATGGGCTCTGTCCAACAAAATAAAATTTATTGTGGAGAAAAGCAAGGTTTTACACTTAGGCAGGAAAAACCAAAGGTACAAGTACAGATTAGGCGAAACCTGGCTCAAAACCAGTAACTGTGAGAGGGACCTTGGAGTCCTAGTGGACGATCACTTAAACATGAGCCAGCCGTTTGCGGCAGCAACTAAAAAAGCTAATGCAATCCTTGGTTGTATAAACAGAGGCATAGAATCAAAATCACGTGACGTATTAGTACTGCTTAAACTATTTAATGAGGGATGTTTCCTCTGAAGATGAACGTGTAACATTCCCTAAGCAGTGAGAAAGCCAGAAATCCATTCTCCCTGCCTCTGGCTATCACTACAAGGCTTAAGGTGGCTGATGTTTTATCAGTCTGGATTTCTGTCTCCACCATTATCTTATTTCTCCCCAGGAATAAACCTGATTAATTTCTTCATCCCATTTTTCTCAGTAAAGGAGGAAGACCATAAATTTTGAGTCTGCTCAAGACAGTGTTGTCAGTAAAGTTCTACAACTGAAATAAAGGTTCCCCAAATACCTATTAATATGACTTACAAATCTCATTTTCCATTGTATATAATATCTCAAAGCCATGTACCAACTAACATATTAAATTAAGGGGGGGAAAGAAACATAACCTTGGAAACAATATTATTAGGATCCAGAAAATAAGATATTTTTTTATAGATCAGGTGCACATCTGATTGTCTACTTGAATGCTAATATGGCACTGACAGAATACTCCAAATTTGGGTCTAGGGCAACTTGTCCTGGCCAACTCACCATGGCACAACTCCACAAGAGTTACTCTAATATCAAAGAAAAGGTGGAACACAATCATTAAAGAAAGGATACCGAAGGAGAGACAGGATGAAATGTGAATGATAAAAATTAAAATTATTTTTAAATAATTTTAAATAATTCAAGTCAATTGTTGAATTGTCCCACGGCTAGTTGTCCCGTGGCAAGTTGGCCACGCTGAGTTGTCCCACAGCAAGTTGGCACAAACAGTTTACAAAGGCCACGTATCCCCTCTGGTATAGAGTGAGATGATATATATTTGATAAATTCATATTAAAATATATTGCAAATCTATTTCTCATCTCTATCCATAAGATCAGCTCTGGTTTTGAATTAGATGCCAGGAATTAAATATGAGCAAGTTAATTTATTTTGCTGGTGTTTTTCTAAATAAATAATAAATAAAAATGCATTGTCTTATGCATAGAACTACAGTTGGAGTCCAACGTTCTGTTGAATCTAAGCTCCACTAGACATCTCTTGCAGCAGGGGTCTTCAAACCTGGCCCTTTTATGACTTGTGGACTTCAGCTCCCAGAATTCCTCAGCCAGCATGCCTGGCTGAGGAATTCTGGGCGTTGAAGTCCACAAGTCATAAAAGGGCCAAGTTTGAAGACCCCTGTCTTAAAGCCTCTGCTCAAAGATCCCTGGTGAATAAAAATGCTCACCACTTCACATGACAGCACTTTCCACAGGTTGACAGCTCCTGAACTTCATCCTGATCTCTGTCTTGTACCTCCTTCCTTCTAGAGAAGAAGTCTGGGACCAAATGTCTATGGAGATTCTCAGTCATCCAGGTCATGATTGGCCCAAAGGTGCTTTTTTCAAAGGGTAACTGGACTTTTTTATTTGCTTGAAGACATTTTGCTTCTCATCCAAGAAGTTTCTTCATTTCTAGAACTGAAGAAGCTTCTTGGATGAGAAGCAAGCAAAGAAAGTTCAGTTGCCTTTTGAAAAAAGCAACTTTCAGACAAGTCTGGGACTAGTTCCTGAATTCCACTGGAACCAAGTGATTTTGGGTCTCTTTGCTTCTTTGGGTCATATTTTTCTATGAGTTTGGCTCTGCTAGAGAATTCTTCTCCTGTTCTTTCGGGGTTCTCTTTCCTTTTGTTTTGTCTCTCCTGGAGCATTTCTGTTGTACTTTTATCTCTCATCTTCTCTGAGTAGATGAGTGAACTTCAATGTAGACCATCTCAGGTCCCTTTAGCTTCTCCTGTCATAAGGAAACAAGCTTGCACTTCCAATAGGTGCAGCTTGACACATCTTCAAGTTGGAAGACAACCATTGCTTGTACTCTAAAGGTCAGGATGATGTTTGCTTTCTATCTGTGTTGCTTCCTAGGCAACTCTTTTCTCTAAACCTCCATGCAAATCTTCCCAATGTGCTTGCTCTAGTCTTCAGTTTCCAGAAGCTTCTTCCCATGTTGGTGACTAGCCTGGACAGGAGAAAAAACAATGAAGAAAAAAATATGGGAAGGTGAATTCCTTCCTCTTGTCTTTCCCCACCAAGTTCCTGTTTGCTGGTGGGGGAAATTATTGTCTGGAAATAATTGCATCTGAAAATTTCACAAAGCAAGAAAAAGCTGTTATTTGCCTAATGCCTTTGTCTGATATTGTGATATAATCAAGCTGAGCTAAGCAGCATTAGTGCCCTATAAGATGTGCAGGATTTTGATATTTCCTGTATGCATCCTAAGGAGGGGGAGAGAACATTATGTTTCTGCAAATATTCCACCATTCTGCCACTGGATGAGCACCTCTAAGGAGGTGCACGATATTTTTATTTCATGCAGATCATATTTAGTGGTTTGAAAGCATGAACAACCGTTACATGAACCAAGCCCTCATCGGGAAGTAAAATAGCCATCATTATCAGCTAAATTAGGAACTGGCAGAATGAAAAGCAAAACAGAATGGCTATTGCGATGAAATTACTCAATTTGTTACTTATTTTATTAGCATGAATATAAAACTCTGTTGTATGGTCAGTGCATTTCGTACTAATATTTGGCTTTCATTCAGCTAGGAAAAAGCACACACACAGAGAGAAACGGTCACAGGAGTAGAACTTTTAATAAATAGGGCCAAAGTGCTTATGAAACAAAGGAGCCAATATCCTAATTATAAAAGTTCAATTGTCTATTGGAAAGCTCCTCTGATGTGTGCGAGCATAATTGGTGTTAAGGGAAGAGCAGTAACTGAGTCTTATGCAAAAGTCCAAATATGAGAAGGACAAAGGAGGAAAATAAATATGTTCCAATTGCAAATGTTTGAGATAAAGGTTTCGGGCGTTATTGCTTGTTATTGTTTTTTATTGGGTTTTTATCTTTGCAAGCCTCCTAGAGTCATTGAGAGTGATTTGGGTGGCCCTATAAACAATCGTCTTAAAAGGCAATATATAATACTGTATGACTTTTTTTTAAAAGCCATAATTGAATAATACCTTTACTAAGACTGACCAAAATGCCTTAAAAGAGAGCAGAATTTTTCAAAGGATGTAGAATGAAACCCAAAATTTAAACCAGATGTTTTAGCCATGGGTTCTGCAGTTAAAAATCAGTTTCGAGGTGAATAATGTAGGGTATGAATGTAAATAATGTAGGGTATGAATGTAAATATTTCAAATACCAGATTACATTTACCACTCTAATGAAGAAGACTACTAGCGGCCTTAATCAGATAAATGACTAAGAAGACTGTATTCAAGAAAACCACAGATCTTTCCAGTAGAGCACGGGTCGGCAACCCACGGCTCCAGAGCCACATGTGGCTCTTTGAGCCTTCTCCTGCAGCTCCCAGCCTCCTCCGCCATTTGCAGAGAGAGAGACAGAGACAGAGAGAGGCACTTGCGCTTCCCTTCTCTCTCTCTCTCTCTCTCTCTCTCTCTCTCTCTCTCACACACACACACACACACACACACACACACACACACATACACTCACACTCACACTCACACTCACACTGAGTGGGGGAAGAGGACTGGCAGACCAAGGGCAGGAGAGAGCCAGCCCAATAAGAATGTGTGTCAGCTTGTCGGAGGACAGCGTGAAGCCAGCTTGCCAGGTAGGCAGAAGATCGGAGAGAGGGAGACAGAGGGGGGGGGGAGAGAGAGAGAGAGGGAGAGAGAGAAAGAGAGGAAGAGAGAAAGAGACACAGAGAGAGAGAGAGAGAGAGAGAACTCATGCACAGCAGCCTCTATTTCTTTTTAATTAAACTCTTCAATCAAGCTCCCCCCCTCCTGCACCCGCGCGCGCACAAGTTTTGTGGCTCCCAGTGTTTTCTTTTCTCTGGGAAACGGGTCCAAGTGGCTCTTTGAGTGTTTAAGGTTGCCGACCCCTGCAATAGGGCTATGTTTCTCAAAGCTCGGCAGCTTTAAGATGGGTGAACTTCAACTCCCAGAATTCCTCAGCCAGCAGAGCTTGATAAACACTGCAGTAGAGAACTCAATTTTCACAGTCCATAATCAGACAAGTTTGGAAACTCAAAAGCAAGATGATAGCAAATGGTATTAAAACATATATAGTAATATGAATTTTGATTTCCCCCCCCCCTATCATTTGGTTGCGTGAAATGAAAAACAATGACTCTATTTCTTAAAAACATCAATGATATGTGGATTATTTTCTTTACTGCCAAGTTGATGGGGGGAGAAGCATCTTTATAAAAGTGGTATCCAACAGTTTCAACCCTACGCTTCTGCAATTTTGAAAAGTGAAAAAGAAAAGGTAAGAATTCCTGTGTGTTTTGAGCATTTTCTCCAGTTTTAGTAATAGGACACTATTTTTGTTCTGTCCTTATCTATACACATGAGAACCTATTAGATGAAAGTAAAGACACACATACAAACACAACAATTTAAAGCCATGCAATACAGCTCCCAGAAGAAGTGGATTTATGGGTCTTGAATCCAAAGTAATATGAGCTATTCATAGTAAGCTGCTGAGAATTTAATAGCCTAATGTGTTTATAATCCCCCAAGAATTTGTAACACAGGCAAAAGAGAGGGAAAGAAATTTAACATCACCAATATAACTTCTCCTTAACCTTTTGCAAAATAAAAAAGCAACTTTCTAATGATATGGAAAGAAGACCAGAACATCCTAAGAAGTTCATTTGATAAACCAGGCAATATACATCAATGACTAATATTAATTTATTAATGACTCATTTTGCACGCAGAACTTCTAGGACAGAAACTTATACTTTCCCGTCTACCTAACAACTACCAGGATTTATTCACAAATATTGATGGCAGAGAATTTGTTGAACCTAATTTTTGAATGCCCTAATAATCCATGTAAATAAATGCGTGGCTTTCTCTATTTGAAATAAACCAACCCACTGGGAAAAATATCTGAAAATTCCATAATACGTTATACTTGTTTCTGAAACCTACATCTCACAACAGCAAAGATGGGGATGTAGAAAGATTTCATACATCCTTCTGTGAAAATTCAGACTGCTTAAATGTCTCACCAGGTGAAGATAGCTTCAGAAATTCATAATAGAACGGCAAGAGTTGCTATGAAGTTTGGTGAGGAAAAAAGATCCATAACTACACACAAAACCTGTTTAAAATCAGATTTACACAGTTTTGTTGGAAGATCGGAAGACAAAAGTCATTCATTTCCTGAATGGCAAGGCTGGTGTGCAAGTTTTTATTTTTATTTTTAAATATAATTTTATTTGTTTGTTTGTTGATTAAATTTATATGCCGCCCATCTCACTACTGAGAAAAGTTGAAAAGCAAAATAAGACTGAGAGTTCTAGTCCCGCCTTAGCCATGAAAGCCGACTGAGTAACAGAATAACAGAGTTGGAAGGGACCTTGGAGGTCTTCTAGTCCAACCCCCTTGCCCAAGCAGGAAACTCTATACCATTTCAAACAAATGGTGGTCCAGTCTTCTTAAAAGCTTCCTGTGAGGGAGCACCCACAACATCTGGAGACACATCGCTCTATTAATTGTTCTAATTGTCAGGAAATTTCTCCTTAGTTTTAGATTGGTTCTTTCCTTAACTGAGTGATGGAAACTAATCAACTTAACTATTGAGTGATCTTGGACTAGTCATTCTCTCTCAGTCCAACTTACCACACAGGGTTGAGCTGTGGGGAAAACAGGAGGAGGATGGTGTGTTGCATGTGTTGACCACCTTGAGTTATTTGTAAAAATAATAAAGGTGGGATACAAATCGATAGATAAATAAACAAACAAACAAACAAATAAAACTTGTCTGTATTGGAGTCTTTCTGCACCACCTCTATGGAATGGAATGGAATGGAATGGAATGGAATGGAATGGAATGGAATAGAATAGAATAGAATAGAATAGAATAGAATAGAATAGAATAGAATAGAATAGAATAGAATAGAATAGAATAGAATAGAATGTTTATATGGAATGGAATGGAATGGAATGGAATGGAATGGAATGGAATGGAATGGAATAGAATGGAATAGAATAGAATAGAATAGAATAGAATAGAATAGAATAGAATAGAATAGAATAGAATAGAATAGTTGGAAGGGACCTTTGAGGTCTTCTAGTCCAACCCCCTACTCAAGCAGGAAACCCTATACCATTTCAGATAAATGGCTGTCCAGTCTCTTCTTTAAAACTTCCATTGTTGGAGCACTCACAACTTCTGGGGGCAGGTTGTTCCACTGATTAATTATTCTAACTGTCAGGAAATTTCTTCTTAGTTCTAGGTTGCTTTTCTCCTTGATTAGTTTCCATCCACATGCCCCTAGTTGGTTTAAAACAATCGGGAAGGACCAAACCACAGCACTTGATCCCATTTATCTCGGTCTATCTTACCCAAATGATTATGTTTGCATAGGAAATCTCATGTTTTCCTCCTCTCTTGGGCAAGCTATCTATCACCATCTCATGTTGATTAGGATTTTCTATTGAGGCAGATCAAAAGGAAATGGTAGCAAATCATTTTTTTTCCAAGTGGGTTAAGACAGATCAGTCATTGTCAGTGTTGTAATCATTTTTAGATATTGCAAAATATGCTTCATAACATACTGTTCCAGGACTGTCAGAGTGTTCCCAGGCTAAGAATTTATAATAATAGGAGGATTAACTAAGGGAAATGCCTGGGCTAATAGCAATCATTAAAAGGCAAGATTTTCTGATGTCGGTAGATGCCAGATATATTAGAGATTGCTCTGAATTCCAGTTACAACTTCCATAAATCAATCTATATGGGAAAATACTACACAATATTCCATATTCCTACATGTCTGTCACTGGAGAGTCGGGGTCTGAAACAAGCACAGGGAAAGAAATGTATAGAAATCCCCTCTCCTTTTTTTTCTTTTCTGGATATTTTTAATCTCAAGAGAAGTAAGGTTCAGTTATTTGTACTGTCAATGGCTTCCAAGGTATGGGTGATTGTAGACAAATTAGTTTAACTCTATGGAAGATTAGGTCTGGTTAGTGTTAAAGCAAAATCCCCTGAGGATTACTTAGCTGGTAAATTAACCTTTATTTGGAATTCCCAAGACATGCTAACTCCTCATTGATCCAGTTAAGTGTATTGTGGGAACAGAACAGTAATTCCAGCTGCAAGGAGTGAAGAGTATTTGTGAAGAAACATTTAGCATATTGTGCTATTGGTGATGGCATATTTCAGAAACAAAACAAGGAAGACATCCAAAGTGTGAATTATTTCCAGTTCCTTCCCTAATAATGGTCAAACGAGCCCTCTGTATGTTCTCACATGTAGCAAAGAAATGGGTGGCATTTCTGGGTGGAGATTCTGAGGTACTGAGCCCTCGTCAGTCAACAGGAGTGCTAATTTACCACCAGCTTATCAGGTGCTTAGGAGCCAAGGGCTTGGCAGCACAAAGAAACAACAGCCAACTGCCAGCCATCAACACACGAATCAACCAATAGGAAGGCATCACATATATATGACTCATAGAATACACAAAGCACACATTCCAGTAGAGAGAAGTTCCCTGAAGATGGGCTCCAGCATGAGTCCAAAAGCTTGGAAGACTGAAGTTCTGGTCCCAGTGATGGACCCAGATTGGATCATGCAACATTATCCTGGGACATGTATATTTGCCTTCATTCATTCAATTTCCCCTCATGTTGTATGTGTGTGTCTTGCCTATGTCTGTCTGCCTGCCTGCCTGCCTGCCTGCCTGCCTGCCTGCCTCTCTCTCTCTCTCTCTCTCTCTCTCTCTCTCTCTCTCTCTCTCTCTCTCTCTCTCTCTCTCTCTCTCTCTGTATGTGTATGTGTTTGTGTGCACTGGAAAACTCAGAGCAGGTTGCATAGAGTGCACTTCAGGTCATGTGACCAGGAACGAGAGGTGTTATTCAGAATAAAACCCAGTTTGTTATGACTGGTTTGTCCAAGGCACTTTATAAATTGCGTTATTTTGCAGAACCTATTGTAGTTAACATAGTAAAATTTGTTGGCCACAATATTTTTCCAGGTGACTCTAAGCAGAATGTCTGTAGGAGTGGTTTTTAATATTCCCTCTGATCAGCCTTTGGCCTTCCCAATTTGGCCCCATCTCTTGTTTTGGCGAAACAGCTTCATAGTTCTCACTGCTAGAAATCTATTTTGAAGAGGGAACCTCACACAGCCTCTTCTCTCTCATCCCAGTATATGAGTAAAATGGGTTCCTTTCTTACAATTAAAGTTCAAAACAACGAGGAAGAAAGGAAAATAAATAATTTCGATAATAGCACCCCTTGGTTAGGTAGCCTTGGCCAGGGGTAGGCAACCTTGGCTCTTTTATGACTCGTGGACTTCAACTCCCAGAATTCCTGAGCCAGCATGGCTCAGCTTGGAAACCTCTCCCTTTCCCCTCAGCATGGCTGGCTCAGGAATTCTGGGAGTTGAAGTCCACGAGTCATGAAGGGGCCATAGTTCCCCCATGCTGGCTCAGGAATTCTGGGAGTTGAAGTCCACGAGTCATAAAAGAGCCAAGGTTGCCTACCCCTGGCCTAGGGGGATATGACTAGAGGTTTTGGTCTTTCCTTCCTTCCTAGGGAAGTAGATTAATCCCACAGTAAATAAACAAAATCAAACTTTATTTGAAAAGAAAGAAAAGACAAACCATGCAAGCTGCAAAGTTATATTTAAAAATGCAATGTTCCAGGCAAATCGCAAGTTAGTGCTGTTGAGATAATGCTATTTAATATAGAGGCCACCAAAATTATAACTGACCTGTAGGATGGAAAGCAGGGATGAAGGTACATATTTAATTTTCTAATTTGTACAGATAAATAAGATTAGACTTGAGTTAACATAGAGAAAAATAAGTATTCTATGTTTGGCTAGGTAGGACATGCTTACTTATTTTTGCAGAATTATTGGGGTGGTGTTTTTTTTTTCTCTTGAAGTAAGGACACACTGCTTATTCGCCAAAGCACCAGAGGGCAGGACAAGAAACAATGGTTGGAAACTGATCAAAGAGAGAAGCAACCCGGAATTAAGGAGAAAATTCCTAACAGTAAGAACAATTAACCAGTGGAACAGCTGGCCTTCAGAAATCTTGGGTGCTCCGTCACTGGAGGTTTTAAAGAAGAGACTGGACAGTCACTTGTCTCAGATGGTATAGTTCTCCTACTTGAGTGGGGGGCTGAACTAGAAGACCTCCAGCTTCTATTCTATTCTATTCTATTCTATTCTATTCTATTCTATTCTATTCTATTCTATTCTATTCTATTCTATTCTATTCTATTCTATTCTATTCTATTCTATTCTACTCTACTCTACTCTACTCTACTCTACTCTACTCTACCCTACCCTACCCTACCCTACCCTAAACTACCCTACCCTACCCTACCCTTATCCTATTCCTATTCCTATTCTATTCTATTCTATTCTATTCTATTCTATTCTATTCTATTCTATTCTATTCTATTCTATTCTATTCTATTCTATTCTACTCTACTCTACTCTACTCTACTCTACTCTACTCTACTCTACTCTACTCTACTCTACTCTACTCTACCCTACCCTACCCTACCCTACCCTACCCATATCCTATTCCTATTCCTATTCCTATTCCTATTCCTATTCCTATTCCTATTCCTATTATTCCTATTCCTATTCCTATTCCTATTCCTATTCTATTCTATTCTATTCTACTCTTCTACTCTACTCTACTCTACTACCCTACCCTACCCTACCCTACCTATCCTATTCCTATTCCTATTCTATTATTCTATTCTATTCTATTCTATTCTATTCTATTCTATTCTATTCTATTCTATTATTCTATTCTATTCTATTCTATTCTACTCTATCTCTACTCTACTTACTCTACTCTACTCTACTCTACTCTACTCTACTCTACTCTACTCCTACCCTACCCTACCCTTATCCTATTCCTATTCCTATTCCTATTCCTATTCCCTATTCCTATTCTATTCTATTCATTATTCTATTCTATTCTATTCTATTCTATTCTATTCTATTCTATTCTATTCTATCTATCTCTATTCTATTCTATTCTATTCTATTCTATTCTATTCTACTCACTCTACTTCTACTCTACTTACTCTACCCTACCCTACCTTACCCTATACCCCTACCTACCCTACCCTACCCTACCCTACCCTACCCTACTACTCTACTCTCTATTCTATTCTATTCTATTCTATTCTATTCTATCTATTCTATTCTATTCTATTATTCTATTCTATTCTACTCTACTCTACTCTACTCTACTCTACTCTACTCTACTCTACTCTACTCTACTCTACTCTACCTACCCTACCCTACCCTACCCTACCCTACCCTACCCTACCCTATTCCTAACCCTATTCCTATTCCGTTCTATTCTATTCTATTCTATTCTATTCTATTCTATTCTATTCTATTCTATTCTATTCTATTCTATTCTATTCTATTCTATTCTATTCTTCTTTACCTTCTCTTTTTTTTTACCGAAAAATCCCAACTGTAATTGAAGTTTGGGGAGCAGTTTCGATCCTCTTTTTTTCTCAGCCTCAGCAGCTTCTCCTCCAGTTCTGCCTCAAAATTTGAAATGAGTGAAGCTTTTCTCCACATCCTTCAGAAGGAGGGACTGGAGGTAGCATTCTGTGCCTACATGATGAAAAGCCTCTCTTCCCTTGTGAAAGTGTGTGAGACTGACTGAAGCAGTTGAATGGAAAGGAAGATACTCGTAAGGCAACTCCTGAGGCTGAAAAAGTAAACAGAATATTTTGAAACAAATAAATGAGAGCTGGAATTTTGCTTATTTCCCAGACTCTCTATCATTCTTCTCAGCATTAAACCCAATAATGAATCTCGGTATGAATCTATGGCCATGTGTTGTTGTTTAAAGGCGTGACAATAGATTCACCACCGTGGGCTTTATAAATATGAGTGATTCGGTGATTGAATTCACAACAACGCAATCCAAATGAACGACAGGTATTGTTAAGCCCTCAGAAGAAAATTGCATAGATATGGAAAGCCAAAAAGCAATGAACTGGTGGAATATCTTGTGAATTGGCCATTCAGAATTTCTTGCTTGACTTGCAAAATAATATTTATGAAATGCCAGAAAAAGCTTTAGCAGAAAAGAGAACAATACCAGTGTGGATATTGTTTGGCTCACTAATTAACAATTGATTATTGAACATCATTCCTTTTGATCCCTGGAGATAGTGGATTCAACGTTGTAAATAATAATGAAGTAAAACATCTAATGGTTTATTACAAACATATGATGGATAGATCAATTGTTTCTGTAGGATTTCTACATGTCCTGTTTCAAGATAGTAATATATTACAGTTCATATTGTACATTGGATGTGTCAATTTTCTATAGCTGCAAACATTGGCTTGTAGTGAATTTATTGCAAGCACAGACTTTGCTTATTAACCATAAAGTATTATCTACTTGGGCTTCACATAATAGTGTAGGGCAAAACGTATGATTTACATAGCACACTTGCTGGATTAAAACAATATACAAAGATGTGACCTGGGAACCACATCAAAATGTTTAATTCTTTGGTGAATTAATCCTGCTTTGAGAATCTCAAAGCCAATTTATAAAAATGCTTTTATTTCCAAGAACGTTTACATGTAAATACATGTAAGAATCCCATAATAAATATACTAACTTCAGGATCTGAAGCTATCCACCTTTTTGCAAAATGTATTGAGCCTTTTTAGAGTTCCTTCCTGGGTTCATTCTTCTTCTTCTTCTTGTGCCATATCCATTATCGGACGTTGGTGATCATGTTGGCGATCCTGTTTTTATCAGCAGCCGCACGAAAAAGTGCTGCTGAGTTTTGTCCAAACCAGTCCCTTAGATTTTGAAGCCATGATGTTCTTCTTCTGCCTGGACCTCATTTGCCTTCAATCTTTCCCTGGAGGATTAAATGGGTTCATACAATATGCTAAATCAAATCAAATCGTAGTCTATTCTAATAAGTATTTTATTAACTCCATGATTAATGTTTATAAATGACAATTTACGGATCAGTGTGTTGTGCAAACCCAGCTACAAAAAGTTTAATAAATATTTATTTGTTGCATTCTGGCTTCATGTGATGCAAGAACTGGATAATGGGTTCTGAACGGAAATGTCAAACTCTTTTTTTTTTATCCCCAAGTTTCTTTGGATTTGTATGCTTTATACACATTCATAAACATTGCTGGTGCCAGCCCTCCTAATGTCTCGTGAAATTCCAAAGATCTTATTTGTGTATAACTGAGTACACTATAGCCTGCTCAACATCTGGATTGAGATATTAATCATTGCGACATATACTGTAACTTGAAGGATGAAGAGAGCAAACAAAATTTTAACCATTCTCATCTGTTTAATGCTTTCACAGAGATTTCTTTTGGCCTGTGGCTTAACATATTAATTCCCATTCCCAACTATAAACATATTTCTCAGAATTAATGACATTTCCATTCTCTTCTTTCCCAATCTTCTCCTCTTGAGCAATATTTCCACCCATTGTCTGTTTGGGTGGTATGTTCTTTGTGTGATGCCTCTTTGAATGTCCTCACAGGAACAAGCCAAAATGAGGTCAAACATTTGTGTCCTAATATCATTGTGATATACAGTACGATATGACATTCTGAAGTGATTCTTCCTATGTGGTTTGTTCAGATCAGGAACTGCAATCAGCCATGGAAATTAGAATGATTAAGAGTGCAATGAGAGCTGTTTTGGTGTATTGGTTTGTCATAGTTAGAAAGTGGAATATCATGGGTTCTATTCCCCCACCCCTTAGGCACAAAGCCAGCTGGATGATCTTGGGCCAGTCATTCTTTCTCAGCCCTAGGAAGAAGACAATAGCAAACTGTTTCTGAAAAACTTTGCCAAGAATATTGCAAGGACTTGTCCAGGCAGAATTGGATACAACTGAATGGAAGAAAATAGAATGTGATAGGAAAACAGCATCCTTCATTATTATGATAATTATTACTCTGTTGTTCTGCATGTACATTGAGAGGTCCTGCACCAGAGATAAATTCCTTGTGTCTATTCACACTTGGCCAACAAAAGTATTTTATTCTATTCTGTTCCATTCCGTTCCGTTCCATTCCATATTCAGCTCTTAGTAACCACATGAATATAGTCTATCTAGAATAATCTGTCTTCAGCTTGGCTTTTTAGATATCTAGCATTCATAGCTGTCATAATTCAGATCCACCCACTTTCTGCTGACTATTCTTTTCTTTTTTCCATCCTCTTCCAAGCATTAGGAACTTTTCAAGGAAACTCAGTCTTGTCATGAAATGTCCATCATACATACATACTAGTTGATCTCCTTCACCTCAATCTTTAACCTGCCACACCCACCATGCTGTGCCATGGTTTGCTTAACCATGATTTGTTGAATAAGTCAAAATTGACTCCAATTATCTATTGTGTTTAATATAGACCATGCTTTTCAAGTCACCAGTCAAAACCATGTTACTATGGTTCATAAACCATGTAATGGGACATAAATGCATTACAATTCCAAGGTGACGCTGTCAGAAGTTCATTATATGCTACTATAGGTGAAAGAACAGTTCAGGTTTTAGTAGTACTATATTATTATAAGTATATATATATATACTCTTTTGAAGGATACTTAGCAAATGATGGTAATTTAGAGTCAATTCTAGCTTTTGTTCAAACACCGGCATAATACATATGTTTTCCATTCTTGGGTATCTCTGAAGACTGTTATTTTTCCTGTGCACTTGAGAGAACACTTAAGCTTTCATTCTGCCTAAACATCATTCCCCTTGAAGATACGTGTTGTGGTTTGCTCCCCACCTCAAGTCCCAGTTAGGTACAGGCTTCATTGCGAAAAGATTATAACAATCAGTCCGTAATTGTATTCCAGCTTGTGTAAAAATTCAGGAGAAAAAGTGTCTAAATCTGAGTTGAAACAGGGAATGAGCACCTTGCTAGCCCATTTCGCAATCTGGGGAACAGCTTCCTTGTTTGCAGAAGCCATTTATCTGCAGGATAATTTCTTATCCTAGTCAACCTGCAATGCTAGACCTCACATGCTGAGGCCTAGAGCCCTCTCTGAGTCGAAATGAATCCTATATAAATATAGATTAATTTCAAGTTTCCAATAGAAAGTCTTCGGAATAATTCCATTTAATAGAATTCATTCTAAGTCGCACAAGTGGTGCCCCTTCGTTTTATTTGCTGCTAGCATTTTCAGCCTTAGCAAAGTTGAGCTGCAATGGATGGGAACTTTTTCCCCCAAATATACATTACTAATTCCTCACAGCTGTTTTCATAGTTGTCATACAATTGGAAATCAAAAAGCCCCCACACTCTCCTCCTCCTCCCTCTGTTTCTTAGCACCGCTAATACACTGTGAATATTAAACAATTTTCAAAACTTCACTGCAGCAACCTAATTACTGAAGTGAAAAATTAGAACTTTAAGGGACTTCTGAGTTCACAATGAGATAGTCCTTATAACAATCTTCCCACCGTTAAATTGGATTCACTTTCAGGTTAGTCTTCCTCCCAACTAAATTACTAGATATAATTAGCTTAGAGTGAAACTTCCAACATTCAGATTATCCTGTCACTTCACTCCCTCCGACATCGCTATGTAAAGGGCCAGTTATTTTTACCGTTACATTGCAAACAAATGTATTTAAAGATAATTGCAACCTCATTCATTTTACAGCACTAATTCTTCGACTTTAGCTGAACCTGAACCTGCTGCATCAACTTTGAAATACAATCCTTTTTATTCCTAAATACAGGTAGTCCCCGTCTTACAACTGCTCATTTAGTGACTGTTCAAAGTTACAACGGCGCCAAAAAAAGTGACTTAGGACCATTTTTCATAGTTACGACCTTTGCAGCATCCCTGTGGTTGTGTGATCAAAATTGGGATGCTTGGCAACTGGTTCATATTTATGATGGTTGCAGTGTCCCCGGGTCACGTGATCCCCTTTGGCGACAAGCAAAGTCAATGGGGAAGCCAGATTGACTTAACAACCCAGTTGTTAACTTCACAACGGCAGTGATTTGGTTAGTGTCACGCCTCCATCGGAGCCTGAATCTGCGGAGGAATATGAGCTGAAACAGGATCCTATGGAGACCAAGGGAGAGGTGTCTGTGGCTTCAGAGGAATGTGGGGAAGAGCAGGCAGAGGCAGGCCAGGGCCCTTCAGGAGTGGGACAGGAGGTACAGGAGAGACAGAGTTCAGGCAATGAGCAAGGGCCACCCCCTCCTGATCCTAGAGCACGGAGAGTGGAGAGAAGGAGGAAACAACGCAGGCAGGCTCAACTACTCAGGAGGAGAGCATCCCGCCCCTCTCCACGAGGCACACCTGGAGACTGAGACTTAAGGAGACGCTGTGGGGAGAGGCATTTGTCGGGAACAAACGCTGATTCCTTGGAGTTTTGTGTGGTTGCTGATCTCTTGTTCTGTGACTTCTGCTTGGAAACCTGGAGACTCTGACCATTGGACTGGCTGACAACGTTGCTTGGATGTTCAAAGATCTCGGACTGTATTTTGGCTTCCCTTTTGAAACTGCTCAGGCAAGCGTGTATTCACACAGACTCGTTAGATTTATGATGTATGTGTCATTTCCTTGTTATCTCTGTGGCCTTGAGTAAATTCCTCTCCTAATCAGACTGTGTGTGAAACTACTTGCAGCCAGAGGCGGCTGAAGGTGTGTGTGTGTTCCTTTGTTTGGAGGCTTGCCAGAAACGTGGGAGCATTTGGGGGAAATTTGGAGCAATTAAAGGGCGGTTTGAACTGCCAGCTGACTGCATTGCCTCAGTGCTGTGCCCTGGGTCATCACAGTTAGTAACTGTGGCAAGAAAGGTCGTAAAATGGGGCAAAACTCACTGAACAAATGTCTTGGTTAGGAACAGAAATTTTGGGCTCAGTTGTGGTTGTAATTGTGAGGATTACCTGCAGATCCCAATGGAAAGAGCATTTTGGTAACACAATTTGCATGGCAACTGTGTGATGAAATATATGTGTGAAGGCTGGAAGGCTTCTGATCGTGTTTTAGCTACCTTTCTGCATGATATTATTTATTCCTTTTGAAAGATTTCTGGGACAGGTGACATTGCAAACATTCGTTATTATTTGTGTGGTCAGATAATTGAATTCCTTGAAAGAAGATATAAGAGGAAGGCAAGTTCCTTTGAACTATGGATGCACATTTTTTAAGGAAAGGAAAATAAAACAAAAGACTATTTGCTGCTTCAAAAAAAGTAAATTATCCTGCCTTTCTCCCCAAATTACAAAACTTTGGTCCTTTGTATTCTCCCACCCCCTCTCAATTTGCCTGTGGTCTTGGCTCACTCTTCATGAAAGTGCTCTTAAATACTCATAGAAGCAGCATTTCCTATCCTATCCTGATTGATATGAATATGAATTCATTTATTAATCCACACCATCAACATTATTTCATTTTGAAAATCCAACTCCTCTCCAAAAAGAAAAAACAACAACAACCAACAGTTAAATAATTGTGGTAGCAGAAGCAGGCTGTCACGATCAGACACAATGGCGTATAAACCTCTATTGATAATAAATAAAGCAATTTGATATTGTTTCTTCTTTTTTCTTTCATACATTCTTTGCCACTTTCTGGTTTGACATTTGCTGATGCCTGCTTTGGTCTTGAGCTGCTATCTGATTCCACCAGTTTTTGTCCCAGCTGATAAACCCTGTGGTTCAACCCCACTGGGGAATATCTGATTTCCTATCCTTGGATTACCTCTTATATATGAACAAATGTCAAACCAGAAAGAAAGTAGCTTAGCAGAGAAGAATATGCATTTATTAGTGTATGCAGGCACACACACACACACACACACACACACACACACACACACACACACACATACATATACCCTACATATGTACAGTCAGATTTAGCATGATATGCAAAGCATTAGCATTTTTTATGATGATTCATCTTATGGTTCTTACAATCTTAAAAAAAATACATATCTTCAGGAGAATTGTCGTACAGTTTTACCCGGTTTAGTATTACTTGGAGCATAGCATTTTAACTCCAGAATCACATTCTAATATCCTTAAGCCTTGGTTACATTTGGAAATGTCAGGTACTTATCCAGCATTGATTTAAACTGCAGATGTCTATTTGTGTAAAGCTAAGTTTGATCAATCGTAATAAAAAGAATCTACCTCTTTTACAGTGGAACTAATACATATACGGGAAATAGAGAAAATGACTGGAAGGAAAAGAGATATGCTATTTATATACAATTGTTCCAGGATATACTTTACCCATAAAATGAATGTATTGGGAAATGGGTCCACCATCTTGTTACTGATTTTCAAGTTTTACTCCCTTCTAAATTGGAGCAACCAAATTGTCTGTCATGGGAACAAATGTGGCATCAAACTTCAGAAAGGGCTCCATTTTTTTCTCCTGGAGAGAGGGGTGGAAAAAGTGAACAATAAAGAATTAGAAAGGAAAGTTGGCTTTGTTCCCAAATATCTAATACTCCAATATTAGTTTTATTTTATTTTTTTCTATCCCTAGGAAATTGTTACTGCTGCCAATCCAAGAATTAGAGTTTCAGTGTTGATGTGAAATTCCGGCCTTTGTTCATTTCAATGCTAGACTTGCTTGCTTAGTAAAATCACACTTGGAATTTTGCATCTAGTTTTGGTTGCCACAATATAAAAAAAGATGTTGAGTCTCTGGAAAGAGTGCAGAGAAGAGCAACAAAGATGATTAGGGACTGAAAACCTATGGAGAACGTTCGCAGGAATTTGATTTGTCTAGTCGAGTGAAAAGAAGGACGAGGGGGGACATGATAGCAATGTTTCAATATCTGAGGGGCTGCCCCAAAGAAGAGGGGGTCAAGCTATTCTCCAAAGCCCTTGAGGGCAGGACAAGAAGCAAGGGATGTAAACTAATCAAGGAGAGAAGCAACTTGGAATTAAGGAGGAATTTCCTGAAAGAACAATTAATCAGCAGAATGGCTTGCCTCCAGAAGTTGTAGGAGCTCCAACACTGGAGGTTTTTAAGAAGAGATAGGACAATCATTTGTCTGAAATGGTATAGGGTTTCCTGCCCGAGCAGGGGGTTGGACTAGATGACTTCCAAGGTCCCTTCCAACTCTGTTATTCTTTTATTCTCACAGGGTTCACTGCTTATAATGACTTCTGCCTTTGTTTTGCTGCATAATGAGATACAAACGAGCTTTTATTGACAGTTGAGAGATTGAGATGAGCAAACAAAGAAATCCATTAGTATTTCCATGTTTGTATTCCTGTAGCCTTCCACCTGTCACGTGTTTTGAACAGTTCTTTAAAGTGTGCATTTTTGTCTACTCTGCTCCTTGGATTCCGACCTAGACTTTATATTGAATTTATTGTTAACCACTTTAGTAACCCATCAGAAAAGGATTATTTCCTCATTCTCCCAACTATATTTGATTCCAAGGCTATCTTTTGAAGATTGAATTAAATATCGACTGAAAGATTAATTAATTGATTAATTAATGGTTCGATTAAAGAATTCGATTTATATTAATTCTTTTAATTAATTAAAAATGAATAAATTAAAGATTAACCATGGGGAGATTCAAGACTCAGAGAAGGAAGCAATTGTTTATGTATTGTATCATTAACCTGTAAAAAGCACTATCATCAGATGTGCCTATCACTAAAAGGGACAGAAAAGGACTAGGCAAATTCAGGAAGGGGAGTTGTATTGGTAGTTATCATTCTTGATAACTGTGAGATATGCTGCCTCCAAACTGAAGCACGGCGCTCTAAATTGCAATTGGTAGCAGCGACATCCATAACAAACCATGACGATGTCAAGTGCAGAAATCAAGAAACCCAGGCAGTTCAAAGGAATATAAGGATTTATTGCAAGCTTAAGCTCTCTACAAGAATCTGAACTACTAACGGTCAAAGCAAATTGGTGGTAGAGAAGAGTCATTGGAATTCCAGGTGGGCTGGACATAGATCTCTTGTGGGCGTGAAGGGACTCAAGACTGATGATGCATTTGACTCTTCCCTCTGGCTCAGCCTGGTCATCTCCTAAGACAACATCTAAACGATCCATGAATCCATAGTGACATCAACCGCACAATTCCACACTTTCATGATGTCCAATATAAACTTTATAAGCCATGGCAATTACAGATGACACCTTTCTGCACATGTCACCAGTAACAACTGCCCACCGTTGTTTCCTCTACAGATGCAGGAAGAAATGGTATTTTGGAATCAACCCTTTCTTTAGGTTTACTGACTCAACTTTAATTTGCATAAAATGCATTGCCTTTCTTCACAATAAAGTCAGAAGTAGAGCACATTTAAATCTCTCCCTCTCTACAAAGTAAATCAGGTGCCTCTGTTGTTTCAATTCCCCCCCCCTTCGTAATTCATCAATCGTTCCAAGTCATATATCATTTATTCAAAAATTTCTAGAATTATAGCCTTTTTGGAGCCTCTGCATAGCTTTTTCTGGCTCCAGAACAGCCCAAATTGCTGGTCCTTTATTTCCTTGGCAGTTGTTGGAGGCTCTTTTGGGCCAAATGTTTTTTAGATGCTTAAGGCATTAATTTTCTGATGCTTTAACTACTGAACTTCCTTCCAAAATGAAGTTTGGAGACCATATCCTTGACCCTCCAGGCAAAGTCTAGGGTCAACAGCAATATGATTTGGTTAGCTGTGATGTCAAGCCAGCCAATTATGGGTTTATTAAATTACCTAGAGTTAAAACTATCTATAAGTACAATGAAATTTTGGAAATAACCATTCTTCCACACTTGTTCTCAACAGCCATGACAAATGTTTCCTGATGCTTTTAAATTTTCCCAATACAGTTAACCAATCTATTATGGTCATTTCTAATGAAATGTGAATTTCTATAAGTAGTGTAAATCCTTAAATATTTCCATACTCTTATTAACCCACACATTTGTTTTATGTTCCCTTTCAGATAGGTTTGCCGGCAGCATCTTTGATTTTTTTTCTCCTAATTGACTTTACGCTAAGGCAGGGGGTAGGCAACCTTGGCTCTTTTATGACTCGTGGACTTCAACTCCCAGAATTCCTGAGCAGCATGGCTCAGCTTGGAAACCTCTCCCTTTCCCCTCAGCGTGGCTGGCTCAGGAATTCTGGGAGTTGAAGTCCACAAGTCATAAAAGAGCCAAGGTTGCCTACCCCTGCGCTAAGGCATGTGTTCAGCTACCCGTTTCTGAGAAGAAGGATGTATTTTTCTTATATATAAATAGGTCTTTCCTGGAAACTCATGTTATGACGCCCAAATAACATGAAACCTTTGCACTGTAGAAAAAAGTCCATTAAAAACTAGGGAGCCACATTAAGCCTGAATGCAGCATGTAAACTCAATCACGGTGCCTATGGCGATTCTCAGTCAACCCACAGTGTGATTCTCTCTTTTTTTCTAATTTGGGGGAGTCTGTGGGAAGAGAGTGGAAGAATTCAGGTGGTGTGAGAGAGGGCCACAGAAAGGAAATAAGCCACTGAGAGTTGCCTGAACTATGAGATGAAAGGCAAATTGATAAATAAAAAGAAATAAATAAATATTTCAAGGAGATTCTATCTTAATCTGCTTGTGGTAAATCAGCCTAGAAAATAACTATTAAGAGTTTTCAAGATTTTTACCCTGCAATAATAAAAGTGACTTTTTTGAAATCTGTTTTGCTTTCTGACTTGGCCAGCTATGTGAGAACAGATGAATTTACAGGGAAGATTTCGAGGAGAACAATCGATATATGTTCAGAAGATGTCCAATATAACTTCAGAAGTCCTACTTGGCAAATGTTTATATTCCAGAATATAAACAGAATAACAGAAGATTTTACAGAATCTTACAGAATAACAGAGTTGGAAGGGACCTTGGAGGTCTTCTAGTCCAACCCCCTGCTCAGGCAGGAAACCCGATATCATTTCAGGCAAATGGTTTCCAATCTCCTCTTTACAACCTCCAGCGTTTGAGCACCCACCACTTCTGGAGGCAAGTCGTTCCACTGATTAATTGTTCTGTTTCTCCTTCGTTCTAGGTTGCTTCTCTCCTTGATTAGTTTCCATCCTTTGCTTCTTGCCCTGCCTTCAGGCGCTTTGGAGAATATTTTCTAATTTTGTAAACCGTTCTGATGTTTTTATGGAATTCAGTAAAAAAAAAAGGTTCATGAAAACAGGGGTAGTGATTCAGGATCAACATAAGAGGTGCTCGTGGTTGGTTATGAAAATCTCCCAAAAAATTTTTTATGACTACTGCTTTCTCACCTCAAAAGTCTATCTGCTTTCCCACCCCTCTCATAATAGCTATGCTTTAAAAACCTCTTAAAGACCTTTTCCATCTGTGCTGCTTTCTCATAACGTGCTAATTTTCTACCACAGTAGAATGCTCGGCTGTGTAATCTGGTAAACTGTGATCTGTTCCGTCTTAGAGAAGTGTAATTTTGCATGCTTTCTTCTGCAATTTTAAGAAAAACCTTTGACTCCTGTTTTGCTACTAAGTAGGACTTCTTGGTCGTACCACCTTCTTGAATGGTGATTTTAGACACCACAAATGTTATTTTTAAAAAAAAAAGGGGGGGGGGAGGGAAGGAGGCAGGTTTTCTGGATCTTTAGATTGATCCTGATGGGAACATGCTTTCTTAAGTACCGGCATCATGGTTTCAATAGCTTCAGAGTTCTACCCACTCCTTCGTGTTTATTTTTCTGTTAAGATGTGATTAAGGGTGAAGATTTCTTTTACAATATTTTATTCTCTCTCTTTTTTTTTTTCACCCACGCACAGGTATTTCTCATGAATAAACATTAGCACATTAAAAAAAAAAGACTCTTATTTTTAAAAGTTACTTTTTGCTAAGTTTTTATAAGAGAGGAGGCGACAGGCCCTGGGGAGGTGAGATGTGGTCACAGGGGGTCCGTGAAGGCTTGAAGAAATGTTACGATTTAAATCTTGAGTTACGTCTTGGTGGTCTGTGGCCACGGTCAGTGGCCACAAAAGGTATTTAAAGGGGTCCCATGGTGAAGAAAAGGTTGAGAACCACTGAGATAGACCATATACTTTCCATATGCAGTGATTCTAACTTCCCTCTCAAAGACTTCTGGAAAGAACTAAAGAATCCATCTCACAAACACTGAAATGTTCCTAAATCTAAACCTGTTGTTTACACAATGTTACTTGAACAAACAAATTATATTATGGTTTCACTCGATGTCCTTCATTGGGCAACATGGCAATTGGGTTTCCGCAACACATTGGTTATAAACGACTCATCGTCATTCAGTCTACTATAGATTTTCCTTCCTTCCTCCCTCCCTCCCTCCCTCCCTGCCTCCCTTCCTTTCTTCTTTCTCTTCTTTCTCTTCTGTTCTTCTTTCTCTTTTTTTTCTGATATAAGATAATGTAAAAAAACAAAAACAAAAACCAGGCAGATCATCTACAGAAAAAGATTTCTGCTCATGGCCGAGAGAGAGAGAGAGAGAGAGAGAGAGAGAGAGAGAGAGAGAGAGAATGAGACCCTCTTCCTGTTCAGTTCTTGTAGGAGCACCGTGTTGGGTTGAAAGGATTAGCCGGTGGCATCACTGTTGGTCTGAGGATGCCATTGGGGGCTCTGTCATGTCCCCACAAGGAGCTGGAGCAAGTGCCTGGAGCTCACCCCAACATGGAGCAGCTATCAGGTTTTGAACAAGGGCTTTTTAACCTCCAACCCAATGTTTTAACCATGTGAATCACCATGCTCCAGTTAATGAGACAACTGCATGGGGCTACGTCTATATAATGCCATCATGTCAGCTTCTAAGAAGGCCTGTTACAAGCCTCTCTTATAAGAAAATGACAAACCAGATGACCCAACTCCAGCCAGAGTCTTCAGTGGTGGAGAACAAAGAGAAAATCCCAGATTCAATCCTTGATATCTGTACAGGCTATTAGAAATAGTCTCTGTCTGAAAATCTGCAAATTATTATACAAATTAACTTTCCTCCAAGAGTTATCCTGTAGCCTTGATCTTCTGAATCTCTGTCTAAAACATCTGGATTCTGGAGGGCATCAGGTAGAAGGAGGCTAATGTAAATAATAATGAGCTAGAGCATGCCCTGACTTTGCAGCTGGATTCATATATTATACTAAACCATAATTTGATTTCTGAATTTTACTTGCATAGGGCAGATTCTTTATACTTGTGGTTAATGTATTTTTGTTTTGTTGTTTGACATTTTAACATATTAGCTGCCTGAATCTGTAAAAGGAGTGGGCGGTATGTAAGTGTAAATATTAGCGAGCAAGCACGCTAGGGACGCGGATCAAGCTAACAAACAGGAAATGTCACAATGAGAAGCTGATATAAATATGGTCGTTCAAAGGTCACGAATAGGGAGACTTAGCCTTGAATCCCACACAACTGTTAAATTGGATAGAATGGGAGGAGGAAGAGAGTGTCACTCTCTTTCCCTTTAATAAGAGAGAGGTGTTACCAATGAAGGAGAATATTTGTAGCTCTGAGTTGAAATGAAAGGTCCTTGGTGCTCTCTGAGCTTGGTTTTCTTGCAATTAGGGAAGTCAAGGCGAGATCTGGGGAAAAGCCCGCCGAAACGGTATAGTTAAGCTAGCAATAATTCCTCCTCCCACCGAAGTCATAATGTCCATTTGAAATCCAGCCAATCCACAGGTGGTCTGAAGAGCAGGTTAACTGGCACAGTTGGCGCGCATCTCAAGGTCTTCTCCAGTTTCGTTTCTCTGGAACCGTCTCCCTGCTAAGGGAGACACACTCCTTTCTCAAAGGGACGGAGGCAGGAGGAGAGAGTAGAAAGCGAAAGTTATCCCAAGCTAATGCAAAGCTCCCCCTCCCTCCCCCCCAACAGAATGGCAGGCCCCCAAAGTAGAGTATATATGCAAGGAACAGTATAAGGGTTTGGGGACCTGACACATTTCATTACCCAAACTAGTTAACATTATCAGTGCTAGAAGGGAGTGGAGTTGCGGCACTGATGATGTCATCTGATGGGTCATGAAACATCTGCAAAAAAGCAACCAAGCTCCAAGACCCTTCAGAGATATTACCATTGTGCTAAAACCTCTTTTCCAATTACTCAATTTCTCCACTTAATTTCTCTTTTTTTTTTCCTATCTCTTTCTCTTTGGATGTTTTAGAACAGAGGTTCCCAACCTTTTGGGCACCAGGGACCGGTTACGTGGAGAGAGGTTTTTCCACGGACCAGAGGGGGTGTGATTTTGTGTGCTGCCTGCATCTCGCGGATGGGGCTTTGCTTGTTTGTGTGGACCAGTTGCTGGCATGCTGCAGCCCGGTACCGGTCCACAGACCAGGGGTTGGGGACCCCTGTTTTAGAATGTCTTTATAAACCATGGTGGTGATGTTTTCAATAATATTTTATGGTCACCACATGGCAGAAGCTATAAGAGAATACCCTTCTTGATCTCCGGTTTATCTGAATAAGCCCCCATTTGTAATCTTGCGCTTTAATTGACATAAGGAAAGTCCATGCATTGGGAAAAGGCTGCGTTGCTTTCATTCCATGAAATCCAGAATATTCTTATACAATTTCTGTCATCTCATAAGCAGGCACAGCATGTGTAAAAACCTTAACACAAATTAAACCTTTACTAAAAAGTTTGGCTTTTGGGGAAAATCATTTTTTCCCATCAAACTCCATATTCATAAAAGAGGGCACAATGATATTGGACACCAACACAAATAAAATTATTAGGAGTAACCCATCCACATTGCAAGTTCTTATCAAGATGCTGTACAGATAGGATGCCTATGAAAAGAAAATAGCTCACATTAGAATGTTATCGTTGATTTCATTGTTTTATCCAATTGATAGTAAAATGTTGCTTTCCAAAGATAAAAGAATGCAACACAATCTACTTGTAAGTAAGACGCCTGAAGATAAATAATATCCTAGTGGTTTTAATAGTAAAATATAACCCAGCTGCTTAATTTCCATAATAAATATTTGTTGACTTTAATTGCTGTGAAAGACATAGTTACGGCCTCCAAATTTTTTGATGTTGTTTGATAAGGAAGACCTCAATGCACTATCCAGCCATCTGCTAAGAATTAAAATTCCTCCCAAGCTGTGAAATACTTTAATTGCTAGTTGTGTCACCAAAAAATGTTTGGTTAAAAATGGGAGTTATCTGTAAAAATCTATATCATAGCATCTGGTAGAAGCAAAAATGAGCTGTGAAAGATTTCCTTTATGACATATTGGTATTATGAGGATTTTAACATTTAAAGGTGATTCATAGAGGTGGATGCATTGATTTACATCTAATTTGGGTTAGTTTTGCATCTATTCCTTCATAAATTAGTACCGACCAACTTCGGTATTATCCTGAAAGCTCAGTGTGAGTGTCTCTGTGTGTATTTTTAAGAAAAAGCATACAAACAGAAAGCTTAGTTGGCATTAAAAAATATAGACTTATTTGCATACCAAAATTATCCATTGGTTTATTAATAAAAATAGTTTGCCTCCTTTTCAGATTCTAACCTTATCCCAAAATGAGATGGAGAAGATAGATAGATAGATAGACAGACAGACAGACAGACAGACAGACACTTGGACAAAGCATTTTTGTAGACCATTTCTTCAACTATACAATCACATACAACTATGCAATTACATATAATTTTTAAGCCAAGTATTGTGTTACGAAATTGGAAGAGTGTGGTCCCAATGCCAGTTGTGCTCCATACTGAATGTTATCTGAAAAGTTGCTTAAAATTAAGAGGATGAAGAAAACATTCTTGGGTTGATTCATTTAAGGATTCTTTGCTCTCCCAACTAGCTAGAGGGTCATGTGGGAAGAATGGGGACATCATAGGGACAGCCAAGCTGGTGGGGGGGAATCTTAGTTTTTGTGTTGGAATGTAGTGAGGAGATGGGTCCCCAGGAGGGAGGGGTGCATTTCAGAGGAGTAACAGGCAATTCAGCCCAGATATCAGAAAAAGGGTGAAGACAGTTCCTCCCCAACAGCCCCCAGAGTTCATTGTAGGTGCAGATAGTAAAGTCTTCAATCCGGCAAGATTTTGTCTATAGGTGTGAAACAATTAAAAAAAACTCTGCTTAGAAGAATTGTCCCATTTCATTCTTGGGTTTGGGCCTACCCATTTTCTTAATTTGGGGGTGTGTGTATTAAAAATGGGAGTGGTAGTGGAGAACCGCTAATAGGCAAAATGCTCCTATATCTACCCTTGGAAAGTCCACATGGGAAAAGGCCAGATTTGATTGGCTATTTGATTTTGGGACATTTTGGTGTCCTGCAAGACCATTGTACCTGGCCTTCCGTAAGCACAGATCATTTCCAATATTCATTAGGCTTCTGGAGTCTGATGCAGCCACACTTTGTCTTCCTCCAGCTATTTTTTGAATGCCAAATTAAAGGCAGCATCACGAAGCTGAATGTAGGCCTTTCTCTCTTTTTAAATAATCTTCCTTTGAAATGGCAGTATGCATGTTTGGCTTATTAATCAGCGCCACATGCTCTGTTAAAAGAAAGAATCGTAAGCAATTAAAAAGGTACATGATTGCCACCCACTTTTACTGAACAACCTCTTGAAAATAATACAATACTATCACAATATGGCCCTTTAGTAATGTCACTCTTTCCTCGTCACTGCAGCCTGCCATGTGGTTCCAAGATATGTCTTTAACATTCAGTCTCACAGCTCATTTGGCTGTTTGTTTCCGCCAAACTGAAAATATAGTCCATTAATCCATGGCAGCACAAAGGAATGAAGTGTCCAACAAATTAACTTTACAAATTAACTGTGGCACAAACCTGAATGAGCCCTTCAAATCATCATCACCATCACCATCATCTTGTGGGACTTCCAATTACAATCTGATAAACATTTAGCACATAATGGGTCAGAGATCACTGTTGTTATAAAGAAAGAAGTATGAATCATTAACACTGCAGTAGCTGGAGATAAACTGGAAAGAGGAGAGGAGAGAGGAGGGGAGGAGAGGGGAGGAGAAGAGGGAAGGAGAGGGGAGGGGAGGGGAGAGGGAGGGAGGGAGGAAGGAAGGAAAGAGAGAGAAAGAAAAAGAGGAAGGGAGGGAGGGAAGGAGGGAGGGAGGGAGGGAAGGAAGGAAGGAAGGAAGGAAGGAAGGAAGGAAGGAAGGAAGGAAGGAAGGAAGGGATAAAACCTTCAAATAGAGGTTGAGTGAATATGGAAAAATAAAATTACAATAGTGCCAATAGTGGCTGGTACACTTTGGTACCATCCCTAAAAATCTGGAAAAGCACTTCGACACAATGGGAATGAACAGAATCTCAGTGGATCTATTACAAAAAGTTCCACGATTTAGAACAGTTGCATATATTATAATGATATCTTCAATTTAAAGATTCAGGAATTATAAGTTGTGAGATCAAATGAAATAAAATATAAAAGATGCAGACAATAATAATTATCCTAGGAACAGTGGCCATTCCCATGCAAGTTCGTTCCTTCATTGTATGTCACAAAATGTCCCATTAATTCTTTTGACTATAACCTCTTCCCATTATATTTTTTTACCATTTATTTACTTAGTTATTGCTACTGGAAACATTATAATAGATCTCAAGAGCACCTGTTGTCTGCAGTTGCTGTGCAATAACGTGGATGGCAAAAACTGAGATATAGAAAAGGGCATATTTATTAAAGAAGAGACTACAGTACATCTCTACGTAGAACTTAAACAATCTCTTTCAATTTAGCAGCATCATTCACTTAGGTTTGGGAATAGTGTTCTCTAATTATTATTTAAACCTATAAATACTAATCTCTTTCTTCTGAAGCTTGTTCAAGTTCAGGAAGACCATGAGATGCAGTGGAAACAGGTTAGGTTAAGTTCCAGGAGGGTAATCCTAATCAATGTTTATTAGTTAACATAACCAGACATAATTGTTCACATCAGAAATAAGACAAGAGCAATCGGAAGGTTAAAATAGAAACTGCAATTGTGATAAGGGATAGCCAAGAAACGTTTCTACCATCAGTTGTGTTTTTGTTGTATGAGAGAGCCTTACCTACATTCTTCTTAGTCTATTTTGAAGGACACCGTACAGATAACCCTCGTTTAGCAACTGTTTTGTTTAGTGACCATTCGCAGATACAATAGTGGTAAAAAAAAAAGTAACTTTGCAAGCAATCCTTGCATTTATGACCTTTGAGGTCTGTAGAGCAAAGGAAAGCTGAAGTGAGGTCAGAAGACAGTTGTGGTTTCACTTAACAACCAATTCACTTAATCGAATTGCCAGTCCCAATTTGTAGTTGCTGAACAAGGATTATCGGGTGTACGTGTCTGTTTATGAGCACTGAAGATTCACGGATGCATTTCAGAAGACTCAACCTTGAGTGTGGAAACCAGTACAGTATTTCTTATTGCTGTTCTTGTTTACTTATCCCAGAATTATTTAAGACCATGAGCAAAATCCTAATTCATATCTAGAAAATGCTGATTCTCCCAAATTCCAATGACTGTGTTCATGTATATTTTATGCAAATGGAGTCTGAGTAGAGAGGAGAGAAAATTAAAAGTGTTGATTGTGAAAAAAAACATTTTGACCTCTCTGGGTTACTCAGAACATGGGCCATGGCGATTAACAATTTGTCTCCATTTTTTTTTTCTTTACGTGCAGCCTGTATCATTGCAAAAGCGCTGACAGTTTTATCACCCAAGAATTGTGTGTGCAAAGTGCTCTTCCTATCTGAAGAGTCAAAGCTGATTTAGTTCCCAGTGCTTCTTTTGAATTAAAGTATTCAGAGATGTTTTTAGACGCTTTCCCTTTGAGATTCTGTTCTTCGTGGATGTTGACCTTTTCAAGAAAATCTGCTTTATTGTGAAATGGGGGAGTTAGGAAAGTAAACATATTCAGCACTTGTTATTAAATGAATCTGGATTTTTGAAAGTCATTGTCAGTAGGTTAATCATTCCCTATAGACCCTTTTGTTGGCAAAGAGGCATCGTACACAAATGGAAGTTTTACCACAATGCTAATTTTGCCATCTCTTTGTCAATTGTGAAGGGATTGAACCTCTCTGTAAAGATCTTCAAACTGGTTATTTGTAGCTTGCATTCACCTTCTCTCAGCCTAGTCTTCAGTAAGCTTTAGTCTGCAAGTGGATTTAATTGAAACCCAAGCTTTAGCACAGGACTTTAGCGGTTGAAAATATTCTTTAACACCTCTTATGAAGATAAATAAATATCCCAGACATCAATGCTTTTCTCTGGGAGGTTAACATAGAAAAGAAGAATACTGTAAACAATCCTGTAACTTTAAAAACCTTGAGAAGAAAAACATATCCTCAGATCATAACAGAATTTTCTGCTAAAATTACAGAATGGGTTGTCAGAGATCTCTACATATATGCAAGTTTTCATGCATTGCACCAAACCATGGTTTTGTTAACCTTGTTTTGTGAACAATCCAGAAGAGCTGGATTCAAACCCTATATTAAACAATAAACCTTTCCAATGTTATAAGCAATGAACTTCTTTATTTATTTAGGACATCATGACAATTTCAGAGTTCCCATAGTCATTCCCTTTGATGGATAGGAGTTCAAGGAAATAAAAATTTCATTTCCCTTTGATGAATAAGATTTCAAAGAAAGGAAACTACACTGCATATGAATCGTGTTGTTTTTTTGCTGTCTCGATGGCTGCAATAAAGATTTGATTGGATGATGTTGTGCAAACACATCCAAAGCTGGGCTACGACAAGCTTCACAAATTGTAGACATGTGTGTAAAAAGCTACCTAGAAGAGCACTTCAATTCATCGGTTCAGAAAAACCACAGTTTCAATATTCCTTTCACATGTCATCTTAGTAACTTACACCACTGAGCAGCTTATTATGCCATTGACCTGCTATCATTCAAGGACAGCTCATTCCTTAGATGTCTATCAGAACAAGAGCTTAGCCAGACAAACAATGATACAGCCCAGTTGCAGAAAACAGATTAATTCTGTGCATTTCTACAATTAATCCTCTTGTCTAAGATACAAAAAGACTGTCATGGCATGTTTACCACTTGAAAAGCCATCATAATCGAATTAATACCTAGCTAAGATAGCCTGGTGGCTCAGTGGTTAAAGACGCTGAGCTTGTTGGCTGGAAAGTTGACAGCCCGGGTTTGAGACCCGAGCAATATGTGATGGAGTGAGTTCCTGACCTTGCCTCAGCTCCTGCACACCTAGCAGTTCGAAAGCATGCAAATGCGAGTAGATAAATAAGTACCACTTCGGTGGGAAAGTAACAGTGTTCTGTGACATCATGCGAGCCACATGAGCGTGGAAATGTCTTCGGACAGCGCTGGCTCAACGGCCTTGAAACAGATAAGCAGCGTCCCCTAGAGTTGGCAACGAGACGTGGAGTAAAATCGCAGGGACTCCTTTACCTTTACTTACCTTTTTTAAAAAATAGCAACCAGATTTTATTTGAACGGATTGAAGTTTTCATTGCCCTGATTATTTTCCAGCACATTCCAAGTGATACCGGAAGCTGGTGGATTATAGGAAATCTTGTTTATGCCGTATTCTCTCTCTCATAGCTTTAGAGATAGGGGTATCAGCAGGAGTGACAAGGGTGGGGTCAAATAATGTCAGGCATGTCGTGACATCATTTACATAATGTTGGTAGGATTGCATGACATAATTACAGTTTTTACTGGCCACATAGACTGAGTATTATACCTAACCACTGTAATAACAGTTCTAAGGGTAGGAAAGCAATGTTCAGCTTTGAAACATCTGATTTGTTTTGAACATTGTCTCTGGATTATCAGTTTCCCAAGCTTAATAATAATAAAGTGCTTTGCAGCAAATAAGATAACATTCATCTCTCCTTCTGCGTAGAAAGTGATCTTAATAACATCGCTTTAAAAAAGGGATAAATTCTAACGTTGGGTTAATTTAAAAGAAATAAAATTATATGCAATTTATACCGGCTGTAAAAACCCTTGGCATGCTTTGCAAATCTGCTCAACACCTCTCGGGAAGGCTGTACACTACAGTGATAGTTCCAGAAATGTTGTAAGGAGAGAAAAAAAAAATCCCAAAAAATAAGGAAGCTGAAAAAAACCCTTTCCTTTAAGAAGAAAAGGTATAATGTTCGGATCTGTTTAACTTTAAAAGAAAGTAGATAAGAGGAGACGTAAAAACATGCTGCTGAAAATTAATGCCTGCTGAAATTAACCTTGCAGTTTCTCAAATATTTCCTTCCCGTCTGAAAGATGTTTTTCCCCCTGTCTTATTCTTCAGGTGCTTGAGGATTTCTTCGGTAGCCTTTTTTAACTGATGTTTTTCGAGTGAAGGAAGGATTTTTTCCCCGTTCATTTTAATGTTTTCTGTTACCTGTTTTTCCATCACTCTTCCCAGTGAGCCCAAGACTCATAAGAGGCATATGATGTCTTGTTAGTTGCGAAGTCGTGTCCGACCCATCGTGACCCCATGGACAATGTTCCTCCAGGCCTTCCTGTCCTCTACCATCTTCTGGAGTCCATTTAAGCTCACGCCTCCTGCTTCAGTGACTCCATCCAGCCACCTCATTCTCTGTCGTCCCCTTCTTCTATTGCCCTCCATCTTTCCCAGCATTAGGCTCTTCTCCCGTGAGTCCTTCCTTCTCATTAGGTGGCCAAAGTACTTGAGTTTCAACTTCAGGATCTGGCCTTCTAAGGAGCAGTCAGGGTTGATCTCCTCTAGGACTGACCGGTTTGATCGCCTTGCAGTCCAGGGGACTCGCAGGAGTCTTCTCCAGCACCATAGTTCAAAGGCCTCAATTCTTTTACGCTCAGCCTTTCTTATGGTCCAACTTTCACAGCCATAGATTGCAACTGGGAAAACCATGGCCTTGACTATACGTACTTTTGTTGGCAGGGTGATGTCTCTGCTTTTTAGTATGCTGTCTAAATTTGCCATAGCTTTCCTCCCCAGGAGCAAGCGTCTTTTAATTTCTTGGCTGCAGTCCCCATCTGCGGTGAACTTGGAGCCCAGGAAGATAAAATCTGCCACTACCTCCATTTCTTCCCCATCTATTTGCCAGGAATTGAGAGGGCCGGATGCCATGATTTTGGTTTTCTTAATGTTGAGTTTCAAGCCAACTTTTGCACTCTCCTTCTTCACCCGCATCAAGAGGCTCTTTAGTTCCTCTTCACTTTATATGATGTCTATCCTTAATCAAAGTATGGAAAGCCAAAAAAACTGCAGATTTCTGGAAAGAGGAGTAGGCACTGAAGGAAATGAAACACACAAATACAAACACACCATCAAAACATCATATTCCTCACCCAGAAGTACCTTACCAATATTTTTTTTTCTGCTTCAACATGTTCAGTAAGAACAGCTAAGAGGGGAAAAAAATTCTGGAGGATTTTTCTATACTGTCTCCAATTTGTGATATAAGGGGAAGGTGTGAAGTGAAGGTGTGCTCTATATACTGTCATTATATAATTTGGGGTCACCTTCTGTAGCTGAAGGATGAACAATTCAGGTCTGAAAGGAAATAGCATCAGCACAAGACTCAAAGTACAACTTGAAGGTTATTATTGCAAGATTGAGGGTGGCCACCAACTTGACAGCTTCTTGAAACGTGTCACTTGTGGAGATTATTTGAGGTCTATCTTGGAAAATAAGTCTACATTCTTGGTCCCCGTACTGTACTATCATTGGTTACATGTTACAATCATGGGGAAGGACAACTGACTTCCTATCATGTTTGAGGACAATTCAGTAGCATCGTATTGAGAATATACACTGCTGGTCTTGGATGCTTTTATATCCAGAAAAGATTTTTGTTTGTTTCTTTCTTTCCATCTAAAGTAAGTAACTCCATTAAAAACTGTTTGCATTCTCTCAAGATTTGTACAAATTACAGAGTTCAGATTGAGATGAATCAACACAGAAATCTAGAACCTCTGTGCCGAAATTATAGAAATGAAAGTTCTCAGATGTCTCGTGATAAGCTCCTGTACAAAGAGACATTGCTCCTAAGTCTTGTATTCCAGTTCATGCTTGCTCCTTTAACGTGCCATATATCAACAGAAAGTGTCAAAAGAGAGATTAGTGGGATCAACCAACTTCTTTCAACTAAAGGGAAACCTCTGTTTTGTAAGAACAAAGCTACATTCCTAACAAGTCTTAGTTGCCGATTCAGACTCAGAGAACTCTGGGCTTTGTTAGTAGTAAAAGAATCCCAAGTACAATTTCTCCTTAATTTTGCTCCACTTTGCCTCCTCTAACAGATTTCTCGTTTTACTCTGTTTTCACATATCTTTGGGCAACGCTTTTGAGCTTGCTTTATTGTCACAAAGCAATCAAGGGTACCACAATTGCCTTTGTCACCCTGGACTATACAATTCTTCAGTATTCGCTATATAAATTGATTGATTGGTTGATTGATTGATTGATTGATTGATTGAATGAATGAATGAATGAATGAATGAATGAATGAATGAATGAATGAATGAATGAATGAATGAATGAATGAATGAATGTTTGCATCTTCTCTGGCTGTCTTTTTCTTCTTCAGAAGGAGCAGTTCATGCATCCAATTCTTCCTTTAGGAAATGAAAGCCAAGATCAATGAGGAGGCAGTCATGTAATGTAAAATTCTTCAGTATTCGCTATATTGATTGATTGATTGATTGATTGAATGATTGAATGATTGAATGATTGATTGATTGATTGATTGAGTGAATGAATGAATGAATGAATGAATGAATGAATGAATGAATGAATGAATGAATGAATGAATGAATGAATGAATGAATGAATGAATGAATGAATGAATGTTTGCATCTTCTCTGGCTGTCTTTTTCTTCTTCAGAAGGAGCAGTTCACGCATCCAATTCTTCCTTTAGTAAAGGAAAGCCAAGATCAATGAAGTGGCAGTCGTGTAATGTAAAAGATTTTTTTTTTTTGTATACCATATCTATTGACCATCTCGGAACCTTCCCACAAGCAAGAATTCTGCACCCAACTCCTGAAAAAGTTAACATATTTATTTTTATATGTATAATAAATAGCATCTATATTAAAGCAAGGATAGAGAGGCTATCAGAGGGTGGCCATGGAAGCCTCAGTAAAATGATCATAGTACATCTATGGTAGCTTCCATAATTTGGTGTCTTTCAATTCTGTTGAAGTACAAATATCAGAATTGTGAGCTTAGGGCAACCATTAGCTAGGAACTCTGGGAACAGTTCTCAAACTCAGCTAGAAGGTGTATTGTGTTCAGCATTGATCTATACTTTTTTTTTTTAAGGATCTTCTCCCTCTTCTGGGACAATTCCAAAAAAAACCCTGCCACTCTGAGAAATAGAAGGTTTTTCCCCACTCAAAGAATTAACCCTCAGTGGCAACCTGTATTATTAATGTCTTGAGTACTCATCTATTCAGTGAACTCTCTTAATAGTTTGAAATAACTGCCTGTAACTTGCATGGAATGACAAATAGTCGTCAGAAAGTATGAGAAGTTCCTTGTTATGATCATAGGTCACCTTATGAATTAATTACCTCCATTTATCTTTTGAAGCTGAGATATGTTATTTAGACTAAACTCTTTGAAACCACCTAATCCCTGACAATAGTGTTACAGCTTTTTAGGTTCTGAATGTAGAAGGGCTATCAAATTTTACAATATAAGAAAAATAAGATGTCACGCTTAGAAGAGGGACAGGCTAATGTTGACTTCTCTGAATAATAATAACACGTAAAGAAAAGCCACGGCAGAGATATGCCTCTAAAATGAAAGTCACTTCTAATGTTTCAGAACGGACTTGGAATTTTTATGCTGCAATAGTTTAAACATGACACAGTAGCAGTTTATTTGCTTTGTGCCTTGGGCTACTAACCTGCATTTGGCAGGACCGCTAAAAAAATCTCTGCAATTTAAATAACCAGACACTATGCAGGATTTCAGCATTCAATATTAACACATTATACAGGCCCAAATGCAACCGCTGAAGCTTCTGAGGATGCAATTTGTCCTTGAACAATATATTTTTCTTTACAGAAACAAATATGATTCTGTTGCAGCAAATATGAAAATTGAGTCTTGGGTTGCCAGTTAGATAATTTTATATGACTCTCACAGGTGCTCGCTGGCTCCATATTATGGCGATTTTATTATGGTCTTATCTTAATTTAATATTTTATCTCCTGTATTGTATTGGCCACATGTGTGTGTGTGTGTGTGTGTGTGTGTGTGTGTACTGTATATGGGTGTGTGTATGGATGTATATATGGGTATGGATATGGGTGTGTAATTTGCTGACTCTTTATTTAAGCTAAATTTGTATATCAGTGATTGCATGACCTCTGTAGATGCCATATACTAAAAAACTAAATAATAGGTGTTCTGCATTAAAAGGGGTATGTCAGGGGGAAAAAGTCGACCACTTAGGGTGTACAAAAAGGATACCTGAAGGGGAAACAAAAAAAGATAGGAGCCACAACTCTATGCTAGAAATCCTAGCTACAGGTAGTCCTTGACTTATGACTGGCTGCTTAGTGACTATTCAAAGTTCCAACAAACATACCTGGGGGATACTTACAGCTCAGATCCAAAGTTCCAATAGTCACCTGGTCCCACCACAGTCATGTGACTGCACTTTATGCACCTGGCAAATGGGCTGCAATTATGTCCATTGGCAGCATCCTGTGGTCATGTGACCACATTTTACAATGCTTTTGCCAAACCCACCATTTACTTCCAGTTTTGGGCAAAACCATGCCCATAGCAAAACCACTGTTTCCCTTAATGACTGCAAATTTGCTTAACGATCACGGTGATTTGCTTAACAACTGCTACCAAAAAGGTGATAAAATCAGGCTGGTCATGTGATCAACAGCTGACATGAATTATGACCGTGATGGGCAGGCTTCATCACAGTCGTAACTTGAGGACTATATTTGTTGCAATGTATGCAACACGGATAGAAGCACGGGCCCTCAGTCATGACTGCCATCTTGAGTTGTTTGACCCTCTCCCCTCTCTTGTGCCCTGTACGCAAGCAACTTACAGCCCCAATATTCTGTACAGTCCTTGTATTTCCAAAATGGTTAGTCATATTTTTCTGTTCTGTAAGTGATACAAATGAGTAGCAGGGGAGAAACATGAGAGAACTAATAAATTCAACTCAATGACACAATGGAATAGTTTAAGTACTCTTATTAAACCCCTTTTATCTCCTTCACACATCTGGATATCATTGCTATCTTTTAGGAAGGCTATTCGCTAAATAGAAAATATTTTGAAGGATTGCCCGACTGACTGCCTAATTTCCATTTTTTGTAACTTTCTCATCCCTTCCCAAGTCACTTTTTTTTCTTCGGTTCTCGACACAGCCCATCTTCTTTGAATTATTTTAGAACAAACAGCAAGTGGCAGGCAATTCAGAAGAAATTAGGCGCTGTTTGAGAATTTAAAACATCTTTTTGCATTTCCATCTTGCAAATTTTCCAAAGCAAGTGTGAGATTGGAACTGAAACTTCATTACAGAGATGATGAAGCTTTTTTTGGTGTCACTGATATGCCATATCTCAGAATATGCCCAAACAGTAGAATATTTTGCAGAGCAGAAGAAAAAAGTGGAAGAGACTAATATCATTTATTACTCTAAAGGAATGCTTAACCAAAGACTTGGATTTTCTTCCTTAGAGATTTCTAAAAGCTGTGAATTGTAGATTACAAAAAAAAAAAAAGCAAGCTGAAGAGTATCTAAATATTTGTTCTAAGTTCCTTGTCCTAGCTCCACCCTCCATGAAGGAAAACTTGCACTCTGCTTAAATATTTCTGTTCTCAGTGTAAGTCTGCAGTATTATTATCCTTTCATCCTGTAGTTTATTTCATTACACAGTTCTTCCATTTTGGCCTTTTGCGGTAAGAAGAGAATAACAATCTTCTCAGAATCCCCCTAGATTGGAGTGGCATATAAAATAAATATAAATGTATTCAGAGGCCGGAAGCTGTTTTTCCCATAAGATTTGCACATTTCTGCTGTGTTGAATCAAGGGTTCCTGTTGAATTCTCTTACCTTTTTATTTTCTCCAAAAAAAGAAGTCCTATAAGTTTATCACAAGGTAGTCTGATTGATCTTAAGGATTGCTTTTAAATTAACAATGCTGAAAACATCTAATAATCTCAGCTTCTTTTCATGGTGCATTTCTATATTGACTACTCAAAAACAAAGCCCAATGAGATAGTCTGACGTGGTTTTGCAACTATGTACGCTTAAAGATGTACTTGGAGAACTCCCCAAATGTGTAAAACCTGGAAGCAAGATTCTCTAACTGCAGAAAGCTTTCTGACTAAATTGAGCTAAATGTGTTTACAAGCCACATTCAGATACATGGGCTAAACGTACAAAGATCTCCAGGTGTAGCTTAGTACAGATAGTCCTCAATTTATGACCACAATTGAGCCCAACATTTCTGTTGCTAAGTGAGACAGTTGTTAAGTGAGTTTTGCCCCATTTTATGACCTTTTTGCCACAGTTGTTAAGTGAATCACTGCAATTGTTCAGTTAGTATCACGGTTGTTATGAATCTGGCTTCCCCATTGACTTTGCTAATCAGAAGGTCGCAAAAGGGGGTCACACACACAGCAACCGTCCTAAGTATGAACCAGTTGCCAAGCATCTGAATTTTGATCATGTATCATGGGGATGCTGCAAAGGTCGTAACTGTGAAAAACGGTCATAAGTCACTTTTTTTCGGTGCCGTTGTAACTTTGAATGGTCACTAAATGAACTGTTGTAAGTCGAGGATTATCTGCACTACATTTTTCTTAACCCCAGGAATGCCAGGCTTTGGAGGAGAAAACCGCTCCCCTCCAACATTCTCCGACAATTAACCAACCTCCCCAAGATATTTCTAAGGCTGATCTTTTCACTGGAAAATCAAGGGGTTCTTTTGGTTGAGTTGAATATGTTTGCTCATTCTGGTTTTGGAGACTCGTCCTTCATTTATTCTTTTCCTTTAGAAGCACTTTTGAGTGCAAATTGCTGCTGTTGGAAACCTTGAACTGAGAGACTATTATTCTCTATGCTCAGATTAAATTAATTTTGAACAGTTTAATGCAGCATGTCCGAACTCAGAGTCCAAGAGGTGTCAAATTTATTTCTGTGCTTTTTTAAGCGGCGCCTTCAAGGACAGTTGGAATCACAGTGAATGGATTCTAATGTCTTTGAGTAAGTGGGCTTTCTTTTCTTTTCTTTTCTTTTCTTTTCTCTTTCTTTCTTTCTTTCTTTCTTTCTTTCTTTTTCTTTCTTTCTTTCCTTCCTTCCTTTCTTTCCTTTCTTTCTTTCTTTCTTTCTTTCCTTTCTCTCTCTCTCTCTCTCTTTCTTTCTTTTCTTTCTTTCTTTCTTTCTTTCTTTTCTTTCTTTCTTTGTTTCTTTCTTTCTTTCCTTTTCAATGGCAGCCATCAGGCACAGATCTTAATCATTTTCCTCTGAAAGTTATACAAAAGGCAGCATCATGGTGAGGCCAAAATAGGAGTGCTGTTTGCTTGCTATTCAAATTAAATCAGCATGTGAAAGGAAGGGCTGAATCTCCAACATAGCCAGATATAGTAAAAGGTAATGAGAAAAAAAAATTAAAGCTAATAGGAAAGGGGGAACACACACTGCACAATGAGAGGGCTTTTCTAAATGACTGGTAATGAAGTTTACAGTGTATAGTACTTTGAGTTGAAAACAACCCCTCCTATAAGAATGGATATTTATTTTCTTCTTTAGTTGTATGCCAGTAGCTTGCCAGTAGCTTGCCCTGCCAGTAGTGGTGGTGGGGGTGCTTTTTTGCTTGGTATTTCTTGGTAGCTATTAATAGCAATAGCACTTAGACTTATACACTGCTTCACAGTGCTTTATAGCCCTCTCTAAGCGGTTTACAGAGTCAGCCTATTTGCCCCCCAAAAACTGGGTCTTCATTTTACCAACCTTGGAAGGATGGAAAACTGAGTCAACCTTGAGCTGGTCGGGATCGAACTCCTGGCAATGGGATGATTGATAGATAGATAGATAGATAGATAGATAGATAGATAGATAGATAGATAGATAGATAGATAGATAGATAGATAGATAGATAGATAGATAGATAGATAGATAGATAGATAGATAGATAGATAGATAGATAGATAGATAGATAGATAGATAGATGATAGATTAGATAGATAGATGATAGATTAGATAGATAGATAGATAGATGATAGATTAGATAGATAGATAGATAGATAGATAGATAGATAGATAGATATAGATAGATAGATAGAAGATAGATATAGATAGATAGAAGATAGATAGATAGATAGATAGATAGATAGATAGATAGATAGATAGATAGATAGATAGATAGATAGATAGATAGATAGATAGATAGATAGATAGATAGATAGATAGAGAATATCAAATGCTTGAAGATAGATAGATAGATAGATAGATAGATAGATAGATAGCTGAATCAACCTTGAGCCGGTCAGGATCAAACTGCTGGCAGTGAACAGAGTTAGCCTGCAATACTGCATTCTGACTACTGCGGCTCTTAAGGTAGTTTCTCAGTTAAGTAGTTCCTAATTAAACTCTAATCCCTATTAAGGAGAAAACCATACTTTCATCAACACTGAGAGGACAAGTATATAAAGAGGGAGAAAACCCATCCTAAATAGCAGTGTGGTGTTATCAAGTTGGGTAGTGAAATGTCCGCAAAGGAACCATGAAGCTCAGAGAGCACCAAGGACTGCATAGCCAAAGTCCCCTCATTAGGTAGTCCCCTCATTAGATAATTTCTAGTTAAATTCTAATTCCTAACTACAAAGAGAAAATCAGACCTTTGCTAATACAGACAGGAGAAGCTACTGTATATAAACAGGGGGCAAACCCCACACTTACTAGCACTGATGATATTACCTAGTTGGGTAACGAAAAGTCTGCAAGCAACCAAGCTCAGAGACTATCAAGGACTCCCCAGTTCAACTCAGAGCAATATATATTCTCATCTGTTGGAATTTCTAATCTTTTATAAGACTGAATGGGGGCAGTGGAAAATGCGTAAGAATCTTTCGGTTCTGTTCAATACCTAGTGCTGTCATAGGTGTGCTAGGTTAAGAAGAAAAGGCTTCCACGTGACTCTTCTCCTTGTCTGCTTTTCAGTTCTTGAAGCACAGCACACTTGACCAAGTGTGCAAGTTATTTTAACTTGCATATCAGGAAACTGATCAAGATATGCCTTAAATAGTAATGTTGAGGGCTAAGAAAGGACCTCACTTTCCCACTCTATTTTTGGCTTCGAGTTGCAACACGGCTCTTCATATTTCTTAGCTATGGTTTTAGCATTTTTAACTGTTTGTGAAATCGGTATCAATTACATTGTTGGCCTAAGAGGAACCATTAGCTATCAATATTTTCTCCAGGAAAGTAGGAGAGAAAAACAAAAACTCTTAACATCAAACTTAGATTTATGTACACGGTCGAGACATACATTCAGTCCTAATGGGAATTAAAACCCAGCTGACATCTTCAGCTCTGTTGTCATCTTGTAATAATAGGCCATAAACAGATATCTATCCTAGCTTCTGGAATAGACTTAGCAATAACACAACAGCATGAGATGCACTATTTCAAACCCAAGGCATCTCTAGCTTCATAGTTTGTTCATACAGTGACCATGCTATTATAGTATATTGTATATTGTATGGCATTGTATATTCCAGGGCTCAGATGTTAAATATGCTGAGCTTGTCAGCTGGAAAGCTGACAGCCCGGGTTTGAGACCCAAGCGCCACATGATGGGGTGAGTTCCTGTTCCTTGCCCCAGTTCTTGCCCACCTAGCAGTTTGAAAGCATGCAAATGTGAGTAGATTAATAGGAACCACTTCAGTAGGAAGGTAACAGTGTTCCACGCACATCGGCGTATAGTCATGCTGGCCACAGGACCACAGAAGTGTCTTCGGACAATGCTGGTTTCCTTGGCCAAGAAACAGACATGAGCACCCTGCCTGTTCTGTCCCAGCCTATGGCCGTCCTTGTTAAAGGCACAAGGACAAAACCCCTTTTGGGAAAATAGGCTGGAGACTAGAAAACAAAACCCCTTTTAATATGGGTAACAAATGGTCCCAAAACAAAAGCAACAAAACACAATCCAAATGGAGGAAATTGTCCACACGAAACACACAATGCAAAACAGAGAATTAGTCACCGGCAATACCAACAGAACATGATCCCATGAAGTACTTTGCAACGGTTGCCTTCAGCAACCAGCACCGCCCACACATTCCCCTTTTGTAATTCAGTCCTCAAGGTGTGGCTTCTCAATGCCTTCTCCGGAGTTGCCCCATTGCCTCTCTCTGGTTTACTCTCCTAGCTTGTCTTCGTTTGCGGGCGTCTCTCATTTCCGCCAGCTGTGCATCCTCCAAGTCCGACCCAGCCTCCCCACCCAGCCGCGTCTCATCCTGAGCACGGCTCTTCACTGGAATGTGAGTCTTGGAGCTCATCAGAGCCTTCCCCCGACTCCGATGGCTCCCCAGGCCTCTCCTCCTCCTCCTCCTCCTCCTCCTCCGATTCCCCGGACTCAGCTGTCGGGATCACAGGCTGGCACGGAATCACAACACTGCCCAAGAATCAGACACAACCGGACAAGGAAAACTTCATTGAAAGCCACTGATGTTGGTTCTTGTGGACCAATATATTATACATGCCGTGTTCCCATGTACCTTGTTTTCATTAGTAGCCAAATATTACTACAGGCAGAATGTGAGTACCGCTCCTGCTACTTATATTTTCAGCAACTAGTATTCACAGTCATGCTACCTGCAGCACTGAATATGCCTAGCCATCGTGACTAGCAGTCATTTTTTTTAAAGTATATTATTGAAGTTTATTAAAACTTAATAACATTTTGTGTTTTATAACTAGCAGTCATAAACAGCCTTCTCCTTTTTTTGACATGTTCGATCTCCCCCAAGCTAAGTGGTCATCCAAGCTGACAGCCCTCAGAACATCTTTTGCTTGCACAAGCTCTACAGCTTTTCCATCATGCAAGAGAGTTGATACTGTGGTCATCCAGGTTCATACGATGACCTTCACATTACAGAACTAGGAAAGAAAAATTAAAACTTAATTCCTATGTATTCCCTTTGAAAGATACCTGCATATACATTGATTGGTCTCTTATCATATATGTCTTTTTTTCCTAAAGATCAACAAAGTGTTGCAGATTCTCCATTTTTCATTTAATAGCCAAAATGAACAATCCAGCAGGTTTTACAACATATAGAATGCATACATAAATAGATATAAGCTTAGGTACAGCTATGTAGACATATAATTTTATTATTTAGCTGAATGCAACATACACATAAGTACATCAAGGGAAGAAAAAAAACAGTTTGAGGTTACAATATAATTTAAACATTTTAAAATATATTATAAAGATAGGACTTTATAAAAATATAATGGAGATACTATAAGCATTTATAAATAGAATCATATTTCTTAGGAACACCAGAACTAAAAGTACAAATGCCTGTAATATTCAGTCTGTCAGTTGAATTATTAAATGGTCTGTTCCATATTCCTTGATTGTGTATGTACTTATAAATTCAATTTCGTACTTGCAGATTAACTTTTTGGATCAACTAATGTAAAATTCATACTTTGATAGGAAACAAAATTAAAATATTGCGTTGAAATGTGCAACATTTTCTGAGGTTTTAAATTTCAGAAGCGATTTAGAAGTGCAAAACTGAAACCAGGAGATAAAAGATCGATTCAACCCTCCTTAACTATTCTTCTCTTCTATCAAGCCTTCAAAGCAGCTTAGAGAAACAAAGTAAAACCATGAAAAACAGAAACCAAATAAAACCCAGCTAAGTCCATCCAGCTACATTATCAGGTGAGGAAATGGCTGAATTAATATAATAACAAAGAAATCTTTGACTGCAAACATAATCAAGGAAATAAGATAGGTCTGATTCGTCCAATTCTGTAGCTGCATACAACAGCTTTGCCAACACTTCTGCCTTCAAGATCTATTACAATTATTAGTCTCAGAAATCCATAGCCGGCATGTTGCTTGTCATTTCTGGGGTTGCACATTGAAAAAAATGAGGGCAACAGATTTACACACTTATTGGTAAAAATCATTATGACTTCATGGGACTTATATAAGTGGACATATTGAGAGAGACGGCTCTCCAACAGAGTGGAGTGGAGTGGAGTGGAGTGGAGTGGAGTGGAGTGGAGTGGAGTGGAATGGAATGGAATGGAATGGAATAGAATAGAATAGAATAGAATAGAATAGAATAGAATAGAATAGAATAGAATAGAATAGAATAGAATAGAATAGAATAGAATAGAAATAAGGAATGGAATGGAATGGAATGGAATGGAATGGAATAGAATAGAATAGAATAGAATAGAATAGAATAGAATAGAATAGAATAGAATAGAATAGAATAGAATAGAATAGAATAGAATATGAATGGAATATGAATGGAATGGAATGGAATGGAATGGAATAGAATAGAATAGAATAGAATAGAATAGAATAGAATAGAATAGAATAGAATAGAATAGAATAGAATAGAATAGAATAGAATAGAATAGAATAGAATAGAATAGAATGGAATATGGAATATGGAATATGAATGGAAGGGAAGGGAAGGGAAGGGAAGGGAAGGGAAGGGAAGGGAAGGGAATGGAATGGAATGGAATAGAATAGAATAGAATAGAATAGAATAGAATAGAATAGAATAGAATAGAATAGAATAGAATAGAATAGAATAGAATAGAATAGAATAGAATAGCTTTATTGGCCAAGTGTGATTGGACACACAAGGAATTTGTCTCCAGTGCATAAGCTCTCAGCATACATACAAACAATGGAGTAATATAACCATAAGATACCAATAGGAGAAAGTAGTAAGAAGGATGACGATAATAGTAATACAGCCATACTACGTACTACGAGTAAATATCCTTAGACATAAGACAATATTGTGGGAATTGGGTGTTCAGCAGAACAATGGCACGGGGGGGGGGGGAAGCTGACTTTGTGTCTAGTTGTTTTGGCATGCAATGCCCTGTAGCAGCATCCCAAGGGAAGGAGCTGAAAGGATATCAGGGGTCTGTAGATATTTTCTCAACCCTCTTTCTGATCTGTGCAGTATACTATCTTAAGCACAACATAAAATATGGCAATTTGGAATGGGTTTTAAGCCAGCTGAGGTAGGATAGAGCTGTCGTATTCATTTTATCTCCAATAAACAAAATTTATCTATAGAATTCTGCCTCTCTCTTCTAGTTCGGGCATTCAGTACACTGGCCCATAAAAGGTGAGGATCAGTAAAACCTTCTGTTCTTCTTACCCACTTCTTTCTATTTTTCCATCCTTCACAACACATATTTATTATATCCCTTTACTTCAGTGGAAAACAAACAAATCTGATTCATTTAAATGCTGTAGGCATCCTCCTCAAATAGGACCTGGTTACATCTACTGTTCAGGTATGTCTCTTGATATGCTAGGCAAAGCTCAATGTGGCCTTTGAGGTGATGGTGGTGGCATCTCCCTGGCTTATTACCCTGAAGCAGTCAAATTCACCAAGCAGAAAGGAAGGGAAAAGGAGGCCAAGCCAATTGACAGGCGGGAGAGAGATCTGACTCTATAGTAATGAAAAGCAGGTTGAGCAGAAAAGAAGTCAAGAAAGAAAGAAATCAAATAACTGTCAATCACATAGATAAGAGTAGAAGCCAGCTACCTGGCTGATAATATAGCAAAGAACCATGAATAATGCAGAAATATACAACTTCATGTATTTATTTCCCTTATTATATGAGCCAGAGAAGGTAAATAGACAGGGAAACAGCTCCTGTAGAATATATATATATTGTTCCTTTCTGTGGGAATTTAAAATACACAGAAATGTTGATATATTACATTCAGAGAATGGATGATCATGGAGGGGAGAGGAACAAAATCTATTCAGCTTTACTCAGAAGTCAATCTATGTTTAATAAACTTTGATCCCCAAGTATATATAATGTCTTTATTGCAGGGAAGTTGGCAAATCTTACTAAGGTGAAAAGGCCCTCTTTGGAATAATCATATCTGGAAGCATGCATCCTTTCACTTGGAAATAAATCCCACTAAGAACTGGTCAAATCAGTTATTTGGGTCATTGACCAGATTTTGGGGCTCTTTAAATGGAGCTTTACTAATCAAACGATATAACTGTGTTACTGTATCTGATTTTATTTCTGAAAAATAACAATACTAAGAATAACAACAGTAAGAATAATAATAAAGTAGGGAGAAAATACCAGGAAGAGTTGTTGTTGTTGTTAGTTGCGAAGTCGTGTCCGACCCATCGCGGCCCCGTGGACAACGTTCCTCCAGGCCTTCCTGTCCTCTACCATCTTCTGGAGTCCATTTATGCTCACGCCTACTGCTTCAGTGACTCCATCCAGCCACCTCATTCTCTGTCATCCCCTTCTTCTCTTGCCCTCCATCTTTCCCAGCATCAGGCTCTTCTCCAGTGAGTCCTTTCCTTCTCATTATGTAGCCAAAGTACTTGAGTTTCAACTTCAGGATCTGACCTTCTAAGGAGCAGTCAGGGTTGATCTCCTCTAGGACTGACTGGTTTGATCGCCTTGCACTCCAAGGGACTCGCAGGAGTCTTCTCCAGCACCATAGTTCAACCAGGAAGAGCACCAAGTAAAATAAGATGCCTATCCAAATGTAAACTTTTGCACTTGATCTGAAAGTACTATTAACTTGACTTACTGTTAATTTAACCATGGAAAGAGGCCATTCAGACTATATAGCAGTTTCCTTGTAATGGTACAGAATGGGGAAATATCTTGTTGATAACAGAATAACTGAGTTGGAAGGGACCTTGGAGGTCTTCTAGTCCAACCCCCTGCTCAAGCAGGAAGCCCTATATCATTTGAGACAAGTGGTTGTCCAATCTCTTCTTAAAAATCTCCAGTGTGTCTTTCTGTCTGACTCTATCATCATCTCTCTATCATATCTGTCTGTCTGTCTGCCTGCCTGCCTGCCTGCCTGCCTGCCTGCCTGCCTGCCTGCCTGCCTGCCTGCCTGTCTGTCTGTCTGTCTGTCTATCTATTTATCATCTTTCTATCTAATCTATCTATTCTATCATCTATTCTATCGTTTATCTATCATCTGTCTGTCTGTATTTACTCTATCATTATCTACTTCTATAATCTATAACCTATTATCTATCTATCTATCTATCTGTCTGTCTATCATCTATCATCTCTCTATCATCTCTATCTATCATCTATCTATCTAATCTATCTATTCTATCATCTATCATTTATCTATCATCTATCTCTCTATATCTATTCTATCATCTATCCACCTCTATCATCTATTGTCTATCTACTATCTCTCTCTCTCTAATCTATTCTATCTATATACCTACTTAACTACCTAGATGCTATTTTGATAGAATAATTGTAATGAAGAAATCAGTGTTTTCTGACATTTAAGGGATCCAATCCAACCAGGATATTATATTTATCGTAATTCTTCCTTTATGAGAGTGCTGCTGAGGGGAACAGAGGAGCAACATAAGGGTAGACAGAATATGGTGAAGGCATTACTCAGAGGTTGTTTGCATCCTTTATATTTAGCACTTCCACATTTCTGCTTCCCCAGGTTCAAAGGTCAGTCTCTTTTTTTCTCTAAGGAGATCTATGAAAAACTCTGAAGTCCTGAATAGTTCTTGCAAATACAAGCAACTGCATGTTGGATAGATCCGGGATCTGACTCAAATGAAGGGAGCTTTTATGTTCTTACAAAGTGGATCATGTCCCCAGTGTGTGATGTAATACATGACCTCGAAATACTTTTATCTTTGTGCTTGTTTTCATTTCTTTAAGATGTCTGCATAAACGGGTTTTCCATTTGCTTTACCCTTGGTAAGAAAATACTGAGATATTGACACTGAACTGTCCATAATGATGCTTAAAGCTTTTCTGGAAACATAAAGAGGATTTAAATCCTGACTAATAGCTGAATTCAAGAATACAAAGTCATTTTTTTTTCCATTTTACCTCGAATTTTACCTTCAATACGCATCCATACTCAACATCTAAAGGCATCTTACTGACATGTTTCTTATTCTCCTGTCCTTCTGGGCAGTTTGAATCATCCATTTGTCACTTGCCTAGATAATTAGAATGCTAAAGAATGCACTATTTCTCTTCAAGAGTCTTGATAGTCTTGGAAAGGAAGGGGTAAGGCAGCTTTGACACTTCTGATTTCCACCCAGACTCTTCCCAACTTCCTCTCTTTGTCCTACTGCACCTTCCCTACAGGTTATGGGCACAACCGGCTAGTATGCTACCACCAACCAATTTATTTGAGATAAAACTTCCATGAGGTTTATCAGGGAAGAAAATTCTCTACCTCTATTATCTATTTACAGTATCTATCTATCTATCTATCTATCTATCTATCTATCTATCTATCTATCTATCTATCTATCTATCTATCTATCTATCTATCTATCTATCTATCTATCTATCTATCTATCTATCTATCTATCTATCTATCTATCTATCTATCTATCTATCTATCTATCTATCTATCTATCTATCTATCTATCTATCTATCTATCTATCTATCTATCTATCTATCTATCTATCTATCTATCTATCTAAAGCAGAGACATCACCCTGCCAACAAAAGTGTGTATAGTCAAGGCCATGGTTTTCCCAGTTGCAATGTATGGCTGTGAAAGTTGGACCATAAGAAAGGCGGAGTGCCAAAGAATTGAGGCCTTTGAACTATGGTGCTGGAGAAGACTCCTGTGAGTCCCCTGGACTGCAAAGCGATCAAACCGGTCAGTCCTAGAGGAGATCAACCCTGACTGCTCTTTAGAAGGCCAGATCCTGAAGTTGTTGTTGTTGTTGTTGTTAGTTGCAAAGTCATGTCCGACCCATTGTGACCCTATGGACAACGTTCCTCCAGGCCTTCCTGTCCTCTACCATCTTCTGGAGTCCATTTAAGCTCACGCCTACTGCTTCAGTGACTCCATCCAAGTACTTTGGCCACCTAATGAGAAGGAAGGACTCACTGGAGAAGAGCCTAATGCTGGGAAAGATTGAGGGCAATAGAAGAAGGGGACGACAGAGAATGAGGTGGCTGGATGGAGTCACTGAAGCAGTAGGCGTGAGCTTAAATGGACTCCAGAAGATGGTAGAGGACAGGAAGGCCTGGAGGAACGTTGTCCATAGGGTCACAATGGGTCGGACATGACTTTGCAACTAACAACAACAACAACAATCTATCTATCTATCTATCTATCTATCTATCTATCTATCTATCTATCTATCTATCTATCTATCTATCTATCTATCTATCTATCTATCTATCTATCTATCTATCTATCTATCTATCTATCTATCTATCTATCTATCCTCCATCTCTCTGTTTCTGTCTGTCTGTCTGTCTGTCTGTCTATCTATCATCTATCTATCCATCCATCCATCCACCCATCCATCAATCCATCCATTGCCTTAATTGCTGCTAAAGCAGGAGACAAAGTCACATGGACAGACAGTATCCATATGACTTTGTTCTTCTCTTCAATAAAGCCACATATCTGTCCATGTCAGTCTATGACGCCTGCTACTGCAGAATTTTTGGAGAGTTAGGATTTATTGTTATGCCTTGGAGAGAAATCTGGCAGGAGCCCACCAGGATGAAAAGCTCAGCAACTATTATAGTATTATTTGTTGGAATGTCTTTAGGTCCCACAGTAATCCCACTGGACTATGGAGACCAGCCTTGAGGATACAACTTACTCTTCAGCAAATGGATGATTTGTGAGTTGCTATTTCCAACGTGTCAATAAGCAGATGCCCCATTTTAGATATTTTTGTGAGTATACCCTGAGTATCACAATTCTGAATGAGCCCATGGCAACATGGAGCTGTGGTGGTGCAGTGGTTAGAATGCAGTTTTGCAGGCTAACTCTGCCCACAGCCTGGAGTTCGATCCTGACTGGCTCAAGATTGACTCAGCTTTCCATCCTTGCGAGGTCGGTAAAATGACCCAGATTGTTGGGAGCAATATGCTGGGTTCTCTGACAATTCGCCATGGTCAACTCACCATGGCCAGCTCACCACAGCTAACTTGCCAATTTGCTGTGGCTAACTCGCTGCAGGATAACCTGCAGCCATGGCCAACTTGCCACAGAACAAGAGTTACTCTAATATCAAAGAAATGGTGGAATAGAATCATTAAAGAAAGGGTGCAAACGTGAGTGGCAAAAATTAAAAGATTTTTTATTTGTCTTAAATAATTACATTGGATCGTTCAATTGTCCTGCGGTGAGTTGCCCCATGGCAATGAGTTGGGTGTGGCGAGTTGTCCCATTCTGATATGCTGACTCTGTAAACTGCTTAGAGAGGGCTGTAAAGCACTCTGAAGTGGTATATAAGTCTATGTGCTGTTGCTATTCTTGCCCACACCTGTTGTCAGAATGGAAGTGAGTTGTAATAAAGAGGAAATTGTAAATTAGTTTCTTGCGGAAGGATTGGTGATATTTTGATGGTCTTTTATCTAAGTACTAATCTAAAGTCAAGGGTATAATTGGGCAAATGATAGGGAAGACCCTACCACGTAGCAATTCTGCTATTCCAACAGTCTTCATTGGGGACAATTGTCCTGTGCTCCAAAGCAGGCCCTAAAAACGGGCACAAAAACCTATGCTAGAAGAGTTTCATTGAGGTTTCATTTATGTTTATGAAGACTGACGTGAAGAACAGCAGGGAGAAGGCTGGCATGAAAAAAACAGGGCTTGGGCCTGAGGAAGAGAAGCGCATTTATCATGTGAAAAAAAAGATATATTTACTGGAGGAGCTATTTCACAAATGCTGATTTTCCAGGAGCGAAAGAGAGCCAAGTCCTTGTGTTGTTTTTACGCTGTTTTGAGGAATGAACATTGGAAAAGCTTATGGCCAGTGTAAAGTTCGCCTCCCCATTCCAACCCGCTGCTTTCATTAAACACCTTCTCCCCTCCGGTCGCCATCGCTCTTCTATTTCATTTCTGTCTCTCGGGTTCTTGAAAATGCAATCATTGCCCTCTGCGTGAGCCTGCAGGTCCTTGCAAGTCGCACATTTGACAGCGACAGGATCTTGAGGTCGAATCTTTGGGTGCATTTTTCATGCACTGCTGCCTGTAGACAGAAGCAGGTTTGCGCCGGTTGTCAGGGTGGCCAAAAAAAAAAAAAAACACGATGGAAAGAAAACAAAGTTATTACCCTCTTCACACACCTATTTGGTTTGCAGCGGTACTCAGTCACAATAGAATCTGTTTTAATTAGCACCAGGCAGAGCAAAGATCGTGTTTTTTTTTCAACAGCTGTCATTCCCTTCGATGAAAAAGAACTTATTTTAGAAAATCTTAAAAGAGGGAATTTTAATATATATTTTTCCTGGGTGGATTGTGTGTGTGGGGGGGGGGGACATTCTTGCCTTGATTTCCCAACCTTCTCTTTTACAATCATCATTCAGGGAGCTTCCCTGGATTCAACAGCCTTCCGGAGATAGAAATCAGAAACCAAATTATTGTTCAGCAACAGTGGTTTTCCCATCATCAAAGGGAAGTTAAGACTAGATAGTGTCTCCTTTTAGCTAGAGGAATTCGAAGAAGTTGCCCACTCATTTTCTATGCCCAGAAATTTGGCTGAGAATTTTAACCGCCCCTTATTCCTGGCTCCAATTTTTTTTAAAAAAAACTTAATTTTTATTAAAGAGGACAAGACATTGTTATATAGCAAATGAGCAGATTCTTACAGAGTTTTTTGCTCTGAAAAACTGAAGACTTTTGGCAAAGAAAATGTGTAGTACAGTAGAATTGAAGTGTTTGACGTGTATGAGATACTTAAACAGCAGATAATGTTGTTTCTGCAATTTTTTGTGTGTTTATCCAAACACATACAAGCTTCTAATGTTACACTATCATCAGTGGTGGGATTCAGCCAGTTTGCACCACTTCAGCAGAACCGGTAGCTAATTTTTTGTTGCCCAGGCCCAGAATGGACTTCCGGAAGTGGCATCCACACAGAGAACCAGTTGTTCACCTATCTGAATCCCACCACTGACTATCAGGTTATGTAATTTTTAAGATCTTAGTATCACTTTTCAGACCAATTATTTATTCCTTATGCACAAAATTTCCAAATGCTGATTACTATTTAGTATTCTTTTTCCCCCTCTCTTTTATTTTATCAGTATTTTTAAAGTAAAATTTAAAATGCTATAATGATGGACTAGGAATGTGATAGCAATAGCACTTAAACTTATATACCACTTACATACAGCCCTCTCTAACTGGTTTACAGAGTCAGCATCTTTCCCCCAACAATCTGGGCCATCATTTAACCAACCTTGGAAAGATGGAAGGCTGAGTCCAACCTTGAGCCGGTCAGAATCGAAATGCTGGCTGTTGGCAGAACTAGACTGCAATACTGCATTCTAACCACTGCACCACCACATGATGCTAGAGATTAAAAACTTTCAAGCAGTTCAGGAACTGATAATATGAGAAAAACAAGATTGATCATAAGGACAGGTTTCCAGTATCTCCTGCGGTTGTTGCAGTTCTTGTTATAGTTTTTCGTTAGCATTTGTGTTGCTCACTGGCAGGGTACACTTGTTTTGAACTGCACTTGCCTACATCTTACCATGAAGCTCATCCATGAAAGGGGAGATAAGGCATTTTGTTGTAAGCTCACATTGATGTTGATGATGTTATCCATTCAGTTGTGTGCGACTCTTGGCGATTCTATGAGCCAGGTGTCTCCATGTCTTCCGATCTTTCACTACTTCATTGAGTGTGCTCTGGCTGGTGTCAGCTTTGATGGTGTCCAGTCACCATATTACTTGGCCTACTTTCCTTTTACCGCTAAGTCTTCCAAGTATATCCCAAGGTACTTTTTCAGGAGGCAACTGGACTTTCTTGTTTTTCTTTGAAGACATTTTGCTTCTCATCCAAGAATATATAAATCCTTCCATTCCCCACCATCCAGTCAGAGCTGAAGACGCTTCTTGGATGAGAAGCAAAATGTTTTCAAAGAAAAACAAGGAAGTCCAATTGCCTCCTGAAAAAGCACCTTGGGACAAACATGACCTGGGCTGACTGAGAATCTCCATAGTATAATTGCTTTCTCCAGTGAATTCTCCCACATGACATGGCCAAAATAAGTGAGACACAGTTTGATGAATTTGCCAGATCATATTATCATGTCAGAAAACCTGACTCTGATTTAGGCTGTGAAACCCAAGGTCATCTTGTGTATTTCTGTGCTAAAGGAAAACTAGAACCTGTATTTTCCTTCTCCTGCTCCAGCACCTTAACCACTACACCATGCTGTCCTGCTATCTCTTGCAGATATTGACAATATACATCTGTTTTTAATTATGATCTCTGCATCTCTATAGATTTGTGGCATTAAACATCTGGAACAAGGCACTGGGTGCCATTAAGTTGTAACATACGTTTTCTTTAAAAAAGAAAAAAGTTAAAATATAAGCTTTAGTAGAGGAAGTAGACCATTATAATTCATTATCTTTAGCCGATGGCAAACGGGTGAAATTGTTCTTAAGAAATTGGACATGCCGAGGGTCCTTTTTCTCCCCAAGATTGGCCTTCTCCAAGAAAGGTAACCTTTTGTGTAGAATCTTGGAAATCCTTTACAAATCAAGTTGAACTTCTGAGTGTTGCAGCCTATATCAGAGGCTCGTTAAGACAATAATTGGGTCTGGGAGTAACTCACTGAGCTTTGACCTCTATTAGTAGCGTGAGCAATGTCCATTTGCTCCTCATTTTTCTGTCTATAAGCAAATGGGTCAGGCTATTTTTATCTTTGCTCTTTTTTATTTTTTTTTTAGAAAAATCCAGGAGAACGTATTCTTTCATCTTTGGATTTTGTTTTTGTTTTTGCTGTGCCTGGGAGGGCACAGCCCACTTTAGACAACCTGCAGTTTTTTTCACAACCGTTCATAGAAGTGCCAAATGTCGCTGTTGCGTGATCGCAGGAAAGAGAGCTAGACCACGTTCTGGGGGCGGTGAACACATTTCAGAATTTGGAGAGTCAGTTGAAGACTTGCAGAACAGCTGTCAGTCTCAACTATCTACCTACCGTAATGGAAACTTCTGAGATTTCTCCCCATCAACCCTTCCGAACCAACTGCTTAGGATCCTATTGCAGAGGTAGTCCTTGACTTAAAACAGTTCGTTTAGTGACAGTTTAAAGTCACAAGGTCACTGAAAAAAGTGACTTTCACACTTACGACCACTCTGGCATCCCCATGGTCATGTGATCAGAATGGGGACGCTTGGCAACTGACTCATATTGATGATGGCTGCAGTAAGTGGTGGGATTCAAATAGGGGAGCAACCGGTTCTCTGTGTGGATGCCGCTTCCGGAAGTCCGTTCTGGGCCTGGGCAACAAAAAATTAGCTACCGGTTCTGCCGAAGTGGTGCGAACCAGCTGAATCCCACCACTGGCTGCAGTGTCCCAAGGTCATGGGAATCACTTTTTTGCAACCTTTGGACAAGCAAAGTCAATGGGGGAGCTGGATTCCCTTTACAACCATGTTACTAACTTAACAACTGGAGTGATTCATTTAACAACTGAAAGGTTGTATAATGGGACAAAATTCACTTAAGTGCTGTCTCGCTTAGCAACAGAAATTTTGGGTCATGTCATAAGTCAAGGACTACCTGTACTAGAGTTATGCAGCCATCCACACGTTTATTTTCTATGCAGGCCAGTTAATATTGATGGTGGCACCTCCCTCTGTAGTGTGGCAGCTTCTTCTTCTTCTTTTTTTTAATTAAAAGAAACTAAGCATAAACATCAGGCCTACCAGCGATTCCAAGGGAATCCTCCCAGGGACTCTGATATGCGCCATTCTCCATTCCTTGTTAACACTCCTTGTGTGAGCTGGGGAAAATGCACCAATGGGAGAAGCACTCTCCTTTCTTGTACGGCAGCAAATTCCTCTGTGGTCTTGTTAAAATGCATCAGCTTTGCTCCTTCCGCCTCCCTTATCTGTCAAATGGTAAGAAGAGCCTCTAACCTTCCAGGCACCGTTTTTAGAAACCAATTAGCTGGGGTGCCCTGTGCCAAGATGAAAGGAATTTCAGGCAGGAGAGAGAGAAAAGAACAAATAGAGAAAATTAAAGTGGAAGTTGAGATCGTATGCCAAGGAAAGAGCAATAATATCGCTGTGCAGGACAAAAGACAGCAGCTAAATAATATCCCAGGGGACGACAGAAAGGGTCTACAGCAGCGGCAACAAATTAGTCCAAACAGAACAGCAGGAAGGACAAGACAAAGAGTAGGGACAGACGGATGGAAGAGATGAGGAATCAAGGGCAGTTCTCAAAGGAGATGACCTCAAGATATCAGTGTCTGACTTTTGAAAAAGGCACGCTTAGAGACCTACGATTTTAAAAGCTATTTTGGATAGCACTGATTATAACTGGTTTGGAATGGCTTCCATTTCTAGACAGCAAGGTGAATTAAGGAAGAGAGAGAGAAAGAGAGAGAGAGAGAGAGACAGAAAGAACAATCTAAATCTTCAAATGTGCATATAAAAGTATGCTGCATGGACCATCGAGCTGGCTGTAATGGCTTCTCTTATTTAGTGAATTGCCTCTGCCGTTTTTACGGCTCTCCAAGAATCCATGAATAAAGATGGAATATGCAGGCAATACACTGTCAGAGCAATCGAGCTTACAACTGCCCCAGTTGTAGGTGATATTTTAAGGCTGGCTCATATATTTCTTCTGCTCTCGGGAGGGAGGGATCTACCCATGGCACCTTTTTCAAAAGGTGAGACTGGGACCTCCTGTTTTCTCAGTGGCAGTGAATTATGCTGCAAATTACAACTGCAGCAAAATTCTCAGCTCGCATGTTAATGGCTCCCACAAATGAAGACCAGCTGCCTGAAACTAATATGGGAACTGGGATGATATTTTGTTTTTTCGTATTTTGTTTTGTTTTGTTTTTTTACCTTTGTAGCCAGAAGGTTCAAATTTTGTCTCCCTTGCGAAGTTTTCTTTCTTTCTGTTGTTTTTGCAAAACAAACTAAACTGACTGGGAATTGATGAATCTGTCTGGAGAGAGAGGGAGGGAGAGGGAGGTTTTGGGTCCCTTCTTGACAAAATAACATGAGATGTGTCTGTGTGTTTTATGTGTTTCTGTGTGTATACGTGTGTGTGTGTGCGTGCAAATAAGTTAGTGTTGTTTACTTCTACTGTCAGTAATAGGTTTTGCCATCCTCTCTAGTCTCTAAGGTTTTGCTTTGGCAGTTGGCAAAGGTAGCAGACTGAGGCAGATCTGTACAATAATAATAATAAAGTTGGAAGGGACCTTGGAGGTCATCTAGTCCAACCCCCTGCTCAGGCAGGAAACCCTATACCATTTCGGACAAATGGCTGTCCAGTCTCTTCTTAAAAACTTCCAGTGTTGGAGCACCCACAGCTTCTGAAGGCAGGCTGTTCCACTGTTTAATTGTTCTAACTGTCAGGAAGTTTCTCCTCAGTTCTAGGTTGCTTCTCTCCTTGGTTAGTTTCCATCCGTTGCTTCTTGTCCTGCCTTCAGGTGCTTTGGAGAATAGCTTGACTCCCTCTTCTTTGGGGCAGCCCCTGAGATATTGGAACACTGCTATCATGTCCCCCCTCGTCCTTCTCTTCATTAAACTAGATATACCCAATTCCAGCAATTGTTCCTTATATGTTTTAGCCTCCAGACCTCTAATCATCTTTGTTGCTCTTCTCTGTACTCTTTCTAGAGTCTCAACATCTTTTTTACATCGTGGTGACCAAAACTGGATGCAGTATTCCAAGTGTGGCCTTGCCTAGGCATAGTAAAGTGGTATTAATACTTCACGTAATCTTGATTCTATCCCTCTGTTAATGCAGCCTAACACTGTGTTGACAGAGGGATAGAATCAAGATCACGTGAAGTATTAATACCACTTTACAATGCCTTGGTAAGGCCACACTTGGAATACTGCATCCAGTTTTGGTCACCACGATGTATCAACTTTTTGATATCTTAGAACTTTGGGACTTCAGATTCCATGAACTCCCTTTCCATCTGAAAAGTTCACTTTACAGGTAATCCTTGATTTATGACCATAATTAAGCCTGGCAATTAGCTTGTGATAGTTGTAAAATGGATCATCGCCTAACCAACACGATGTTATGACCTTTTTTGCAGTGGTCATAACATTGTTCACTATGGACTGGTTTTTGCTGGTTTTCTGCAAAAACATCGTAACAAGTAGTCACATCACCATGGGACCCCACAAACAGCCATAAATGCAGGCCGATTGCTGAGCACCCAAAATGTGGGCATGTGACCACAGAGAGAGGTCATCCATCAGAAGTTTGAAACAAGGTTCCAAGTAGTTTTTGGGGTGTCTATCCTAACTTTGAATGGTTGCTACGTGACCCATCGTAAGTCAAGGACTATCTCTCCTTATTATCTGCTTCTTATAGAAGACTGCCACTTTGAACGGAATCATACAAGAGCCATGGTGGTGCAGTGGTTAGAATGCAGGCTAGTTCTGCTAATTGCCAGCTGGCAGCAGTTTGGCAGTTCGATTCTCACCAGCTCCAGGTTGACTTGGCCTTCCATCCTTCTGAGGTGGGTAAAATGAGGATTCAGATTGCTGGGAACAAGATGCTGACTCTGTAAATCGCTTAGAGAGGGCTGCAAAGCACTGTGAAGCAGTATATAAGTCTAAGTGCTATTGCTATTGATTGCTACTTGGTTTTAATTGAATGCATGCCTCTGACTCCTCCTTTGAAAGTGGCTGTTTTGGATCTTACTTTGGCTTTGAGCCCAGTAGGAAGCAACCTGTCAGACTAGCAGACCTCATTCTAGTCTCATTTCTCTTCTGGAGTCACTGCAATGGTTACAAATGATTTTCTGAGTGCCACTTTTAACCTGTACAGTCCTCTATGATTTGGCACTGAACTGTTGTTGCTGCTGCTCTTATGTCAGGAGCACCAAAGCACTTCTCAGTTGGAAGGATTAGCTAGTGACATCACCGTTGCCTGGGGGAGGCTCCTTTCATGTCCCGGTTAAGTTGCCCACCAAAGTGGTACCCATCTATTTACTTGCAGTTGCCCACTTTCAAACTGCTGGGTTGGCAGGATATGGAGCGAGCTCACCCTATCACGTGGCAGCAACGGGGTCTTGAATGCAAGCCTGCCAATTGTCACCCCAGCATCCTAATCATATGAGCCACTACGTTCCTTTCTGAACTGGTTATAGGACCACTGTACAACTTGCCCACTTTTAGTGGTCCCATAAGTATATGAGCAGAAGGGGGGGCAGGACTTACAGGCAGTGTATCCATCTCCATCTCCTGTGCTATAGAATAGTTTCCCTCTTGAAATTAAGTTGACATCCTCATTATTAGCCTGGCCAAAAGGCAATGTTGTTCCATGGTACTTTGGGGGAATGAATAAGTATCGTTGTGCCTATCCTATTGTGGTGGATTTGTTTTATTGCGATTTTTTTAAAGTTTTACTCGGTTTTTTTAGGCTGAAAACCACCAAGAATCATTTTCTGACTGACAGTAAACAAATCAAATATGATAGATGATTGATAGATAGAGGCTAGATTGACAGATAATTGCAGTGTGTAGCTTTCTTAGGTTGCAGTCTACTCTAGAATTTGAGATACGATTGTTTACTTTTAGTAACAGTGTACTTCAATGCATTTTACTTCAAATACTTTGTATTTTTTTAAAAAAAAAACATTTAAATTGTCAGATTGATGCAGAAACAGAGTGAAGCAGATTTAGAAAAACGCATATATGAAACTGACCTGTTTAGAAAACATTCCATATATAGCACTCAATCACCTGGGACTTGGCATTCAGAAGAGAAATTTTGGCGGTTATTATTTGTTAGTCCTCTAAATCAGGGCTTTTCAACCTTTTTACTGATTGTACCACTTTTAGGATATGGCAATATTCGAGTACCACCTAGCAAGGTGTCAAAAACTTGGTGACAAAAAAAAAACCTGTTCAAAGTTGCAATTGCACTGAAATGATTTATGACCATTTTTCACACTTATGACCATTGCAGCAACAGGGTCATGTGATTTATATTTGGATGCTTGGCAACTGATTCATATTTATGATGGTCACAGTGTCCCAGGGTCATGTGATCCCCTTCTGCAACCTTTTGACAAGCAAAGTCAATGGCAGAGCTGCTGCTGGCCAACTGCTAAGGCGGGACTTCCTTCCCTCCCTCCCTTCCCTCCCTCCCTTTTTCTCATTCCCATCTCCTTCTGAAGGAAGAATTTGAACCCCCCCCCCATATTTTCCCTCTTCCATATATTGATCAAACAAGGAAAGGCCTCCAGAGACAGAAAAGACAAGCTGCTGAGTGAACTAGCTTAAAAAGGCACTTCCCCTTTAAGAATTAGCTACTGGCTAGAAAGAAAAGTAAGGAGCCCAGCTGGCACTTAAAGAAGAAAAAAACTGTAAGTACTGGCTGCCGGCTAAGGCAGCCTCCCCAAATGGCTCCATTCATAAGTAAAATCTGCAGCTCCAGAGGACTCTCTCACTGTAGGTCTTTGCCTGTGCTGGCTCTTTCCCTTCCCCACTACACTTGGCTAGGCAGGGCTGCGTACCACCTGCCACTCATTAATGTACCACAAGTGATATGCGTACCACAGGTTGAAAAGCCCTGCTCTAAATAACACAGTAGAACTGTGTAAATTGGGTGTAAGCTAAAATGGAATCCTCCAATCAAGATGGATTAGATGTGATTTATCAGTTCCGTTATCTGATGTGATTCCGATGCTTAAATCGATTTGAAGTCATTTATCTGAGTTGGGGTGGGGCGGTGGCTCAGCAATGAAGACGCTGGGCTTATAACTGGAAAGCCAGCAGCCCAGGTTCGAGACCCAATCTCCACATGACGGGGTGAGCTCCCATACCTGCCTCAGCTCCTGCCAGCCTAGCAGTTCGAAAGCATACAAATGCAAGTAGATAAATAAGTACCACTTTGGTGGGAAGGTAACAGCATTCTGTGTGTCTTTGGCATACAGGTATGCTGGCCACAGGACCCCAGAAATGTCTTCGGACAGCGCTGACTCAATGGCCTTGAAACGGAGATGAGCAGCGCCCCCTAGAGTCTACAATGACTAGTGAAGTAAAATCCACAGAGACTCCTTTACCTTTTACCTCCTATTCTGCTTGGGTTGGCTTGATTCAGTGTTGACCAATCTGCATGTTTGAAGAGCAACTGTATCTGCACAGATTCGGAGGTCTCAGATGAGCGGATCCAACGAAATCAGCCCTTGGAATCATAAAGTGTATTCAGTTAGGAAATTCGGTCATTGCATCTTAAAAACGATGTAAAGGTTCAGTTTGTTCGGTTTGGATAAATTTCACACCCCATATAGGTCCAACCCGAGTGGCGGGCTGGTTCTGTCTGAGGAGTGAAATGCATTCAGACAGGTGAGTCTACCTAGGTTACCTTGTTCTCAAACTTGTGATTATTGGGAGCATTTTGTGAAAATGGAACGTGAGACTGTAAATTCTGTTTTGCTCTATACCGCCAGCCCAAGCAAGTGCAGCTGCTTCTAATCTTGAGCTAGTTGTTATTCCACTTTTGAAATGAAAGCTTCCACTGAGATAAGATAGAGGGTATCGGAGTGGAAAGGGTAAATTTCTTCCATTTTATCTGGCTGGATCTGAAATCAGTATACAGGGAGTTATGAATGTCAAATTTCTTGGACTGTGTCTACCCACAGGCTCCAATGCTACTTTTAAAAAGTAAAGCTGCTTTTAAAGGGAAAGAAAATGGGTTTGAAAAGCAAAGTATAGATCTGGGTATTAGGAGGATCGTTTATTTCTGCAAACATCTGAAGAAATAAAAAAAAGTTTTGATGTCAATGAACATCCTCAGCATTTGATACCTAAAGGTAGCTGGTTTGTATGTCTTGGTCCTGATAAAAAAATATCCCAGGACCAAACTAGATGGGGCAGGTCTGTTCCATCCAATCCAGAATCCAGACATTCAGACATCCAGGGTCCAGTGTGATTCTGGAGAAAAACAATGGTGCTGGGATATAATATGTAGGCAAGCAACGGACCCTTTTAAGTTCCCATCAAGTCTCAGGGTGATGTTGTGGACAGTTGAAAGAGCCAGCAGTTCCCAGACAGAGGCATTTTTGTTTCACATCATCAGGATCTAAGTCAATTAAAGGAGTCATTGATTGCACCAAGCTACTATTATAGGCCATTGCAACTGGTCCTTCAAGCATTCAATCAATTGTATATATTGCTGCTACTCATTCCTGTTTTGTGGAGGTGCTAGGATTGATCCAAGGTGCTTAAATTGCAGTTATGTATCTCATAACATTGAGAGGGAGAATGCTATAGGACAGATTATAGTAAGAAGAGAAAAAGAAGTTAAAATATAATTGTGCTTGTAACTGCTGTGAAGAACATCAGAAGCTACTGCTTTGTAATTTCTCCTATTTCCAACTTTTTCTTTTCTTTTCTTTTCTTGCACTTTTTGCTTTCCTTTGATTTTTTTCTGGTTTTTTTTTTATATTATTTTGTATAGTTTTTATCTTCTTTTTTTAAAAAAAGTTTTAATAGACAGGTAGAATACTGTTAGAAGAAAACGTTATCTCAAAACAGGCTTTCAATGACTCCCTGGCTTTGTTTTATATGAGCCCTATTTTATTATAGGAAATAACCCAAAGATTTACTTGCTCAACTTGTTCCCTTTCAGATGTATCAGATTACAACAATCCCATAATTCAACATTATAAAAATAATTGCAGTCCCATATATCTGGACTATATCTGGATATCTGATGTATCTGGAATATATCTGGCATTTGGTTACCAAATGCAGATTAGTTAATGCAATAATTTTTCCAATTGCTACTTATGATTGCAAAACTTGGACTCTGAAAAAGGCAGATAAGACAAAGGTGGATGCCTTTGAACTGGGGTGCTGAAGGCGACTGTTATGTATCTCACTGACTGCAAAAATAACAAAGAAGTCCTAGACCGAACCTCACCAAAAATATCACTTGAAGCCAAGATCACCAAACAGAGGCTGCCATACTTTGGTCGTGTCATGAGAGCTGACTCGCTCAAAAAGTCAATCATTCTGAGAGTGATCAGTGGTAAAAGGAGAAGAGACCGCCCTAATATCTGGTGACTGGACTTTATAAAGCAGTGGTGGCGAATGTATGGCACGTGTGCCAAAGCCGGCACTCAGAGCCCTCTCTGTGGGCACACGCGCTGTCACCCCAGCCCCACCTCCCCCTGTGGCCCCCTTCTCACCAGCAGCCCCCCGGGAGGAGAGTCACCCCTGGGCGTGGTCCGCGCAGAGCAGCGCAGCCAAGGACATGGCAGTTGAGCAGCAGGGACAAGATTCCGCCCTCACACCCCATCATGCACAGATGATGCTGTGGGGCACGGGTGGAGGGCATGGCCACCATGGCGCTGCAGGGCCACCTGGGCAATCTGCTGCAGCTAGCCGTGGAGGCGGTGGGTGGCCCTGTGGGTGGGCGGGGTGGGGGCGGAGCAGGCAGAGCGGGGCAGAGCAGGGGCAGGTGGGGACGTGGTGTTGTGAGTCCGTGCCAGCCAGTGGACCCGGCAGCTGAGTCCGGGGAATCAGAAGGTGAGGGGTTTGGAGAGCCAGCAGAGTCAGAGAGAGACTCTGATGAGTTACAAGACTCACAATCTGATGAAGAGCCTGGCCCCTCCAATCGTGTTCCGGATGAAACTCAGCTGTGTGGAGAGGATGAGTCAGACCTTGAAGATTCACAGCTGGTAGACATTATTGATGCTCGTAGACGCAGGCAATTATCTAGAGCAGGTCAGCAGCAGTCAATACGACAACTCCAGGGGAGGAGGAGAAGGCTTTGAGAAGCCACGCCTTGGGAATGCTTTATAAACAGGGAAGGTGTGGGCTGTGCTGGTTGCTGAAGGCAACCGTTTGTAAAGAACTTCCAGGGATCATGGTCTGTTTGTTTTACTGGTGAATTTCTTGTTTAACTCCTGTTCTGTTTTGCTTTTGTAACCACTTATCTGTTGGGAAAGTCTTTTGTGTTTTTGTTTTGGAGAAAAACTTATCAGGACTGTTTTTGAAATAAAAAGTGGTTGGTTTTTCCAGCCTACTGTTAAAGAGGGGTTGTTCTTGTGATGCAACAAGGACAGACGTAGGCTGGAACAGAACACGTGAGGGGTAGGGCAGTTTTTGGGCATTTGGTCTCTAAAAGGTTCACCATCACTGTTATAAAGGATGACACTGGGATGACTGTGGCAGATCTGAAGGAGGCAATGTGAGACAGAGGGGCATGGAGAGTGCTGATCCATAGAGTGTCCGAGGGTCGGATATGACTGAATGGCTGACCACAATAATATCTGGAGGATATTAGATTGAGAAGGGATCTGTCTTCACTCAAGGACAATCAACACATGGGATAGTCGGAGCTTTCTTGGATAACTGTTCATCCACCTACACCAGGTGCAACAATATTCTCTATAAAATTTGAAAATTTGGCTTCTTCCCCAAAACAAGTCTGCCAAGCTACCTTCTAACTAAAACTGGTTTGCTTGAAACATCTGTGACATTGCTGTTCTGCCAACATCAGTCACTGAGCTATTGTCTTTAGCTTTTGGATTTGGCAATGCTGGAAGAATCCATTAAGGACAAAGGATATATATATATATATATACGAGGGAGAATTCTATAAAACCAAAGAGTGTGTGCATTATATAACTAATACAATGGCCACTGATCTGTGAAAGTTATACAGCTGATAAAACAAACCTTCATCACAAGTTCTGAGTTTTGTTCTATGAAGAATACATTTCAAATATAGCAAGAAACATTTCTGTTTTGTCAAGGAATTACTGTGCAAATTTGCCTATACTTAGTCAACCAGACTTTATGAAAAAGAATGTTTGTTTTTTTCAGAGTCCAGTTTTTAATTCCATTCCTAATGTCCAGTGTATTTCCATAATTTGAGCCATGAATCATTAAAATTGGGAAAAAGAAAATTGGGAAAACAAAATTAAATTATTAATATTTTTTTTAAAAAAATTCATTGTTCCTTGCTGTAATGAAACTCGGACCTAGGCTAGGAAATAATGATAAACTATATATTTTTCTTGCACCGAAGACTTAAAAAAATATGTCATCCAATTTGCATATATGGTATTTCTCAATGGCCTGGGCATTGGCTATCTTATTGGTAAGATAATTTTTGTGTAATTTCTTTGGCTTAAGTTGGTTTTATATTGAACTATTAGTCCTGGCTGCAGCTGGTATTTTGGGGAATTAGTAGAACTGTTTCTACAGAAGACTCTTAAGCACAGAAGCTGGATGTTTGAACATATTCACATGGTTTATGAGGAATAATATGGTTTGTCATGCAGAGAGAAAGCTAGAAGGTATTTATGAAATGGTTGACCATGACATCTTAACAATTTTGACTGCAATTAAGTGAAGTCTGCTTTGCATTCCCATTACTTGATTTGGAAGATGCCCAGAGTCCCAAAACACTGAAGGGATGGTAATTAATTTCTTCAGTAATTATCATGTTTAAAATGTGTTCAGCAAATCCCTATACAGAACATTTGCACTCAACAACATAACATTCAGGTTGAGATGGTTTTAAGTTAAAGAGCTTCTCAACATGTAGTACAATTCTTAGAGGAAAACTCTAGAAGCCTTGCTAGAAAACCTCAACTCAAGGCTGGGCCACCATTTACTGGGACCATTAAAGCTACTGCATTGGACAGTTATTAACTGTGCCTTATTTCACATAATATAACTGCTGGATGTCGTGATTTTTTTTTCTAAAAAAATGAATACTTTTTAAAAATGGAGAATTTCATGATATTGTGTTAATGAGTTCAATCTCCCATTGCTTTGTGCAGGAGCGAAATATGCTATTTGACATATGTCCTAAAGAAGATTGGAACAATTTGAAGAGCAGGTTAGGAAAATCTAGGACTCTATTTCAAAGTCCGTAACGCAGGAGATGAAAACAGGCCATTTTAGCAAGCTTTCGAGTGAAGATATTGAATTGTGCTTAGCACCCCTTAGTGAATACAAACAAAGAATAGCCAGTTGTCAACAAGTTGATCATATCTAAGCAATGGATGGAAACTAATCAAGGAGAGAACCAACCTAGAACTAAGGAAAAAATTCCTGACAATTAGAACAATTAATCAGTGGAGCGGCTTGCCTTCAGAAGCTGTAGGTGCTCCATCACTGGAAGTTCTCAAGAAGAGACTGGACAACCCTTTGTCTATAGGGTTTCCTGCTTGAGCAGAGGTTGGCCTAGAAGATCTCCAAGGTCCCTTCTAATACTGTTATTCAGGTAAAAGGCAATTTAGCCTGCAACAGAAATGTAGGCAGGGCAAGAGGCTCAGAAGACCTGGTTCTATACATTGTGTGTTTCTTTCACTAATAAGAAAGGGCAGAAGATTCCTTTAATTCTTTCCCCCCTTAAAATGAAACATAAGAAGTCCAAATGTGATATATTTGAGGGGAGAGATTTAACTATATAAAAATCTGGATGATCAGTAGAAGATAGCAAAGAGATAGTAATACCGCTTAGACTTATATACCGCTTCATAGTGCTTTACATCCCTCTCTAAGCAGTTTACAGAATCAGCATATGGCCCTCAACAATCTGGGGTCCTCTTTTTACCGACCTTGGAAGCTGGTCAGGATCGAACTCCTGGCAGTGAGCAGAGTTAGCCTGTAATACTGCATTCTAACCACTGTGCCACCACAAACAAAGCATATGCTAACTCCATAGTACCATCTAAAAGCCATTTGGATTTCTGCAGCCCAGATATGGTAGCTTTAGCCATAGCACAATAGTAGAATACATTTTCTGCACGATGGCAGTCTTTGCTTTATTCCCTGGCAGGGCTAAGAGTGACATCATGCAGTCTGAAAATTTGGAGATCTGCTGTACATCAGAACAAATCATGCTGAGCTAAATGTTCCAATGAATTCAGCTATTATAAATCAGCACGTTGTCCTTATTCCTACAAAAACATGGATATTTTTTTTTGCCCCAGAAATAGAAGGCTTAGCAAATACATGTCACCCTAGTAAAACATAATCTTCTGTCTACAGCAAGAGGGTTAAAAGACAGTGATTGCGTTCTCCACCCTCACCTACATACACGTCTGTGTATACACACAAAGCAAATATATGCACTTGCTAAGCCAATATGAATAGGGAATGGCAGTAGCAGTTAAGGAGCTAAAAGGGTATACAGGTGAGTCTGGCTACCTCTAGAATAATTGAGAGCAAAAGCCTAAAGGAAAATAGAATTAAGTCAATATATTTGCTGCTAGGAAAGATTGACAAAGAACCGACTAGACCCCAGTTATTGCTGGACTGCTGAAACCTGCTGAGTGAAGAGACATAATTATGTCCATGGCGAAATTGGGAGCAATACTGAATAGCATTAAATGGTGTTGTTGGCTGCGGTTGTATTAATCCCTTACATGAAGGTAACATAATGTTAATGGAACTTGCAGAAAAGCACATGCCAGGTGACCCACAATGTTTTATTCTTAATACTAATAAGAAGCAGAATCATTATAATTTCTTTAATTAGAACCATAATAATCTGGAAGTGAGATACCAAATATGATTAGAAGTACATAAAATTAGATCCTAAAATCATATCTTCACAACCTCTTAAGAACAGTTTTCCAGTTTTGTACATTGTTCCTGTTAATTCCATGTCATGTAAAATCCATGTAACCCATGTAAATCCCTGCTTTGGGCAACTGGATGGAGCTGAGTATTTACCAGCTGGGTGCCCTTCCTGACACCTACACAGAATTCACAGCAGATATTTTTTGCTGTGTGCCCTCGGAGAGAAACATCTGTTGCTACCCAGGATTGAACTCTCAACCTTCCAAGTAGGAGGCAAACATCTTCTCCATTAGACCACTGTGTCACTCTGTTAATTCCAGGTCAATGTAGTCCATAATTTAACATTGCCTCATCTCTTCTCCATATTTCACTTATATCCAATCCCATAGGCTACATTGTAACCAGAATGCAGAATTAGGGCGCAGATTATAAGAAAGTGGATAATTCACGATGTTGCTGCAACTGCCCTAGCTTATTTGCGGGGAAATATCTTTGCTTTTTGGCAAAGTCAAATATGAATTCCTAAGCAATGGAGTCGGGCAAGTTAGTTGTGCTTGGATGAAGTGTTCATAGAAAAGAGCAAAATCAAAACCTCGTTTTCTTCATATAAACATTGCCATCAGTATGGTGGATTGCTGGGAATTATGGGAGTTGGAATCTAGCAACTAGAGCACTTCCCTTTTTTCCATTCTTTGATGTAATAGATGGTAATATTTTCCACTCGTGTTTGTGTCAGTGATGTCTGTGCTTGAAAGGTTTTCAGAAATTCAGCAGAATTTGGCAATTGAGCTCTAGGTTAAAAATACAGATATATGCATGCATATGGTAAACAACACTTAATAGATACCCGCTAAAATAAGCACCCATACTGATGAATTATATTGTGTTTGGAAAAGTGATTCTAATCAAACATTTGCCAAGGAAAGAATCTTGGAAAAAGAATGCCTGACACTCTGAGGGATTTTAACATCTCTTCTTGCTTTTTATAGCTTGGAAATGATAGGGTTGGTTTTTAGTCTTCTTTTTTTTTTCCTATTTCAATCTTACTTTTGCCAAATATATCATGACTAATCAACATATTTTGATAGTCCTTTGTGCTGAGCAGTTGTTAAATCAGTGTTCCTAAACAACATTTAAAATGACATGTTTATTAAGCTGGCATTGGGCACATGACTGAATCACTTTTAATATGATAATGTTTGCAGTTTACAGTGTTGTTAAGTGCAGCTTGGCAGTTGAGTTTACATGAATATTTCATCTGCTAAAGACCACGAGTCCATAATTATAAATAGACCTTCCCCGACAGAAGGAGACAGATGACTCCATTGCCAGTAATTTTCAAAGCTAGTGATAAACTGGTTGGAGACTAAGAGCCAATATTTTCTAACTGGACAGAGACATCTGTAGATCACTTTAAAGAGTTGAACAATTGGCGATAAATATACCTACAACTAGTCAAATAGTCTCTATAGCATCATGCTCAAAATAAACCACAGGTTCTTTAGATGCTTACCTTTTGATTTTGAAACTCCCTGGGGTGATTTGTAGTCCACAACGAATTCCTGGCTCCTAAAGCACACTATAAAAATCAATCATTTAAAACCAAATCAGCCCTCCTCCTCCTCCTCCATTTGCAGAATGTCTGTCAATTGGTTTGTGAAACATACATGAAAGTGAATAATCAAAAGTAGCTTTCAAACATGCATGCTTCCGTAACCAGTAGTTTTCTTGGCATAATATAGTGTGTTATTCTGGAATACTTTTGACTTCCCAGGCTAGCCCTGGGATTTTCATATGCTACTTAATCAATCTTTATTCAGTTATAGAACAGCAGCTATCTAAGAGCTAAACTAGGCCTGATCATGCTTAACTATTATGACCAGCAAATAACAATAGCACTGAAACTTATATACCACTTCATAGTGCTTTACAACCCTCTCTAAGTGGTTTACAGAGTCAGCATATGGCCCCCAACAATCTGGGTCCTCATTTTACCCACCTCAGAAGGATGGAAGGCTGAGTCAACCTTGGGCCCCATCAGGATCGAACTCCTGGCAGCGAGCAGAGTCAGCCCATTGCCCATGAATCATAGTTTGTGTATGGAAATTGAATCTCCCATTCATTTGGGTTACAAACCCCATCACGAAGCAGTTCTCAACCTTTTCCTTTTGGCTGTCCATTAAGAACCTTAAGAACCACTAGAAAATCCAAACAAGATGGAAAACATGAGTCCTTCCCTTGACTTAATAAACATTTAATAAAAATTAATTGGCCAAACTTTGTTTTGCATCAAGTGTATCGAGAATTTGAGTAGGAAGAGTAAAATCCTCTGGGACATCTAGCAAGAACAACATTAAGTTCCAAGAAATGAGAAAATATTATTCAGATGCCTTCTCTCAGGACATTTCATTAATGGACTAACCTTTTACATATTTACTCAGAAGTAAACACCACTGAGCTCATTGGCATTCGCTCCTAAATAAATGTGAATGGGGCTGTAATTCTATAAGTGCAATGCTCTGCATATCCAGGTGAAAATAAATTCCTTGGAAGCACAAGGAAACAGCAACCAATCACCGGCCATCAACACATCAATCCACCAATCGGAAGGCACCACATAAATACTAAGCATAGAATAACCCAAATCACCCATTTTGGTGAGAGAGAAGTTCCCTGAGGATGGGCTCCAGCAGAAGTCTGAAAACTTGGAAGACTAACCTTTGGTCCCAGTGACCAACCCACATTGGATCTTGCAACATTATCCTGGGACACGTATATTTGCCTTCATTCAGGGAAAAAAAGTTCCTCAGTGTTCAATAAATCTTCCGTTTATAAAAGAATGCTAAGATGATTTCTCTTCAAATGTCTATTTTGAAAGGTTCATTGTCATACAATTGATAGCTAGTTTAAGTGTATTCATCTGAGTATGTATATGTCCATGTATGCATTTATACATGCAAAAATGTTGTACATTAGTTCAGCATTGTGGATAGAGAATTCTGGGGTCCTGTTCTCATTTAAAGATTCCAGGAGTTCCTTTTCAACTATTACACCTTCAACCATCCGTTCTTCCCAGAAAAGGGAAATAAAAAAAAGACTTTTTAATAGTGTGACTTAGTAAGAAAGAATCTGTGAGCCACATTAAGTGTAACTGAAAAGCAATTCAGAGTCAGACAGAAGGTGATTGGGAATCCAAGGTCTTGCTTGAATTCACTTTTTAAATTAATCTCTTTATCACATTTTTTTTGGAGAAAGGCCATAATCTGTACTGCTGACATCATCATACAGACAGACACACACACACACATTCTACATGAGGAGCTTGCCTTTGATCTGTCATAGTTGGGAATTTATCTTCTATAGTGTAAGCAGATAATGTCATTGCATTCAAACTCCTGTAAGTTCCTTAAGTTCATTCTCCTTCTTAGATCATTCATAAGAAATGTTAAAATGTCAAAGTGCAGAATGGTGTGTATTTAGTCTGCAGAAAATATTTTATATTTATTGGAGTTGCTTGGAATTTTCTAGGAATGCAGGACTGAATTTATTCACCATAGGTGCCATTAAATTAAAAACAACAGTTTAGAATTGCCTCTTAGCTGGGTACATTGTAAAGGTTTTTGAAGAGGATGAAGAGGCAGCCAAAACATTCGTGTGGAAATGTGACCTGGTCACATTTTTTTGAACTGGTCATGATCTGAATTCCCAACAAGCAGGAATTTCTCAAAATTAATTAAACTAGGAACTCATTTGCTACATAAGAGAATCTTGCAATGTCTTAAGATTCATTTCAGATAGACAGACAGATGATAGATGATACATACATAGATGATAGGTAGATAGAAATGGATAGATAGATAGATAGATAGATAGATAGATAGATAGATAGATAGATAGATAGATAGATAGATAGATAGATAGATAGACAGATGATAGATGATACATAGATGGATGATAGATAGACGATACATAGATAGATGATAGGTAGATAGAAATAGATAATAGATAGATGATAGATAGATAGATAGATAGATAGATAGATAGATAGATAGATAGATAGATAGATAGATAGATAGATGATACATAGATGATAGATGATACATAGATGATACATAGATAGATGATAGGTAGATAGAAGTAGATGATAGATATAGATAGATAGATAGATAGATAGATAGATAGATAGATAGATAGATAGAAAGATATAGATAGATAGATATAGATAGATATAGATAGATAGATAGATAGATAGATAGATAGATAGATAGATAGACAGACAGACAGACAGACAGATAGATGATACATAGATAGATGATAGATTAGATAGATAGATAGATAGATAGATAGATAGATAGATAGATAGATAGATAGATAGATAGATAGATAGATAGATAGATAGATAGATAGATAGATAGATTAGATATAGATTTACTTATTTCCCACGTATTTTTATAAATAACTTGAGGTGGTGAACATACCAAATATTTATTCCTTCTCCTATTTTCCCCCACAATAACCCTGTAAGATTAGTTGAATTGAGAAAGAGTGATTAGCCCAAATTCGCTTTCATGTCTTAGATGGGATTAGAACTCACCATCTCCTGGTGATTGGCCCAAGTTTCTAGACAAGCACCTTAACCACTAAACCACACTGGCTCCTACCTGTAAGTGATTTTTATAATTTGGCATGTTGTTTTATTAAACATGATGTACAGGAGGTCTCCTTGATCCAGATATACTGCATGACATCGGCTTCAAGGGGAATCCTGAGCCTTTGTTAGGTGTGGGAATAAGTAGTTCTTCCTCCAGTTTCAGCCTTGAAGATAGATTCCAAAGAGTTTCCCCTTCCAAGTTCTACAGGACCCTAAGATTTCACGAACAAAGATGACCTTAGGTTCTTCCTGGTGGCTTCAACTGTCTCTACAGGCTCCGGTTAGAACTTTGCTCTATAGCAGGGGTAGGCAACCTTGGCTCTTTTATGACTCGTGGACTTCAACTCCCAGAATTCCTGAGCCAGCCATGCTGGCTCAGAAATTCTGGGAGTTGAAGTCCACAAGTCATGAAGGGGCCATAGTTCCCCCATGCTGGCTCAGGAATTCTGGGAGTTGAAGTCCACAAGTCGTGAAGGGGCCATAGTTCCCCCATGCTGGCTCAGGAATTCTGGGAGTTGAAGTCCACAAGTCGTGAAGGGGCCATAGTTCCCCCATGCTGGCTCAGGAATTCTGGGAGTTGAAGTCCACGTGAAGGGGCCATAGTTCCAAGGAGCTCGGCCATAGTTCCCCATACTGGCTCAGGAATTCTGGGAGTTGAAGTCCACAAGTCGTGAAGGGGCCATAGTTCCCCATGCTGGCTCAGGAATTCTGAGGAGTTGAAGTCCACAAGTGAGGGGCCCATAGTTCCCCATGCTGGTCAGAATCTGGGTTTGAAGTCCACAAGTCGTGAAGGGCCATTCCCCATGGCTGGCTCAGGAATTCTGGGAGTTGAAGTCCACGAGTCGTGAAGGGGCCATAGTTCCCCCATGCTGGTCAGGAATTCTGGGAGTTGAAGTCCACGAGTCTTGAAGGGCCATAGTTCCCAATGCTGGCTCAGGATTCTGGGAGTTGAAGTCCACGAGTCGTGTGAAGGGGCCATAGTTCCCCATGCTGGCTCAGGAATTCTGGGAGTTGAAGTCCACGAGTCGTGAAGGGGCCATAGTTCCCCCATGCTGGCTCAGGAATTCTGGGAGTTGAAGTCCACGAGTCGTGAAGGGGCCATAGTTCCCCCATGCTGGCTCAGGAATTCTGGGAGTTGAAGTCACGAGTCGTGAAGGGGCCATAGTTCCCCCATGCTGGCTCAGGAATTCTGGGAGTGAAGTCCACGAGTCGTGAAGGGGCCATAGTTCCCCAGGAGGGAGTGAAGTCCACGAGTGTTCCCCATGCTGGCTCAGGAATTCTGGGTTGAAGTTCGTGAAGGGGCATAGTTCCCCATGCTGGCTCAGTCCATGAAGGGCCATAGTTCCCCCATGCTGGCTCAGGAATTCTGGGAGTTGAAGTCCACAGTCGTGAAGGGGCCATAGTTTCCCCATGCTGGCTCAGGAATTCTGGGACTTGAAGTCCACAAGTCGTGAAGGGGCCATAGTTCCCCCATGCTGGCTCAGGAATTCTGGGACTTGAAGTCCACAAGTCGTGAAGGGGCCATAGTTTCCCCATGCTGGCTCAGGAATTCTGGGACTTGAAGTCCACAGTCATAAAAGAGCCAAGGTTGCCTACCTCTGCTCTATAGTATATGGAGAGTTAGGATTATAACTTTATTGCTGTCCGCTGTCCATGGTACTGAATGGTAATCGGTATGTTGAAACTGCTAGTGTTTGAGGCTGCTTTGCTTTTAGGTGAGCATCTGAGCTGTAAATTCTCCTTTCTCAGTGACCTAATTCAATTTTGTAAAATAATTCCAGGGGGAAAAAAAAGTTCTTTCAAAGCGCTTGTGAGTCATCAAATTGATTCAGAGAGTAACAGTTTGATTATTTGATTTGACTTCTTAATTCAGGTCCCAAAGTTGTTCCAATTTATAGATTGAATTATATTGACTTCAGATTGAATTGTGTAATTGACGCTTCACAAAGACCTTTTAAAAAAAAAAAGCCCCTCGTGTTAATGAGCTTGTTAGTAATAATTGTACAATTTTGTAATATGTTCTGTTTTTCTGTTTTTCTTTTCTTACCCTTTTTTTGCCTGTTGCAGATTTAATTGTGTTATTTTTATCATTCCTGTATTGCTATTTCCATGTTATTCCCCAGTATGTCACAAAGAAGTTGATTTGTGTAATGGTCTAGAAGGGGGGAAAAAAGAATAAAACAATAACTGAAATGTAATTATCTTGATGATACCTAAAGATGATAGAATATTAAATAATGCGTTGTGATTTAGCAATTTCATAGTGTAATCTTTTGAGGTAGAAGATTGTCTTGTGAGACTCTCCGAGGCACATGGAACACTATTACCTTCCCACTTAAGTGGTAACTATTTATCTACTCACATTTGCATGCTTTTGAACTGCTAGGTGGGTAGGAGTTGAGCAAACACGGGAGCTCACCCCGTCACGTGGTGCTTGGGTCTTGAACCTGGGCTGACAAGCTTGCTTAGCATCTTTAACTGCTGAGCCATTGTATACACACACACACAGAGAGAGAGAGAGAGAGAGAGAGAGAGAGAGAGAGAGAGAGAGAGTAGATAGGATATAAGATATAAATAGCTGTCACTGCTGCCCTCAGCATCTGTTATCTAAGGTTCACTGTGCTCTTTGGTGGAAATAGTTCTGACACATATATTACTATAAAATGTACAACACTTGTAGACCATTTCCAAAGCAGAGCCCCACAAATAATAATAAAAAGCAGATCTTCACTTTTCTACTAGATAGTGGCCAACGGAGTACAAATACACATGGTGCTGTCCAGTAATCAGACAATGTACCCTAGATATTGTTTCAAAGTGGCATTGCTTCCTATTCACTGGTCTTTAAACAAGTGTTAAATTATTCATTGTTTAACAGATGCTTAACAAAGACTGAAAGACTTCTTTAGCTCAAGCTATGAGGACAGAGTTGTTTTTTAAACACATGGACTTGCCCAAACAATGATATATACTTTCCTTTTCTGATGCAAATGCTTGCTTTGTTTAAAAAGTTAATGAGGAAGACAACGGGGGAATTTTATTACTGCATCATAGGTCTCTTGCTTCCAGTGACTTATAATTAGCGATGTGTGAATAATTAAAAATTGTGTCTGTGTCATTGCCCCATATTATTCTGGTCTATCTCACTGCTTTGTTAATCATAAAAAAAAATCTGGTAAATCTGCAATTCTTGTTTTATAGACTTTCCTGAAATTTATATTGATCCATATGACTTATATAATTGCTCCAGTGTGCAATTTTTCATGACTTGCCTAAGACCTGCTTTGTAAGTGTAGGCTTTATTCTTCCATGTAGCTTTCCTTATATATGTTATATTTACAGTAAATGCAACATAGCTTTTTTTAATGCAATTTCCGGAAGTATGGTGGATTTTTTTTTTGTAAGTTTCCCAATTTTTGTAGACTTTGCCAACTTAGAATCACACTATGTTAAGCCACACAAAAAGGCCAAAATCACGGATACAAGAAGTACATAAATTTCAGTAAGATGTATCTTGTGGTTCTAATCTGGAGAAAATAGAAATCTTGGAAATTAAGAGGAATTTCGGTGTCTCAATTGGACTTATATGGTAGTCCTTTTGGTTGTGTAGTTCAGAGGTCACCAACCTTTGTCGGTTGGAGGACCAGAGGGGGAAGCATTTTACATGTGTGCGTGCACACATGTGCACACAGGACCATGAGCATGCATGCGCCGCAAATGGGGCAGGGCTAGCGCCCGTGTGATACTCACAAGCCCTGCCCCATTCTTGCGTGGTGCAGTGCCTTGTTTCTGCACCCCATGGTGCGGCAGTGGCCATTTTTGCGCCTTGCAGCATGGTGGCGGCCTGTTTTTGTGCCCTGTGGTGCGGCGATGCCCCATTTTTGCACCCCAAGGTGCGGCGTCCTGTTTTTTCACCCCACAACTGCAGCACTAGTGCAAGTGAGGGGGGTGCATGCATACGCACGCACACTGGCCAGCCTGTCCCACGGCCCAGTGGCCAGCAGGCCACGGCCTACTACTGGGCCACGGCCCACAGGTTGGGGACCCCTGGTGTAGTTCATCTGCAGTCCCAGCCTGGAAGCACAAAGTCTAGCACAATGGGGGCCCTGAAAGTCCATTGTTGTGATAACTGTAGGTCTTATTTTATGATGCCTTTCGTTGTTTTCTATCAATTTTGGTGATTCCTATCTTCTGGTGGTGGTTTTATAGCACAGGCCTTGCCAGCAGATCAACAACTGTCAACAACTGCATCTTCTAATTCCCTTGGTTTCTATGGAGATTCTCAGTCATCCAGGTCATGGTTGCCCCAAAGGTGCTTTTTCAAGAGGCAACTGGACTTTCTTGTTTTTCTTTGAAGACTTTTCGCTTCTCATCCAAGAAGCTTCTTCAGCTCTGCTTCCCTTGGTTGGGTGTCACAGTGGCATAGTGTTTCTTTCACAGTGTCTTAGTGGTGCTGGTATAGACAACCTCGAGGTCTCTTCCTGGAAACCAGTATTCTATAGAATAATTGGCAAAGTATATGGTGGTCATCTATTCTGATGACATGTCCCACCCAACTCATCTGGGCTCTGATCATCAGCAATGTTGATGGACTTTGCATGATCCAAGGCCTCCAGGTAAGAGACATGGTCTTGCCCATAAGTACCAAGGATGGAGCAGAGAGCACGCAGGTGAAGTTTCTTTGGTTGCTTGATGTGACCTGTAATGCTATTCCCTGAAGCTTCTACATGAGTCTGAAGAGTTGTGGTTACTTTAAGAGTAAGATTTAATGAATAGATTTCTTAACTGGGCCCTTCTTTTTCTTCATCCAGAACTTTCCAAAGGCAGAATTTCATTCATAGAGTCTCTGTTTCCATTCATTAAATTCTAGCTGAAGCATATCCTTTGCTTTAACTCAGCCTCTGACTCCTACATCTTGCAACCTATACTACAGTTGGCCTAATGTCTTATTGCATTCCTTGAAAACATTTTACAGGCATGTCTCTTCAGTAATTTTTATATACTCATCCCTTTCATAATATTGAGTTCCTATCATAATTAATTTCTTTTGTCATAAATTCCACCATATATAAGCTCACTGATGGATGTTATACTTATTTAAGCATCAGTGGACAAATAAAAGTTATCTACAGGTAGCTAACAACCTTGAATAAATATGATTCCATCTCTATTCAGGAACTTTAATATCTTAGGAATGAAATTACATGCTGAGACCTATTATCCCAATTAATTGACTGTTTTATGTTCTCGATGCTTTATACCTGAAACAGTTTGGAGGCAGGGACTTCAGCTATCCACTGCCCCCCAAAAAGAGTAACCATAATCCACCTTTCATTTATGTAACAAATATGGATTTCATACATATTATACTTCAAACTTAACTACATAAGATCCATGGATGACCTTTGCTATAAGAAAAGATAGTCCTCGACTTACGATCACAGTTGAGCCTAAAATTTCTGTTGCTAAGCAAAAGAGTTGCTAAATGACTTTTGCCTCATTTTATGACCCTTTGTGACCCAGTTGTTAAGTGAATCACTACATTTGTTAAATGAGTTACACAGTTGTTACGTGGATCTGGCTTCCCCATTGACTTTGCTTGTCAGAAGGTCGCAAAAGGGGATCACGTGACCTGTGGGATACAGCAACCATCATAAATATGAGTCACTTGCCAAGCCTCTGAATTGGATCATGTGACCGTGGAGATGCTGCAACGGCCGTAAGTGTAACAAACAGTCCTAAGCCATTTTATTTTCAGTCTCCTTGTAACTTCAAACAGTCACTAAATTGAACCGTTGTAAGTCGAGGATTACCAGTTTTTAAACCATTTTTTTTTAAAAAAACAAAGCCAGCCATCTACAAATATTCTGGTTTTGGGGAGGGGGGGTTGCTCCATCTTTTGCATAAATCTTTTGGCAAAGGTTAATTGTGATTGTTATTAATTATATTCTGATTCCAAGCAGGAAAAGTGAGAGCGCCCTCACTGGGGAAATTTGAATGTCCTGCTCGAGTGAAGAAGTAAAAGTAGCACATTAATGCCGGAGTGTGTTGCTGCTTCATAAAATGTCAGCCCTGGGCAATGCTTCCTGGTTCTGGAGCCTGACTCCTTCTGTTTACCCTTACTCCCTCTTGTGGTTTCCAAAGCTGTTTTGCCTGAGCTAAAAATGAAACAACAGTAACTCTTCTTATGTACTAACCATCGATTGCCCCTGGATGTATATTACAGCAAACAGGGGGGGGGGCGGCAGCCCATTACACAAATTTATTATATTTCCTTCCTGATCATTACTGGAAGTTCTTGAACAAGGCAGGGAATGATAATCACCCAGTTTCTGTTGCAGCTGAAGATTAAAAATTCGGGTATTTTGAAGAATTAAAGCTTTTACAGGAAGTTGTCAGCTTACAGCAGTTCATTGGGTAACCGTTTGAAGTTAAAATGGCACTGAAATAAAAAATATTTATGATGATTGCACTGTTCCGGGGTCCTGGGATCACCTTTTGTGATCTTCTGACAAACGAAGTCAATGTTTTTTGGCAACCGGTGTGCATTTACAATTTCACTTAACTGCGGTGATTCGCTTAACATCCATGGCAGAAAGGTCATAAAATCAGGTGCAACTCTGAGAAAATGCTGGCTGACATGACTAAAGCTATAAATAAGGGGACATTTGGTTGCATTTGGCTTTGCCGGCTGCAATATATGCCTTGCAGCAAAGAGTCATGTTTTTAAAATATATACATATATATATATTCTTAATTATACTAAAAATCCGAATCCCGGGTAAACACATGTCGTAAAGCAAATAAGTAAAAACGATCACCGGGATGAAAATCTTAAAACAAAGATTGTTTAATTTACAAAGCTGAGCTTTCGTCGGCCACACTGCCGACGTCATCAGAGCATATAACGTAGAATTTGGGAGTCCGTTCTTATATGACTGGCTGTCTCTGCGCCCGGGCTCTCGACCTAGTCGTCGGTCCGCTCATTGGCGCCGGGCGCGCCGTTCTTAAAGGGGCCGTTTCCACAGGTATCCTCTCTCCTCCAGTTGCTGTTGGTCTTAGGGTAAACGGGAGGAGCAGGAGCGATCTGACACCCGACCCCCTAACGCTAGCACACATACCCTAAGACCAACAGCAACTGGAGGAGAGAGGATACCTGTGGAAACGGCCCCTTTAAGAACGGTAATTTTAAGACTTGTGGACTTCAACTCCCAGAATTCCTCAGCCCAGCTTTGCTGGCTTTGCTGGCTGAGGAATTCTGAGTGTTGAATTCCACAAGTCTTAAAGTTGCCAAGGTTGGAGACCCCTGCCCTATATGGTATTCCCCCTTTAATGAATTCTTAATCTGGATGAGAGCAAAATCTGCAGTTCTAAAAGACAGTGAAGAATGAATGTGTGAATGCATGCTAGTCGTATTTTCAGGATATGCAGAGTGAAATGCAAAAAAAAAATGCAGGAACTTGTTTATTTTGCGATGTGCTGATTGTTGGCAGTTTTTGTTTGCTCTTTTTTTTTCTTCCCTTCTTTCTTTTTCTAGGATAGCGAAACAAAAATAGCCGGTAGCAAAGTAAGGCTGAGTCCTGGTGGACTGAGCGCTAGAGGTTTGCTGAAGATGTCCAGATGTTCATTTCGGCTTGCTGCTGGCACACTGCCCAATTAATATCAAGCCATTTGTGGCAGGTATTTAAAAAAGAAGATGATGATAGTGGAAAGATAAACATTTTAAGCAAAATTTCCCTCAGGAAATTATAATTGCATCCCTCGAAATGGCTTTAATGCCATTTTGTAAATTAAACACCCCTGAAACAATAAGTCATAAACATTGGTTGCATACAGATTCAAGAGTATCAACCCCAGTTAAACAAACATGTTGTTGTTTTTAAAACAAATGCAGTCCATTTGGATAGGCAAAAATACATAAACTCAATGTCATCCATATAAGTTCCAGAATTATGAACAGGTAATCCTCACAACCATTCATTTAGTAACCATTCGAAGTTACAATGGCACTGAAAAAAAGTGACTTCACTTTTTCACACTGGAAACCATTGCAGCATCCCCCATGGTCACGTGATCAAAATTCAGCCACTTGGCAACTGGCATGTACTTATGACAGTTGCAGTGTCCTGGGAAGGTCATATGATCCTCTTCTGACAAGCAACGTCAATGGGGGAAGCCAGATTCACTTAACAACCCTGTTATTAACTTAACAATCATCTGTGGCAAGAAAGGTTGCAAAGTGTGGCAAAACTCACTTAACAAATATCTCACTTAGCACTCATAGCAATTGGGCTCAGTTGTGGTTATAAATCAAGGACTATCTGAAGCTATTCTTTTCCACCGATCCTGGAGAGTTTGGTGTATGTATCTTTCACTTGCTGCACAAATACGTTTTGTTTTCTTGGTAGATTTACACCTGTTTGTATCTCATGTACTTACATAACTTTTGGTGGCTTCTCTACCAGTGGTGTAGAATTGGAGGCAAAATGATGTTTACCTATGTTCTGGTTGAACAGACACCTAAATGCAACTAGCAGTCCAGTTAGACGCGCATACAGTACGTACAGTTAGAAGTGCAATATTAGGGGCAGCGCAAGGGTGAATAGAATGTGAAGGATGTTTGTATATAATGTATGTTCTTATTTGTGGTTTTTACTTGTGTGTAGTGTGCACTGTGGACAGCACTTAATTTCGTTAATTTAATTTCGGGAGCTGGACTAGAAGGCCTCCAAGGTCCCTTTCCTATTCTATTCTATTCTATTCTATTCTATTCTATTCTATTCTATTCTATTCTATTCTATTCTATTCTATTCTATTCTATTCTATTCTATTCTATTCCATTCCATTCCATTCCATTCCATTCCATTCCATTCCATTCCATTCCACTCCACTCCATATAAAGATTCTATTCTATTCTATTCTATTCTATTCTATTCTATTCTATTCTATTCTATTCCATTCCATTCCATTCCATTCCATTCCATTCCATTCCATTCCATTCCACTCCACTCCACTCCACTCCATATAAAGATTCTATTCTATTCTATTCTATTCTATTCTATTCTATTCTATTCTATTCTATTCCATTCCATTCCATTCCATTCCATTCCATTCCCATTCCACTCCACTTCCACTATTCTATTCTATTCTATTCTATTCTATTCTATTCTATTCTTCTATTCTATTCTTCTATTCTATTCTATTCTATTCTATTCCATTCCATTAAAGTCCATTCTATTCCATATTCTATTCTATTCTATTCTATTCTATTCTATTCTATTCTATTCTATTCTATTCTATCTCTATTCTATTCTATTCTATTCTATTCTATTCTATTCTATTCTATTCTATTCTATTCATAGATTTCTATCGATTCTTCTATTTCTATTCTATTCATTCCTATTCTATTCTATTCTATTCTAGTCTATCCATTCCATTCCATGCCATTCCATTCCACTACACCACTTCACTCCATTCTAAAAGTCTCTTTATTACTATTCTATTCTATTCTATTCTATCAATTCTATTCTGTTCTATTCTATTTATTCTATTCTATATCCATTCCATTCCACTCTCATTATATTCCATTCCACTCCACGCCACTCCATATAAAGATTCTATTCTTTCTATTCTATGCTATTCTATGCTATTCTATTCTATTCTATTTCTATTCTATTCCATTCTATTCTATTCATTCTATTCATATTATATTCTATATTATTCTATTCTATTCTATTCTATTCTATTCTATTCTATTCTATTCTATTTATTCCATTCCATTCCATTCCATTCCATTCCATTCCACTCCACTCCACTCCACTCCATATAAAGATTCTATTCTATTCTATTCTATTCTATTCTATTCTATTCTATTCTATTCTATTCTATTCTATTCTATTCCATTCCATTCCATTCCATTCCATTCCACTCCACTCCACTCCACTCCATATAAAGATTCTATTCTATTCTATTCTATTCTATTCTATTCTATTCTATTCTATTCTATTCTATTCTATTCTATTCTATTCTATTCTATTCCATTCCATTCCATTCCATTCTATTCCATTCCACTCCACTCCACTCCATATAAAGATTCTATTCTATTCTATTCTATTCTATTCTATTCTATTCTATTCTATTCTATTCTATTCTATTCTATTCTATTCTATTCTATTCTATTCTATTCTATTCTATTCTATTCGTTTGAGGCAACGGCACCCTAATTTCATTTGAGCTATTTCAACATTCCTATCCTGCTACCTTCTAATTATCCAGGGACTAAAATTTTCAGCCTTCCCACTTAGCATCATTAGTAGACCCCAAGTTGTAGCCAATATCTCTAGCTTGGGGGGGGGGGAAGAGCTTGGAAAGTCCACTTAGTTGCAATAGAGCGAGGTGGTGCAGTGGTTAGAATGCAGTATTGCAGGCTAACTCACTGCTCACTGCCAGAAGTTTGATTCTGACCGGCTCAAGGTCAACTTCAGGTTGACTTGAGGACTCAAGGTCCATCCTTCCGAGGTCGGTAAAATGAGGACCCATATTGTTGGGGCCAACATGCTGACTCTGTAAACCGCTTAGAGAGGGCTGTAAAGCACTGTGAAGCGGTATATAAGTCTAAGTGCTATTGCTAATATATAAAACTGAACTAGATGAACAAAAAGTCCAGTATTGGCATTCCAAATAAAGCTGGACTTATTCAAAACATCTTGATAATTTTAGGGTGTATTTTTAATTAACTTTTACTTTACTTATATCTGGATCTCTTTTGCTAACCACCTTGAGTGCCCTCTGTTGGTGAAAAAAATGAGTTTAAATCCTAGAAGGTGCACATTCACTCAAGTATGTGTGAATAAAAATAGCCTTCTTAAGAAATTGGGGATAAAGTTATGCGCAAACTTTGGTTTTGGATGTATTTTCTTTCAATTGATTAGTGCTCTTTACCATTCCCTGCTCATTTTAAGAAGAAATGTTGCTTAAGGTACTCCTTTTTTTTTCTTCCCCAAAAGATGCTGAATGTGTTTCTTTAATGTACTTTAATTGCACTCTTTTCCACTAATGCATGCCAAAAGACAAACCTGTAAAACACTGTGATTGTAGGGGGGGGGGAAAGCCCCTTTCTTCTGTCAAGAATATTTTAAAAAGCAAATCAACTAAAATATAATTTTTACAGATTCACATAGGTTAAAAAAAAATTCTTAGATGGATCGAATTTGAATCTTAACCTTGACAAGTGGAAGTCTTGCCTGAAGGCTGAAAGGATCTGTATGAGGAGAAATAGGTTAGCAAAATAGAATGGTTATGGATTCAGAAGCTGATTGTCTCTGAGGTGGTATCAACTTTAGCTTTGGATACAGTTCTGCTCCTACAGATGGAATGGTGTTCTTGGATCTCAGCTCCTGCAGCAAAAAAACAGATGGACGCTCTAGTCTAGCCAGAAGGATCTTTGCCCAGCTTCTACTGGTGACCAGTTGTGATTTTCTGGAGTAGAAGATGCTGGCTATGGATACTTGTGCCCTTATTATCTCAAGATGAACTACTATGCTCTACATGGGACTGCTCCTGAAGACCACTTGAAAATCAAAACCCACTGCAAAACGCAGTGGCTCACGTGTTAACCAGGACCTAGGTATTCTCACATAACCCAGATTTGTAGGAAATGCTAGTTGCTAGTTTGCTTAGGGTACAATTCAAGGTTCTGGTGATCATCTTTAAGGTCCTCCATCACTTGGGGCCTGGCTGTCTTTGAAGTCACCTGCTAAAAGAAGAATCTGTCTGCCCAATCCTGTGTTGGTTGAGAGCCCTCACTTCTCACAAAAGTCAATGAAGAGCATTCAGAGGCCACATTCCTTGCAGAAGTTCCCCTCCCATGGAAAACCTCCCTATCAGCTATCAGAGCTAGACATGTAACTTTTAGGAAGCCTTTTTTTTTTTAAATAAAAAAATGGCTCTTCTGGCATGCATTGGGAAGAAAGGATTATGAAATTGAGAGGACTCTTCTGCCCTAATCCATCCTGGATTTTATGACCGATCTGTGATTTGTGTTGATGGTCTGTGGAATTTGATGTTGATGTTGCAGTTTTACATTGAATGTTGTTGCATAGTCTATATGATGATATTCTAGTTCAGACATGTCAAACTCGCGACGTCGCGCAACGTATCGGGACGGTTTCTCCATTGCCGGCAATGGGGTGGGCGCGGCTTCCAGATGATGTGTCTGGCCCGCGGGCCGGCGGTTTGACACCCCTGTTCTAGATGATGTCTGAAGTCAGTAAAAGAGGACCCAGATTGTTGGGGGCAAAATGCTGACTCTGACTTAGAGAGGGCTGTAAAGCACTGTGAAGCGGTATATAAGTCTAAGTGCTATTGCTATTGACTCAGCCTTCCATCCTTCCGAGGTCGGTAAAATGAGGAGCCAGATTGTTGGGGGCAATGTGCTGACTCTGTAAAGCACTGTGAAGTCTATGGAAGGTATAGAAGTCTAAGTGCTATTGCCATTGCTATGTCCTCTCTATACAGAACTGGTCTGTAAAAAGATTAGATTTCTCGTACCCTTCAAAGAAAGGATGTAGAGGAAAGGGACTCAAACAAAGGGACTTGTTTGCTCAGCTGTTGCAGTCTTCATTGCTTTGGAAGAATAAAAACCATGCCACCTTACTCAGTAGGAGATCTTTACAGCAGTTAAGGAATGGGATGCAATAGATGTTTTTCTGCAACATCCTGTCACTTTTGCATAGGTGTGGATTTTCTAACCTTTCGGTTTGCCCATATTCTTGTGACAATTTATGATCGCCTGCCATTATGGTTATGTTTATGCAGAGCAAAAACATGCGGAAAATTGTGGAAATGAGCTGAAATTATGAAGTCACATAAAAAAGCTGAATCGAGGCAGTAAACCACAGTCAATAAAATTTAGCAAAGCATTAGAATAGATGTAGGGGAGAAATGGAGAAATTCCATCCCGATGGTTGGTAATTGGGTACCTGGAAACATTCAGACACCTGTGGCTCTCTCTTGCGGTGATCCCCAGGCTTCAATCATATCTGCCGAGAGTGCCTTAGAATTGAAAAACCTGAGAAGCTAAAAATGCAAAGAGGTTCCACTGAGTGCTGTGTTTGGAAGGGTGTCCAACTGACCTGTGCTTTGAGCTGCTTGATTTTGGTGAACAATATGTTGTCCTGAAAACTACCTACAGCTCAGTCTAGACCAGGGGTCTTCAAACTTGGCCCTTTTATGACTTGTGGACTTCAACTCCCAGAATTCCTCAGCCAGGCACGCTGGCTGAGGAATTCTGGGAGTTGAAGTCCACAAGTCATAAAAGGGCCAAGTTTGAAGACCCCTGGTCTAGACAATGGATGAATGATAGCCATATAGTTAGATGATAGATAGATAGATAGATAGATAGATAGATAGATAGATAGATAGATAGATAGATAGATAGATAGATAGATAGATAGATAGATAGATAGATAGATAGATGGATAGATGGATAGATGGATAGATGGATAGATGGATAGATGGATAGATGGATTAGATAGATAGATAGATAGATAGATAGATAGATAGATAGATAGATAGATAGATAGATAGATAGATAGATAGATAGATGATAGATAGATAGATAGATAGATAGATAGATAGATAGATAGATAGATAGATAGATAGATAGATAGATAGATAGATAGATAGATAGATAGATAGATAGATAGATAGATAGATAGATAGATAGATAGAGTTGGAAGGGATCTTGGAGCTCTTCTAGTCCAACCTCCTGCTCAAGCAGGAAATGCTATACCATTTCAAATGAATGTTTGTCCAATCTCTTCTTAAAAACCTCCAATAGATAGATAGGATAAATGATAGATGAGAGGGAGAGGGAGAGGGAGAGGGAGAGGGAGAGAGAGAATAAGACTATGGCAAGCCTAATGGGATCTGTCTGTCAGACTTCTTTCTGACGGGTAGCCTGGACTAGAAGTAATTAATCCAAAGGACAAACTTCCCAGAGTTGTGATAAGTAAGATTTATTTTGAAGGAGGTTAAAATAATACACACAGAATTCCAATAAGGATTCTACTTTCATAAAGAAACAGATGTGTAGACAAATTAGGGTGGAAACCTCTGGTTATCTTTTGATGTAAGACAGGATGTTTGTCTCCTTGGGGAAAGTGGGGCAGTCTGTACCTGTTGAATACTTAGCAAATGGCTTTCGGTTATTGAAGGTTATTAATATTAGGATAATAAGCTAGGATATTCCCCATTAGGTTATTCCCCAGAAATCCAGAGGATTTTTATATCTGGCAGATAACAACACACGCTATTGCTACGTTTGCATCTGTAGCCTGTAGAATTCATGCTTTGCTAAAAATAGATTAATTTAGGGCTGATTACTGGTAATGTTAAGTAGTGGATTAGAGTGCCATAATGTTCTTATGTTATTTTACTGTATTTTATTTTGATATATTAACTATGACCCGTAGTTAAAAAAAAATAAGAAGCAGCTACTAGACTTAGCAGTCGGAGAACTGCCCAGTGCAGCAGAGATCTCTTCTCCCTTATGAAGGAAATGCCCATATTCTAATTCTCTTTTTATAAAGTGTACGCTACTGACGATTATAAAAACAGTTTAAATTGGGGCAAGAATAAAGCACTGCTCTAATTCCCACCACTGAAACTTCAAAGACAGGACACTCTAAGGTGAAGTGGCCAAGCTTGTCAGTCAAAATTCCCCAAAGCTACAGGTATGCTTCAGGTATGCTCAGAAACATTGCAAAGGATTTGAGCATTAAGAAATAATGAACAGAGTGTATATTGCTAATAACTCCTTCAGGAGTCAGAAAGTAGTGACCAATAATGAGAAAAAAGAGAGATTAAACCTCTGCATCAGGATCCAAATTCTATGCTGATATATGCTTAGACAGATAAAAAGCGCACTTCTTTCTCTCTGAGCGCGCCCCATAAATATAATATTTCCTATCTCTCTCTCTAGGAATAATAATCATAATAAAATCAGTATTTGTGCCTAGCTCTGACTACTTCATCTTTTAACTCCTGAGTTCAGACTCCCTGGGGGTGGCTTACCTGAAGGAAACAGCAGCCCGTGCGTGTGTATGTATGTATACATATATATTTACATATATATATGTGTGTGTGTGTGTGTGTGTGTGTCACCATCCTTGCAGAATAGAGAAGATATTGCGGTGAAACGATGTTTATGGTACAAGATTCCTCCTCATTAAGAAATGGTGCAGGGCATAAATGTAAGTCTCTGCAATTTTCTACATGAGTGTCATGAAAGAGAGGTGTACTTGTTATTTATATGCAAGAAGCTTGTGTTTCTGACTTACCGCATCCACTTGTGGGGATAAAAATACCTTGGTGGGTTTGTATGTAAAATGGCTTCTCTGATTTTTCACCAAATTTCTGGGTAGTTGTCAGGCGCGAAAGACCGGCGTGTGAAGGTTCAATTAAACTGATCTATTGCTAAACAATCTATGCAGGGGAATCTTCTCAATTAATGGTCGATAGCTGGTTAGAGTTAAACAAGGGCCAACAGCACTCAAGAAGGGTAGGACTTAATTCTCTTGTGGCTATGGAGGGATTCTAGGCTGATCCCCCATTTCACTCCGCCCCCCAGGTTCTGCCAATTCTTCTCCTACAGTCGCAAATATTTGTTCAATACTTTCCAAACACAACCTGGAATTCTTACGTGGGAATTGGGGGGAATGGCTGCCCATCACAGGGACACAGGTTTCTCCCATTTTTTTTTCTCTTCCATGAGAGAGAAACCAGGCAGTGTAGACCACTGCATCTTCTATCCTTCTGTAACATTGTTCTGGGACATTGTGGAATGTGGAGAAGAGAATGTCTTGCCAGAGACTGAAAGAAAAACCAGGAAAAGAAACCATGTGGAAAATTCTACAGAATGGTATTTATTTCTCTGGAAGGAATAAGTCAGAAGTATTCTTAGCAATATCGCTTCTGAAAAATGTTGGCTCAATGGTCTGAATCTATGTATCTATGGCTTTGGAAAAATTGGCTGTGAGTAGGTCTCATAGTTCCTTCAGTAACTATTCTGTTGTTAATCCTGGACTATTGTCAATAACCACCACCCCCCCATGTGAAAAACTGGAACACTGATCCTTAGACTTAACTAGACAACCTGTGCTCTCTTGGATCATCATTTTAGAGGGGCTTCCTTACCTAACAAGAGAAACAGAATGACCAAGTTTGGGCAAAAAAGCAGTGGGAGCAGAAGTGACTTCTGACTTCCTGCAGGTTTCCCCACTGAGTGTCCTTGTGGGAAGTTGTCGGGGCAGCAGAAATTCTTCCTCCCTCCCTCTCTTCTTTCCAGCAGGCAAGTAAGTGGCTGCTGCTGGGTGGAGGAGGAAATAAGTATTGTGGGACTGGCTGGGAAACTGTCATGGAACATTGTAAATGAGGATCATGTGACCACAGCAGCATCCCAGCAAATGCACCAGCTGCCAGTAGCACTGAACCAGCCACAGCTCCCCCAAATTTCACTTCCTCAGGAGTCCTGGGTCCCAGATTTTGAACACATTCTGTATGTTAGCCCATTTGAGGTACCTTGGTTCAAACTGTTACCCTATATTGCATCGTTTCGCCCAATTAAGGGTCATGTCAACCAGGTTTCTAATAATGTCTCTATCTCTATCTCTCTCACTATGTCTATTTCTATTTATTATTAGTTGACAAGACAATGAAAATAAAGGAACAAAACCTATTGTGCTAAAAATGCCCCCATGTGTAGGACATTTATGACCAACTAATGTTATATTTGCTACATAAAAATCTTACATAAATATTTTATATACTCTTGTTTAAGGGGCCAGAGGAATTCCTGGGAAATTCCACCACTTCCACTCGCGCGGGGGGGGGGGGCAATTCCATATAATTTCAAAATCAAACACTAAGGAATAAGAACAAAGAACAGAATGTGTTGCTCTGCAGATTGAAGCAATAAATTGAAAACAGTTCCCTTCCCACCGATAGCATTTTAGGAGTTTGCGAAAGTTGCTAAAAAGCCATGAAACTCAAATTGTCTGCATTTATAAAGCAAATGTTATTATGTGTGTCTTTGGCATAAACTTAAAAACAGGAACACTACAACAGATGGGTTCTTTGTTGCTTTGTTTTCCTTTTCATGTGGAAACCTGCAACAATAAATCCTGGCTGGAAATGTATGTCCGGGTGGACTTAAAGTATCGGCTATATTTGCATTACCTGAGGCTAAAATGCGATGGGAGGTATTTTGTGCTTTAGCACATTGTGGGAACTGATCGTCTTAACTTTACTCATATTATTGCTTTGTGGGTTGAAGGGGTAAAAGCATCTTATGCTACCATCGCAATTCTGTTGGCGTGCCAGAGTTTAAATTTTAGTGTATTATGCAAAAGTTAAAAAAAAAAACCATAAAAATAGCATGGGGAGCACTTGCCTATAAAGTCATCAAGAGTTGGACAAGATTAACTGGTTAAAAATAATGAAAAAATAAGCCATAGTAATGCAGGTTTTCTAAGAAGTGGCTGGGAATAATGCTTGCTTCTCACCCTCCTTCCGAATTACTTAGAGGGTACTTAGTGCTGTTGGAGACTTGAATTTAAGCAAAGACCCCAGTGAGAAGATGAGCCCCTGTGTCAAGGATGAAACTTGATTAAGGGAGGGAGGAGGTGTTACTTTCAAGTGGGTAGATGGAGAAACGAAACTTCTTTGATTCAGCTGCAGACCATGGGAGCCTGAAGCCTTGTCAAGGACACCAGAACAGGTGTGGATTTGAAGCGGACGGTTCCCATAACAAAGTGGACTTGTTGATATGGATTACATAAGACGTTGGGGGTTTGGCTGGGAAAACTATTGTTTAAGTCTATGAACTGGTGTTGGGAACCTCAGAGTTAGTTTTGCTTTGACATAACCAAGCTGTGTATTCAATAAATAGTAAGATTTTCAGAATGTGAATGAACCTGGAGTTTTATTTGGATTCTTGAGCTGGATGTTGACACCCTGTCCATGAGCAGAGTGTGAAAGAAAATACAGGTAGTCCTCGACTTACGACCATAATTGAGCCCAATAGTTTTGTTGCTAAGTGAGACATTTGTTTTGTCTCATTTGCCCCATTTTACGACTTTTCTTGCCACAGTTGTTAAGTGAATCGCTAAAGTTGTTATGTTAGGAACATAACAATGGCCGCCCCATTGACTTTGCTTGTCAGAAGGTCAAAAAAGGGGGTCACATGACCCCCGGGACATTGCAACCATCATAAATATGAGTCAGCTGCCGAGCATCTGAATTTTGATGCTGTCTCGGTTCTTATTTAATGTCAATCTCTCTTCTCTGAAAAGTTTTTCATGACAGGAAGATTGTAGAATGTTTTCCTTTGGATTATATCTGATTGGTGATTACTGTGACTAGCTGCAGACTCCGTATTAATTCAAAGACTAAGCCACATGACATCTTATGCTTTAAAGCCCTACCTAATTAAGGCTCTTGTTAAGGAACATATTAGGATAAATTCAGGTAAGGTGTTTGTTCAACACTAGTTTGAAAAGCGTTCTGGGTTTAATCTCAGCAAGACTGATACATCTGGTTGTTGCATTCTTGCTCATGGAAGAAATTATATTATAAAATACGAACGCGAACCAGCATTACTTTAAAACAGACCAGCCTTGATTATAAGCGAATCTCCCATAATTGAATTTTTAAAATAGGGATGCATATTTTTCTTTTTCTTCTGACCAAGGGCCAAAGTGGACTGTTATGTAGAAAATTAAGGAGAGGTGGGACCAAGACAAGGGAGTAGGGGGGGGGGGTTAGGGCAAAATCTGGTGTAATTTACTGTGCAGGTAAATGAAGTTAAAATTAAATTAGTTGAATACAGTCCATGCAACAACTCCTTATATTCACTTTCTTTTATAACTTTAAACATTACAGTTGGTGGTGCTCAAACTTTTGAGGGCTAGATGAAGTTGTGGAATTCTAGAATACTGACAAAACAATTTCATCCAGTACCATTTTGTTCGCATTGAGCCCATCAGGATCGAACTCCAGACTGTGGGCAAAGTTAGCCTGCAATACTGCATTCTAACTGCGGTGCCACCTCAGCTCCGTGGGTTACATATCAGTGTGTTATATAAACCATGGTTCAACTGTGGTTCAGGATAGTAAGGGAATCATCCCCACAATTCTTCAATTGCTTCACATTCTGTGTGGGTTTCACTGCTTTGATAAACTGGTATCTTGTGCAAACTTGAGTAACTTTCTGCTCATTCTCAATTCTTTGGGGGGGAGAAGTTTTGTATTTTTTTTCTTTACCCTGAAAATATATAATATACTCTGGATTGTTCTCACCAAATTGGCTTGCATTCCCAAATGATTTTAAAGTTAATGAAGCAAAAGTTGCAGAGGGAAGGATTTTATTCCCCCTTCAGCAAGGTTTGATCTTCATATATATTTAGTTTCATGTTTGGGCAAAACCTTTGTTAAAGCCAGCTGAATCATCACAATCCAGTGCGATGATTTTTCATTTCTATAGCACTCTTGAATAGAATGGATGTTAAATAAAGTTGAGATTCTAGGAAAGAAAAAGAAAGAAAAGAAAAGAAAAAGCAAGAAAAAGTATTAAAAACAGGACCCGTAGACTGGACCTTGTGACCATAATATGTAGGGAGAGACCATGTTGCATTCCAAAACCCATCTGCCCCAGCCAACTTATTCTATGGTCAAGAAGTTCTAGAGTTCTGTAAGAAGAAAATTGTAAAAGCAAATTTCAATTGTTTAGTACTTCAGTGAAAGGAAATTTGGTTCAATAATTATTTCAAGAGAGAGAATAATCTCAATAAATTTCCAGAGGGGAATGAGAATCCTGAATTATGGTATTATTTTCCTTTTTAGCAGCATTTGTCTATGCTTGGGTTTTCTGAATTTTTGCTCATTTTTTCTCATGGAATGTTTTCAGAGCTTATTATGAGCTTTGTTGATATCCAAAGGGAATTTAAGTGAAGATTGATATCAAAGTTGGGTGCTTGTTTCATTCGTTCATAACCAAGCTAATGTAACAGGGAATGTGTAAGAAGACCAAATTGTCATCTGATATTGGTTTTACCATCTTTAGCTGCAATGATATCATTGTTATTTAGTCCCTTTTATTGCTCCTATTGGATTCAAATTCTGGCTCATTTCTCCATGGTAAACTGCCTTAAATTCTGTAAAATATGAGTTTTCTTGGTGACGCATTGATTTTGTTACAACTTTGGAACATCTTCAATGTCTCAATTTTTCTCTGTTTCAGGATTTTGTTTCTTCCTATGGGTGATATCCCATGGGAACATTTAGAAATGGCTTTGTAACTTTTTCCAGGATGGTAGGTCTCAAGGACTCCTTTATGGAGCTTTTTGGAAATTTGTTTTGAGCTCGTTTCTGTGTAGCGACACCGTCATTGTGATGAAGAACAACACTACAGTATTTGTGAGATCTATCTAAGGACAGGGTTGGATCTAACCAGATTTATATTTCAAGATGGCTAAGGAATAGATGAGAATGTCTTATTATTGGACAATCTTCTACCCAGCTATTTACAGCCTCCTTGTGGAACCTGAAAAATGTGGAGAAATTAACCAGCTTCTCTGACTACAAACTGAGTTGAAGATACTAATAGCCTTTTTGTGATCAATCCAAGATAGCAAATTATAGCCAATTTAAGATAGGAATTATAGTCAATTCAAGATAGATAAGATAACCTTTATTGTCATTTTTTTACTGTGGGCACAACAACACACATCAAAAATGAAATTTAGTTGCCCGCTCTCAAAGTGAACACATACATGAACACACACCTAAACATACTATATACAACGTAGGAATTATACCCAATATTTTCTACAGCCCCAAAGATGCTTTTCCAAAGGGCAACTGGACTTCGTTTTTGGTTGAAGACACTTTGCTTCTCATCCAAGAAGCTTCTTCAGTTCTGACTGAATGGTGGAGAATGGAAAGATTCATATTCCTTGCAGCCATCTGGGCTGTTAGCACTCTTTCTGAGAGTCGTTGGGGCCACTTGGAAGTTTATCTGTGTTCTCAGGGACATCTGAAGAGCGCAAATCAGTGTGGAACCTTCTTAGAACTACTGAAAGGAGACAGATGACTGCAAGGAGTATAAAGCAAAAACAAAGTCCAGTTGTCTTTTGAAAAAGCACTTTGGGACAACCATGAACTGGATGACTGAGAATCTCCATAGACGCCACAGCCCCTTTATAAGACATGGTTTGAGATGGAGAAGGCATAGTATAGCCTTTCTTAACCTAATGCTCATAGATACTTTGATTCTACAATCCTCATAGTTCCCAGCTAGTATCTTATCTTTGCTCATAAGTGCAAACATATTGCTTCTCAGTAGGCAAAGAGCAGAAAGAGACACAAGACTTTCTCTGGGCAAAGACGGAGATCAATTTCTAATAGTGTGCCATTAAAAAAAAGCAGTAAAAGTCAAGAGTTGTGTTATCTATTCCAATCTCACTAAACTTTTCTACTTATTGATGATAGGGGATAGTCTGGAAGAGGTAAACCTTAGAGGTGGGGAAGTCTTCCCGGAATCCTCCTTAAAATAGTTGGCTTTTTTATTATTTTCAGGTTAGAATGCCAATAATAACTAGCTCTGTGTTTTTATTGCAAAGAACTACAAGTTTACATTTCAGACTTTTGAATACATTCCAGATGAGTACCGTGACCAAGGGAATAAAAATACAATCAGTGTCTCTTCCATTACACCATCCCCAAAAGAATTCTAAGCTGACCTTAGGGGGTTTAAAAATTGGCTGTGTCTGGGATGCGGTGAGAAATTCCAGATCTATAGTATAGACTGGAAGGTTGCAAAAGCATACCAGAAGAAGACCAAAGTGGACAATTTGTTTTTTTGTTGCCAAGAAAATTATAAGTCCAGTTTAGTTTGAAGGAGATTGCAAGTAAAAATAGTGAGGCATAGAAAAACGAGCTATAGGCAGTTGGGGAATCTCTCTTGCAGAATGAAGTATCTTGACATGCTGTTAAAATCCTGATTTTGACTGATACACACACTCACTCTCTCTCCCCTTCCCTCCCAGCACTGATGAAGCTCTTGAAAAGATGAAACACAATGCCCCAGATAAAACAATAAAGCTGGTCACAGGAAAGTATATATTCCTCAAGGAAGAGAGCCCTCCAGAAATCAGGAATTACAATAAAGGAACAAAGTACATTTTTAAGAATATTAAAATCAAGGAACTGAACAAAGGCTCTAATAGCTAAGTAGGCATGTTGCTTATCAAAGATATCCGTAACATGACATATTCCCACACTAGATGCTCTAATTTTTCACTGACAGAAACATATTGTCTAGTGTCAGCCCAACCAGGTAGACGAGACCAAGAAATCTCCACTAAGAAAAGTTAAAACTACAGGCAGTCCCTGACTTACGACCACATTTGAGCCCAAAATTGATGTTGTTAAGTGAAAGAGTTAAGTGAGTTTTGCCCCACTGTATGACCTTTCTTGCCACAGTTGTTAAGTGAATCATTGCAGTTGTTAAATTAGTAACACGGTTGTTGAGTGGATCTGGCTTCCCCATTGACTTTGCTTGTCAGAAGGACACGTGACCCCAGAACACTGCAACCGTCATAAATATGAGTCAGTGGCCAAGTGTCTGAATTTTGATCATGTGACCAATTGCAGTGATTCACGTAGCAACTATGGTAAGAAAAGTCGTAAAATGGAGCAACACTTACTTAGCAACTTGTCTTCTTAGCAACAGAATTTTGGGCTCAATTATGGTCGTTGAGGACTACCTGTAAAACTAAAGGAAGGGAGATGTGCATTCAGACTGGGAAGATTCTGTTACTGTAGCCTTACAATAAAGATAGCGTTAGTATTCCTGATTTGTGCTTTTTGTCTGGATTTCTTTGAGGTGCTGATCCATCCTTCTTATATTCTTCATCTAGTGACACTTGTCAGTTCCTTGTCAATATACAATATATTAGGTTCCCCCATCTTGAGAAAAACAACCAACTTTTGCAGCTTCCTAGAAAATTGTGTGATGCTTAACCCGTTGATATGAGACTCATCCTGTTCACAAGGCAAGCATTTCAGCCAATATGTTCACAGAATTGCCTCCACAGAAAGACCTGGTTCATACATTCTGCTAAACCATAGTTTTATTTAATCGTGGATTGTTAACACAATTGATTTGGTTCATACAGTACACTAAATTCAAAACCACGTTCCAAAATCATTTCTGAATGAGTATGCTGAATCGAGTGAGCTAAGCAACAGACAACTTCAAATTTATTTAGAAATAAAACAGGCTTAGCTGAATAAGCCAAATACTTATTCTTGGTGAGGCTTTTGGAAGTTCTGTGGAGCAGATCAGCGTAGGTTTGATTTAGAATGAAAGTAGCATACTATATCAACAAGACCTACTATATCTTCCTTGGGTTTCGCCAAATTGTTCAGCAACAAGAGCAAAGCTGTATAATTAAGACTGCAAGGATAAATTAACCCTTTGTTAATGGCTGGGTCTTGCAAAACGTTGATTCACAATGTGCTTTATTTGTTTTGGACTTGGCATGATACGATAAAATGGCTTGTTCAGTCAACCAAGATCAAAACAAACTATAGATCAGCATAAGAGATGAACCTAGCCAATTTGTCATGCTTGGCCTTGTTCACCTTGATGTGCCAACCCAAATAATTCATTGATTCTCACTTTTAGATACCCACGCTAAATCTCTGCATATCAGGTGACAGTAATATCGAGATCAAAGAGGAAGAGAGCTGTTGCTTTCTCCAGCAAATATAAAATATTATTCAATGTTAGACTGGTTTTTGCATGTCAGTGGCATGAGGTTTAACATTCGCACATCTCCTTCCTTCTAGCCACCTAACTCACAAACCCAACTCTGTGTAAGGTAGAACCCATGCCTGAAAGCTTACAGGATACATTTCCAGCTTGCTAAAAACCAGATTCACATATGGTACTCCTTAGATGTCAAAACAAATGCTCAGTTAGAAGCAAATTAAGCTTCCCTGTCAAATTCTCACAGAAATGCAACAGCCAGGAAGTAAGAAGCACATTGGTTTCAGTAACATAAAACATAGAATAATAGAATAGGAAGGGATCTCGGAGGTCTTTTAGTTAGTCCAACCTTCTGGTCAAGCTGGAGACACTATATAATTTCAGACAAATGGTTGTCTGGTCTCTTTTTGAAATCCTTCAGTGATGGAGCACCCACAATTTCTCAAGGCAAGTTATTCGATTGGTTAATTTATCCTCAGTTCTAGGTTCCTCCTCTCCTTGGTTAGTTTCCAACCATTGTTTCTTCTCCTGCCTATTGGTGCTTTGGAAAATAGTTTGACCCCCTTGACTTTGTAGGAACGCCTCAAATATTGGAACAGTGCTATCATGTCCCCCCTAGTCCTTCTTTTCATTAGATATACCCAATTTCTATAACCGTTCTTCATACATTATAGCCTCCAGCCCCCTAATCATTTTAGTTGCTCTTCTCTGCACTCTTTCCAGAGTCTCAACATCTTTTTTATATTGTGGTGACCAGAACTGGGTGCAGTATTCCAAGCATGATCTAACTAAGGCTTTGTAACGTGGTACTAGAAGTTCACGTGATCTTGATTCTGTCCCTGTATTAATGCAGCCTAGATTGCATTGGCTTTTTTGGCTGCTGCCACACACTGTTGACTCATATTTCACTGATTGTCCACTGGGACTCCAAGACCCCTCTTGCAGTTACTGGAATTGAGCCAAGTTTCACTTAGTCTATACCTATACAGTTGATTTTTCTAACCTAAAGTATATAGCCTTACTTTTATCTACGTTGATTTTCATTTTCTTAGATGGCGCCCATTGTTCAAGTCTGTCAAGATCTTTTTGGATCTTGAGCTGGTCTTCTGGGGTGTTGGCTATTCCTGCCAGCTTAGTGTTGTCTGCAAATTTGATGAGTTCCCCTTCAATTCCCGCCTCTAGTAAGGTAGTTCTAAGTCTAGTCTGGGGTAATACAGAATTTTGGAAACGGTAAGAGGAATTTCCTAAGCTTGTTTATAGTAAGTTCATTAATTCAGAGTATCTTTGAATTATCTGAAATGCTTTTTCCTGGATTTCTTGCCATCTGGGCTAAGTTACTTTTTCAGACAAGAGCTGTCAACTGATTCATCTTCTTTCTGTTTATTGCTTATGGCTATTCTCTCTTCCCTTCCTTTCCTTTCTTTTCCCAACCTCTCTTGTATTACTAATGCCATCCCTGGCTAATATATTTCCCCAACTTATGTAGCATTTAAATAGGCAGCATTATTTTTCAACAATTGCCTAGTAAATCCAGAGGAAACACTGTCATCGACTGGAACCATTTTTAAAAAACAATCTTCGGTGTTACGGATGCCAGAAATTTGTGAGTCTCATTAAAATCCCCAGCTGTAATTATTTTCCCCCTCAGAATTTTAAAGAGTCTGTGGCAAAGAGGAAAAACATGATGATGTACGGAGGAAAGGGATGAAATATTTATTTGCTTTTATGGTCCATGATCTAAATTGTACAAATATAGTTAATAGAAGCATCATCGGTTGTATTTAAAAACATGTATGCATTTTATTTCATCTAAAATAGGCAATGAATAAGCACTGCAAAGCCATAGTTAAACATTTGCTCATTGCTAATGTAAATAATTAATAAGAATTAAGGGTGGGAATGGAAGATCTGTTTTTTTTCCCAGTTTAAGAATTGGACGGCAGAAATTGGGACTGGAAAAACTAAGGGCTTGTAAGTCAATAACACTATTCAAAAATAGTTGCAAGCCTTTACCTGAAATGACCCCCCTCCTTTTCCCAATAAAGGAAACACTAAGGGACAATAAATATTTATTTATTGATAAATCAATGTTGATGTACCTGAGTTGATAAACTGAGAAGAATGGAGCAAAGGATGTTGATTAATTTGTTTGTTTAAATTAATTGCCTTTCCACTAAGTTTTCGTCAACTTGAGTAACAGCAATAAAACACAAAATAAAATGATGCGGTAACAACGCATCAATGAAATCAACACCACCACCCATGAAAATAACCACCATAACTATAATTCATTGCAGGATACTTATAACAGTGGACACAAGTCAACTGTTGGAGGTCTCTTTAAAAATATAAATGTTGGCAGAAGATTGTCAAGGGAGGGACGGACTCTTTTGGAAGACTTTTCTAGAAAGTCTTCTCCATGTTCACATATTTGTGTGTGTGTGTGTGTGTGTGTGTTGGATTTTTAAGAATGCCACGCATCTGTAATATCATCTGTTACGCACCATGGCTGAACTACCCTACTGCATAAATCCAGGATAGTTTGTTTGCCTTATCAGCTCTATGTGAGCCAACCTATTATGTTCCATAGTTTATGGCTGAATATTATATGGGGATACATCTAAATCCTGACATGTTCAAAGAAATCCATGTGTACCAAATTGTATGTTTTGCATTATGTGAGGTGAACATATGGGCATCCAGTACAAGCTATAATTAATGTCACCTATGTGATGATGTCATTGCACAAATGATACAAATAGTTTACTTTTGATATTATAATGCATGCAATATCAGCTACAAACTCTGTAAGTAAGCTGTTGAGGATGCTTTTTTTTTTCTTTACCAAAATCAGAGGGACCCATGAATGCTTTGTGAAAATGTTCACTTGCCAAATGTTCCTTACATTTCCATTTGTAAAAACTACTCAGAAACAACAGAAAGCACAGGTGTAATAAACTTAATTTCAATAACAGGTTCAGCAACTCAGAGGTTGGACCTCCTTAATCCTTTTACAACAGGAGGATAGTTATTGTGTGCATTTAGCCTCTAACAAGAAAAAAAGGAATGCATGTGCCCTTTTGGGAAGCTTAAACCGAAGCTTAAAATTGCATTCAAATGATTTTGACTAGAATTGTAACTGAAGGCTCGGGGGTGGGGGAAAAGCAGTTTCTTGTGGGATAATTTTTAGAGACTTTATTTTATTAAAGTTGTGCCATGCAGAATGTTATTTGGTTCAGGAACATTTCAATCTTATTGTGTGCAATATAGATAACCTATGGAATTCCTCCCTCCCTCCCTCCCTCCCTCCCTTCCTTCCTTCCTTCCTTCCTTCCTTCCTTCCTTCCTTCCATCATTTTTGCTTAACCTCTTTTCTTCCTTTCTCTCCCTTGCCCTTCCTTCTTTCCTTCCTTCCTTCCTTCCTTCCTTCCTTCCTTCCTTCCTTCCTTCCTTCCTTCCTTCCTTCCTTCCTTCCTGGTACTCTCATTAAAGCTGGTCCAAGAATACATAAACCTTCAAGATAATGAATAAGTTAAAATCATATAATCAATGGATCAAGGGTGGAAGAAAGACTTTAAATGACTAACAACTATAAGACATTAGTGAACAGCAATAAAAAAAACTACAATGTAGAGTTATTTTGTCAGTTAGAATTTGAATGAGTTAATAAAAATACAGTCTACTTTTAGCTTATAGCTTTGGAGTATCGCTAGCCATTGCTAGTTCTGAGCCAGGAATATGCCATGTTTGGATGGTTAGGAGTTGTGATCTCGCTATCGGAGATTTTTTTTATTTATCATATTTAAGAACCGCTCATCTCCCTCATGGTGGGATCTGGTCTTTGTACAATAAAATGAGCAAAGCTATGATATCCTTGGAAGTGTTTGGGCTGATTAAAGGGTTAAAGCAAGCAGGAAGCCTCTGGAAAGCAAACTGATCCCATATGTATGTATGCACACACATCACCTCCAGCTTTCCCAAAACAGGCTGAAGTCATATCACTGAAATTTCTCCATGTTGCTATGTTTTGACAGCTTGTCTTGAGCCTACCGGGGCTCATTGGTGACAGGTTGCTGTCCATGGTACTAAACTAAAAACAATCAAACCATATTAGGACAATGCACATCGTGTGACCCACTTTTGAGAGTGGTTGTTGGAGACCTAAGAAGTTTAATAAGTAAGTGATTGTTTACTATTCTATACACACATAACTAGGAAGTCCCGCTGAACTCAATCTGAATTCTGACCTAAGCAAACAGAGACAGAATTTCACTACAGTATTATTTTCCCCCTGAATTTATCTTAGCCTAGCCTCCTAACACTTCCTCCTCCTTTTCATCGCACCAATTGCTTTTTTGTTTTTGCAATACCCTAACAACTCAACTATAATGCACTTAATATTGGAAACCTACAAGTCTGAATACAATTAACCAAACAGTAGACAAGGATCACTGGGACTGAAATTAGAATAGACCCTTGGAAATCATAGCAAATTGAACATGGAATCTTGGATGTCCCTAACTTTAGTCCAACATTTTAATTACTACGATGGTGCTTTGGTATTCAACTGCTTTGAAACTCATCAAATTTGGTACTCAGTGCAGTTTGATGCAAACATTTTGTCCCGGTACTTATCGTTTGTTTGGTACTCAGTGCACAAGCTACAACTTGTTGGTGGTGGCTGCCTTGTGACTCACTATGTTATTCCTTATGGGAAAAATATGTTTGGTACTTATCGTTTGTGGTACTCATTGTGCCTCCCAGAACCAATTAACAATGCATACCATATATTAATGCAGAAAATTCTTAAAGTGAACATAAAGATTAAGCCAGAAACTTTCCTTCTGGGCCTAATGGAAAGAGAACTAGAAAAAAAATTGGAACTCTGATTTTATATATGGTGATGGCAGCAAGATTGCTCTATGCACAAAAGGATGCCTCGATTCCTACCATGGATGAATGATTACAAAAGCTGGTGGAATTAGCAGAGATGGCTAAATTGACTGTTTTGATAAAAGAAAAGAACATAAGCACTTTGGTTTCTACTTGGAAACCACTTTTGGACTTTGTGCTTGAGGTGGAAAAAAATGATATCGTGATTTTGGGTTTTACCGATTAGACTGATTTGCCAATACAGAAATGGCTAGTGCAGGGGTAGGCAACCTTGGCTCTTTTATGACTCGTAGACTTCAACTCCCAGAATTCCTCAGCCAGCATGGGGGAAATATGGCCCCTTTATGACTTGCGGACTTCAACTCCCAGAATTCCTCAGCCAGCATGGGGGAACTATGGCCCCCTCATGACCTGTGGACTTCAACTCCCAGGATTCCTGAGCCAGCATGGCTGAGCTTGGAAACCTCTCCCTTTCCCCTCAGCATGGCTGGCTGAGGAATTCTGGGAGTTGAAGTCCACGAGTCATAAAAGAGCCAAGGTTGCCTACCCCTGGGCTAGTGCGTACTGCTAGAGAAATGTAAAAAGTTGAGATTTGATTTTAATGTCTGATTTTACTGCAACAGAGAGAGTCAGAAGTCAATGCTGTTTGTTTCTTCCCCTCCCTTTCTTCATACCTTTTTTTGTTTTCCCTTTTTCTACTGTTGTCCCTTACTACTTACTTTTGTATTTTCACATTTTATGTTATAATAAATGAATAAAACTAAATAAACAACAATGCATACCAAGGTACTACTGTACAACACCCGGATTTAATTTGATTTGATTTTTCTTAAGCAGGCCTGTTTAAGACCAAGATGCCAGAAACCATTATAATTAAGCCCTTGCCATCTAAATCTATAAAGGAGAAACTGCAGGCTGCAAAAGAATGTTCTTGGTTACTCCTCTGGCGCACTTAATGCATTTCCCCAGGGGCTTTTCCAAGTTGAGGTGGCGTTCTCCTTCCTATAATAACTGCTTGTATACAAAGTGCGGCGGACATATAAAAAAGTATATATCAAACAAATTAGATATATGCCAGAAAGCTATAAATAATGAATTAAATATTGGTGCACTCATAAATATTGCATGGAAGAGCAAGAGGTTCTGAAAGAACTCTTCCCTTATGAGTTCTTACTCAAACCACTGGGGCATCTTGTTGCTGAGGAGACTGAATTATACATTTCTAGATGTATAATTAGTTCTACTGTCAAGCTTTTAAATTTATCTTGGAATACAGCATTTTAAATTGAACGAGGAATTGCCTTTAAAAGTATTGCATTCATCTAGTGCCTGTTTATTTATTAACTGTCTCAGGAAGACGTTAGTGAATTCTTCGGCTTTTTGCTTTGCTTTTTTCCTTCTGTTTTTAACCGAGGTATCTAATTGTTCTGTTACTTTTGTAAGATTTCCACTGAGGACGGTTGATTTAGTACTAAAACTGCAACCTTATAGCCTTAGGAAAATGTTTCAGCAGTCCCAAAACCCCGCAGGGAAGAAGCGAAGATAGAAAGATGCTTGCGGTTCTCCCAGTTTGGGTTTTTCTGGGTTTCGCTCCAGTTGCAAATAAGGTTGGGATGAAACAGGGGCATCCAAAACCTGTCAGATAGGAATCAAATTCTGTTTTGAAACACTTCGTTCCAAGGCCGAAACCTTTCCTGAATGAGAGGAGCAACTTTATTTTTTGAATGTGAAACAGTTGTTTTGTATTTAAATCAGGATGCTTCAAATTGAAAGAGTTTTATACACCATTATCAGGAAATAAATGTGGACCAGCTCTCAAACTGATGCACCTTATTAGTGGTATTTGGAAATCTGGAAGAAGGTGAGGAGATTTGTGGATCTTTTGGATTTTCGGTCTTTCCCCATTATCTTCAGCATAATTGATCAAATACTCCTTTTGCCACCTTTAGTATTGGGATGTAGTGACAACAGCATGACCGATCTTGAAGCTGTCAACAAGCTTGGAAGAATTCAGTACTGGAATTCAATACTGGAATACTGAGGAAGGCCAGGGATAGGTCTTGGACCTTCTATCCCCTTCCCTTCTTTCACTTCTCCTTCACTTTCTTTCTTTCTTTCTTTCTTTCTTTCTTTCTTTCTTTCTTTCTTTCTTTCTTTCTTTCTTTCTTTCTTTCTTTCTTTCTTTTTTTCTTTCTTTCTTTCTCTCTTTCTCTTTCCTTCCTTCCTTCCTTCCTTTCTTTTCTTTCCTTCCTTCCTTCCTTCCTTCCTCCCTCTTTTCCATCCATCCATCCATCCATCCATCCATCTTCTCCTTATTAGTCTACCTTAATTCAAATTATTTATGTTCATGCTACAGAATTTCTAAACTGTACACTTACCTGAACATTTCCTTTGTCAGGGTATTCTGAATGTCCTTTTAGACTATATTAGGTATCTTGAGGATTTTTTTCTCTCCCTTAGGACTGAAGTACATAATGCCAGAGATCTGTGATAAGGTTCTTATTTTTTTTTTTTTAAAAAAAAAAACTAAAGCAGCAACTATAGGATTCAGGTGACAACAGAACCAAGATGCTTGGGAAAGCTATTTAAATCGCATCACACAATGCTAGACAGAGAGAAATGCAAGGATGCTATGACTGGGTTTGCACAAAATGCTAAAATGCAGCTGGGTAAATTTATGAGTCAACATGTTTTAGAGACTCAACCATTCTGTTCATGCATTATTCTCTTTCTCTAGCATTGTGTTAACCTATTATGTAAACCAGGTGATCCTGACGTCTTAACTGGAACTCCACACTGGCTCTTTGGCCCACATAGCCATTGACAAGAGCTGTAAAGTTTGTCCTTTCTGAAAAGCATTGTGGAAAAAGATTGCTGCACTCCTTTTAGCTGCTAGAATGCAATTGTGGTTTATATGTTTTGTGTTTCTTAGAGCTAAAATAGAAGAAGATGCTTCTTCTTGTTGTTCTTTCACCAAGGGAGAAATCTCCATTTCTTTTAACAATCCCAGGATTTGAGTAATCTGGAAAAAGAATGCAAAATTGTTGCTGTTGTTGTCGTTGTTGTTTTAAATATTCTTCTACTTGTTAAGGAATTCGTTTATCTTTTAAATATTACTCATTTATTGAACATATTTTGACCTGCTTTCGCCCCTAAAGACAGAAAAACGAGAATGTAATAACATAAGCTATTCAAGCAATACATTAAAGGAACGAGCAGCAACATTGCCACAATAAACAGCCACAGTTGCAAACATTATTAGGAGAGAGTGTTATATGACCCAGCGGAAGATTACTTGAGCACCTGATCCTGCAGATTCTAGGAGATTTAGGATCTGATGAACGCCAGGTCACCCCACTTCGGCAAGCCTTACCATTATCTGCAGACTTCAGCTTTGAAGATGAATCTGCCATAACGTCTTTTGTCCCTTAGCCACGCAGGAAGCAGGAGCTGTGAGGCTGCAGAGAGGTACACAACAAAAGAGAAGAAAGCTGCAGAATTGACAGCACCCTCTATAACCTTGCAGTGATAAAACCAAATGAAATCTGCAAGGGAGACTAAAGAGGTAGCTTGAGAACTCAATACAGAAACAGGCCTCTTTTCTAAAAGAAAAGTTCTGGAAAATTGAAAAGCACCTTTTTAGCAGCATCGCTGCTAAACTGGGTCCATCCAGGCTGCTAATTTTCCTTCTGCTAAACCATGGTTCATTAAATAAGGTAGTCCTCGACTTACAATGGTTCATTTAGTGCCCGTTCAAAGTTACAATGGTTCTGTAAAAAAGTGAGTTATGACTGGTTTTCACACTGACTTTGCAACGTCCCCATAGGTCACGTGATCAAAATTCAGACGCTTGACAACTGAGTCATGTTTATGACTGTCGCAGTGTCTTGGGGTCATGTGATCCCCTTTTGCGACTTTCTGACGAGCAAAGTCCATGGGGGAAGCCAGATTCACTTAACAACCGTGTTACTAACTTAACAGCTGCAGTGATTCCCTGAACAACTGTGGCAAGGAAGGTCGTAAAATGAGGCAAAACTCAGTTAACAAATGTCTCACTTAGCAACAGAGATGTTGGGCTCAATTGTGGCCGTAAGTCGAGGACCACCTATATATCACAAGAGTTTGGGGTTGCAGACAGACCAAGCCAAAACCAAACCAATCACATTATGTAAAGGATTGTTGAACAGGATTGCAATTTCAACACGGAATTAAGAAAAAAACAAAAGAAACTGCTAGGATGAATTTACAGATCCCTTTGTTTCAAAAACCAGCTCAAGCCAAGGCAGATGTAGGAAAGTTTACTGCACAGGCAAAGCTTTTAGCAATGTGTGATGGAAGAGAAAGAGAGTGAGGAGGGAATATCATGTCCCAATGGTGTGAATATAGAGGTGCCAAAAGTGCATTAGAATGCGTCCACTTTTGTTTAGGAAGTAGAGAGAAGAGTGTACACTAACAGCGATGCAAAAAGAATAAGAAACTATTATAAGAAAGAGGATGGAATAAGAATAAAGATGGAAACTAACCAAGGAGAGAAGCAACCTAGAACTAAGGAGAAATTTTCTGATAGTTAGAACAATTAACCAGTGGAACAACCTGCCTCCAGAAGCTGTGAATGCTCCAACACTGGAAGTTTTTAAGAAGAGACTGGACAGCCATTTGTCTGAAATGGTATAGGGTCTCCTGTCTGAGCAGGAGGTTGGACTAGAAGACCTCCAAGGTCCCTTCCAACTCTGTTATTTTGTTATTCTGTTAAGAAGTAATTTACCAAATGATGGTGGATGGAATGATTTGGGGATGGGGAAACATGAATCTGAGAAAAGAGACTTATTATTTCTCTTTACTGGCCTGGAATAAAGAGTCCCATTGGAGCCCCTGCATTAGCATCTTTGAGCCATTGACAACGGGCTTCAGAAGGTGCTTCAGCACTCATAATAGCAAACTTGGGGTTTACATTCTCTGAAATAGAAAGGGGCCAAGCCAGGAGATTTGAGTGACTTTACCAAACCTAGGATGAAATCTGTTTTGCAATTGCTGAAAAGCTTATTATGTTTTGTTTCTGTGAATGAGAGTTCTTTATTACCCCTACATTTTATTCAAGGTGCTTAGGAATTTCTTTTCTGTTTAACTTAGTAAGGCTCCAATAAAGGAGAATATTTGTAGCTCAGGGTTGAAATGAGGGGTCCTTGGTGCTTTTTTCTTGCAGACATTTCATCTAGTTCATAATCAGTACTAGAAAGGAGTGGGGTTTGTGGAGAGGAGGAGGAGGAGGAGGAGGAGGAGGAGGAGGAGGAGAATGACGATGACGACTGTGGGGGTCCTTGGTGTTTTCTAAGCTTGGTTGTTTTCTTGCAGACATTTCATTACCCAGACTAGGTAATATCATCAGTGTTCATGATGATAATGATGCACTGAAGTACTGATGATGTCACCTAGTATGATGTAATGAAATGTCTTCCAGAAAACAACCAAGCTCAGAGACACCAGTGACCCCTCATTGGTAAGATTCAACCAGTTGACTTAGTGGCAAATAAGGCTACATTATGGCTTGGCATGGATGTATGGAATCTATAGTGTTTTATTTCAACTCTTGAGATTTTTATCGCTCCTGGAAAGAAGATGCTTAGGAGAAATGCTTACCTATTCACATTGTGTTGCATGTGGCTGGTCGCATAATATCAGTTTACCCAAAGTAAGGATGTGTCAGTTCCTCTAGTTCTTGTCTCCATATATCCTACACAGAGTCCCCCAAATTAATGTTGCCTTTTATTGATTGATTGTTTTTCTGGGCATATTTCCACAGTTTCTAAGTGTTCACATTTTTATTGTATAAGGATGATTATGTGGAATTGAAAGGCATGCTGGAAATCGTTCTTTGTTTTAGAATACTGTACACTAGCTTCTCAACAGAAAATTTTAAACATTTAGATATAAATGCAAAGGGATATAATTAAAGAAGAAAGACAAGGGTGGTAGATAATTTGGTGGGTATAGAAAGAGTTTCTAGAAGGAAACTGCTATTCATTCACTAAGGAAATTTAAAGAATAAATAGAAGTAACACCCTAACTGCAGAAAAAAAAATATCACAGATTTGCTATCACTACATTTAGGTACTTTTGCACAAATGTTTTCTTTTCTCATCCTTTTAGCAAGTCCAACTAAAATGACTTTAGGAGGCTGAACCAGAAACTAACCGATCAATAAAAGGGAGTCTGTAGCTTAGAGTTGAACTATGGAGTCCTTGGTGCTCTCTGAGCTTGGTTGTTTTCCTGCACACATTTCATTACCCAACTAGGTAACATCATCAATGCTATAAGGGAGAGGGGTTTGCTCTCTGTTTATATACAGTAGTTTGCCCTGTCAGTGTTGGTGGAGGTATGGTTTTTTTTCCCTTGGAAGTTCCTTGATTAACTGTTGCTTACTGCTTGATTATTGGTCTGAATCAAAAGTTCCTTAGTTAGGGTGTTGTTTACTGCTTGATTGCTTATCTGGTGTTAATCCTAGTATTTATTCCTGCATATCTGGGTGTTGACCACTGGCAAGGAGGAGCTGTGGTCTTTTGTTTCCTTTTTTGTTTTTTTTATTGTCTTTTTTAAATGTTGTGTAAATGTTGTTTACCTCTATGTGCCTGTAGATGGCTGATTTGTCTGAGTTGCCAAGTTCCCTAGCATTTGGGGGGGGGGGGGCAAGAAACTTAATCAAAGAACTGTGAAAGAGAAAACAACACCTCCATCAACAGTGGCAGGGCAAACTACTGTATATAAAAAGGGAGCAACTCCACTCCCTTCTAACCCCGAAGATATTTCCTAGTTTGGTAACATCTGCAAACAACAACCAAGTTCAGAGGGCACCAAGGACTCTACTACGTGATCACTCTTTAACCTACTAAATTGTGCATAGCTGGACTGTGTGTTGCTTTATATCCAGGATCTCAGGAGAAGTTGTTAAAATGGCTTAACTTAATAATAAAGCTGGTTAAGTAAACCTGTGGTGCAATATAATTGTTGTTGCCCAGAGCATGATGGTATCGTTTGTTGGCTTATGGACTTTTCCCAGGTATGTTGAACCTAGGCAAAGCCAGGCATCATTGGAGAAGGGTTTTTAGGAATTTTAAAGAGTGAATTCCCCCCCCCAAAAGCAATATTAGAGGTCAAGACTCCAATTTTACACCTTAAGGCCCCTCCACCCCCAGTTCCCTAGGAAGGAGACTAGGATGCTTTCATTCTGGGGCTACTACAAAAAGATGGTTGTCTCAAAGGAGCTTTTTTTGCAAGAGGCAACTGGACTTTTGTTTTTCTCTGAAGACCTTTCGCTTCTCATCTAAGAAGCTTTCTTCAGCTCGGAGCTGGAGAATCTTCTTGGATGAGAAGCGAAAGGTCTTCAGAGAAAAACAAAGTCCAGTTGCCTCTTGCAAAAGCACCTTTGGGACAACCATGACCTGGATGATTGAGAATCTCCATGGACATTTTACAAAAAGATGGATGGATGGATGGATGGATGGATGGATGGATGGGATGGGGCATGGTAGAAGATAAATATCAAGAACATTGCAAAATGAATGTGAACGTTTCTCAGCGTAAACAGAAATGTATTAGTACCAAGGGAGGAGGGCGTAAAGAGTAACCAGAAAAGGGGACCCCCAAAAAGCAAAGCAAGGCCGCAGAGCCCCACTGCAACCGAGGCTCGGATCTCTGCCTTCCGCCTTCTCCTCCGAGAGCCCGAAAATCTCAGCCAAAGGCCGGAGGGGCCCTGCCAGCGCCTTCCCGCTCACTAATCGCGCCGCCGCCGCCGCTTTCCTCGCCTCAGGCCGGCAAGCTCAGCGGCTCCACGGCGGGACTCTGCTGGCGCCTTAAGCCTCGATCTCCAGCGCCCGCCCGCCCGCCTGCCTGCCTGCCTGCCGGGGGAAGAGCCGCTTCCCTGCCTCGGCTTGGGAGTCCGGCGGACCCGCGGCCGCTCAGGCGGAAAGAACCTGGACTGCCCCGCCGCTTCTGACGCCGCGGCCCCCGGGGAAGGCGAGCGGCAGCCGCCACCTGTTGCTCCCCCGGCCCGGCGCCTCCGCCCGACACCGCGAGGCTCCTGCCCTCGCCTCCCGGTCCGCAGCCCAGCCGGGGGTCTCGCTCGGAGCGCCGCTGCCTTCTCGGAGCGGGCCCTGAGGCCAGGGAAGGCCCCCCCCCTCCCCGGCTCCGCTCACTCCCTTCTGCCCCGTCCCCTCATCCCGCCACCCGCCCGCCGGCCGGGCTCTCCCGCGCCTCGCTCGGGGGCCACCTGCCCGGCGCCTGGCAAAGCAGGTGAAGGCGAAGCGGCGTCGGCCTCGGCACCGCGCATGCCCGCTCTCCCTCTCCCGGGCATGCTCATTAGCAGCCGCCGAGGCAAAAGGCGAGGAGCCGAGCGGTCGGCGCCGCTGCCGGGGGAAGCCAAGCAGTGGCCGCAGCGACGCCGGCGCGAGGCGCAGGCAGGGCTGAGGCGGCGGCGGCGGCGACTACGGCGGCTGCGCTCCTCAGCCTCTCCGGCGCTCGCAGCCCGCTTGGAGGGTTCCGCCGGCGCTTGGAGCCGGGCAGGGGCGGCGGGAGGGATGCGGGCGAGGTGCGGCAGCCGCCTTGGTCGCCTCCCCAGCGATGTGGATTTATCTTCGCCCTCGGCGTAGCGGCAGCGGCGGCGGCGGCGGCGGCAGGGCGCGCGCGATGGCTGGCCGGCGGACCCGCGCGGGGTGGAGGCGGCGCTGCTGCTGCTGCTGCTCCTCCAGCTGAAAGTTCCAGCGGACCGACAGGTAAGTTTGGCTCCGGCGGAGGATGGGAGGGTGGCGGCGCGCCCTTTTCCTCGGGTTGGGTTCCCACGACGCGCGAGGAACCCGCCGGCTGCCTTCGCGCCGCGCGCCGCGCGCCCCGCTTTGGCGAGCGGCGAGCTGCGTGTGGCTGGCGGAGCGCCCCGGGCGAACCCAGCCCCCTTCTTTGGCCGCTCGGCTCTTCGGTATCCAGGTGAAACGGGTCGTGTGAATCGCAGCCGGTCCTCTCCCCCCCCCCTTTTTTTTTTTTTTTTTGGCTTGAAGGAAAACCTGGAAACGAAGCTGGGAATCCGAAGTGCCCTGAGGAGGGCGAAGCGCTGGCAAAGTGACTCGGAAGGTCCTGTAAGCTGCATCCCCTACTTTTATGCCTGGGTATTGTCCCTTGTGTTTGTGGGTGATTCACACACGCGCGCACACACAGACGCACACGCACGCCCTGTGTCTGTAGCTCGGATGCGCGTGATGTAATCTTTCACGTGTAGCTGAAAGGAACGTTGGAACTGTATTATCGGCAGCAGAGGAGAGAATGTGATCTGAGTTTGTGAGGTAGGGTGGATTTATTTGATTCCGTATTGCTGAACCTGATAAATGTGCGTGTTGCTGAATGTTGTGGGTCAAATGGAGGCGTAAGCTGTGCGTTTGTCCGATTTCTAAGCGTGCTTATAAATAAAAACACTGTGTACCCACCCATCCACCCAGCCTTTAGGTAGTTTGATGGGGTGGCATTTTCGGATAGTAGGTGTGTATCTCTGCAGAGAGAATGTTTCCAAATATATGTTACTTCTGTGTTATTTACAGTTTGAAAAGCTTGGGGTTTTGTTTCCTGTTACAAAGGCTGGATACTTACATACACGTTCTTTTCAATATGTAACAGAAAGCTGAGAGAGATCAGCTTTTTGTTTTTCAGGATATTTCTACTCCGGGATTTGGTTAAGTAACACCCAGATCTGTATACAGATACTTAGCGTATGGAAATGTGCTTCAGCCAACTGTAAACATTTCCAGCCTATAGGTTCCCTTCCAGTTGCTTTATTTTCCTTTTGTGGTTCTGATAAGTGAATTATTTATTTTATTCTTATTCTTATTCTTGTTTGTTTATTAGAGGTTTTATTTATTTATTTATTTATTAGAGATTTATTTTATTTGGGGCTGTGTCCCTCTTGCCCAAGTATAGTGCCAAAGCATCCTCTTTTTAAAAATCATCTATCGTGCTGTTTCAAAACACCTCGAGGGCTTGCATTTAAATACCGGCAGTGTTTGCAGTGTGTTTTTAGACCTGCCCGTGTTGTAGGGCGGTTGAGGTATGAATTAGCTTAGTAAGTCCCAAGTCCATGGAGAAGTGAATTCAGGCTGACATATTTCGAACCATATTTACTTTATTGTGCTGAAGTGTGTTGCCACACAAGCAGCTTTCCAGCTGGCAGAATCAATGTGATAGATAGTTTTTGCTTCTTTAAATTTCAGCGGAGCTGGTAGGAAAGGAATAGATTTGTGACTTGCTTCCTGATAAAAGGGTAGCAATGGCAACCTATTTCTCATTCTTTCCAGCCCTTTCCAGAGTCAAAGGGAAGTAGAAATTATCTTCACAGTGACCCCTCCTTCTCTCACCTCCTTATAACCATCAGTGGCTACTTTCTACCTCTCTCAGAGATGAATTTTGCAGTTTTATCTTTTTCTAGCTGGTCCCGTTTCTTCATTTAGCATTTCAGGAAGTAATGTTTTTCCCCATCTTTAAATGCCTTTTAGCTTGGATTTTGCTGGATACTGGAGATGCATTAATTGGAAATGAATGGTAGTTTTCTCTGTTGTGATATGGTGATAACAGAAACTGTGTGGACGGCAACATTATATGTGCAGAGAAGGAATCAACGTTGCAGTTTGGCATCAGCAACAGAAATAGTTTTTGGTATTGATTTTTAAAGCTTTGTTGACTCTTACCACTCCTTTTATCAGGGATGGCTGCCTTTTTTGCCTCCCTTTGTTAGTCCAGCAAAAATCTGTGTTGCAAATGATCATTTCACATATCGCAATTTGTTATTAGAGGCAATTCTTGAGCTCTTGTATGAATCTTTTCTCTGTATTTTTCACTGGCAAGCCAGGGGAATTTTTTGTGTGAAAAAGGATTCAGCCATTGGGTGAAGAGGTGTTGGCTGTTTCTGGTTATTTTTTTCCCCCTCCTTTTGTCTCTCTGGAAATAACTCTAAATCCTTTCTGGATTTTGTTTTACTGAGTAATCTGATTATTGAGTTAAACACAGCATACAGTCTGCTTTCAAAGGAGTGCCTATGTATGCCGAGATTGGTGAACAAAACAGTGTATTAACCTCACATAGGAAGGTACATGCTTGTGAGTGAACCTACTAATAAATGATAATTCAGGTTTCCTGTGTAGCATCGAATATTTTTTCTGATGTTCAGTTTTGTGATCTCTGAATGATCTTAGGGGGATGAAATCTCTTCTAGGTGAACTACATGCTATCTTTTGCAGCTCTCTCGTAACGGCAATTTAATTTGCATGCACTTCTCCATATAATCTCTCCCACCTCATTAATAACAATTACTATATTTATGAGGGAAGTTCCAAGCATTAGCATAAAATGGGTGCAAAAAACATTCAGGGAGGGGAAATCTTAAAGCCATGTCTTTTCTTTCTTTCTTGCACTTGCTTATCTTTTTCAATACGTGGGAGATTTTATATTTGGGACTTTTTTTATTTTTGCATTTCCACCAGTTACTGCTAGATTATAGGAAAAGTAGTGACTAGTTATTAAGAGTCCTTTGCAAGCTTTCTGGGTTTAAGCATCACTGCATGTAGTGGCACTGCTTTCTGTTAATTCCATATTATTTCTATTTATTTATCTTTACCCTGTGTTTATTATTTTTATAATAAATAACTTAAGGTAGCAAACATACCTAATACTCCTTCTTCCCCACAACAACAATCCTATGAGGTGGGTTGGGCTGAAAGGCTGGCCCAAAGTCACCCAGCTGGCTTTCATGCCTAAGGCAGAATTAGAACTCACTGTCTCCTGGCTTCTAGCTTGGGGCCTTAGTCATATTTTTTTTTACCAGGCTTGCATCGAGGGAAATAAATGGAAATTTCAACTTTTATGAAGAATTAACCAGGGCATTCATCAGATTTTCATCAGATTTTAAATTAAACTTCCCACCAATGAAAGAGGAAGAGAAATGAGTTTATGATTCCTTAAATGATCAATACATTTGTACTAAAAAAAAAAAAAAGGTGTTAGCTTGCACAGTCTCCCCTTAAAAATAATGAACGAGAGAAAAGTTAATGGTGTTGGAACTTAGAGGGAAAAAGCTCCAGATTTGTTAAGTGCAGTCAACCCAGCAAAGAATTTTGCAGCAGGCTTAGCAAATAACGCACCCTATCATCCAAACGTCTGTATATCTTAAGGGCTTTGGTCTCTGTGGCACCTTGAGGTCCTTCATTATTTGTAGAGTTGGACTTGCCGGCTAATTAAAGACAGAAACACACACACACACCCCCACACACACAGAGAGACAATATTTGAAAGGTTCTGATTGTTAGATGTAGGCAACTTTCCCTCCCTTGGGAGGGAGAAAGATCTCAGATACTAAACCGTTGCAATTGCTCGTTTTGGCACTGTGTCCTGTGTATTTAAGAATACTATTTCTGTGCTTTTCTTCTGCAGGTTGTATTTGCATCCCTCTGACACACCTGGGATCGTTTGTGGTCTCCCCACCCCCCACCCCTTTTGCCATCCAGCTAGTAATTAGTGGAACAGATTGCACAGATATGCAAATGATTGGAGATATGATTTGTGTTTTGTCCTGGAGGCTGCTCTGTTTGTACAGCGGTGATACAGTTAACTGTGAAGTTGTTATAGACAACCTTTGAACACTCAGGGGGAAAAGAATCCATTTTGGAAAAAGGATTTTAATTGAGGCAGAATGACTGTCCTTCTGAAGGGTTTGCATCTTACTTGCTGTCTCTTTCTCCACCCAACCTTATGGTTTTCCAGGAAGAAGACTCATCATAAAGAGGAGATTCGTTTTCTTCCTGTAATATATCTACAGTCTTATTTCAGGATTAGTACTGCAGGAGATTTGGCTACTTGGACTTGATAGCCCTTTTTCGGTAACCAGTCCTGTGGGCATCTTTATAACGCTGTTAATATTTAATCAATATATGGCTTCTCGTCATACTTGCTTTCTGCACTCTTTAATGCTTGCATATGAAAACCGAGAGGCAAAGGGACAGCTGTATCTCTGATGGTCTTTGACAGGTTCTAATCCAGGGGTCTTCAAACTTGGCCCTTTGATGACTTGTGGACTTCAACTCCCAGAATTCCTCAGCCAGCGTGCCTGGCTGAGGAATTCTGGGAGTTGAAGTCCACAAGTCATCAAAGGGCCAAGTTTGAAGACCCCTGTTCTAATCTAAAGAGATGTGAGGAGCAGATTCATTGAGAGGAATGTATGGGGTGGGCAAACCAGATCCATTCTAGGGTTCTGAGTTGAATGACATTTCCTCATTGTTGGAGCTCCCAAAATTTGGGAGAGTGTGGGAAGATCTGGAATTGATGGGACGTACTGTGGCTTTGATGGTATGTGACCATCCCACCATCTAACAGGAGTCAGATGCTTGAGGTTGCCCCTTGTGGTTCTCCAAGATGTTTCTATAACTCCTGTTTACTTTTTTGTTTTGTTTTTTTGTTTTCTGGGCCTGTGGATGAATTTCTTAAGATAGCACCAGCTAGCTTCCGATTTATTTATTTAAATGGAAAAAATCCTCTCAAAAATCAAATTAGTTGAATTTGTTCTTTATCACACCACCGTTAAGCAAGTCATGGAGTAGGCTTGTTGCAAAGTCCATTATAATATGACCGAGTATGAAACCTTGCTTAGCTGGAAAATGTAAACAGGTAGAGTTCCAAAAAGATGTCATGGCTGCTGATCAAGGCCTTCCCTATTTTGAACAACCCCCCCCCCAAAAAAAAAATTGGGACGATGTTGGGTTGATCCTGCAGCATCCAAGCATTGTGCTAAGCCCATGGTTTTCTGAATTATGGTTTATGGAATAAGTCAAAGCTGGTTAGGCTTCTACAGCATTCTAAACCATAGATTCACACACAACTGGTGCCCAGGTAACCAAAGTGTTCTGCCATAGTAAAGATATTTTTCTCTTCTTGAAAGGGACAGTATCCTCTAAGTCATCCTTGCATGGTTCTGCCCTTAGAAAGTGGCTCCTTGGTGAGTGAAGGGGTCCTTAACTGCTCGTATAGCTGAAGAAGCAAACTGGAGTCCCTACCTATACTGGGCCAAAGCCACAGTTTGCAAATAACAGGAGCTGTGTTCATACAGCATATTCAGTTAAAACCACGCAGATCCTATTATAGTTGCTTTGTAATATGCTTCTCCTGCATTTTGAACACCAAGCTTGGGCTTGGATTATTGTGCTTTCTTTGTGACCACAAAATCCTTTCCTGGGAAGTACATGCCTGTTCCTTTCTGCTTTTTGGAGCAATGGCTGGGTGCAAATGGGATCACCCTATTTGTCTGCAGAGCTGTTTTCCTCCTCCTTTCCACACAATTAGTTCTAAACAGGTTGCCATCCTGTTCTCTCCTGAGAGGGGAGCACTACTACTAAAGCTTCATTGTCTTGGACTGCTAATCTGTTGCATTGCCCAAGTTGACTTCCTGGCTGAAGTAAGTGGTTAATACAGCACCAGTTCTTCTTTTCTCCATCTGACCTTAACACAGGACAGTTCCAGGTTTATCTAACTATCATTTTCCAAGCAAATTTCCACTGTGTACTCACTTCAACAAGACTGAATCCTAAACCCAGCTAATTCAGATTAGATCCTGCCTCACCCAGTTTTAAAGGTTGTGCTGGCTTTTGTTTCTTTGGAATAAAGGGTTGTTTTTTTACGTTATTTGTTTCCAATATGTTTATTTTCTATTTTATTTGGAGAAAATAATGACAGTTTCAGCACGATTCGTACTTAGGAACAAAACAGTGCAAGGATAGGCCTTAGTTTTGAATGCATTTTTTGCACATTTTGTTCATGCTTTGCAATTGCAAGTAGGGTGTTTGTTACCTTTGGGAAGGACCAAGCTGACCTTCTCAGTTCTCTCCTAGCAGTCTGTGGCCTTCCAAGTGTCACTAAATCATCTGCCAGCATCCATAGGAAACACGGCAAGTGATAAGGGTTGTTTGAACACGAAGGGCAGGAACACCGAAATGGCTGCAGGTTCCATACACCTGCTGTAGATGGTGACCACATCCTCTACCTTAAAGAGAATTATCCTCTAGTTGAAAAGATGCCCTTGTCTAAGTCTGCTCTAAAGTTTAAGCACCATAAGCAAGAAAAATAGCAGGGGCCTTGTAATTGCCCATTTACTGTGAGCACCTGGATAGCAGGCAGTGTCTTCCCCACTATGGAAAGATTAATTGTATTTTGTTTCAGTCTCTAGGTGCTTTAACAGAAACAAGTGAAGTGGCTAAGACAAAAACAAAAAGAAAACAACCTGGAGTAAAACAGAAAGGGGGAAAAAATGCTGTTTCTCAGCCTCAGTGTTGTTTGTTGGTGAGAATAAAATTCAAATAGCGGCTTTGAACGCCATGGGTCAGTTTTGGAGTTCTGTATCAAAATGGTCTTGTTTCTCAGCTAAAGTAAGGAATATTAGGCTTCCTCGGTCTGGGTGCAGCTCTTACAAGAAATATAAGAGAAATCCTTAGGAAGGTGATGGAATTGCAAATAGGAATATAGTCCCTGACTTACGATCACATTTGAGCCCAACATTTTCATGGCTAAGCAAGACAGTTGTTATGTGAGTTTTGCCCCACTTTATGACCTTTCTTGTCACAGTTGTTAAGTGAATCACTGTGGTTGTTAAGTTAGGAACACGGTTGTTAAGTGAATCCGGCTTCCCCATTGACTTTGCTTGTCAGAAGAATGGACCCCGGGACACTGCAACCGTCATAAATATGAGTCAGTTGCCAAGCATCCAAATTTTGATCACATGACCCTGGGGATGCTGCAAGGGTCGTAAGCCTGAAAAATGGTCATAAGTCACCTTTTCAGTGCCAGTGTAAGTTTGAATGGTCATTAAATGAACGGTGATACACCGAGGACTGTCGTAGTGTAACATAGGGCTGCCCTATGTCATTTAGAAGGTGGCTGCATTTGAAATATTATGAGATCATCCCATTTCAGAGAATATTGCAGAGAGGAAAAAGTGCAAAGCCAGGACAAACCAAATGAGTAAGGAGCCAGAGAAGCTCCCTTTGGAGGAAAGTTCCCATCCTTTGGAATTCTTCAACTTTGAGGATAGATTAAATAAAGGAATAGTAAAAATGGTGTCTGATTGGAGAACTCTTCTGAATGTTTCACATCAGGTCTCATTGTGCTTGATGAAATAGAATTAAAAGGGGTTCAAAGGTTGAGGGAATTTAAGCAATCCATCTGGGTGGAGTGCTTTCATTTATCATGAGATAGCCAAGGGGGATGTGATGGAAAGTTGTCTGGATTCCTACGAGGGAGGGAGGGAGGGAGGGACTGCATTTCAGAGGAGCAAGAGACAACGCAATTTAGATAGTTTGTGTGAGAGAAAGAGGATGAAGATGACTCCTCCCTAATAGTTCCCAGAGTATATGCTTTATGGTGCAAGTCAGGCATGTCAAACTGCCGGCCCGCGGGCCGGATGCGTCACGCCAAAACCGCGCCCACCCCATTGCCGGCAATGGGGAAAAAGTCCCGATACGTCGTGCGACGTCACGTGACGTCGCAAGTTTGACATGCCTGGTGTAAGTCTATAGGTCAGGAACAATAAACTGTTTAGAAGAGCCCAGGTGACATAGTGGTGAGAATGCAGCAGTGCAGGCTAACTCTGCCCACAGCCTGGAGTTTGATCCTGACGGGGTTCAAGGTTGACTCAGCCTTCCATCCTTCTGAGGTCAGTAAAATGAGGACCCAGATTGTTAGGGGCCAACATGCTGACATTTGTAAACTTCTTTGAGAGGTCTGTAAAGCACTATGGAGCGGTATACGAGTCTAACTGCTGTTGCTAGAAGAGTCTCAGTGTGTCTTTCTTGGTTTTTGGAGCCCAACATTGAGACAATATAAAAGTAAATTCTCTTTTCATGAGATCTCCATGTTTGGCGCTGTTAATAAGCTGTTAAGTAATTAGCTTTGATCAGTTAAATTTTTGTTTGAATAATACCAGATGTGATGACAGAGGGATATTGCTTTGAAAAACATACACCTATGCTAATTTATGCACAGTATGGAAAACTTTGAATTTTTGTGTTTTTTTTGCCAAAGACTCATTGCAACAGTGTCCTTGTAGGAGCAGTTCAACTTAACCAACAAGGAACAATTTAGTATGGGTGCCCTCCCTTGATGTAAATAGTGAATTACAGTACAAACCACCATCCTTTTTCAGGGGTTAATGTTACTGCTAAAGTCCTAGAACAAAGGGAAAAGAAAAGGGATCAAAAGGGCAGAAGGCTCATGTTCTTCCTTGCATGGATGACAATGAATTCAAGCTGTAACAAAATGTGAGCTAGTAAGGAGAAAAATTGATACCGGTGTACAGTAACTTTTGCTAGAAGAGAGATGCGCATGTATTGACAGCTGGAAAAATGAAGTCAAGATAGTGCTTGGCAAATATTTTCTTGTACTGCCCAGAATCTCCTTCATATTCCTTCTTATATTACCTGATGTGGGTTTGGGGTATTTAAAATGGAGCGATGAGATTGGCCCACTCTGAGTATTAGATTGCCCAGGGATGTTATGCCCAGGTCAATATCTTTTCGATATGTGGCAGATGAGATGTTGCATGACTGCTAGGTCTATGCAGTGCTTTGGTTTGGATTCTGAAATGCACGCCCTTTGGATGTCTCATTAAAGCAGTTGCCTCTATTTCCATGGCTGCGCACAGCAGCTGTACCTGCTCTGACCTTTGGGGGAAAAATGCGTCTGCCTTAAGATGTTACCAACCAGTGCTGCTTGCATTCCATAAAGCAATTTTTTGGAATTGAATCTGAAATATTGCACAGCCGTGATGAAAATTAATTAACTCCTTTTCTGAAAACAAAAGAAAAGAAAAGAGCATTCTCTGAATGTATGTGGTTGGGAATCATCTCCTAAGAAAAGATGCAAAGATGTTTCTGTCTTTTTCTCTCCTCCTCCATATCTCTGGTTTCTATTTCAGATGTCATATCTTTAATTAGTTCCACAATTACTCTTCTTGAAAGTAGGTGGGAGGGGGGGAACATTTCAATATTTCTTTGGTGCCGTCTTGCAGAGGCATTAAGATGCAGTGTTTAGTGTTGTACTTGCATTAGCTAACATCTCCACTCAGCCATGATGCCCTACTAAGTGAGTTTAGACCATTAATTGGAGACGTTTACTTCATGCTGAGCCATTTTTTTGTTTTAAGTATGGCTTACTCAGTAGGCCACAGTGGCCTGGTTCATACAAAATGCTACCCCCCCCCCAAATGAAACCAAGTGCACTGCTTAGACTATCAATTTACATCTAGTTTTATCTTTTGGCAAGTTTTAGTAGATATTGTGAGTCTAGGCTCAAGCTAGACTAAAGATAAAGCAGGAAGGTAAATGAGGAGGTGCCAGTAAACTTCTACTTTTACTTAAAATTAACTGCATCTCTGTGTGGTGTGTGTGTGTGTCCCAAATAGTTACAGGGACAGTGAAAAAAGAGACTTATGACGGTTTTTCACATGACCCTTGCAACATCCCCAGGGTCACGTGATCAAAATTCAGACGCTTGGCAACTGACTCATATTTATGACGGTTGCAGTGTCCTGGGGTCCCATGCAACCTTTTGCAACCTTCTGACAAGCAAAGTCAATGGGGAATTCAGCCGTGTTTCTAACTTAACAACTGCAGTGATTCACTTAACAACTGTGGCAAGAAAGGTCATAAAGTGGGACAAAACTCACTTAACAACTGTCTTGCTTAGCCATGAAAATTTTGGGCTCAAATGTGATCGTAAGTCAGGGACTATATTCTTATTTGCAATTCCATCACCTTCCTAAGGATTTCTCTTATATTTCTTGTAAGAGCTGCACCCAGACCGAGGAAGCCTAATATTCCTTACTTTAGCTGAGAAACAAGACCATTTTGATACAGAACTCCAAAACTGACCCATGGAGTTCAAAGCCGCTATTTGAATTCTTTAGTCTTTAAATCCTCATTTTTTAAAAAAAAAATTATAATCCAGAAAAAGTGAAACTTGCCAAGAAGGATCTTATCCCGCACAACAGAAAATCTCTCTTAATCTGTAGAATAATTAATTCCAAAAGTGAATAAGAAATGAAATTTGGCTGGGCTTATTGCCCATAAAGGCTACATCATGGCTGTGAGTGTAGCTGGAATCGCATCCTTCCTAGTCACTGATGAACAAAAAATTCCATTCTTGACGTTTACTTACAAGAAGCAGCTGTCTGGAGAACAAGGGGATTATCTCAGAATCTTTTCTTTATCCAGAGAGAATTTCAGTATCCAGCGTTGGCTCTGTGGGCCCTGATCTCCGCTGTGATGCCATCTTCTCCTTTGGTTCGCCATAGACCTCACCAGAAGCCTGCTCGTCGTTTTTAATCGTTTTCTTTATTTTGTAACATTCTTTTTACAATGGCTGAGATTTCTACACTTTAAAAAAATGTCCATTTTGTAAATAAATACGCGTTGTTTGTCCTTTTGCCAAATACCAGCCTGTTCAGAACCCTCCTGCCTGCTGTGCATTTGCATTCAGAAAAGTTGCTTTGTTGTTATACGCAACATTAGTCTTCCAACCTCTCCTCTCATTTCTTTCCTCTCTTGCAACTCCCCACCTGGGCAATGGAAACTTTCAGTGCATCTGGAAGAGGTCCCAGCCTAGTCAGAGAAGCAGGGAATCCTCTCTGCCTTCCTCCTTCTTCCTTGTTTCCATGTGAACAGTGAGCGGAATATTGGAAACTTGATAAGAAATTTCAAAAGAGGGTAACTTAAAAATCTTCCTTACCCTAGTTTCTTTTTGTCAGTCCCTAGTTGCTATGGGAACTGGTTGAGAAAGACAGTGGGTAATCAAGGGTTGAGCGGGAGGTGTTAGTGGTTACACTTCGGATTCTGGCTGCCCATTGAGATGGGGACCAGATGGAAAAGCTCTGAGATAAAAGTGGAGCTTTAAAAACAAGGCAAAGAGAATTCTGCCTGGGGAAAACCTGCAGGCTGCACCAAGGAAAAATGGAGTACTTTGCAGAGAAGTATGTCGAGGAAGTATGAGGAAGTATGAGGAAGTATGAGGAAGTATGCCGAGGAAGCAAATCTGCTGGTTTTTACATCTGTGGCATAATTTTGTCTCAAAATATGGTAGAGTCAAGAAAACACTGTAAATCCTTGAATTTGCCCAGGGAGGTGGGTGAGCTTTTCCTGGACTCAAAGGAAAGGATGCAGAGCCCATGAAGATCCTTTATGTTTACAAACTATATCCACCCTACTCCAGAACAACAATATATATATATATATATATTGTTATTGTTCTGGAGTAGGGTGGATATATATATATATCCTGAGGCCAATAAAGGGAGAAGTGGCACCTTCTGATGGAGGATCTCTTCCTCCCAAAATATACTTCATGTGCTTCTCCTCTCCAAAAACCAAACCAAACCAAAACTTCTTGTGGAGAATTGCTTTGATATAGGGCAATGTGTAGGTCTAGACTAGAGCCCTGGTGGCGCAGTGGTTAAAGTGCAGTATTACAGGGTAACTCTGCCCACAGCTTGGAGTTTGATCCTGATGGGGCTCAGGTTTGACTCATATTTCCATCCTTCCGAAGTCGGTAAAATGAGGACCCAGATTGTTTGGGGTAATATGAAAATAACGCTTCTACATTGTAAACCACCCAGAGAGTGCTGTGTAAGACTGTTGGATGGTATATAACCCTAAATGCTATTGCTGTTGCTACTCTTCTGTTGATTTTCAATGGAATTATGCAAGAAAATAAGAGTTTACACTCTCTTTTTAGCAGGGGCCAAAAGATTCCATAGAACATAAGTTAGGTCAGCCCTGGTTTATTGATTCAACCTTTTCCCAGCAGCTTTGGTATCAGAAAGTGATTGTCCCCAGTGATGTAATATATGAAACTGGAACAGAGGACATGCAACTACTAAATGCTGCTCTCTTTTTTGCTTGTTTGAATGATATAGGAAATTATCTTTAGAATAGGTAGGTTAAAAACAATCATATATTTATGTGTTATACATTGATCACTAATTGTATTTTTTTATTTACTCATTTATTCTTTTTTTCCTTCATTTTTCTTTCTTAGAAGGTTGTGTTTAATTTACATTTTACGGATTAAAGGGATTGTATCATTTTTTATTTTTTTAATTTTATTTTTTGGCACATCATGTAGCAAGAGCTGCAAAATAAAAGTAGCATTTTTAATAATCATCTTCAGCCTGCAAATTCGGAACTGCCATTCCAGGTGCGGCATGCCCTTCTTCCAGATATTTGAATTCTGGGATTGCTGGTCCGTATTAGAGCGCACAATTAACTCATGCGAAGGTTGTGTGCGTCGGCTGGTTGAACGGTACGCTGTCTTAGAATATTCATCAATGCTCTTAAGTGCAACAGTGTAAAAGCTTGAGTATAAAAGCGGGCTGTGCAGATTGCTCAAGGGCACAATCCAGTGAGGAAAAACGATGGAAAAACTGAGCTAAAACTTAAATATTGTTGCCGGCTGGAGGGCTGGGAGGGGCTATTGTTGAAGAGAGAAGCTGATGAATCAGAAAGAATCAGGAAACAAGGAAGCTGGGGAGCATAGCCTGAGATCCAGGACTACATCCCTGTCAATGAAATTAGGGTGCTTTAACCATTTAGAAGCGTGAGACTGCGGAACAACTGTGGACCCTCATATCTGTGCCAATTTCCCTGATGATCTTTCCCCTCTTTGGCAAGATGAGGTTTTGAGAATGGGATAGGAAAGGGCAGAACTAGATAGAGGGGGCTGTTTCACGAATGAAGGCAAATATACGTGTCCCAGGATAATGTTGCAGGATCCAATCTGGGTCGGTCACCGGAACCAGAGGTTTACTCTTCCGAGCTTTCGGACTCATGCTGGATAGAGACTATCCTCAGGGAACTTCTCTCTCACCGGAATGTGAGAGAGATGGCTGTTTTTCCCTCCGCTTCACCATCTTCTATCTCCCAAGGATAGGAGATGGTTTTTTCATCTATAGATGGCATCTGAATCCAAACCAGAGCACGCCCCGCATGCCTTTACGGCTTGTTTTGTTGATTGAAGCTTAGTGACCTGTTTATTTCACGTGCCGAGCCATAAACCATGATTTGCAAAGGCATGCCTTTGCAAATGAGCCACGTGGTTCTGCGCGCAGAGTGTGGACCCAGCTGTTGCCAGCCGTTCGTTATTTCAGAGATGAACCTTCCAGAACCCCAGAGGTGAGAGGTAAATCTTGCAGAAAGGATGATTCTAGTAACTTTAATGAAGAGAAGGATGAGGGGGGACATGATAGCAGTGTCCCAATATCTCAGGGGTTGCCACAAAGAAGAGGGAGTCAAGCTATTCTCCAAAGCGCCTGAAGGCAGGACAAGAAGCAACTGATGGAAACTAATCAAGGAGAGAAGTAACCCAGAACTAAGGAGAAACTTCCTGACAATTAGAACAATTAACCAGTGGAACAACCTGCCTCCAGAAGCGGTGAATGCTCCAACACTGGAAGTTTTTAAGAAGAGACTGGACAGCCATTTGTCCAAAATGGTATAGGGTTTCCTGCCTGAGCAGGGGGTTGGACTAGATGACCTCCAAGATCCCTTCCAATGTTGTTATTATTACTTGCACTAGCAAAGCTTAAATATGTGATTAGCGGTCAAATAAAGGACAAAGAAGCAACCGATAGAAATAGTCTGTTCTATCACAAGGCACAATCAATTTGAATTTACCAGTCAAGCAATTATAGTGAGTTAGTTTGGTCTAGTGGTTAAGGCACCAGGCTAGAAAGTGGGAAATTGTGAGTTCTAGTCCCACCTTAGCCATGAAAGCCAGCTGGGTGACCTTGGGCCAATCACCAGGAGACTGTGAGTTCTAGTCCTACTTTAGCCATGAAAGCCAGCTGGGTGGCCTTGGGTCAATCACCAGGAGACTGTGAGTTCTAGTCCCACCTTAGCCATGAAAGCCAGCTGGGTGACCTTGGGCCAATCACCAGGAGACTGTGAGTTCTAGTCCCACCTTAGCCATGAAAGCCAGCTGGGTGACTTTGAGCCAGTCACTCTCTCTCAGCCCAACCCACCTCACAGGACTGTTGTGGGAAAATATGAGGAGAAAAGTGTGTTGGATATGTTTGCCACTTTGAATTATTTGTAAAAATAGTAGAGGTGGGATATATATAAAATAAAATAATAATTTTTTTTGCCACCCTGTGATCCCTTAATTTGGGGTAGAGTCAGGGTAACTGAATGGAGCTGAGCATTTAATGGCCAGATACCCTTCCTGAGTCAGCCATGCAGAGTTTGCAGCATATATTTTTTTTATTTGAGCCCTAGGAGAGAAATATCTGCCACTGCCTAGGATTGAACCTCAACCTTCCCAGCTGGGAGCTGAGTGTCTTCACCACCAGGCCACCCCCGCCGCTCAAAATAAAAATAAAAAATAAACTACGAAAAAAGGCAAGACAAGGCATGCACTATGGCAACGAACCGTACTTCTTTCCGATGATACCATAAGGCCTCAGAGACATTTTTCTTGGACAGGGGCACCAGATTTGGGGGGAGGGGGTGTTTCCTCCACCGTATCTGTGGTAGCTCCTTTACCCGTTTTGAGTAAAATTTCTAACAAAACTAGAGTGAGCGCGTAGTTCTTCAAGCTGTTTGGCAAACGGGAGGAATAGTGATGGCTCCTTGCCAGAAGGAAAACAGATTGTCTCCGACAATTCTGATGCGAGTTAAAATTGGAAGCTAGACAATGGGGACAAAAATTCTTTAACATGATTTCCCGGGTCAGAATTTAGGAGAGGTTCAGTGGTGAGAGATCCAAAATTGATGGCGAGAGGGTGCCTCCTCATCTAACGTTCAACCAATGGAACTCTTGGCTCCTTAAGTGATCCTTAACTTAGAGAGCTTTATAAGGAACTAGAAATAAATGTATGGGGAGGGGGGGGAGAGAGAGGGAGTCATAAAGTTGTAATTAAATCCGTAGAGGCTGAAGTTGGTGAGGTGGGAAGTAATGAGTCTCTGGCCAAGCGGCGCCATTAAATAAACATGGAACAGATGGCTTAGACTTATAAGTCTGCAGAAAGAATAACCAAAAGTCTGTTGACTTGAAAAGAAAGAAAGAAAGAAAGGAAGGAAGGAAGGAAGGAAGGAAGGAAGGAAGGAAGGAAAGGAAAGGAAAGGAAAGGAAAGGAAAGGAAAGGAAAGGAAAGGAAAGGAAAGGAAAGGAAAGGAAAGGAAAGGAAAGGAAAGGAAAGGAAAACCTGCTCATAAACCATTCATGGAAAGTAAGATCGTAGAGAACCAAAAAGGCTTAGGGTAGAAACCACAGGACTCTTAGTTATTTATAAGGCCTGATTTTTGTGTTCTGTAGTACCGTAGTTTGGTTTTTCTGCATAAATATGACTTCTTTCATGTCTTCAGTAAAAACCACTTATCGGGTCCTGCTATATCCTTCAAGCTTCTGCTGATAGTTACTGAGTCTGGGTTGAATCCTTAGAAAAGAGAGATTGCCATTAGAGGGAGAAGTTTCAATCAGAATAGAGCTGGAAGGGACCTTGGAGATCTTCTAGTCCAACCCCCTGCTCGAGCAGGAGACCTTATACCATTTCAGACAGGTGGCTGTCCAGTCTCTTCTTAAAAACTTCCAATGATTAGAATAGAATAGAATAGAATAGAATAGAATAGAATAGAATAGAATAGAATAGAATAGAATAGAATAGAATAGAATAGAATAGAATAGAATATAGCTGGAAGGGACCTTGGAGGTCTTCTAGTCCAGCCCCCTGCTCGAGCAGGAGAACCTATATCATTTCAGACAAGTGACTGTCTAGCATCTTCTTAAAAACCTCCCGTGATGGAGCGCCCACAATTTCTGGTGGGAAGCTGTTCCACTGCTTAATTGTCCTCACTGTTAGGAAGTTTCTCCTTAATTCCAGGTTGCTTCTCTCTTTGGTCAGTTTCCAACCATTGTTTCTCATCCTGCCCTCTGGTGCTTTGGAGAATAGTTTCACACCCTCTTCTTTGTGGCAGCCCCTCAAATACTGGAATACTGCAATATTAACACTGGTTAATTGTCCTCACTGTTAGGAAGTTTCTCCTTAGTTCCAGGTTGCTTCTCTCCTTGATTAGTTTCCATCCATTGTTTCTTAACTTGCCTAAATGTCTATGGAGAGTCTTAGTCATCCAGGTCATGGTTGTCCCAAAGGTGCTTTTTTCTTTCAGGAGGCAACTGGACTTTCTTGTTTTTCTTTGAAGATGTTTTGCTTCTCAGAAACTTGTTGGATGTCTTCAAAGAAAAAACAGTTCAGTTCAGTTGCCTCCTGAAAAAAGCACCTTTGGGGTGCCCTGCCTACAGGTGCTTTGGTAAATAAGTTGACAGAAATGTAGAGTTGGAAAGCATTGGGGTGATTGATTTGTTCTGACTCAATACAGGGACGATATGGCTTGGTACATGGAACAGGGTCCCGGAGACCTTGAATTTGCTAGTATAGAAGTGACAGTGTTCGAGCAGGTGACCCAAAGTGGCTTTTGTTTTTTTTTGGGAAAAGCACCTTTAGGACAATTATGAACTGGATAGTTGAGAATCTCCATAGCAGACACAGAGCAGATGACCTTTGGCTAAATTAAGTTAGTGGGTGTTTTTTTTTTTGACGTTATGAAAAGTTGCTAAAAGTTTGATGTTACGAAAAGTTGGTATGATAATGTGTACAGGTAGTTCGTTTAGTGACCATTTGAAATTACTATGGCACCGAAAAAAAGTGACTGATGACTGTTTTACATTTATGACCATTGCAGCATCTCCCATGGCCACGTGCTCAAAATTCAGACATTTGGCAACCATATTAATGATGGTTGCAGTATCCTGGGGTCATGTGACCATCTTTTGCAACCTTCAGACAAACAAAGGCAGATTCACTTAACAACTGTGTTACTGACTAAACAATAACAACAGTGATTCACTTAACACCCGTGGCAGGAAAAGTAGTAAAATAGGTCAAAACCTATTTAACAATTGTCTCACTTAGCAACAAAAATGTTGGGCTCCACATTGTGATCGTAAGTCAAGGACTATCTATATAGAAGTGACAGCATCAAAACAGATGAGCTTTTGCCTAAACTGGTGGGTGCTTTTTTATATTATGAAAAGTTGCTGCAGTTGGTATAACGCATATAATTACGGATTCATGATTGAATCGTTCTCTCTCTTAAGAGAAGTAAAAAGTCAACCAATATTGCAAAGACTTTTTATTTGCTGATTTTCTTTTCTCCTACCAAAAGAATTCCTACTGGGTAATTTGCAGTAGAAAAGCAGGATACAAATGAAATCCTTACTGATTTGAGATCTTTTATCAAGTTATAAATAAGAAAAATTCTTCCTGTGGCTTTTCTCCTCCTGACGTAAGATAAGGACAGCAGAAGTCTTCAAATTAAATCTTAATGGAATTCGAGCATGCGTTTCATCTCTATACTAATAAAAACTCAACAGTTTTCATTTCTCCAAGCAAGGAGAAAAACTGGGACAAGGGAGACACATGTTGATAATTAGATTCATAATTAGCTGTCTGCCTGTGGATAATTTTGCCAGGATCAAGGCAAAATCTAGGAAAGCTTTGGTGACCCAAAAGTACACTTTTGTTAAACAGAAAAAAATTAAGAAATTAAGACAATCCACAATTTGGCTATTGCTTATCTGAAGCAATGCAGTGTTTGGGTTGCTCAGATTTGTCATTGCAATTTGGTAAAATCAGTTGCAATGGCTCGTGATTCACTCTAGGACTCAGTGATTTAAAATTACTCATGATTTTTAATTGGCTATATTTTAGCCTCTTAAGAATCAGAACTACCAAAGCTTTACCTGCTTTCTTCGAACCGCGCCTGACATTATAGTGTGCTTTAGTTTTCCTTCTCTTCTCTTTCTTTTTTCCACTCAAATTTTTGTTTTGTTTTTTTAAAAAAGTTTAAAATGGGACATGGTGAATAAAACTAAGCATTCTTGGATGTCTCTCAGCCAGTTAAACAATATACTGCAGTCAGCTTCCAAGGACACTGTAGTTTAGATAAATAGATTTACAGTGCATTAGCAAAGTTAATCAGTATCCAGGCTCTGTGATACGTTGCCTACGCCAGAGGTCCCCAGCCTTTTGGGCACCAGGGATCAGTTCCGTGGAGAGAGGTTTTTCCACAGACCGGAAGGTGTGTGGGTTTGTGTGCTCCCTGCATCCCACGGATGGGGCTTTGCTTATTTGTGTGGACCGGCTGCTGGCGTGCTGTGGCCTGGTACCGGTCCACGGACAGGGGGTTGGGGACCCCTGGCCTACGCAACACGTCATACATCAACGGCTTCACTGTTAAGAATTAAGGGAGCGCAGTCTACAAACAAGTGCATTTGCAACCCATGCAAGATAAATGTTAAGAAAAATAACAACTTAGCAAAGTTGAGGGTGGAGGTTCGTTCTCCGAGCTTGGGGGCTGGTTTCCGAACATTACATTACCAGGCTAGGTAACATCTTCAATGGAATTTGGGGGGGGGGAGTCAGTGTTCTTCTGCTTATAAGGGCTTGGTGTGGTCAGTAGATCTTGTGATAATCAGGTCATATCAGGTAAGGGTCACATCAGCTCAGGGTCTTGTGATGGATCAGGTGCAGGTGTGTCAAGTGAGGGTCTTGTGGTAGGTCTTGTGATGTGAACGAATCCCCACCCTCATCCTACACCTACAGATATTTGCCACTATCACAAAGGCAATGATGTTATTTCAAAAGTATTCCAGCAACTGCTGGGTATGAATTGGAAGCCCCATTTATAGTGAATTAAAGGTTGATGTGCTGGAAGCCACTTTCTGGCGTCTACGTGAGGTAGTGGAGTATAAGCCACACTTTTGAGGGCAGGGGGATGGTTTCCAACTATCGTCTCTTTTAGTATGAGAATTGTCAGGTTTCAGTTCGCTCATGACCACAAGATGACAAAACTGCCACTTGCATAACATGAGGAGGGAGAATTTTTCCTGCTTGTAATATTACTACAGAAGTACGGGGTAGTCTTCGACTTACAAGCATTCGTTTAGTTCAGCAAAGTTACAGCTGTCTTACTCCAGTCTACTCAATATTATTTTCTTTAGAGGAAATCAACCTCTCGCTTTCCAGATGTTTTGTCATATTTCTTGGCCATTGTTGCCAAGAACAATGTGTTATGGAACCTATAATCCAAAAGGTCTGTAGGACACCAGGTTACTTCAGGATATCTCAGCTATCAACATTTATCTGAAGGTTTTAATTGGAAATGCAATCAATGAGATTTGGATCCTTCTTCTTGCAAAACACGGACCTTTCCATTGAAAAACCCTGGAACTGAGGAGAAACTTCCTGACAGTTAGAACAATTAACCAGTGGAACAACCTGCCTCCAGAAGCGGTGAATGCTCCAACACTGGAAGTTTTTAAGAAGAGACTGGACAGCCAGTGGTATAGGGTTTCCTGCCTGAGCGGGGGGTTGGACTCGATGACCTCCAAGGTCCTTTCCAACTTTTATTTATTATTATTATTATTATTATTATTATTATTATTATTATTATTATTATTATTATTATTATTATTATTATTATTATTATTATTATTATTATTATTATTATTATTATTTATTATTATTAATAATAATAATAATAATAATAATAATAATAATAATAATAATAATAATAATAATAATAATAATAATAATAATAATAATAATAATAATAATAATAATTATGCAGAGTTCCACTGAATAAAGCAATGTTGCTAAACCTTGGCAATTTTGACATGTGGGGACTTCAACTCCCAGAATTCCCCAGCCAGCACAGCACCTTGGCTAGGGAATTCTGGAAGTTGAAGTCCCCGTATGTCAAAGTTGCCAAGGTTGAGAAACACCGCCTAAAGCAAGGGTCTTCAAACTTGGCCCTTTTATGACTTGTGGACTTCAACTCCCAGAATTCCTCAGCCAGCCTGCCTGGGCTGAGGAATTCTGGGAGTTGAAGTCCACAAGTCACAAAAGGGCCCAAGTTTGAAGACTCCTGGCCTAAAGGGAAATGTTTTGTCCTCTCCCTCTGCTGAGTGAGTGGAGATGCCAAATGCAGGGCACTGCCCAAATCCTATCCTATCCTAATCCTATCCTAATCCCTTCCTAATTTCCATTTCTGAAATATTAGAAAGTGTACCACTCTTCTGACAATAATTCTGTATGTTTAACTTGAAAAAAATAATAATTGCTTTACAGTGCTCACCAACTTTGAAGATGACTATAAGACATAATAATTGCTTTTCCTGTCGGTGGGAAAAGCTTTTTCTCATGACCTTTTGTTCAAGTTCTTTTCTTTGCCTTTCACAACAACTGATTTACAGAATGGAATTTGGGAGACTGCAGGACTCATGGAGGTTGTGTTGAAGTGCATTCCTTCCTTCCTGTTGAGCTTTTTGAAGTGCTGGCTGTGAAAAATTGCATGCTCTAAGTTGATGTGACCCTTTCTGCGGCAAAGCTGTAAAGTGGCTGAAAGATTACCATAAATGACTCTTTCCCCCCCCCTCCCCCCAAAAAGCTTTATTTCAAACCATATAATGCAAAGTATACTTTCAGGGCTTATATTGTTTGGAAAGGCTTATCTTTCAAAGCAATATGCTGGGGATGTGAAATAAATTATGCCCTTAGATACATTTCCTCCTTTTCATGCACATCTTAGGGGTGTGTGTGTGTATGTGTGTGCTTAAACACAATAGCACATCCCTAAAAAGGTGCATTTAGTTTCATGCCTGTCTTCCTGTAATATCTCAGATCTAAGCCATGGGTTCCTACACTCTCCCACACTGGGTTCCCCTTAAATGTGCAAAGGATCATACGGCAAGCATTTATAGTTGTTCTTTTGTGGAGAAAAGTTGTGCATTGACTTTCGACCAACAAATAGCCCTCACTGGTCATGAGTGGCTCCATTCCAGTGTAAAAACATTGGTAATGAAATGGCAAATAGAGGTAATCGTCCACTTACAGCAGTTCATTTAGTGACCGTTCAAAGTTGCAACGGCACTGAAAAATGTGACTTACGGCCGTTTTTCACAGTTACCACAGCATCCCTGTGGTCACGTGATCAAAATTCAGACGCTTGGCAACTGATTCATACTTATGACCATTGCTGTGTCCCAGAGTCATGTGATCCCCTTTGCGATCTTCTGACGAGCAAAGTCAATGGGGAAGCCAGATTCACTTAACAACCGAGTTATTCACTTATCAACCGCAGTGATTCACTTAACAAGCAAGAAAGATCATAAAATGGGGCAAAACTCACTTAACAAATGTCTCACTTAACAACAGAAATTTTGGGCTCAATTGTCGTCCGTTGAGGACTACCCGAAATAAGACGACAAATAAATAAAGCCTTAGGATGGTCCTTTCCTTCTTCTGCGGGAGCTTCCTCCCCTTTCTCCCCATAGTGATCCCAACCTTAGGCGTGAAAGATCAGCTGAATGGCTTTGGAAAAGTCCATCTCTCTCTCAGCCCAACCCACCTCATGTTGTTGTGGGCAAAATAGGAGGAGGAAGGACTATTAGGAATGTTCATTACCGTGAGTTATTTATCAAGAATAATAAAGACGATATAAAAACCCCAAATAAATAGGTGTAGTCATCATCCCGTCTCTTTCTCCTTGCTTGGTCACGGTGGATTTCACTGTATTATCTGATCACAAGAATCCAGAATAAAGAATAACAGAGTTGGAAAGGACCTTGGAGGTCTTCTAGTCCAACCCCCTACTCAGGCAGGAGACCCTACACCATTCTGGGCAAATGGCTGTCCAGTCTCTTCTAAAAAAACCCTTCAGTGCTGGAGCACCCACAATTTCTGGAAGCAAACCGTTCCACTGGTTAATTGTTCTCGCTATTGGGAAATTTCTCCTTAGTTCTCTGCTGGATCTCTCTTTAATGGTCTTCCACCCATTACTTCTTGTCCTGTGATCAAGTGCTCTGGGGAATAGGTTGACTCCTTCTTCTTTGTGGCAGCCCTTCAAATATTGGAACACTGCTATCATGTCACCCCTCGTCCTTCTTTTCATTAAAATAGACAATTGCAATTCTTGCAATTCTTCATATGTTTTAGCTCCAAGCCCCCTAATCATCTTTGTTGCTCTGCTCTGTACTCTTTTTAGAGCCTCAACATCCCTGTGACTTCTTTATGGTAGTTGACCTCTTCCTTCTTTGGAGCAGCTCACTGGGTTGGTGATAAAGCCAACCATCTTCCTGTTATTTCGGTTGTGTTGGTTTCACTGTTCCACACGGCTCTTTCAAAGCCTTGATGGAAGGGCTTGTTGAGCACTACTGAAAACCTGAAAACTATTGCTGTGTTCAGACCAAGGCCAGGGGTCTGTGGGCAGCATCAGGGTCCAGTGGCGTGGTTGAGAGGCTCGTGAACAGCACTAGCATTGAAAGGAGAGAAAAAATGTACGTTGAAGAACACACTTTATGCATTCAGAAAAGCCTTTTTTGCACATGTGTAAAGTAATCCAAAAAAAAAAGGCCGAAACTGCAAAAATGCAGAAAACCTCATGTGTGTCCTTAGGTCTGGGCTCTATCAATTGGGTCTGCACAGAATTGTGGATAATGAGGATCAGCTATATATGTGACTGGCAGGGAACATCATTTATCTGTCGAATATGGGGCAAAACCTTAAGCGAGCATTGAATATGAAAAAAAAAATGGGCCAATTTCAGTCTGCTAGTTCTCACCCTTTTGGCAGTCAGTGGCAGAATATTCACGATGCCACCTCTGAAACCTTCTTTTCTTTGAAATTGCATTTGACCTTTTTTCCCGTTAACTTTTCTCTTTCCTTGTCTTGCTCGGTCCTGGGCGTTCCTATCTCTCAATCTTTAAAGATGTGTGTGGCATTTCCTGCCCTTCACTGGGAGAAATAATTAAAGCTGAGGAGAAGGAGACAAAAAAGATTTCTTGGAAACCACCAGCTTACACTTTTTTTCTCACCGAATTGAATTGAGGAGCTCTCTTTTTGAGCAATACCCGTTTTGGGGGAACGGCTGGTGCCCGGGGACAATTTTTCTTCCCCAGAACCAAAGGGGCAACGTGCTGAACATTTTCCTTTTCCTCTCGGCTTGAAATCTTGGTTTATTGTATTCCAATTTTACAACAGTATTGCATTACCATTTTTTTTTTAAATACTGAAGGACTGGTTTCTTTTCATCCTGGATTACAGAGTAAATCATTAATCTTTAAGGAACAGAACGCAGACATGTAACAGTGATGAGTTCACGGGAAGGGCCTGAACATAAACAATAGTCTGCCCCAATTATAGAAAACAGCAGGAGGTCAATGTGCATGATCTTAATTAGGCAGAAGGTATAAAAAGGACTTATCCCTGCTGTGATATTCCTCCTCACTTTTTTTCCCCCTTAGGGCAACACGTCACTTTTTACATTGTATTTGGCTCCTGAAAGCATCGAATGCTCCGATCCTGAGTGTATGTGTGAATGCATCCATGTAGACAATCTTGCAGTCTCATCTTTCACCGAAGAATAAATGAACAGGAAGCTAGCATACTGCAAATGAAGGGGACTCCCAAATCTAAATCCCGATTTTCAAGAACGCTCCCCAATCCTACATAAAACTCAGGCCGTTTTAGAAAGGAAATATGCTAAAGGTTTTATCCAGGCTATGTGGGGTGAATCTGTAAATCAGCCATCAGTGAAAGTGTGCATGGTGTAGGATTTCCTGCTTGAGCAGGGAGTTGGACTAGGAGACTTTCAAGGTCCCTTCTAACTCTGTTGTTCCGTTAATGCGCTTTCAACATGCCCAATGGTTGAAAATAGCACTTGGACTTATATACCACTCCATAGCACCTTACATCACTCTCTGAGCGGTTTACAATGTCAGCATGTTGCCCCCCCAACCGTCTGGGTCCTCATTTTACTGAGCTCAGAAGGATGGAAGCCTGAGTCAACCTCGAGCCCCATCAGGTTCAAACTCCAGGCTGTGGGCAGAGTTAGCCTGCAATGTTGCATTCTAACCACAGTGCCTCCAGGGCTCAGAATGGCAAAACTAGGAGGATGCTCTGTTGACTGTTGGATAAGTCCCTTGGAAATGCATCTTTCTCAGCTTCCTCTTGGTAGGCATGGTGCTCTTTGCTTGCCATCCGATTTCTTGCCAGCTTTCCCAGTAGACCAGAGAGAAAACACAAACAGAGTAAGAGACTTGGTGGCACAGTGGTTATAATGCAGTGGCACAGTGGTTATAATGCAGTATTGCAGGCTGACTCTGCCCACTGCCAGGCATTTGATCCTGACCAGCTCAAGGTTGACTCAGCCTTCCATCCTTCCGAGGTCAGTAAAACGAGGACCCAGATTGTTGGGGGCAACATGCTGGCTCTGTAAACCGCTTAGAGAGGCTGTAAAGCACCGTGAAGCGGCATATAAGCCTAAGTGCTATTGCTATTAGGAGCCCTGGTAGTGCAGTGGTTAAAGTGCAGTATTGCAGGCAAATTCTGCCCACAGTCTGGAGTTTGATCCCGATGGGCTTGAGGTTGACTCAGCCTTCCATCCTTCCGAGGTCAGTAAAATGAGGACCCAGATTGGTGGGGGCAATAGGCTGACTCTGTAAACCGCTTAGAGAGGACTGTAAAGCACTGTATAAGTCTAAGTGCTATTGCTATGAGCAAATTCTACTTTATTGTAAAGCTACCTTAACAGAACCTTGCAAGTCTCAAGTACAAATCTCCCACCATCTCTTTACAGCCTGAGAAGTTAGGGAGGCTCTTTCTGAGTTTCTTTCTCTGTCCATTACACAGCTGTGGACTCTTCCCTCTCTTAGCTGATCATTTCTCAGACAGCCTCTCCCCCTTCCTCCAGCTCCCAAGGTCATTCCCACATACCATTACATTTTCTCTAGACACCTATTTGTAAACAAAAGCGAAAGTTCAAATTGATGTTGGAACAAAAAAAATGAAGGAGGCGACTTCTCGCCATCTTTCAAAGGATATCAACGGCGAACTCTGTAGTCCGAATAGAAAACAAGGATGCTTCTTTGGGATGGATGGATGGATGGATGAAAACTGAAACACCAGCATGTTTTTCATCACCTACTTTTATAAAGCACGAAGCCAAAGTTGAAATGCTTCTGCATCCCAACCTAACCATCTGCAGAGTTATTTATTTATTGGATTTAGAGAGCACCTAAGTCTCTGGGCAGCTTACGGCATTAAAAGATAATGAAACAATGAAAAATAGAAATGGTGCATGCTCGGAAAAAAAAAATTGCTTCAGAGAAATAGAACTGTAGAAATGCTTGATACCCACCTTACTTAAGGCTTGGGAGAACAGCCAGAGTTTCAGAGGTTTCTTGAACATTATCAGGGAAGGAATATCTGGGGTGGATGCTGCTTGACAGGGCAGGAGCTGAGGGCTGGAGTAACACAGGGCAGGTGCTATGAGTGGCCTAGTTTTGCTCATTCTTGGTTGTGTGAATGTGCCTGTAAACAGCAATGTAGCAGTAACTTATGAAGTTCAACTTCTTCCCTGTACAATAAAAGGCTCTGGTTTATTTTGCTAGCCAATATGCTTGATCTTAGTTGAGTGATGGTTCTGAGATGACAAGCAGACTCTTTTTGTTTGGAAGTTGAGATGAATGTGAACCAGTTCTTGGGTTTATAAGCAAGCTTTTCTGCAGTGTGTTTGTGGTGCCAGAGATCAGTTCTTCTTGTCTGAGGAAGCTACAGCTAAGCATTTATTTCCCATTAGCTAATAGTCCAGCTGTGCAAAACACATTCCTTGCACTGTTAGCTAGTCCAGATTTGTACAAATTGCAATTGAAGAACTCCGTGTATTTCATTATCACTTCACCAGCAAGACCTGGATAGCTTTAGTGTTTAAATGAGAATTCCTACGGTCTTCTTGCTTAGGAGTTGGTTATTGGAAGATAGAGCAGTTTCCGGATTCAATGTTTGAGACCATGATCACCTTTCTCTTCTCATCCTCCATGGAAGAGAATCAGTGGATCACAGGGCAGATACATGCCTTAGAAGATCTTACGTCTTGTTTCTTGACACTAAAAAGCTGGGTGACTAATAATGGATTGTTGTTTAAGGTAGTTGACACGTTCTTACTCTGAATGTGGCTATACAGATAGTCTTTAGCTTACAAATATTTGTGTAATAATCATTTGAAGTTACAACAGCAATGAAAAAAGTGACTTATGACCATTCTTCACACTTATGACCATTGCAGCATCCCCACGATCACAGGATCAAAATTTCAGTGTTTGGGAACTTGCATGTATTTATGATGATTGCAGTATCCTAAAGTCTTTCCAAGTCCAAGCAACTTTCCACTGACGAGCAAAGTCAACGAGGAGAGCTGGATTCACTTAATGACTGTGTGTTCAGTTAATAACTGCCGTGATTCACTTAACCGTGGCAAAAAAAATGGTTGTAAAATTAAGTGCATCTCACCTAACAACTGCCTAGTTTAGCAACCAAAATTCCCGTCCCAATTGTCATAAATTGAGGAGTGCTTATAGAACACTACTCATTTAAAGAAAAAAAATTGCAGTATTACGCCTTTAGTCATATCTAATTGGTAGCTGGGCCCAGTTAATTTTTAGATAAGTTCCATAGAAATGCCAAATCTCTTGGAAAGAAATGCCCTGTAACCTTAACTCTTTCAAGCTTGGGATTTTTATGATTTCAACGTGGATGAATGGAAGAATTGAAGTCCCCTTGCAAGGCTGCATATAGTTCCAGGAGCCCAGCTTAAGCTGTGGGGAGTACGAATCAAGATTGCTTCTAAGTGAGCAGCTTGCTCTATCCAAATTTATAAAGGTCCTTTCCATAAAAATGTGACCTCCATTTAAAGGTGATTTCAATTTCCCCCCTTCTCTCCTTCGTGAAGAGCTGAAGCCTGAAAGTGCAGTAACAGCTTCTCTGCAGATCGGTGCTGGAGGTGGTCAGTTAATCATTATCCCCAGAGCCTATTCTTCAATTGGACATAAATACATTGCTCATGAATTAATGGGAAGCCCAAACTGTAGCAGCTCCTGTTAACTATCAACTTGCATTGGAAAAACAGAGAGAGGAAAAGAGAGAGGCCATTTCCCTAAAGCATTGCTTTTCAATCCTTTCTCGCTATCACTTAATGTCCAAATGAGACATTGGTAGTCTGAGAAATAATGAAGAGGATGCGTAAAACACTGACAGGTAGGCCAGCTAAGTGTGGATTTTACAAAATGTTTAAAGATTTGTGTCTTGCATGTCAACCCAAAAGGAAGATCCTGACGAAATGTAAGTATTTCTTCTACAGAGGTTCATTTCATAGTGCCGCTTTACGGCGTATGGTAGAGACACATCAGTGAGAAGTGATTGTTACAATTCTACGTTGTCAAAGCCCAGTCTCATGCGTTCCAAATGATTCATTATGTGCCATCAAGCCGGTGTCAATTTTTAGCTACCTTTGATCAGGATAATCTTCCCTCAATTTGGTCTTTCAGATCTTCTAATGGTCTGCTCTTTTCTTCCATTTTTTCCCAGCTTCACAGACTTCTTTCTTCGGAATAGCGCACCGTTTTTGTCCATCTTTTATCTATAAAATTGGAGCAGTCGTTCTTTGGGAGCCCATGAGTGCTTACCTTGCAAAATGGCAGTCCTGGTAGACTTGGACAATGAAACAAAGCCCAAATAAAGCTTCCTTTATTTTTGTTTGGATTTCTGGGCAGGTGACAACGTTTATAATGAAAATACTTGTGGAGGAATGTGGTCCGTAATTGCAAGAGGAAAGGCCTCTTTACCAGAGGGCAAAAGGACAGCAGAGTCTAGAATGTTTGGTGGGCAGGAAGAGGGCTACGACAAACCCTCCTTAGCAATTCACAGGCTATTGTTGTTGTTGTTGTTAGTTGCGACCCCATGGACAACGTTCCTCCAGGCCTTCCTGTCCTCTACCATCTTCTGGAGTCCATTTAAGCTCACGCCTACTGCTTCAGTGACTCCATCCAGCCACCTCATTCTCTGTCGTCCCCTTCTTCTCTTGCCCTCAATCTTTCCCAGCATTAGGCTCTTCTCCAGTGAGTCCTTCCTTCTCATTAGGTGGCCAAAGTACTTGAGTTTCAACTTCAGGATCTGGCCTTCTAAGGAGCAGTCAGGGTTGATCTCCTCTAGGACTGACCGGTTTGATCGCCTTGCAGTCCAAGGGACTCGCAGGAGTCTTCTCCAGCACCATAGTTCAAAGGCCTCAATTCTTTTACGTTCAGCCTTTCTTATGGTCCAACTTTCACAGCCATGCATTGCAACTGGGAAAACCATGGCCTTGACTATACGCACTTTTGTTGGCAGGGTGATGTCTCTGCTTTTTAGTATGCTGTCTAGATTTGCCATAGCTTTCCTCCCAGGAGCAAGCGTCTTTTAATTTCTTGGCTGCAGTCCCCATCTGTGGTGATCTTGGAGCCCAGGAAGATAAAATCTGTCACTACCTCCATTTCTTCCCCATCTATTTGCCAGGAATTGAGAGGGCCGGATGCCATGATCTTGGTTTTCTTAATGTTGAGTTTCAAGCCAACTTTTGCACTCTCCTTCTTCACCCGCATCAAGAGCCTCTTTAATTCCTCTTCACTTTCTGCCATTAGAGTGGTATCATCTGCATATCTTAGGTTGCTGATATTTCTCCCGGCAATCTTAATTCCAACTTTTGATTCATCTAGCCCTGCCTTTCTCATGATGTGCTCTGCGTATAAGTTAACTAGGCAGGGTGACAGGATACAGCCTTGCCGGACTCCTTTCCCAAGAGTTATTGCAGATATTTGCTTTAGTCTGGCAAAATTCTGTCTGTAGGCAAGCAACAATAAAGGAACAACTCAGAAGTAACTCCACGCGTCATCTTTATTTCTACAGGCCTAACAGGCATGGAGTGTAACACAATCCCCTATTTTTGTTTTCTAAGAATGACCTTTCTGGAGCTAGTACCATTCTTGTAAATCAAGAGAATACTAGCAGCTGACACTTTACTATAGAGCAGACCAGCTCTGCACTTATTTTTTAAGTTGATATGGAGCCAATAGGGAGACAATTGCCACATAGACAATTGCCTTGTGATGATCTCCTATTCAGAATAGAATACACAATGAGGTATTACGACACTGCATTAAGGATCAATACATTAGGAAAATAAGTGCAATGGACAAGTTAAGATGGGTGGGCCATTTTCTCCCACCAATTCTGATTACACTATTACTTTTCCTCCTTGAAATCATATTTTAGGATCAAAACTCTTATTTGCTCCATTTCTCCAGTTGCACAATTTGCGGAGAATTTGACCAGCTAATTTGTGGCTAACACTGCTTTCGACACCGACTGCAATCAAAATGGTTCTTTGACACAAACGTGTCAAATGTATAAAGAGGAGAGAACCCCGATGCTAAATTAATGAAGACAGAGGGGAAAAGATATACTGCCCAAAGACATATTAAGCAAAACCAGCCCATTTTTTTTTGTTTGTGCCATCATTTATAACAGATTTGAATGCCTTGCCTAACACATTACGAAAATTTAAATTCACAGTTGATTGGATTTCTGTTGGTTTCATTAGATTATCTTTCTCAATATTCAGTAGATGTACTGCTTTGTGAATGAGAGTCCGAAGCACAGATTTCTTGTGTGTGTGTGTGTGTGTGTGTGTGTGTGTGTGAGAGAGAGAGAGAGAGAGAGAGAGAGAGAGAGAGAGACATTATGCTCTCACCATTCTTTGGCACATTGAATTTGGGGGCATGGGATAGGGAGAGTTCTGCCTCTATGTTAAAACATGATCTTATGGTATTATTTATTGCATCCTTACCCAGAAGCCTCCATCAACATATTGTGTAATTCCAAGCAAAATATCTGCTTTTTTTTCACTCTCTGGGACTTGATTTTTAAAACAAGAGTTTTAAAGCCACGGAGCAGTCATTCACTTCCATATTCTGTAGCATTTCAAGCTCTACCACCTACACAAGTTTTGGATGCCTTCCAATAAATAGTTTGACATCCATCTTTTTCTGTTGCTTTGATCTTTGGCAAGGATCCCTACCAGATTATTGCAAGATTTCCTGTCTTTTCACCAGGAGTGGAGAACTCATGCTTGTCCTGAAATTGCTAAGCTATAACTCCTGGCTGTATGGGGGTTTCAGGGAGCTGTAAATAAAGAATATTTGGAGGGCTGCATATTATCAACCCTGGTTTATAGTTTTGGCCTCTGGTAAGGACCACTCTATGAAAGCGAAAGCTGGATTTGGAAGAAGAAACAGAATTGAATGAGCACTGAGTAATTAGCAAAGTTAACCAGTATCAAGGCTCTGTGATGAACTGGCTTGATAAATAACCCTACACATCACCTCATACATTGACACTTCCCTGTCAGAATTAAGGGAGTGCAGTGTAAAACAAGTGCATCTGCAACTGTGCAAGATAGATGTTAAGAAAAACAACAATTTAACAAAGTTAATGATGTTAACTTTAAGAGCCGTGGTAGTGCAGTGGTTAGAATGTAGTATCGCAGGCTAATTCTGCTGACTGCCAGGGGTTCGATCTTCACCATCTCAAGGCTGACTCAGCCTTCCATCCTTCTGAGGTCGGTAAAATAAGGTCCCATATTGTTGGGGGCAACATGCTGACTCTGTAAACCCCTTAGAGAGGGCTGTAAAGCGGTATATAAGTCAAAGTGATATTGCTATTGTTATTGCTATGTTATTACAAAAGAATTCTAGCAAGTGCTAGGTATGAATTGGAAGCCCTATTTATAGTGAATTAAAGGTTGATGTACTGGAAGCCATTTTCTGGTGCCTATGTGAGGTAGTGGAGTATAAGCCACTTTTGGGGGCAGGGGGATGGTTTCCAACTATCCTCTGTTTTAGTAAGAGTGTTCCACCCTTGTAGGGTCTTTGGCATGTATTCAAATTTGTGAGGAATAAAAATGGTGGCATTGGCAAGTCCTGTTTGAATTGGACTGCACTTTCCAAACATTAGAGCTGCCATCCTTGTCTCACTTCTATGCTTCACTTAGATGCCAGTCTGCCATACATTACAGGGGGGGGGGAGGGGAGCTCATGGGGAAATTAGGGAGGGGACCTGCAAGCAAGACATGGGAAACCGAAAACGTTAGTTGTGCCATCCGGAGACATCTCAAAAGTCGAGGTCCTGGGAATTGAATGCAGCACCTATCCATCTACCAACCATGACAGGGATGTTACCAAAATATCTTCTCTAAATGTGATTGGACAATGGGTAGATAAGGAGGGGAGTGGCTTGGGGAAGGGAGAAGTTAACCTTGGGATTTTCATTCTCAGGTTTTAGTTCTGGCTTTGTACTACTGTAACCACTTGGCTTCTAGTAAAAGAAACCTTTTTGCTACAAGTGGAGTTGAGAGTGGTTTTTTTCCCCCCCTAAGGGACCAAGTTGGAATTTCCACCTACTCTAAGAGTGAACAAAATCCAAGCCATTGGTTGGTTATGCATTGTGCTAAGCCTTAGTTTTAACCAAGGTTTGTTGAATGAGCTACAGCTGGCTGAATCCAACCAGTGCAAAAATGAATAATGGCTTAGTGGGTGGATGAACCATTTGTCTCCTTTCCAATATTCAGCGTCCCCAAACAGAATCCATCATGCGCTATAAAGCAAAGCTGACTGCTCTTGGGTTCGTTATTTGTTTATTTGGGTTGCCGAACTACAAATCAACTTCTAGTGTGCCTGGCATATTTCTTGAAAGTGAGTCCAGTACCATTATGACAACCCTGTAGTAGTTATGAGCATACTTCACTGTCATTTAAAAATGTGTAGTACTGAATTGAAAAGGGGAAAGCAGTGAATAGCTTATTTTCCGAAAGACCATTCAATTCTCATAACAATCCCTCACACTGTCTTGTTTTAATTTTCATTTGCAGTCTTCCTGTTCACCTAATTAGGTTATTCTCCCCTCCCATTTCTTCCTACAAGTAACTGAATAGCATTTACTTAGATTATTGTGCATTTTGTCATATGACGGCCAAAGTTAGACCTGATTGGGCCTGTACTTCTGACATACTGAGCTGTATGAGATTCTGGAAATAAGTAGATCTAAGGAACGAAGCTACCAACAAAACATTTATGTTCTATGAAAAGATGGCCAGGAGCTTCCGAGCTTTTGAAGGAATAGTTACTTGTCTATTCCTTTTTTCTTCCCACTCGTCAGGTACCTGAGAATGTCTTAACGCTGGATTAAAAACATCAAAGTACAAAATAACAAAGCCATACAAAACATATTGTGCCAAGGACAATTAACTCTAAGTACACATCGAAGCAGGCTTATGCAAACGTCCCAGTCTAGTGTCTGGAAAAGATAAAAGACGTTCCATCGAAGTAGGATTTGTTTGAACATTCTTAGATTTAACTTTTTTTTAAAAAATGTCCTGCAAAACTCCCCAGAATTTTCTACTACTTACGCTTAGGGTGTGCAAACATTTAGAATTCCTCCAAATTCATATTCAAATATGTGAGAAAGACCTTGAGAGATGCTCCCGAGGGAATGGTCAGATAAGAGATGGCATAGCCCAGGGGTCTCCAACCCCCGGGCTGTGGACCAGTACCGGGCTGCAGCATGCCAGCAACCGGTCCACACAAACCGGTCCCATCCATGGGAAGCAGGGACCGGTCCCATCCACGGGAAGCAGGGAGCACACAAAACCACATCCCCTCCGGTCCACGGAAAAACCTCTCTCCACGTAACTGGTTCCTGGTGCCCAAAAGGTTGGGGACCTCTGGCATAGCCCACAGTTGCAAAATGGGCTGAGAAAGAGGATCAGAAGCCCCCCACTCCCATCAGCTCTCCCAAGTAAAGGATGCAGGATACATGACCAGATGAACTAATTCTACTTTAATATAAAGCTACAAATGATTTAAAGCACAAAGTTAGGTTGGGTTCTTCCTTAGTTTTTTTTTTTTTTATCTACACGCCTCTCCTTGCTCTTGTCTGTTTGTGCCCTTGGCAGCATTACTGCCTTTACCGAACAGTGTTATTTCTATGGACCATTACATCTCCCTAGCTTCTCTGGGTGAAAAGGAGACAACGGACGATTTGTACAGGTGGTCCTTGACTTATGACCGCAGTTGACCCCTCCCCCCCAAATTTACATTGCTAAGTGAGAAATTTGTTAAGTGAGTTTTGCCCCCTTTTATGACTTTTCTTGCCACTGTTGTTAAGAGAATCACTGCAGTTGTTAAGTTAGTAACAGGAATCTGGCTTCCCCATTGTCTCTGCTTGCCAGGAGATCACAAAAGGGGATCCCATGACCCTGGGACACTGCAGTTGTCATCAATGTGAACCGGTTGCCAAGGAACTGAGTTTTGATCGTGTGACCCTGGGGATGCTGCAATGGTCATATAAGAATGAAAAATGGTCATAAGCCACTTTTTTCACTGCTGTTGTAACTTTGAATGGTTACTAAATAAACTGTTGTAAGTCGGGGACTACCTGTAGTTTACTAAAGGTTAAACAGAATACAGTAGAGCAGCGGTCCCCAATGTTTCTGGCTTGGTGGACCAGTGGGGGGGGGGGAATGATGAGCAGCAGGTGCACGGAGCTATGCTCGCTAGTGTGAGCCCCTGAATGTGAGCATTGGAATGTAAATCACATGGCCATGGGGATGCTGCAATGGTCATAAGTGTGAAAAATGATCATAAGTCACTTTTTTTCAGTTCTGTTGTAACTTTGAACGGTCACTAAAGATGGAGGAAGGGATTCTTCCTAGCTTCCCGGGCTGTAAAAGCTGACATCACTCGTGCAAGTATGAAAGTACAGGTAATCCTCAACTGTTGTAAGTTAAGGATTACCTGTACTTTCATACTTGTACGAGTGATGTCAGCTTTTATAGCCCGGGAAGTTAGGAAGAATCCCTTTTGAGTTTCTTCCTCCGCCCAGTATGCAGCTGTGGGCTATGCCCTCCGTTATCTGACCAGCAGAATTTCTTAGCTCCCTCTCTCAAGGTCTTTCTCACCTACCATTACTCATTTCGAGTAGAGAGTGGAAGGTTGTGTGCAAAGTGGCATTTGAAACAGCTTGAGTTTGGATGCAAAACCTTTGTCTTGCACTCAAAATATGTTTGATTTGAATTTGAAGTAGGCTGCATTTGAAATATTTTCCACTGGGCTAGTTACCTCTTCTTGTTAGGTTTCTTCTTTGCTTCTCCATCAGTTGTCACTCATCACCCAAGTTGATTGGAGAGAATGAAATCAGACTTCATTGAATTGACCGAATCATGAATCAAACCAGCGTTAAACCCATTTGTAGACAAGTTCACTTACTTTAACTTAACTCATATCCTGGATTTTTCTAGAGCTGAACGAAACTTGAATATGGATAGATTAGTTTTACCATCCTGAACTATAATTGTCATTTTGAACTCTAAAATCCTTCTTGTAGCTCAGCTTTATCCTGGAATCAGACTCTTGGGAGTAACTCTTGATTCTGAGTAAGCCAGCCTTTAGTCAGTAGTTCGTAAAAATTCTACTAATCAATAATGCACATGAATTACAGGAAGGTATTAGAATGACGTCACTGAACTTCTGCTTTATTAAGTGCAATTGGAAATATTTTCTGGCAGACTATTAATTTGTTCCAGTGCCAGAAAATGAATTCCAATTGAAGAAATATATTTAATATCTCTTTCTTTCTATCTGCTGCTGTTTAGTATCACATGTTTTTTTGCTGATGTCACTTCCTTGATTATTGTGAGCAGTTGAGTTACTCTTCTGCTCTGCTTTGCTAACTGATGTTTAGTTGGTTTTAACTGTGGCAATAATTAAGCATGAATTTTAATCATTCTAAGCTGGATAGGAGATATGAAATAGCTAACTGGTTAATTGTTTTTGAGTAAATATACTGACAAGAGGGAGACTTGCTTCCAGATCAGTTGGTTTTGATGGAGTATTTCAGAGGAAAAGGTTGGGGTACAGTGGCACCATTTGATGCCTTAGAAAGTTCCCTGTTCCTCTTGTACCTCAATTTCATTTGTGATTTCTGATGCACCCACTAATTATTTTATCCTTGCTAGGGGGGAGTCTGTGTGTGTGTACATGTGCAGGTATGAATATCTATTTTTCATGCCACCATTATTTACACCCATCTGTTGGTGTGCTGCTGTTCATTTTCTTTGAGAGCCCCCAAGGTATAGTATCACTGGTGCTATAATTGAGAAATAAATGAAAATACTTGATTTTTTTTTGCTGCTGCTACAGCAGTTTTTAGTTTACAATTGTATAAGGCAAGGTGTGATGCAAATAATAAAAATAAATAGTACCATAAAAAGTTTCATATGATAAATCAGAGGAAGTTGGGTGGTCTTCTTCTTCTTCTTCTTCTTCTTCTTCTTCTTCTTCTTCTTCTTCTTCTTCTTCTTCTTCTTCTTCTTCTTCTTCTTCTTCTCCTCATACTTACCAATTCATCCTCCTTCCCTCCTCCTCCTCCTCCTCCTCCTCCTCCCTCCTCCTCCTTCCTCTTCCTCCTTCATAGTTTCTCCTTTTTCTTCTTCACTGTTGGCAAACTAAGACCCTTCTTATAACCTCCAAAGATTTTCCTCTATATTCCTCCTCCTCCTCCTCCTCCTCCTTCTCCTCCTCCTCCTCATGATTCCACTCTATATTCCTCCTCTTTATGATTCCACTGTAGCAGGAAGGATTTCTCCTGTAGAGTTTATAGACGCAAAATCCATCATATGGTTCTTGGTCTCTCTTTTCGGGTCCACATCCATCCTTTGATTTCCCTTATTCATTACCTTTCCAGGGCCTCTCCGAGAAATAATAGCTTTTAATGGGTCTGAAGTGCCCATAATTGTTATTAAAGAGCTCTTTAGACTATCTGATCTAAAAATGACATCCCTCTGATCTGAGTAGCTATTAAAAGAATTCATCAGGCCTTGTTCCACATCCAGTTCTTTAGAATATCTGAACTCATTATTGCCCTAATGAGCCAGCAACAATATGATATTCTCGGTACTATAGTAGTTGGCTCTGCAGTTGTGAGGGAGAAAAGAATTCACTCATGTCTGATCAGGCCTATTTTCCTTTTTGCTTCCATCTGACATTGCGTTTCCTCCTCTTCTGTATTTGGGGACAAGACAATATGCTTCAATGCTGGAGGAGCATTGCCATTATCCTTAAAAACCTGAATGAGAATAAGTGTAAAAACCGCTCAGAAAATTCTTCATTCTCGCAAGCATTCTGATTTAAGATGGAATAATTCTTTAATTACCCTGTTGGACAATGGGAGAAATGCATAACTTTCAGTAAGGAGATTACTACTACTACTACTATACTACTTCTACTACTATTTCTTCTTCTTGTCCTCCTCCACCTCCTCCTCCTTCTCCTTCTTCTCCTCCTCATCCTCCTCCCTTCCTCTTTTTTCTCCTTCCTCCTCCTCCTCCTCCTCATTAGATTTAATTGCACAATCAGTCTGATATTTAGACTGGATTTGGCATTTTTATTCATCTATCAAGTCCTTCCCAAGACAGGTGTTGTTGTTTGATGGTGTTAAAGGTATTATTGTGGGACATAAATCCATCATATGGTTCTTGCATAGTTTCTCCTTTTTCTTCTTCACTGTTGGCAAACTAAGACCCTTCTTATAACCTCCAAAGATTTTCCTCTATATTCCTCCTCCTCCTCCTCCTCCTCCTTCTCCTCCTCCTCCTCATGATTCCACTCTATATTCCTCCTCTTTATGATTCCACTGTAGCAGGAAGGATTTCTCCTGTAGAGTTTATAGACGCAAAATCCATCATATGGTTCTTGGTCTCTCTTTTCGGGTCCACATCCATCCTTTGATTTCCCTTATTCATTACCTTTCCAGGGCCTCTCCGAGAAATAATAGCTTTTAATGGGTCTGAAGTGCCCATAATTGTTATTAAAGAGCTCTTTAGACTATCTGATCTAAAAATGACATCCCTCTGATCTGAGTAGCTATTAAAAGAATTCATCAGGCCTTGTTCCACATCCAGTTCTTTAGAATATCTGAACTCATTATTGCCCTAATGAGCCAGCAACAATATGATATTCTCGGTACTATAGTAGTTGGCTCTGCAGTTGTGAGGGAGAAAAGAATTCACTCATGTCTGATCAGGCCTATTTTCCTTTTTGCTTCCATCTGACATTGCGTTTCCTCCTCTTCTGTATTTGGGGACAAGACAATATGCTTCAATGCTGGAGGAGCATTGCCATTATCCTTAAAAACCTGAATGAGAATAAGTGTAAAAACCGCTCAGAAAATTCTTCATTCTCGCAAGCATTTAGAGTAGTGGACTGATTTAAGATGGAATAATTCTTTAATTACCCTGTTGGACAATGGGAGAAATGCATAACTTTCAGTAAGGAGATTACTACTACTACTACTATACTACTTCTACTACTATTTCTTCTTCTTGTCCTCCTCCACCTCCTCCTCCTTCTCCTTCTTCTCCTCCTCATCCTCCTCCCTTCCTCTTTTTTCTCCTTCCTCCTCCTCCTCCTCCTCATTAGATTTAATTGCACAATCAGTCTGATATTTAGACTGGATTTGGCATTTTTATTCATCTATCAAGTCCTTCCCAAGACAGGTGTTGTTGTTTGATGGTGTTAAAGGTATTATTGTGGGACATAAGTTGTTCCAACTAAAGCTGCCTTTTGCAATTGACTGATGGTGATTTTGTCAATGCCAATAGTGCTTAAATGGTGTTCTGGTTGTTTTGGGATTGTATCCAAGGTGCCTATTACTATCGGTACTATCTTTGCTTTCTTTTGCTACAATCATTCTATTTCTAATTGCAGGTCTTTGTATTTTGTTATCTACTCCAGTTCTTTCTCTTCTCTTCTGTTGATTATTATTATGCCATCTTGTTTGTCTCCTTTATCCTTCATTAAAGCAGAAGCAACCATTAGTAAAATCAAAATCTGCAAAATTGCAAGTCTGTGGTCACAACCAAAGCCCATTCCTTTTGTGCATGCTTGTGAAAAAAGTACAAATTGGTTGTAACATCATGGCCACCATTTCACAGATGTTGTCCACCACTGCCAGATGGTCTCTGATTTGAAGTCACACAATAGTGTATAAATTTTTTTGTCAATCATTATAGTTAATTCCTTTATCTTCTTTTAGAGAATGATGCTGTCTTAGATAGGATAGGAAGACACTGTTTAAACTCTTCACCATGTCTCTTGTTTCAGTTATTCTCTACGTTGTATTTTAATGTCTGTGAGCAAACTAGAATTATTTTTTTTGTTCTGATACTACTTAATGTAAAACCCTTTGATTTGTTTGTGTAGATGTTTCCCATTGTGAATCTATGTTAATGACTCAAGTGATTATTTCAGATAATTAATTGATGTTAATTACTCCAAGATAAGAATCATATTCTCAGCAGAAAGAAAAGCTAAATCAGAGCTTAAGAGAGAAGCAGAGGCTCCTTCTATTAAAATTACCTCTATCAAGATGAGAAATATGAGAAGCAGCTGGGCTGTTAACTCTCTCTTCTTTATTATCATTATTCCCATCTTTTGTGTCTTTCATTCTCCCAGAATATCACTAAACTTAAGAAACAATTCTTGGTACGCTTTGAGAAATCCACTGATATTTTTCTAGCTTTTCTTAAATCTTAAGCCAGGTTCACCAGTAATGTTGCTCACATATTTTGCGACTTGGTTCAGTTCAACCCTGAGTTACAAATATTCTCTTCTATCAGGACTAGGTTCAGGTCAGGCCCAAGGAACCAAGAACAGCACAATGAGGGAGTAGTTTCTTGAATGTTGTTCCCCCGTAGGCAGAAATGTTGCCAGACTAAGGCAACAATCTCCATAACTACTAGATAAACCTTGTGGATATCTTTTTCTGCACACCAGGGATTCCAAACTTCTCTTGTCTCTTTGCTTTTTGTGAAAAGGACCTTTCCTCCAGGGATTCTGGACTACATTCCACCACCGTTCACTGTTGCTGCTGTGGGGTGCATGTTGTTCATAGTGTTAATAAGAGAAGATGGTGGAAATATGGGACAAATCACGTACATGCAAGCTACAGTTTCAAGTTCTAATCTGAGTTGGTGCTGGTCCAAAAACCTGCGTTGATTCCCCTTCAGGTAATCCTTGACTTGGAACCATTTATTTGAAGTTACAACAGTACTGAATAAGTCACCTAGAACTGTTTTTCACGCATATACAATTGTTGCAGCATCCCCGTGGTCATATGATCAAGTTGACATTTGGCAATATTTATGACGGTTGCAGTGTCCCGGGGTCGTGTGATCACTTTTTGCAATCTTCTGACAAGCAAAGTCAATGAGAAGCCAATACCCATGCTACTAACTTAACAACTGCAGTGCTTCATTTAACAACTGTGGTAAGAAAGGTTGTAAAGTGGAGCAAAACTCACTTAACAACTGTCTCACTTAGCAACAGAAAAATTTGGCTCCATTGTGGTCGTAAGTCGAGAACTGCCTGTATTTCCAAATAAATCTAAACTGCTAAACTTTGCGGGTTAGGAAAGTGTTTTGTGATGAAGCTGGTGGTGGTTCTGATCTGCATCTACAGTAATAGTTCTGGTGATTCTGATCTGCAACAATAGATTAATGCCATCTGTTGTGAAATTGAATTACCCTCTTTGCTAAAATACAGATACCAAGGATAATAAATTTGTGGTATTGCAGATTCCCATTCTGTTGCCATTTATCCTGCTCAAAATATTTCTTGCACTTAAGTGTCAGCCAAACAATCCTCCTTCGATTTGCATTCACTGTTTAGAAAGTATCGGTGTTGTTTTTCCTTCTAGCATCTCAGTTTGCAAGGTTTTTCATTGCAGTAGAATTAATGCAGTGACTTCCTGCATTTTCTTCGCATGTAATGATCGGCAGAAGCTTGCATGATTATATTCTTGTGACTGGGAATTCTGGGAGTTGAAGTCTACCACATCTGGCAAGTACAGGATTGGGACAGCTCTTTTAATGAAGGGGTGCAGCTGAAATTGTCAATATGGTTCTCAATGGAGAGACATAAATCTTTTCCATTCTGGTGACATACTGATAAAGCAGTAGGTACTAATGGTTTCTGAAATCCTTACTCACTGGTTTCATATGTATACCCCTTAATTTGTGTGACTTAAGGAAATGGAAAGATTATTGATGTGTTCTGGATTCTTACCTGTCTTAGCTGATGAACTGACCAGGCCAGGATGGGCAAACCGTAGAGGTAATAAATTTCTCCTTGTGCAAAAGTGCTTTGCAAAAACATTTCAAGAAATTTAGGCATCACTTCTTTAGAAGCAATTAAACAGTAATATGTTCAGTCTTACACATAAAATTGAGCATGTGATGGTGGCCCACCTCAAAATACAGTTGAATAAAAATAATTGTTTAGATCCAAAGTGCAGTAGAATTCTTGGTCTACTTTTAGGCTGACAAGCTTAGAATTGTTCAAGCAGTGTTTTTCTTTTCCTTGTGACAATCTATGAAAGTAGAAGTTGGACTTGGAAGAAACAGAATTGAATAAGTATTGACACCTTTTAACTTTGAGGTTGGAGAAGACTTTTAAGGGTGCTATGACACACAGGGAAAATGAACAAATAGCAATAGCACTTAGACTTATATACTGCTTCACAGCGCTTCACAGCCCTCTCTAAAGGGTTTACAGAGTCAGAATTTTGCCCCCAATAATCTGGTCCTCGTTTTACTGACCTTGGAAGGATGGAAGGTTGAATCAGGTGAGATTCGAACTGCTGGCAGCTGGCAGTCAGCAGAAGTAGCCTGCAGTACTGCATTCTAACCATTGTGCCACCAAGGCTGGAGTTTTCATTCAAAGCACTAAAGCCCAAGCTTTGACTATCATGCTTTGAACATATCCTATCTGCAGAGACCCAGATCATTTGAAAAATTCATAGTACTTGAAAAAATTGAAGGAAAAAGAGAAGAGAAGGGCCAAGAGCAAGATGGATGGATTTGATTATGACAGCGGTGAATGCACCACTGAGAGACTTCAAAGGCCAAGTGGAACAGAAATCATTCCAGGGAGTGTCTATCCAAATACTTGGCTAAGAGTCATCATCAACTTAATGGCACTCAGTCAATGAATCATTCTGTGCCACATATTAAAAGAAATAGGAGAAATAAGTAAAGAGCAAGAAAAGGAAAAAAATATGGATCAGCTTAGGAAGAAAACAAATTATTAAGATCGCTGGACAATTAATCATCTCACAGTGATAGCAGTTGCAAGAGATTTCGCAATCCTCTGGAAGTTATTTGCTAATCTGTCAGCGAAAAGGAAGCAAGTGATATCCTTGACTCATCTTACATAACTATCTATGAGTCAGAAGAAGAATTACTCCTGTTGTTCTTGGATTGGACTATATTGAAGTCTTTCCAAAAGGAAGGATGGTTAAATGTATCAGATGAGGATAAAGGCTATCTGGGGACCAGCACAAAGGATGCATGGAAAGTGCTCTTCATGAGAGTACAGTCTCACAGCAGATCCATGGTATACCAACTAGAGGGCTGGGATATATCCCGTTTAGTACCATTTGAGAGAGATCTGTTATTCCAAAGAAGCCATTTAAAACATGGAAAAGATTCATCAATGTTTCTGGTTTCTTAAATCTGTAGAAATACTACTTGGTCAAGGGAAAGTTATTAAAATAATTCATATGATAGTAATGTCTCCACTTATAAGATTGTTGATAGCAGTTAATAGTTAAAAATATGTAAAATGTTAGAAGAACTAAAGCAAGGGTCTTCGAACTTGGCCCTTTTATGACTTGTGGACTTCAACTCCCAGAATTCCCCACCCAGGCACGCTGGCTGAGGAATTCTGGGAGTTGAAGTCCACGAGTCATAAAAGGGCCAAGTTTGAAGACTCCTGAACTAAAGTGTTAGGATTTATGAGATGCTACTTTGAGCTACAGCACATGGCTACAATTGGCATCAGTGGTTATTTGAGAAAGTGGGAGGTGGGGTATCATCACAAACAAAATAAAATCAAATTTGGCTCCTCCCTCTGAATATCTCATTGGGGGGACCCTCAGCACCCCAAAATAGAATGTACCAATCAGACAGGCAGAATTTGTTCGCACTGGATGGTTCTGCATCTACTTGGATTTCAAACCACATAAAGCTTTATTGATCAGAACAAGAACATTAAATTGTACATAGGAACATATTGCTACCAAGTGTGGAGCTTGCACTACCAATGTCAAGGTGAATGGTTGCATTTTGCACCTGCTGTAGTTTTGTAGTCTTCAAAGGCAGCCCCATATAGAATACATTGCAGTAATCTAAGCAGAAGGTGACAAGTCTTGAATCGGTATCTATCATGGATCAGAATGTTCTGTTTGATAAAAGAGTAGACCCACTTTGAGCGTAAAACAGTTGTTGTGTTGTTGAAAAGTTATATGGTATATTTAAAAGGAATTAGAGAAGTAAATCTATGATAATGTTTCAGAATCCTTTGATGGGGTGTTGCTGGTTCTCTTATCCCATGGAAATACCACTCAAATACACAAATGTTGTCACTTCATGTAAAACAAGCACAGTTAGTTTCATCTGATCAATGTTGGGAGGTATGTTAGCATATGCCCCATAGAATACAATCTGGGATTGTCTGCCAAATAAAATGAAGTCTGCTTTGACAGCTCTGTTAATGCTGAGAGAACATCTGAATAAAAGTTGTAGAATGGAATTATGGGTGGCTTTTAAAATATCCTACTTTTAAAAAAAAACAACCATCTGCTGTTGACAGATGTAGTACTTCCTGTGGTAGAATTCTAGTTTTTTTTTCACTAGATAAAATGCCACTTTTTGTTCCTTTTTGTCCTTCTAAAGACTGGACTTTGTGGTGTTTTTTGTTGATTTCATAGCATATCTATTGCAAAGATTGCAAATTAACAAGGGCTGTACAACTGCAAGTTAATTGCCAGATTAAAAATAATTTAATTAAATCTTGGATGATAATAATACCCGGTATATGTTCTCTGCGGGATATTATGCAAGAGTATGGTTCTGGAGTAAATTTGTTACATTGTGAAGATTTCTGAAAGAAGCAAAGAACAGATATACAAATTTTATATTAGAGTAGCAAATTGGGGAAAAGTTACGTTCAGTATTTGTTTTACACAATGGAGAGGAGCAATGATCCTATATACTGATGGACAACTTCTTGGCTTGGTTATATAACATGGTTACTGCAGTAACCAGCTTAACCGTGTGATATAAACCAGTTGGGATGTTGTCTTAATCCATCAGCTTTTCTGCATTTGCACAAACATTGCATAGTACAGAAAATCTTAAGTAACTGAGTAAGCTGGATATTCTCAAAGTGTAAGATTAAAACTAACTAGACTTTGCCTGTTGTGTGAATCCAGCTGCTGGGTCTTTAAATGACCCTAGTGAAGCATATTGTATGAACCTCACATGAAGTTTATTTATTTATTAGACTTGGTTGCTCCCCATCTTGCCTAGAGGTGCTTCTGAGTAGCTTGCAAACATTAAAAGCCAATAAAACATTGAACTAATAAATACTTATAATAATAGCAATAATTTACAATTAAAAGTGGGGGAGTGAAGGAGCAGGAGACACATGGAATGGGAAGGAGTTGGGATCTTGTCTTAATCCAGGGGTGTCAAACTCCCAGACCGCAGGCCGGATGCGTCATGCGGAACCCGTGCCCACTCCAGCTCCGGCAATGGGAAAATAGTTGCAATACGTCACAACACATTGTGTGACATGGCAAGTTTGACACCCCTGTCTTAACCCATCAGCCATCTCCAGCATGGGACACCCCCATTGGGGTCCGAGGCCAACTGGCAGAGCCAGGTCTTCAGGTCCTTATGGAACGTCTAAATCTCACCTCAGGGGGCACAATTGAAAATCTTGGTGGGAGAAAAAAAATGGAAGGATCTTCAAAGGGCAAGAAACCTTTTAGCAGTTGCCCTTGAGATTATTTGGACACCGTCTACATTGTGTGAAGGATAAGATAACAAGAGTATTATGAGATGGCCCTTGAGAAGATCAGGTGAATCAGTTGTGGTCCCTCACTCTTCAAATGTTACTGTTGGACTTTTTCCTCTAGCAATCAGAATCAAGTCAAAGAACAATCAAGTCAGAGGTCTCATTAAAAATATCCGTTAGAAGAAAGTTTAAAGTTACAATGCAAGAATTCCAATGGGTACTTTACTTTCAAAAGAGGCACCAGTATATAAACAATGAATAATGGCAAAATCCGCTTGCATTTTCTCGTGCTGTTGTGGTGGAGATAGCAATAAGTCCTCCGACTCCCACATCACCTGCCTCTTTGAGATTTTTCAAAGCACATAATATTTGGGCCAAAGTAGACGTTGTGATGGAAATGAGGAATTGTAGTCTCACTCCATAAGACCAGTGAAGCCTGCTGACATGGGAGATTTGGTGAACAGAAGTAAAATACTTAACTTTTCTCCTGCCTTTTTCTTCTCTCCCCAGCTGAATTCCAGGTTTGTAAACTGGCAGAGGAGAGATAATTAAAAGACCACAAATGGCAAAAACAGTCTTAAAGGGCACTTCTAGTGGAGAATTAAGCACTTAGTTTGAATATCCCTCTCTTGTACGTTGATCCTGTATCAGCTTTGCCTTTCAAGTCATTAGCTCCACACACATTAGCCTCAGGGCCCTCTCAATGTGTTAGACTTCATCTCCTGTGCATGATGGGAATCCTGTTGACATCCAATATATCTGAAAGACATTGAGTTAGAAAAGGTTATTTTGTCATCCTTAATGGAAGCAATTTCTAGAAAAGAAAAAAAACCAGGAGTATTGTAAAATCATCATTGAAATAGTTAGGCAGCTGCTACATGAATTACATATTGATGTTCTGTGACTAAAAGATGGAGGAGCAAATGTGATGAAAAGTAATCAAGATAATGTCCAGTATTTCCTGGATTGATCTCTGATTTTAATCAACCAGTCTAGAAAGGGATATCAGCCCAAAGAGGATGTGTTTCCTGCTTAAATGAACTATGCCCAAAAATATTACCATCCAGTATGGTTTACAGTAACATGTAAATGTAATAAAGGTGCTTTGATTTGGGGTTCAGAGAAGTGAAGTTGAAAGCTCCAATTTTGTAACTTTGCAATGCAATGGCATGTACTGCCATGATCTATTGCTGACTCTGAAGTGACAATTTGTTGGCTCCACCAAGACCATTATTTGCCTCATTAATACCACTGGAACAAATTATTGCTTTGCAGCCTTGAAATGTGTAGTAGCGGTGGAGGTGATTGATATAACAGGTTCAGAAAATAATGATCAAATGCACATTCCAGGAGACAAATTCTTCAGAAGCAATTAAGTGTGATTCCAAAGAGGATTGCTGAAACATTTCTTTGTAAAGTACCTGATTGAATACAATACATCACTTTTGTTATTGTTCATTATTTGCGCACAGTAATAATTGAGGAAAAACGGTTGAAGGGGAAGCAGTTGGACGTGGGAATAGCTTAGAAAGAGGAGAATATAGAAACTGAGCATTATACCAAAGGAGAACCTAGCATAACTAGCTCAGTGTGGCCAAGATCATAAACACTCTGATGTTTTCCAAATATTTAGCAGTTGAACAGTATCAGCTTCAACCAAGAGGACTCAGAACAGAAGATTATGGTAACTGTGTTAAAAAATAATTGGGTATATCCAGTGATTATTTGTTGATTTTATTAGATTTATCTGCCACCCTTCTCATCTACAGGTGTCTCTAGACATTATTGTCAAATGCCACACAGCAAGTAAGCAAATACCACACAGCAAGTAAGCAAGAACTACACAGATTTCAGTAATACATCTTTAATAAAAAATTTAGGGTAAATACAGAATCTTGGAAATTATTTGTGGAATGTCTGGCTTTCATTTAGAATGAGTCAGCTAAGGCAGAGTGTTCTTGAATCTTTAAAGCACTTTAAAGTCATAGAATTATAGGATTGGAAGGGACCTTGGAGGTCTTCTAGTCCAGAGGTCCCCAACCTTTTGGGCACCAGGGACCGGTTACATGGAGAGAGGTTTTTCCACGGACCGGAGGGTGCGTGGTTTTGTGTGCTGCCTGCATCCCACGGATGGGGCTTTGCTTGTTTGTGCGGACCGGTTGCTGGCATGCCACGGACCGGTACCAGTCCACGGACCGGGGGTTGGGGACTCCTGTTCTAGTCCAACTCCCTGCTCAAGAAAGGAGGCTGGACAAATGTCTGTCTAGTCTTTTTTAAAAAAACCTCCAGGGATGTAGCACCCACAGCTACTGGAGGAAAGCTGTGGCATTGATTGTTCTCATTGTCAGGAAATTACTCCTTAGTTCCAGGTTGGATCTGTCTTTAGTGAGCTTCCACCTGTTACTTCTTCTCCTGTGCTCAGGTACTATGGAGAATAAGTCGCCCCCCTTCTCTCTGTGAGAGCCTTTTGAGTATTGGAAGACTGCTATAATGTTCCCTCTAATCCTTCTCTTTGATAGGCTATGCTGGCTGAGGAATTCTGGGAGCTGAAGTCCACAAGTCTTAAAGTTCTCAAGGTTGCAGACCCCTGGGCTAGATATATCTAGCTCCCTTAACCATTCATCGTATGGTTTAGTCTGTAGACCAGTAGTGACTTGAACTGAATTGCTGTTTATGAGATACAGTGCCTACCTCTCTGAAGACTCATAGATATCAGTCTGTATGCTGATTATAATGGCTTTCCAAAATTTTGAAGTAGGATTTCTTTCCCAAACTTTATCTGAAGATCCAGAATACTTTCTCAGTGAAAACAAAGGATCCAGCTGCTGAACTATGACAGCAGCAATAGCAATAGACTTAAACTTATATATCGCTTCACAGTGCTTCACAGCCCTCTCTAAGTGATTTACAAATGCCAGCCTATGGCCTCCAACAATCTGGGTCCTCCTTTTTCTGACCTTGGAAGGAGGGAAGGCTGAGTCAACCTTGAGCCAGTGAGAATTGAACTGCCGAACTGCAGGCAGTTGGCAGTCAGCAGAAGTAGCCTGCAGTGATGCATTCTAACCACTGCGCCACCACAGCTCCTACATGGCCTTATTTGGCTGTGCATTTTTTAGTATTTTTAGTATTTCATTTTTATGACTCCCTTGAGGGCTGGATTTAGAGATCTGTTGGAAACCAACAGTGATGGTTGAGTTTGACAAGGTTAATTGTCTGAATATCCTTAGTGTGACCCCGGCTTTTTATAATTCAGGTTGTGTGAGGGTCCCCAACCCCCAGGCTGCAGTCACTACCAGGCCATGAGTTATTCAGAACTGGGCCGCCAGAAGCAGTGGGTCAGAGCATGTTTGCACTCCATTTGTGTGAGCAGCGTGTGTGCGTGCCGGTTGCTCACACAAGTGGAGCTGTGCATGCTTGCCTGCCACTCGCATAGAACCATCCTCTCCCCCCCCCCCCGTTGGTCCACAAAGCCGGACAGATTGGGGAGCTCTGCCCTAGTGGATGTGGCAGTCTTTTGTGAATGAGTAGGATTTACAATACATATTGTATCCTTCACCTAGTTGCTTGCCGATGTGAGTGCATTTTACTATTGGCAGACTTTCCTGGGGGTCTATCGTTCCTTAAGGAAAAAGCCTGCTAGGGTGAAACTGGCTATGTGGTTTGCATGCCAAGTTTCCAGGTTGATACCTTACATTTCTAAGCAGGGCTGGTTGTGGAAAAGGAAAGAGGCAAATTCTGCCTGAACTGCTAAACAGTCACAGATATTCAGTGGCAGATCTTTTGATTAGTAATGTGGTACGAAGTAGCTTCCTGTGGTCTAATGATGCCTTCGCCCGTTAATATGGAAGTATAACATTTACATTTGGTTTATATGTGAAGACCCATTCACAGATATAATCTGGAAATTAGCTGTATGATCACCAACACTGATGCAAGTAGAATCCTGGGGACCATTAAATAATCAATATATTATAGCCTTGTATGTGCTTTAAAGTGTTTTCAGAAGAGAAGTTAGGAGCTATTTTCCTTCTGCTTCTGTTTCTTTTCTGTTCGGTTCTGTTATTTGGTCTGAAAGCACTGAACAAAACTGTTACTGTAAGGGAGTACTTTTTAAAATATCTGGTGCATGGAGTCTCTTTTTAATTTGAAACCTTCTCAGCCGTAATATTTCACTGTGAGCATAATAATGTTTACCTCAAAAGACACCCCCACCAGGAATTGTACATAAGTTTGTATAAAATGGGCCCAATTTTTAAAACATAGTACGTGTGGAACAATCATCACAGTCGGCTCATAAATCAGCTTTTATTGCTTATTGAATGTCATGTAACTGTGGTACTAAAATGAAAATCCAGCTCCCAAGTTACTGAGGATGGCTAATTTAGGTAAATTGCAAAATCTTTCATAGGGATGTAAATTGGTAAACCCTTCTATGAGGCCAGTGTGGATAAAAAATATATGATTTTTAAAGAATAATAAAGAGTTTGCTTTATGCTAAACTTGTTAAAGCAGCACCCTTTTTATTGACAAACAATGCAGGGAACCAGCAAGGTTATTTATTGAGCAGTGGCTGCTCTTAAAACAGCACAGTTTCAAGGTTGAAAGAGTTCCAGTATTATTGAAACAGCATCAGAATACTCCCTGCATTGTCTGAATGCCACATTTCCAATGTGGAGCAACTGTTTTAAGCTCAAAGTGAGTTTTTTAAATGCAAAATGTATTAAAATACTTTGCACAACCCAAAGAAAGAGCAATTTGGGAGGGTGGGAGCTCTCCAGGGTCCTGAAAAGGTTACTTGTTCTTAATGGTTGATACGCAAATGTTAAGACTCTTGCTATTTCTTCTTCAATCTTTAAGCCAGAATTGAGTTTGGACTGCTTTTGCATGAGGGGGTTACCCTCTCTAAAGTAGAATATGTGGGTGAATAGAATTCAGCTTCCTGGTCTCAGTCAACCTGGTCAGATTTTTTGAGAATGCCCATGTTGTGTAAGTGTGATAACTGACTCACATTTATGATAGTTGCATGTCCTGGAGTCATGTGATCCCCTTTTGCGACCTTCTGACAAGCAAAGTCAATGGGGAAGCCAGTTTCACTTAGCAACCGTATTATTACTTTAATAACTGCAGTGATTTGCTTAACAAATGTGGCAAAAAGTTGTAAAATGGGGCAAAACTCAGTTAACAAATTTCTCACCTAACAACATAAATTTTGGGCACAATTGTTGAGGACTACCTGAACATCTGTTATTGTATTTCATCTCTTTATTCTTTAAAAAAAATTGCAAGAGAGAGAAAAGGGAAAATTATGACCAGAGCTTCCATTAAATCTATATAGTATGTAAACAAGCCAGCTTGACACAGATAGCCAAGGTAGGGGAAAGTGTTACCAAATGGCTGTGAGTGTCAGACCTGCCAGCACTTAAAGCTCTAAATAGAAATGTTCCTTAGCTCCATTTATTGAGAATGGTATAATTTTATTAGAAGTCAATTGTATTGCAGTAACTGAGAATCGTGTGCCCAAATCCCCAAGTTGAACTTTTCCTCCCTTAACTCTCTCCCATCGCTGACACCTTCCCCCAAGTTACCAATCAGGTACCAATGACCAATCAGATTCAAACAAGATGTTTTCAGAACAGACACTTCAAGCGTAGGTTGGTATGCAGCCACCTTCTTTTCCCAGCTGAGTGACCTTGAAGCAGCGTCTCGGGGAGATACAGTAGTTTCGCTTTCCCCCAAGTATCCCCTCTCCTGTCCACCCTTCCCAGAGTCCATGGCAAACTGTCACCACATGGTAGCGAAACACACAAGCAAGCATAAGATGGCAGCTGACAGTGAGTCTCAAAAGAGTAGTGAGTGGACTTTCTTTTATCCTGATCTCTGTCTTAACATTCCCATTATTGCCTTTTTTTATCAGACATTCTTATCAAAAATCCCAATTCACACACAGTTAAAAAATTAAAAAGTATGTAGCCTTTTAGAGCTTAATGTGGTAGGAATGTTGCCATGATATTCTGGGGCCAGACTTAGTAGAGATATCTAAGATAAAAACAGTCTGTCTTGGGCTCAGTCCTCCCATAAGAGATCCTGTGATATTTTGGGATCAAAAGTGGTGGAGATATCTCTAATATTCCTCTATCAGATTTGATAGAGATATCTCTAGAGAGGTACCAACTGACATAAATTTTACATAAGAATATAAGTTTATGTTGTAACCATAAGTGATAACAATGTGAGATAGCATAAAATATAGTAAACCAAAATAATGGGTAGGGTAGGGTAGGGTAGGGTAGAGTAGAGTAGAGTAGAATAGAATTAGAATAGAATAGAATAGAATAGAATAGAATAGAATAGAATAGAATAGAATAGAATAGAATAGAATAGAATAGAATAGAATAGAATAGAATAGAATAGAATAGAATAGAATCTTTATATGGAATGGAATGGAATGGAATGGAATGGAATGGAATGGAATGGAATGGAATGGAATAGAATAGAATAGAATAGAATAGAATAGAATAGAATAGAATAGAATAGAATAGAATAGAATAGAATAGAATAGAATAGAATAGAATAGAATAGAATAGAATAGAATCTTTATATGGAATGGAATGGAATGGAATGGAATGGAATGGAATGGAATGGAATGGAATGGAATAGAATAGAATAGAATAGAATAGAATAGAATAGAATAGAATAGAATAGAATAGAATAGAATAGAATAGAATAGAATAGATGAAAGGAATGCAACGGAGCGGAACAGAATAGAAAAACAAGTTCTAGGTACAAAGAGGTTAAAATAAGACAAGCCAGTGCTACAATTAAGAAAAAAAAATTCTTAGTTTAAATATGACAAAGCAAAAGAAGCAACCAGGTTGCCAATGGTTATTAATATAAATAGGAGGGATTTAGAACCGAGACTATGAAAGGACTTACCATGTCATCAATCTCTTCTAATCCTATTTGTCACTAATTATTGCTTTGACGGGAGTGTTTAGCTATTCAGCAATTTTTGCCTATCAGAGAGAAAACACCTTTGTTCTGAATTGGCTTCATTGCCACTGTTTTAAAACGATCAAGGATGGAATGGTTGGCAATCAATAAATGTCATTTGCTCCATTTGAAAGACTTAAGACAACACCCCTTCCTCCATGTTACATCCCACAAATAGGACAGCAGGATGAAAAGCAGTGGTAATATTCCATCCTTCACAACCAAGGAAGACTAATTTGCATTAACAACAGCGGTAATTTATAAGGTATCCAGGGACAGCAATTTTTGCTCTGGTGCAAAATTTATCGAAGGGTTGAAACTTGCAAATTCACCTCTGGCTGCAATGCATGGAGGTAGGCTTACGCTATAAAACTGAATCTAGCCATGCATTTGCAATGAAGAGAGAGAGAGGTAAAAGGTAGGAGAGGTAATTTGCAAGCTTATTTATATGCTTGAAAATAAATTTCATCATACTCCGAGGATAACAAACCTGCTTTCCCTATGAATGTAATTACTGAAGCTGGGCCAAGTGGAGATTGAGCAGAATGCATTTCTCTGTTGAGCACTGTCATTGATGATTACTGTAAATGCTATAAGCTCCCTACTATTTGAGTAAACCCATTAATGACCTTTTTTAAAGCTAGCAGTGACTTTTACTTTCAGAGCATTTCAGCCATACTTTCCAGTATAATGAGTTTGTTCTTGAGATTTCATTTGAATAGATTATTTAGCTGTGTAGAAATATTTAATGCCCAACCATCCCTCCATCCATTGTATGGTCAGCTTCAATTTGAACAATAAGTTGGAGAGAAATAGCAGGAAATTTTTTTGGGGGGGAGGGACTAGAGGCATAAGCATAAACCCCTCCCCCTATGCACCTATTAAGGTATTTGGGATAAAGATAAATGATCCTGGGTCTTCATGTCATGTGCAGATAGTCCTCGACTTACGATCACAATTGAGCCCAAAATTTATGTTGGTAAGTGAGACAGTTGTTAAATGAATTTTGCCCAATTTTACAACCTTTCTTGCCACATTGTTAGGTGAATCACTGCAGTTGTTAAGTTAGTAACACGGTTGTTAAGTGAATCTGGCAAAAGAAGACAACCTGATTTCAGGATATTGCAACTGTCATAAACATGAGTCAACAAGCATCTGAAGTTTGATCACATGACCACCCAGATGTTTCAAGTGGTCGTAAGTGTGAAAAATGGTCATAAATCACGTTTTTTTAGTGCCATTCAGTGCCAAAGTCCACATTTTGGACAGAGAGGACCGCTGGTTTGAAGGAGGGGTCAAAGAGGCCATCTATGTCAAAACTGAACAGCCCTCTCTCAACAAAGGAGGAGGGGATACGACATCATCTATCTCCTGTCTACAACACAATCCTTTCAACACTTCCAAGAAGGCTCCACACCCATTTGCACCACTCAGGTGATCCTGAGGACATAGATCAATCTCCAGGTGGCCTCAACGGCTCTCTAAAAGGATGCAAATGACCAGCTGTCTGCAAGGAGTATAAATCCTTCCATTCCCCACCATCCAGTCAGAGCTGAAGAAGCTTCTTGGATGAGAAGTGAAATGTCTTCAAAGAAAAACAAGGAAGTCCAGTTGCCTCCTAAAAAAGCACCTTTGGGATTTCAGTGCCATTGTAACTTTGAACAATCACTAAATGAACTGTTGTAAGTTCAGGATGACCTCTATTCCTAATTTACAAGATCCTTCTAGGCAGGCCAGACCTCCAGGAAATCTACTTCAGGTTGGGCTTGCATTGAAGCTGAAAGAGTTACTAGCCCTGATATGTAGTTTAGTCATAAAATCTAGCATGCAATTTGGAAATATATAGGAATATTATTGCAGAGTTTGGCTGTCATTAAGGGAAATATCTTGCCAAGGGTTCCTTTGTCCTTGAAGCTGGCTTCTGTACCAATTCAATTATATCCTCCCTCCATTTCTATTTCCCCAATACTGGCAGAATTACTCTTACAATAAGACAGTTAGCTACGGACTGCTTTATCAACATTTTTTTTTTATTTAAGAGCTAGAATCTGTTGGCTATTTTTTTTCCCCTTTTGCCAAAGACACCTCTGTCTTTACAATTCTAATGCTCTAGAATTAAGCAATTACTTTTCTCCCATCTAGCCCCTCTTATATTTATTGCTGTCTCTGGCATTTCTAAAATAAAACCATTGAATTGCAAACTTTTCCGGGTATACGTTTAATGCCGTCCTTGTTAGGGCTCAAGAGATGGGACTAAAAATTGCCATTTATTATATCAAGGTCAGGACTCTAGTGCCTGGATGGACCTAGGAACTTTTGAAAGATCCCTCAAATTAAATACGATTTATTTTCACTATTTTTAAAAAAAAAACAACGAAATAGCTAGTAAATCTCTTGCGGCTTCGATATTCTCAATGAGGTCTCAGAAAAAAAATTAAGATAGGAACCTTTGAGAACCTTGAGATATTGTGAAATTTGAACCCTTGTTCAAAAACATTGATAATAAATGTTTTTCAGGGCTGATGGTGGCGTTGACTGAGCCTGAATTAATTCTGTTATGTATATTTCCTTACGTTTTGATTGGGGAGAGATCTTTTTATTAATTAAAATTCCATTTTCATCCAGAGCCCATCTGTGTTTAACATAAATTATGGTTAGCTTGAAAAAACATCAACTGTGGTTTGGGTATACTGTGGTTAAGACCTGGAGTCTATCTTGTTTCAGATGCAATGCTTGCTGTTATATACCTGCTACAGTGTCTTTTAAAAGGGATAGGTAGTAGAAATGAGTAAGAGGGTTTTTTATAATAGCACTTAGACTTATATGCCGCTTCACAGTGCTTTACGGCCCTCTCTAAGCGGTTTACAAAGTCAGCCTCTTTGCCCCCAACAATCTGGGTCCTCATTTTACTGACCTCAGAAGGATGGAAGGCTGAGTCAACCTTGAGCCAGTCAGAATCGAACTCCTGGCAGTGGTCAGAGTCAGCCTGCAATACTGCATTATCATACAATAATAAATAATTTCATAATTACACTAACATTTGCTGTAAAGGGAATTGGAGGTTTCCTCTTTCTATTACTTTTTATTCTTTCTTTTTGCCCTTGATTCTTTCTTGTTCCTTTCTTTACTGCTTTTAGTCTTTATTAGTTTGTATTAGTTTTTATGTTCTTTGTAAAAAATTTAATAACATACTGTATATACTAAATTACGTATGTTTTGTGTGTGTGTGTGTGTGTGTGTGTGTGTGTGTGTATCTGGGTGTGAAAATAATGGGTGTGTATGTATATAAGAGTAGAGACCTGCCTAGAACTGCTGTTTGGCATAGCAATATATGTGGGCACATCAGGAATCAGCTTATGGTCTACCAACCAAATTCAGGGAGTTCTGCTGCTCCTAAACCTTTTTCTGGCAACTATTGTCTGGAATTTTAGACAATTGTCCTCCTTATCTTTTATTAAAGAACCTAATTACACTTGCTAGGACTTCCAGTTAGTCCTTGACTTAGGTCCACTCATTCAGCAACTGTTCAAAGTTTGGAGCTCCAGATGTCACGGCATCCCCAGGGTCACTTCATTGCAATCTGCGTGCCCTGTTTGTGACTATGACATTGCAGTGAGCCACTGTCACAGGATCGCAATTTCCCACATTCCCTGCTACTTTCCCCCACTGGGGAAGCCAGCAGGAAATCAGAAGTCACAATCATACGAGATCCTCACTTAGGACATGATGTCATGTTACAACCATACATCTTAGTGATGACAGTTTCAGCCCCAATTGCTGATATAAATTACTTACACTTCTACACAAACTACATATGTTGTGTACAATATTCTATTCACTTTCATGGCAGTATGTTCCATTTACTTTGTACAGATTTTTTCACTTATTTGCACCTTGACTGTTCTGCTTGTTTTGTCTGTTTCAGTGAAGGCTTGTACTTATTCTTTCTCTGGTTCTAATGGGTAGTTATTGTCAGAATTAAATGTTGTGAATTCTGCATTTTTCATTCTGATGCTTCCCTTAATTTATATAATCCCAAGAGAAACAACAAGCCCTGATAGTCACTTTTCAGAATAAATCCCTGTTCTGCCTACTTATACCCAGAAAATTGTTCTGTGAAAGATTTTAACTGAGAGAAGTCTGTTACTTGCCATTTGAGATTTGATTATCACAGATAAATTAGATGACTTGTTCCTTATCTTCTTATGACAGATTTCAATAATGTTGAGAGATCTTGACAGATAGATGTTTCTTTTTTCTATTGTTCTGTGGTAAGATTTGTATTCAGAAGATCTTCCTTTCTGCACTGCAATCTTCTTAGAAGTAATTTTTCATGTTTTTGTTTAGAATTAACATATTTAAAGAGCTTGACTCACCAGCATGAAATTAGTGATCAGGAATTATTGAAGTAATTAAACTCTATTAAGAGACAATGTAGTCTCAAAACAAGCATCTTTGCAAGCAGTTTGTATTACCTGAGAATTGTGTCTATGTGCATGCTAATTTCTCTTCTAATAGGCCCAATTAAAAAAAATAGTGCAGAGAGAGCAGAATAAGTCTGAACTCCAGCACAACTACTTGCATGTAAAAATAGTATCTGATAATATTCTGTGGGTGACAATGGTTTATTTATCAAGACTTAAGGTTCAAGGTTGAGAAAGGTTAGGCTGCCAGAGAGACTGCAGAAGAAAAAAAAGTGATGGGGAATAAAGAAAGACGTATCCAAGCATCAGTTCTTGAAGGGGCATCTTATCACCTGATCACACCACCCTGCCCTCAGTTAAGTGGGCTGGGTCCTACTCTGCTCCTCTGCTTCCTAGTGGACAGAGAACTACTCTTGTAGCTAGAAATTATTTCACACTCCCTTTCCCCTCAGCATGGCTGGCTCAGGAATTCTGGGAGTTGAAGTCCACGAGTCATAAAGGAGCCAAGGTTGCCTATCCCTGGTCTAGTGGTTAAGGTACCAGACTAGAAACCAGGAGACTCTGAATTCTAATCCCGCTTTAGGCATGAAAGCTGAATGGAGACATTGAGCCAATCACGAGGAGACAGTAAATTATACTCCCATCTTAGGCATGATAGCTGATCACTAGGAGAGAGTGAGTTGTAGTCCTGCCTTAGCACTAAGCAGATGGATGACATTGAGCCAATCACTAGGAGACAGAGAATTCTAGTCCTGCCTTAGGCATGAAAGGCAGCTGAGTGATTTTTAGGCCAGTCACTCCCTCTCAGCCAAACCCCACCTCACAGGGGTTGTTATTGTGGGGAAAACAGGAGGAAGGAAGGAGTAGTCTGTTTGTTCACTGCCTTGAGTTATTTATTAAAATTATAAAGAGGGGATATAAATAAATAAAAATTAAAAAAAACAAATAAAGTCTTGGTGCGGTGGAACGTAGAATGTCCACAATGATCTCTCCAGTGGTCTACAGCTTTCTCGGTTTCCCATGCTTACATTAAATGCCACAGAAAGACCTCAGCAAGGAACCTTTCCTTGCGAGGGGGCTGTTTCAGAATCTGTCATTGCTCTTAAAAGAACAGTTGGAAAACTGCTCCTCCCCTCTTTGATTCTTTTTTTAAAAAAAATCACCCCGCTTCTTTGCTCCTAGATTTGGTGGAGGATTTTGAAAGACCATTTGTGTGCCCAGCATTACTTCTGCCGCAAGCAGATGGTGGAGCCGCTGACAGAAGACTGGGGAGGCCGAGGCACGGCCAAGCGACAGCTGATCCTAAGGGAGCTGAGCTCTGCTGTCACATCTTTCCATCTGTGGTAGCTTTGAACTCTGTGAAAGAGGAGTTGAAAAACTCTCTTCAGCAGAATGTTTGAAAAGCACAATGTATCATGATGTGCGGCTGGGTTATCAGCCTACTTATCAGGCAAAAAAAAAAAAAGACATTTCAAAAGAGAAACAGCTTTTCCCCCTCAGATCCATGACAGTTTTCACCAGATGTTGCATCTAATTGCCTAAAATAATGAGATTCCTAAGAAAAAAAGTGGCAGAAGAAGGGCTCCAATTAACTGATGGCTGTGATAAACAAAGCAGAGGTAAAAAAAAAGGTGGGTCCTACTGGAAACCTCTGGAAGCTTCCAGAAATTTCCTTTTTGTAGTTTTCTGTTTGCAAACAAGCCTCCCCAAAGATTATGAATCCTTCCTTTCAAATAGGATTGGTCAATTACTGGCGTTATCCTAAATGTAAAATCTTAAATAGACCGAGAATAAGAACATTGTTACCTGGGTAGTCTATTGCTCTGAATGAATGAAGACTGTTAACTGCAGACCATATCAAGTTGCCTTCTGGATACTTTTGACTTCAAATCCTGTCAGCTTCAACCGACATGGCCAAGAGTCAGTTGAAACATAATAGTTCAAAATAATAGAAGGATAATAGGTTTTATTGGAGTCATTGGAAAAGACCCTGATGTTAGGAAAAACTGAAGGCAAAAGGAGAAAGGGATGGCAGAGGGTGAGATGGTTAGACAGTGTCAATGACGCAATGAACTTGAATTTGGAGACAGAGGTGGACAGGGTGGGCTGGTGTGTTATGGTCCATGGGGTTGCAAAGAGTCAGACACAACTTAGCAACTGAACAACAATAACAAGTTTTATAATCTTGTTAGAGGTAGGTAACCCTTTGGGTGGAGTGCCTATATAAAATGGTTACTATGGAATAATCTTGCCGAACCACAAAATGGCTGCTGTGGTGAGCACAGCCATCTTATCAAAAGTAAGATGTAGCTGAAAGTGAAGTAATGAGATTGTTCTCCAGCTTTCTACCCCTTTATTTCTATCATCCCTCCATTCAGTTTTCTTATAGGCGTGCATTAGATAGCAGGCCCCAATCCTGTGAATGTTCTAAGAATCCTTAGAAGAACTCAACGTGATCCAGCATATTCTTTAAACAGTGACAACAGTCTTATTTTGCAGCATTCAAGTTTTCCATTTGGGGTATGTAATTAAATAATATAATAAAAAAATCAAAATAGGTCAGGAAAAAGTCTAATGGTTCCTGAGAAGGATCTTTGAACTTGTAGTCTTCATGTGTTTTACATCATGATGACAAGACCATATAGGTTGGCTGGTTCATTATTCCCTCTACACGTGGGTGTTTAATTTCCTGTGTTTTGTGCATTTTTGTTCTTAAATGTGTTCTCTGAAAAATTCTACTTACATTGTGAATTCTTCTTGCGACTTCAAAACTCTTCTTTGGCTGTCATTTCTACCTGGACATGAATGGACGGGGGGTTTATTTGCAAGGGATATAGGAAGAGGGGATGATTTTGTCACCTTGGGGGTAACTGAGAAAAATCTAAAGTTAAGCAAATCAAATCTTTCTTGTTTTTATATTTTTAATAGGCTACTTTTGTGGAAAGACAATCTATGAGGAAAAAAAGTTAAGCCAGACTTTTACGTATTTTCAACCCAACCGAGAATATTTCTTATGTTCTGTTTGAAAATAGATCAGTTTTAAATGCTGCTTTGAATCTTGTGTTTGGAAGAAGATTTTTTAAGAAAGTCAATTAGCAGAGTAATTTTATATATGAGTGGTTAGTACTAACTAAGCTTCATCAAATAGGACCTACTGCCAGATAAGCACAGTAGAAAATGAGAGGTTTATTCAGGCCCTTTATGTGTTATAAAACTGGCCTTTCATTTTAATGAAATCGGAACAATCTTCATTTCCTATCTTTAAAAAAATAGTATATTTCATTTACTTTTGGAGACATCTGAAAATGTGTTTTTATCTGTGTCAGACACACCCAAGATTCTGTGTTTTGTTTTGTGGCCATAAGTTTTCCAAACAAATTAGAATAGCCACATGAAGGACAATATCTAAGAAATATGATCAGATCAAACATTACCAGCCTTGTATGTCACCGGCCTTGTATTTTGTATTTCTGTAGCTTATGATGTTTCCAGACTTAGCTACAATCCTGCTTGAACAATCTGGCTATTCTAGTTGTTAAACAGATGATATATCATTACTTTAAGCTGAAGTCATTCTAGGTCAGTTCTTTGCGGATAAGTTTACAGATTACTGTCAGTAAACGACAGTCAAAATACTCCTTGCGGAAATAAATATATTTTAAAAAAAGAGGTTCATTGTATCATCCAGGGGATATTGATCTGGAGCCATCAGCAAGTTGGTTTTACAATAGTGGCAGGTTAAAATAAATGCTGGAAAAGGAGATGATTTTATAATGCAGGAAACAAAAGGGGATGGTTTTGGTTGACGGCTACATTTCTGATTTCAAAAGGCAGCATTGCAATTGATCTATTGCCTTAGAATGGGCATTGATGTTTATATGACACTTCCCCTTAGCTACTAAACAGATTGTATTCCTCATCTCCCATGTTGGCATATGGGAGCTGATCAGGCAGTTCAGTGATCGGCAACTTATCTTCCAGACCCTGAGCTGACTGGGACTTTTTCGAATTATAGTCTAAACCATCTGGACGGCACCAGATTGCCAACGCCTAAGCATGCAGGCACGGAGAGATTCTTTGGGAAATAGAGCTCTGTATTTTGCCTGAAAACACTGTAGTTTGTATACACAGGCCTCTTAACATGCTGTAGAGGGATATCGCTAGCAAAATGGCACGGTGTCAGCCCTGCCTCAGCTTGAGCCTTTAAGTAAGAAGGATCCTTGTCTCCATTTGGTGAAAAAGGTATACAGGTAGTCCTCAGGTTACGACCACAAATGAGCCCCAAATTTATGTTGCTAAGTGAAACATTTGTTAAGTGAGTTTTGCCCCATTTTTCCACTTTTCTTGCCACAGTTGTTAAGTGAATCATTGCATTTGTTGTTAGTAACATGGTTGTTAAGTGAATCTAGATTCCCCATTGGCTTTGCTTGTCAGAAGATCACAAAATAGCAATAGCAATAGCACTTAGATTTATATATTGCTTCACAGTGCTTTTTTAGCCCTCTCTAAGCGGTTTACAGAGTCAGCCTATTGCCCCCACAATCTGGGTCCTCATTTTACTGACCTCGGAAGGATGGAAGGCTGAGTCAACCTTGAGCCGGTGAGGATCGAACTGCCAAACTGCTGGCAGCCAGCAGTCAGCAGAAGTAGCCTGCAGTGTTGTCTTCTAACCACTGTGCCATCAGGGCTGATCACATGACCCCAAGACACTGCAACCGCCATAAATATGAACCAGTTGCCAAGTATCTGAATTTTGATTAGGTGACCACGGGGATGCTGCAATGGTCATAAATATGAAAAATGGACATGTCACTTTTTTTCAGTGCCGCTGTAACTTTGAATGGTCACTAAATGAATTGTTGTAAGTCGGGGACTACCTGTAGTTTACTAAAGGTTAAACAGAATACAGTAGAGCAGTGGACCCCAACCTTTCTGGCTTGGCAGACTAGTGGGGGGAAATGGTTCCATGTGAATGGCAGGCGCACGGAGCTTCGCTCGCTAGTGTGAGTGTTCGCCGCTCACGCAAGTGGAACTTTGCGTGTGAGCATGACTGCCTGCTGCTTGTGCAAGTGGAGCTGTGTGCACATGCATGCTCATGCACCACTTTTGCTGGCAGGTTCCAAACTGGCCGCGGCCCAGTAATGGGTCAGAGCCCGGGGATTGGGGACCCCTCCAGTAAAGCAAAACCAGAACTGAAGCTCGTGTGCCAAAATCTCTAGGTTTAACTTCCCCCCCTTTGAGCCACTTCCCACTGCTGTTCTCCCCTTGTCCAATCATATTCAAATGAATGGTTTTGGGAACGGTCTCTTCAATTGGGGGCTGGCCGGTAGGCAGCTGCATGCCATTCCCAGCTGTCTGTCCTTGAAATTGTTTCTCAAAAGGATACGGTGTGTAGTGAGCTTTCCCCCCTCCCATCCAACACTCTTCCCCCCCCCCCCGAGTTTCTGGCAAACTGGCATCGAGCAAAGCACAGGCATGAGATGGCAGCTCCGACACAGGGCATAGTTCCCTTCCATGAAGGATTAACCTTTTCTTTGACCAGTTCAAAATCTATGGCAACTGAACAGCGTTTTCAGTTTTGTGGGGGCGTTAGTCACTGAGATTGTGAACATTTAAGGTTTTACTTAAATAGCAAAAGTGTCTTCTTGTTGAAGGCAGTAGAGAAGGTCCTGCTGGTGTTGTGACACAGGTTTTTTTTTTATCACTCTGAAGTCGTCCAGTGGTCCCGTGGGCAAAAGCACCATCTGGTGCTTGGCAATGAATGAAAGATGGGAAGCTAGACAATCCGCAGCCTATTGGAGAAACCACTGTACAGTGAAAGAGAAGATACAGGTAGTCCTGGACTTACAACAGTTCAGTTAGTGGCCGTTCAGTGACAATGGCACTGAAAAATGTGACTCGTGAGCATTTTTCACATTTATGATCTTTGCAGCATCCCCATGATCACGTGAACGAAATTCAGACAATTGGCAATTGACTCATATTTATGACGGTTGCAGTGTCCCAGGTTCATGTGATCCCCTTTTGCGACCTTCTGACAAGTAAAGTCAACGGGGAAGCCAGATTCACTTAACAACCGGGTTACTAACTTATCAACTGCAGTGGTTCACTTAACAACCGTGGCAAAAAAGGTCGTAAAATGGGGCAAAATTCACTTAACAAATATCTCACTTAACAACAGAAATTTTGGGCTCAATTGTGGTCGTAAGTCACTGTATTATCGCTCTTAAATAAGTGCACTATTAGCCCTTTGGGGTTTCTTCTTTCTTTATTTTTGGCAATTATTATTACTAGCATGGTGAGGAGAGCTGGATATTTTGTCCTCGAGCAGAACGTGGATGATTTATTGGACTTTAAATGCAGGATATTATTTGCTTTTTCCCATTTGACCTTGTGTTTCTGATGAGCAGCAGAAAATTGTAACGCATTATTTTTAGCACAAATGAGACTCGCACAAGACAGGAAGTGTTAGATAAACCAGCCTAGACCAGTGAGCGCCACTAAAGTTCTGAACATGAGCAAGAATAGGTGTCAATGGATTTAAGGTGAAATGAGTTGTCACTGTGTTCCTTTTGCAAAGTTTATAGTTTTGATTTCTCATGGACTGGATTCCCATTTCACGAATGAAGGCAAATATGCCATGTTTCCCTGAAAACAAGCCCTATCCCGAAAATAAGCCCTAGCTTGATTTTTACATGTGCGCCTAATATAAGCCTTTCCCCCCAAAATAAGCCCTAGTTTTGGGGTGAGGCGCGTGCGTAAAAATCAAGCTAGGGTGGGGCTGTGGAGCTGCACCACATGCCCTGCACCCACTGACCTTAGGACAGCCGCAGCCATGCCTCCCATGCCCCAGCACCGGTCACGCCGCTGCCCGACCTCTTCTGCAACCGCTTGCAGCCGGACACAGCCGAATGCCACATGATGCATCGCGCCGATGCTGCATGGTGCTTCGCACCGGTGCCACCACTGTGGCAAGAGGCCACATGGCTTGTCGCATTGGTGCCACCGCTTGCGGCAGGTGGTATGACTTGTCACTCTGGTGCCCCCGTGACAAGGCACGTGACCTCCTGCCGCAAGCGGTGGCACCGGCACAATTTACCACCTGGCATCCGGCTGCAAGTGGCCACAGGTGGCTGCAGAAGAAGTCAGATGGAAGTGCAACAGGTGTCGCGAGTGTGGGAGGGCTGGCTGTGGTGGTCCTAAGGTAAGCGGGTAAGACATCCCCCGAAAATAAGACCTGGTGCCTCTTTTGGAGGCAAAAAAATATATAAGACCAGGTCTTATTTTCGGGGAAACACGGTACGTGTCCCAGGATAATGATACAAAATCAAATTTGGCTAGGTTACCAGGACTGGAGGTTTACTCTTCCGAGCTTTTGGATTCTCTGACTTAATGAAGTTTTGGGAGTCTCCGGGGCTGAAATGCAGAGAGGGCTGTCGTAATAAAATACTCGAATTAAGAAGCCCTGGGAATTCTAAAACATCAGTAATTGCTATGAACTTTGATTTTTGGATTCACGAGTCCCGTACTAATGAGGAACACATTAATTATCCTCTTAAAGGGCATGGCTATTGTATATTCTGAAGTCAAACTTTCTTTACCACATTGCCGTGGTATAGATTTGGCTTGTTATGCTAATTCAGTGTTGGGTGAATTATATTTTATTTCGGAAAAGGGGAGGTGAAGTGCAATAGAACATCAAATTCCATCCCTAGAGATACCTATGAATCACAGTAAAAGTAATCTTTTTTCAATTCATATAAAAAACTGTCTGGCATCTGTTGTATATAAACCAGGGAATTGCATATTTATCACCAGTTACATTTGTTTGTGCTCCCTCAGTCTAGCATCAGATTGTTCAGGTAGCCATAGCTACAATCCAGGATGGAAATGGGCGAATCTGAAAAGAACATTGGTAGGAAATAAATTTATGTTTTATTATTCTCTTTATTAATTTGTGGTCCACTTAACTCCTGACTGATTCAACTAGCAGCCAATATTTATATATTAAAATATACTAAAAATGCAGTTGACAGAAGAGCAAAGTATTCAAAACAAGCAACAGGAACATAGACTATAGAATAATGGAGTTAGAAGGGACCATGGAGGTCTTCTAGTCCAACCTCTGGTCAAGCAGGAGACCCTATACTATTTCAGACGAATGGTTGTCCAATCTCTTCTTAAAAGCCTCCAGTGATGGAGCACCTACCGCTTCTGAAGGCAAGCTATTCCATTGGTTGATTGCTCTCACCATTAGTAATTTTCTTCTTGGTTCTAGGTTGCTTCTTTCCTTGGTTAGTTTCCATCCATTGTTTCTTATCTTGCTTTTTGATGCTCTGGAAAATAGTTTGACCCCCTCGTCTTTGTAAAAGCCCCGCAAATATTGGAACGGGGCTATAATGTCACCCTAGTCCTTCTCTTCTTTAGACTAGACATACCCAATTCTTTCTTTTTTTGTATAGATTTTATTAGTTTTATAGGGTTAGGAATAAGGTAGGGTCGGGGTTGGGATTTGGGTTAGGGTTAGGGTTAGGATTACGGTTAGGGTTGGGTTGGGGTTTTTCCAAATGACATTCTCAATATTTAGCAAACAGCATAGTGTCTGGGTTCATGTGTTTAACAAACAATAATAGATAATAGTTAATTATCATAAACAATATGTTAATTAATCACTCAATAGGCTTCTTCTTGCTAATATATATTCAAAATTACATATCACATTCCTTTCTCTAATTCGTTTTTCTAGCCATTGATAGAAATTATCCCATGTTCTAAAGCAGGGGTGTCAAACTGCATTTTTGGTATATTTTAATATATAAATATTGGCTGCTAGTTGAATCAGTCAGGATTTGTGGACCACAAATTAATAAAGAGAATAATAAAAAATAAATTTATTTCCTACCAATGTTGGGCATTTTTCCAATGTTGGGCAAATACAGTTCTTGCTGCCATTAGTACGTGTAGTATTAAATATCTGCAATCTTTCTCATAATTAGCTCCTATTATTCCTAACAAAAATAATTCTGGTTTAAAGTCTATTTGTTTTTTAGTCATTTTCTCCAACCATAAATGTATTTTAACTCAAAATCCTTTTGCTTTAGGGCATGTCCACCAGATATGATAATAAGTACCTGGTCTTTGTTTGCATTTCCAACAGTTGTTTGAAGTATTTCAAAACATTTTTGCTAATCTCACTGGTGTCATATGCCATCTATAAAACATTTTATATAAGTTTTCTTTATATGCCACTGCTTTAGTTAATTTAATATTTCTTTCCCATAACTTTTGCCAATCTTCTAATTCTATATTATATCCAAAGTTCTTTGCCATGTTATCATTGTTTCTTTTACTAGTTCTTCCTCCATCTTTAAGTTTAACAGAAATCTATGGAGTTTCTTAATCAACTTTTCATCTGTTTTTAGCAGTATCTGATCAAATTCTGTCTGTTCTTTATAAAATCCCATTGTTTTAACATCTTTTTCATATCTCGTTTGAATTTGCAGATATGGCCACCATGCTAGATCAATACCTTGTTCTTGTAAATCTTGCCTGTCTTACAATTTTCTTTCATTGTCCAAGGAAGAACAAGTAAAAGAAACAATGATAACATGGGCAAAGAACTTTGGATATAATATAGAATTAGAAGATTGGCAAAAGTTATGGGAAAGAAATATTAAATTCTTGTAATGGTTCTTCGTACGTTTTAGCCTCCAATCCCCTAATCATTTTAGTTGCTCTTCTCTGCACTCTTTCCAGAATCTCATCACCTTTTTTACATTGTGGTGACTAGAACTGGATGCAGTATTCCAAGTGTGGTCTTACTAAGGCTTTGTAAAACGATACTAGAACTTTACGTGATCTTGATTCTGTCCCTCTATTAATGCAGCCTAGCATTGCATTGGCTTTTTTGGCAGCTACAGCACAAAAGGAAAAAAAAAAAAAAGGACAAAGGGAATTCTTTAATCAACCCATTCTCAAGTGTCAGCCCTACCAGGAAATCAACTTCACAGGAAGTCTAAGCTTGTTTTTAATTGAGATTGACTCTAATAACAGCATCTGGAAAATCTGATTGGTCTGTACCTCCTCCTCCATATACTTCAATGAATTAGGAAAGCCTCTGCTTCCAAATGCTGTCTTGTTCTGCCCCTAAAAATGGTAAATTTGTCTAGGTAATGCCCTTTGGCCTGTGTATCTCCATCAAGGTCATCTTTCTTACTGTCTACACCAAGCGAACAACCAGGTCTTCAGTAATTTCCTAAATGACATAAGGGTGGGAGCCATACAAATATTTGGGGGAGGGAGAACATTTCAGAGGACAACAGTTGCATTGCAGTGGACAGACTTCCTGGGTCCTGCAAGATGGTCTTCCTTAATTGATGGGACCCAGAGCTCATGCATCCGGCTGGGCTGGACCAAATGGGCAGAGACGAGGAGAGAGGCAGTCCATCTGCTGTGCCTTGGAGAGCTTTATGGGTGAAAACCAGCAACTTGAACTGAACCCAGGAGCCAAGTGCTGAGCCCACCACAACACCTCTATCCCTAACCATGCTGTTGCATTCTGGACCACTGTGGCTTCCAGATGATCTTCAAAAGCAACTCCAGTAATCCAAATGTGAGGTGACCAGGGCATGAGTTAATATCTGAAGGACCTCTCAATCTGGAAAGGACACCAGTGGGCACCAAATATACCCGTGCAAGGTCAATTATTTTAAGTTATCAACCACATCAAACCAGGAGACTGTGAGTTCTAGTGCTGCCGAATACTCAAAACCAGCTGGGTGACCTTAAACCAAATACTTTCTCTTGGTCCTAGGAAGGAGGCAATGGCAAGCCACTTTTGAGGAACCTTGCCAAGAAAACTGCAAGGCCATGTCCAGTCAAGTCTTTTAGAATTAAACATGATTGAATGGAAGGGGGGGAAACCCTCTTATCTCAGCCCAGCTCATGTCCCTGAGTTCTTGTTGGGCAGAAAAACATTGTAAATTTCAGAAGAAAAGATGAGGTATAAACTCATCAAGTACTTTAACCTCACCCCATTGAAGCATTAGTGCCTATTTGAAGTGGTAACCCAGAAATAAAGCACAGTTGTCTCTCTAACTGTATCGGATGACTTAATTTGCATATCTATGTAAATTTATTAATTTGCATATCTATATAAATGTTTCTGTGCCTTCCCCCATGCATTTTCCACCAAAGCTTAGCTAGTTGTTTTGCATTTTTAATTCTTGCAGTCCCCAAAGATGCAGTGGAATCAAGCAGGTCTGGGGATAAGCCTATAGGAATTAATAAAGTATGTCTCCATAAAATATATTGATTTGAAACGCATTAATATTTGAAGAATTCCAATGTTATCTTGATTTATATTTGATAAATATTTCAGTGCATATTTTGATAAATATTATCAAATTAATATTTGGAGAAATGGTTTTAATGTTGGAATATTTCTGGGCCAGAGGATGGCAAAAGGGGGAAAGTTGAGATCTCCTATTTTATCCCTCTTTCAAAGCAGCTGTTATTCTCTTTTTTCACCACGGAAGGAAAGGAAGTCACGGAAAAATCAAAATGATGCTTGAAATGGAAAATGTGTGTTTTGACTTGAAAGTAATTGCCACAGCGAGCAGAATGGAAATGTCATTGTCCATAAAGAAAGTGATATATTGAAAATGCGCTGCACATAGTTATCTTTCTCAATGTATTTTTCTACTTTCAGCATTATTTTGACGACTTCCTGCCTCTCTGTATTTGTTTTAGCTCCCGGTCTACTGCCTCTTGCTTTTTTTTATTATTATTATTATTATTATGCTTAGACAGGAATTTTGCATTCCCGCTTTTAGTACCCTCCCAAGGGACATTAGTTTACAAAATAATGAAGAAATATGCAAGATTTTGCTGACTGTGAACACGAGTGTCAGACCTCTGCATTCTGTATACGTATCACAGTTGACCTTTGCACATCAGTTTGTCTATGGATGCCACCTTAGGTCCTGCGGGTTTCCTGCCCACCCTGATTTTTTTTTATTTTAATCTTTTTTTTTAAAAAAAAGCAACTGATTATGTAGGCCACAGAAGCCAAAATTTCGGTTACAGAATAACAGAGTTGGAAGGGAACTGGGAGACCCTATAGCATGTCAGACAAATGGCTGTCCAATCTCTTCTTAAAAGCCTCCAGTGATGGAGCACCCACATCTTTTGAAGGCAACCCATTCCGCTGGTTGATTGTTCTTACATTCATGAAATTTCTCCTTAATTCTAGGTTTGTTCTCTCCTTGATTGGTTTCCATCCATTGCTTCTTGTTTTGCCTTGAGGTGCCTTGGAGAATAATAATAATAATAATAATAATAAAGTTGGAAGGGACCTTGGAGGTCATCGAGTCCAACCCCCTGCTCAGGCAGGAAACCCTATACCATTTCAGACAAATGGCTGTCCAGTCTCTTCTTAAAAACTTCCAGTGTTGGAGCATTCACCGCTTCTGGAGGCAGGTTGTTCCACTGGTTAATTGTTCTAACTGTCAGGAAGTTTCTCCTCAGTTCCAGGTTGCTTCTTTCCTTGACTAGTTTCCATCCATTACTTCTTGTCCTGCCCTCAGGCGCCTTGGAGAATAGCTTGACTCCCTCTTCTTTGTGGCAACCCCTGAGATATTGGAACACTGCTATCATGTCACCCCTAGTCCTTCTTTTCATTAAACTAGACATACCCAATTCCAGCAAACGTTCCTTATATGTTTTAGCCTCCAGTCCCCTGCTCTTCTCTGCACTCTTTCTAGAATCTCAACATCTTTTTTATATTGTGGTGACCAAAATCTGATGCAGTATTCCAAGTGTGGGTCTTACCAAGGCATTAGAAAGCGGTAGTATCACTTCTCGAGATCTTGATTTTATCAAGACCACGAGAAGTTGAATATAAAAGTATAAAACTGAATATAAAAATGGTAGCATGCTACAGCCGAGTGTTTTTTTGGGGAATATGTGCATCTGGCAAGGAAGGAGACAAAGGAATGATGGATGGTAGAAAAGCTCAGTGTTTCTGTTTACATGGAGATACCTTTCTGATTTGTCTTCTGTTTAGCAGAAGATGCTTTAAGACGCATCACTGCCTCAAGAAAACTGCCTTCTTTTGCCTGAGTAAATCTGATCAGTGTGAAGATACAGGTAGCCCTTGACTTACAATAGTTCATTTAGTGACTGTTCAAAGTTACAACAGAACTGAAAAAAGGGACTTATGACCATTTTTCACACTTACAACCATTGAGGCATCTCCATGGTCATCAAAATTCAGGATGCTTGGCAACTGACTCATATCTATGGCGATTGCAGCATCCTGGGGTCATGTGATCCCTTTTTGCGACCTTCTGACAAGCAAAGTCAATGGGGAAGCCACTTAACAGCCGTATTATTACTTTAACAACTGCAGTGATTCATTTAACAATTGTTGCAACAAAGATCGTTAAATGGCGCAAAATTCACTTAACAAATGTCTCACTTAGCAACAGAAATTGCGATTGTAAGTCAAAGACTACCTGTATTCTTTGCCCTGTAGGTGACAGGCCTTAGCAGCTGGTCAGCACAGAGTCTGAAATTAGCAAAATCCTTCTTCTATATGAAAATAACGATCCTGCTAGCTGTGGAAAGCGTTTGTAGCTCTCCTTTGAAATACCGATCACTTCAGCATCCTCAGAGGGATGTCACCAGCAGCCAATATGATAGATCAAGGCTTTTTTTTTTTTTAAGAACTTTCTGATTTAGCTGAGGAAAGGAAATATGTAGACTTTGATGTCATTAGACAGGTCTTTATTGGTGGTATATCTGAAGTGGCTCAAGAGAACTCTTGTAGCAAAGAGCTGACAGTCATTTACACCCAACGAATTAGCTCGATAAATGGATCTGCCTGTTTCTGTCATAAACTAGAGATCTATTTAATGGGTCCAGATTGGATTTTTTGCACTGTTGGGAATCTCCCCTCCCCTCCCCTTCCCCCGAAGATGATGATTCTCAATAAACCAAGCTATGGTTATTCTGTAAATTACGATGCAGAAAAATCAAAATGCCCTCACAACGAATGAGATTCAGCTAGTAATGAGCATGTCTGTCTGTCTGTCTATCTTTCCTCCAGGGCCCTCTTGCACACATTCCCAACCATCTTTCCTAGAGCTGTACAGGTAGCTCATACAATTGTTAAGATTATAAATCTCACCCCATTTCAACGTTGTCTTTAAAAAAATGATTCTTAGTCTTGCACTAAATTAAAAGCTCTGATGCAAATTATTTTAAAGAAGAGGGATGGGAAGGTCAGCACCCCGGACTTCTCAAGATAGGTAGTTCTTCCCATAATCTGTCCAAAATATAACAATTGTGCTTCTATTGTGCCTCAAATGAGAAATCTGGATGAATTTGTTCTGTGATCCACTTGTTTGTTTTCTTGGCTTTCCATGGTATTCTCTGACATTTTCTCCAATGCCAAAGTTCAAAACAATCAATCCTTTTTCTATCCTGCTTCTGCAAAGTCTAATTTTTTGCTTCTATAGAGAATCATAATAGCAATAGCACTTAGACTTGTATACCACTTCACAGTGCTTTACAGCCCTCTCTAAGTGGTTTACAGAGTCATCATCTTGCCCCCAACAATCTGGGTCCTCATTTTACCGACCTCAGAAGGATGGAAGGCTGAGTCAACGTTGAGCCAGTCTGGATTGAACTCCAGGCTGTGGGCAGAGTTAGCAATAACAATAGCAATAGCACTTAGACTTATATACCACTTCACAGTGCTTTACAGCCCTCTCTAAATGGTTTACAGAGTCAGCATCTCGCCCCCAACAATCTGGATCCTCATTTCACCGACCTTGGAAGGATAGAAGGCTCAGACTCAGAAAAGTTATTATCTGTATTGGTCTCATATTTGCCGGTCAGCCATGGCATCGTAACTATCTCTCTGAAAGCTTTCATTGCCATAGATAGTTCTCTACTTACAACCATTCATTTATTATGAATGAAGTACATATCTCAGGATAATGTTGCAGGATCCAATCTGGGTCTGTCACCAGGACCAGAGGTTTAGTCTTCCGAGCTCCATATATATGTATGTATATGTGTGTACGTAAATACATACATACATACATACATACATACATAATTCCCTTCTCGCCATTATGGATTTCTGTGTCTTCTTCCTCAATCTCAGGCCTGGGAGTTTGAGGGTTTTGCACAGTGTCTTAGCTGTTCCCAGCACTGCAATCTTTTGGACAGGGGGACCTGATGTTATTCTTGGGAAATGTTGGTGCCATCTTCCAGTTTAGGAGTCTCGGCCCTGAGTGCTTCTATGACCACTGGAACCACTTTGGCCTTTTCTTTCCGCATCCTCTCCAACTCCTCCTTCAGGCCTTGGTACTCCTCCAGCTTCTTATACTTCTTTTCCTTGATGTTGCTATCACTTGGTGCCTCTACATCTATCACCACCATTGTCTTGTGGTTCTTGTCTACTCCTGTGATATTTGGTAGATATGTATGTATACATGTACATATGGGGTCAAATTATGGCAAATCACAACTGTCTCCAAATAGGCTTGTGCATTACCCCAAGATACAATGACATCTCTCTCTTTGATGTAACCTGATATTTGATCCCAAACTGAGGAAATTGATCTTCTCCATTGTTAATTTCATAACCACCAACCAAATGCCAATGGTGAGTCCTTAGAACATTAGACAATTCCTTCCACTTATATTCTCCAATTAAGAGCTTGAGTCCTGATGCTGCCATCAGTGTTGTTTTTTTGGTAACAGTTCGGAAGTGATTTGTCACTGCCTTCTTCTGAGATGTCTTTTGACTTCCCAGTCTAGCCTAGAGCCATTGTATTTTGTGCTAATTTCCCATAGAAATACTAATTAGGTCTGACCTTGATTAACCTTTCTGAGAGCAGCTAAGATCAATTACTCATCATTTCATTCCATTGGTATGTCTGATGTTGGACATTATATATGAATCTGGTTCAATTTATCAAGATGAGCATAGTTCCCAGTGGATGAGGACCTTTAAGACAACCATTGATGTTCTTTGTTTCCAATGTTTGGTAGCATAATGTGCAGGGAAATTTTGGCAAACCCTTCAGTTAGTACCTTTCTGCAGTTTTGACGGCAACATATTCTTCCTTCAGAGGTGAATGCACAGCCTGTGTTTTCCTTCACGTTGCTGGCAGGTTGATCCGAAGAAAAGATAAATGTAGTCTGAAAAAATAACAAAAAAAGGAGGCATATGTTGGAAATGCTTCATCTTTGTAGAGCCACAGGTTTCGGAAGACGCGTAACACCGTTTCACAGCTGGACAAGTAGTAATAACAAAATGTACTTTCAAACCTGAGTGCCTTTGTAGAGTTGGCAGAGGTTATGTATGTATTTCATTTTAGAAGGGTTAATATAGTTGGGAAGACTTTTCTCCTTCCTCTCTAAATAACACTCAAATAAGGCTTTCGGTTAGCCTGAGTAGTGAGCGAATTCCCACAAAGATGTAGATTCGACTTTGCATTTGGCATTGGCATTGTGCGATGTGTGAGTGCCACTTTTGTGGGTTGTATAATGTATTCTTTATGGTGAGCATCACCAACCTCTTGCTCATATTTGGCTATTAGAAAAAAGGAAGCCTTTTTGGAAAGCCTCATGAGAATCCCTGCTGCTTTCCAGATTAACTCCATCTCTCTTGGTCAGGGGTCTTCAAAGTTGGCCCTTTTATGACTTGTGGACTTCAACTCCCAGAATTCCTCAGCCAGCGTGCCTGGCTGAGGAATTCTGGGAGTTGAAGTCCAGAAGTCATAAAAGGGCCAAGTTTAAAGACTCCTGCTATTGGTCTTCCAAAAGGCCTTGAGGACTTTCTTTGGTCTTGAGACTACGGCTGCAGGTGTGTGATGGAGCCAGTCTCCTGGTTATGTTGAACGGTGGATTGATGTTATTATTTTTTTCCCAGATGGATGAATGGACAGATGTCTCTGTGTGTTTAATCTTAATTATCTAAGTCATATACTTGAAATGGGCAGCCACATAAATTAGGAAGGGAGGGAGGGAGGGAGGAGGAGGGGAGGGAGGGAGGAGGAAGAGGAAGAAGGGAGCAACTGTACATTCACTTAGTTCAGGGATAGGCAACCTTGGCTCTTTTGTGACTCGTGGACTTCAAATCCCAGAATTCCTGAGCCAGCATGGCTGGCTCAGGAATTCTGGGAGTTGAAGTCCATGAGTCATAAAAGAGCCAAGGTTGCCTACCCGAGACTTAGTTCATTACCCATAAAATAGTTGTAAACATGAGCTTTGGGTCTAAAGCATATTCATTTTTCCTAGTATTATACTTACTAGCTACTTAACAGATTTAACAAGAAATAAGTGGATGCCGGATAAGAGTTTTGTTTCTACTTTGGGTTGATGTGTGGCTCATCAAGTTGAACTCAGCCATTGGTTGTTTAAATACAGCAGGGGTCTTCAAACTTGGCAACTTTAAGACTTGTGGACTTCAACTCCCAGAACTCCCCTGGCTGGCTGAAGAATTCTGGGAGTTGAAGTCCACAAGTCTTAAAGTTGCCAAGTTTGAAGACCCCTGAAATACAGGGAAGTATTCACTAATCTGGAAGGAAATGTGTGCCTTGTGGGTGAGACCTAGTTGGCTTGGTGGGTTACACTTAGGGAAGGGTAATTGGTAAAGCAATTCTGTAACCTGTTGAAAAAGATTAAATCATATTTTTCTCTGAATGCTTAATTTATTCTTGATAAATGTATTAGAATTTGAAATTAATCGCAATGTGCAATATACTATAAAATGAAATGTTAATTCAAAAAGAGCTTGTTAGGGGCATTGCAGTTTCAAGGGACATAGATTTGTATTAAATATAATTTTATACTCAGTAGGAAAGGGAGAAGTCTACAAGGAATGCTGGCATGGAAACATATGCATCTATCTTGCTATCATGAACATTTAGCCTTAGTTGGAAAGAGATGTGAGGATAAAAATTCCTTGGTTCATCTGCTAGGCAGAGAGGAAATGCAATATAGCCAAGATAACTCCAGTAAGTGATTATGTCCCAAGGACATTGATTAATTGGTATTCAACTGGTAGGGTACTTTCTCTTGGCTGGGTTCATACATCAAAGTATGTCTTGGCTTGGTTTGTCCATAATTAGTGAAATAGATCATGATGAATTGGTTTACATGTCATCCTAAAACATAACAATGGTGTACAAATTGCAGTAATTGGGTTTACATGTTATGTGATGATAGAACAAAGCAAACTATATATTGTCCAACCATAAATTAGCTTTTTTTCCCTTCATATAAAAGAAGAAGCATGAGTTGGTTAAAATGGGGGAAATTTAGAAGGTAGGTTTCCCAGATTTTATTAAGTCTCCCATGTCCCTTTATTATTTGAATCTGTTTTAAAATCCTCATCAATTGGGAGTCTCAAATATCTTCAAGCCACTTACAGAGATTGGATACTATACACCACGGGTCTTCAAACGTGGCCCTTTTATAACTTGTGGACTTCAACTCCCAGAATTCCTCAGCCAGGCATGCTGCTGAGGAATTCTGGGAGTTGAAGTCCACAAGTCATAAAAGGGCCATGTTTGAAGACCCCTGCTATACACTTTCTACTTCAATCAAGTTAATCTCTATTTATCCTTTGTGAAAGATTGCAATATTTCCCCATTCAATGGAAAGCATAATTACATGAATCATTACCTTGATTTTAAAATTTTCAAAGTAGACATTGGTTGGATTTACACATCATACTAAGCCAGGGATGCAACCACAGTTTCTTGTACAAACCACAATGGCTTAATTCACATACGATACTAGGTCAAAAAGAAAGACGTTTTGTTGTAGTTTTGCACCATATGTGAATGCAGTTCTTGGCAATGGACTTTGACAATGAAGAATGGAGTGTTAATTTCCAAAATTTGGAAATTGTACTTCTATTGATTTGGTCTTGAATTTTGTTTTCCTTTTTAGCAACCACATCACATTACAGATCTATATTTGACTTGTAATTGACTACTGTTCTAAGATTTTTTTTCCACAGCTCTTTTGTGAAACCAAGTGCTCTTTATTCTTTATTTGTATTTAATTTGTATTTCCTAAGTCAAGATTTTTACATTTGTCTGTTAAATTTCATCTGGTGTGTTCAGCCCACTTTTCTACCTGTTCAAAGTAACTGAGACATTAGTTTCTGTCTTCTAGGGTATTAACTATTCAACTCAGCTATGTGCTTGTCTTAGCTTGCTGAAATGTGACAATATTTGAAGTATTTTTTGGACTAGATACAAATGTTGATTTCTGTTAGTTTTCCTGGTCTACTTGTATGTGGGAACATTCAACTATGCTTGACAAGGTTTAATTTCCTATCCTTGCTTGTAAAGTTGTTTTAGTGTAATATAAACTCTTGTGTAAGAGCATCAGCAGATTTATAGTACCTGATTAGCCACATTTGTTAGGTTGATGGCAAAGCATCTCTGTTGTGGTTCATTTTCTCAATTGTATGTTTCCATTGAAGTTGAACTGATGAGGCAAAACCTTTTTTTCCTGATATCTGCACTGGATAATATTATCCAGGAGAAACCTCCCTGTAGACAATATGCGATCTTTATCTGGGTGAGGCTTAGATCAAATACTTGGATATAGGTCTGTAAGAAGGAGTGCCTCATCAAGGCTACCTGGTCACTCAGCTTAATGAGTTTTTAACTCCCCATTTCACGCCTTGTTTTCTTCCATTCTTAGCAAAGAGCCTGTTACAGCTCTTTATCTAAAGCAGAGGTGTCAAACTCGCCACGTCACGTGATGTGTCACGACGTATCGCGACTTTTCTTTCCATTGCCGGCAATGGGGTGGGCGCGGTTTTGCCATGACGCATCCAGCCCACGGGCCAGCAGTTTGACACCCCTGATCTAAAGGTAAAATTTGCCCTGTCCAGTCATGTCCAACTCTAGGGAGCAGTGCTAATCTCCATTTTCTAGCTGAGGGAGCCAGCGTGGCCCAAAGGCATTTCCGTAGTCATGTAGTGCAGTGGTTAGAATGCAGTATTGCAGGCTAACTCTGTCCACAGTTTAGAGTTCGATCCTGAAGGGGCTCGAGGTTGACTCAGACTTCCATCCTTCGAGGTTGGTAAAATGGGGACCCAGATGATTGGTGACATTGTAAACCACTCGGAGAGGGCTGCAAAAGCACTATGGAGCAGTATATAAGTCTACGTGCTATTGCTATTGCATGCTATAACCTTCCCGTCAAAGGGGTACCTATTTATCTACTTACATTTATCTACTTGCCCCTACTTTGCAGGTCTGGAAAGTATAGCAAAGCCAATCTAAAGGAAGGCCATAAGCACAACTGCGGTTCTGCTTAGTGATCAATTTGCTCAATGACTGAGTTGCCGGTCTCTATTGTGATTACTAAATGAGGACTACCTGTAGAGTAGAATAGAGAACACCCGTTTTTGAACAGTCAGTTTCTGATTCCTAGTCCTGTACAATATAATATGACTAACACTGTGTCTATGGCTGAGATAAGTGTGGGAGAGAAAGATGAAACAAACTAGAAGCTCCACAAATGTCAGCCTTTTGCTTTAGGAGCACATTTGTTACCTACAGTACTTCATAAAAGAAAAAAAACACCCAGAGACTCAAGGTTTCTGAAGGCCTTGTGTGCTAAGTTAACGCCCGTAGGACTCTGAAATGAGCATAATTTGCAACACAATTTAAAATATATTTCTCTGGTAGAAGACATTTAATTATACTACCTGTCACACTTCCGTTGATATGTGCTGCTATGTATTGAAGGGACGGGGGGTTATTGTGAGATGGTGGTGGGGATTCTAATATCAAAGCTAACCTTTGGACAGGAACTGAAAGGCTTTTTCTAATTCCTCCCAAGGTTACATTTTAGTTTCCCAAATTATAAGTCTAATGCTTTGCAACAGAGTATAAAGATAAATGTCCTGTGCTATTTTATGCATTTGTGGGTTACGTTTGTTGGGCTATAGTGAAATAAGGCAGTTGTCCAGAACTCGTAAATGTAATTGGCTTAAGTACTTTCTGCCAATTTGACTTGGACAGTGTGGGAAATAGAGAGGACAATATTTGCTGGAAGTTTGCAAGACTGACACCACTGATGAACTAACTGTTTACCGAGGCTGAGACCTCCAACTCTATAGTATACTGGCTGGGTTCTGATGAACCACACTAAATTATAACCTGGCATAGTGTGTTGTACACCACAGCTATAGATCATAATTTATGCTTTAAATTTATGCGTGAACCGGGTCAGTGTTGCTTGTTGAACAAACCGATGAGAACAAACTGTGACTTGGTTTGCAGCTTCCATACAAGCATGTCACGTAATCTAGTTACCATTTTATTGTTTAGCAGTTTTGTTTTAAAGCTGTGTTGTTTTCTCTATGTTTTGTTGTTTGATTATTTTTGTATGATGCTAAGAGTCACACTGTTTGAATTGGATGCCCTGTAAATCCTCTAAATAACTAAGTAAGTTGGAAGGTAGACTAGAATAGAATAACAGAGTTGGAAGGGACCTTGTCGGTCATCTAGTCCAGGAAGGGCTTGTGTAGTTGACTTTCAACACTTGTCCTAATTTTTTACTACATTGGGTCTCTATGGAGCATTACAAATGGATTTTTGTTGCTACTAGTCAAAATGTTACTCCTTTTAGCTGAGTGTTTTCTGCAGTCGGTAGCTTTGAAACATCTCCGATGGGTTCTTTTCTAGTCCCACTTAATAGACCAGGAACTGAATTTGGGTTTGTTTGTTTTTTAATACAAAGCACATAATCTACTTTTGAACTAGGCCTGGATCAGCTAATATGCAGATAGTTCTCAATTTACAACAGTTCGTTTAGAGACTGTTCAAAGTTACAACAGCACAGAAAAAAGTGACCTAGGATCTTTTTTCACACGTATGCCCGTTGTGGCATCCGTATGGTCTTGTGATCAAAATTCAGACTCTTGGCAACTGACTCGTATTTGTGACGGTTGCTGTGTCCTGGGGTCACGTGATCCCCTTTGGCGACCTTCTGACAAGCAGAGTCAACGGGGAAGTCGGATTCATTTAACAACCGTGGTAGTAACTTAAGAACTGCAATGATTCACTTAACAACTGTGAAAGTGAAAGAACAGTTGCAAAATGGGGCAAAATTCACTTAGCAATGATTTCACTTAGCAACAGAAATGTTGGGCTCAATTATAGTCGTAAGTTGAGGACTATTTGTAATTAGAAGCCTAGAAATATTCTAACTCAGATCTGTTCTTAGATGTTTATTGTAACCGCATACTAGTTTATGTTTTCATTAAATTATCAAATGTTGTTTTACACAATTTTGTAATAATTCCTCTGCCTCCAGAAGATAAAGGTAAAATTGTTTACATAGAGGAGAGGCTGTTCTTATTTGATTTCGCAAAGGTTCCAGATTCTCCCTTAGATGGATGTTGTAGGATGGAAAAGATTCTAGCTATTTCCTCTGTTGCCACTGAATTCCTTCCTCCGTTCTTCCCTTACCAAATTGCTCTTTCCCTGGAGCCAGACCAGGACCGAACACATTTCTGCCTGCTGAACTCAGCCTTCACCTCTAAGATATCATTAATTTAAAATCCATCATCTTTCATTCTGAAGGCTTGCTCTGTCAGACGTCTGGTGGTGAATTTGAAGATGCGGGTTGATAATGCTGCCTTTTGCAGCCTACTGACATTTCCCTTCTTTTAGAGCCAATGTTCCATAAAATCGAGGTTTTCCATAAAATCTTAATACATGATTTTTTTTCCCCTCTTTGGTTTTTCAGAAAGTTTCCCCCGGGAGGTACAGAATGACATATTTCTGGAGCACTGGAGGAAAGAGGTGCTTCCAGTAGTTCACTATTATTTGAGAAAAGAAATAGTGATTTATTGAAGGAGAGGGAATGTATGTATGTATGTATGTATATATAGAGAGCGAGTGAGAGAGAGAGAGAGAGTTTGTGTGTGTGTGTGTGTGTATGTGAAGACCAAGATGATATAATTTTAGACCACAGATTTCTCATGAACAAAAAGGAACTTGGGCTGAAACTATTTCAGTTAACATCATGTATGAAAGTTGCTGCAGACTTTCAGATAAGTACTATATCAGACAGTGAGGACAGTAAGAAAAGTGAAAATTGACATCATTTCTCAGATGTCAGTGGGTGACATCTGATCAAGGAAATGCTAAAAATGACTCTTCAGATGTGAAAATATCACGGTTACTCTCTTAACCAATATATGCATTTTCTAGGGCTGTTGGGCTCCAACTCGTAGCTCTTGTTCATCTTGGTTGAAGCTGATGGAATTTATGCAGAATACATAATACCAGTAACAGAAGTGGAAGAGACCTTAGAAGTCTTCTAGTCCAGAGTTCCTTAAACTTTTCAGCTTTGGGGAGGTGGGAGAGGAGATGGTTCCATGCAGGCGTACAACTGCATTTGCGCAAGTGGTGGGCACACACACTTGCCGCTCGCGCAAATGGACTGGCGGGCAGGGATGAGTGGGGACGCATGTGTGCGTGCTTGCCTGCCAGTTTTGCGGCCTGGAGGTTGGGGACCCCTGTTCTAGTCCAATCCTCTGCTCAAACAGGAGAGCCTATACCATTCCAGCCAAGTGGTTGTCCAGTCTCTTCTTAAAAACCTCCAGTGACGGAGCACCCACAACTTCTTGATTAATATCAAAGTTCTCACTGTCAGGAATTTTCTCCTTCGTTCTAGGTTGGATCCCTCTTTGATGAGCTTCCATCCATTACTTCTTGTCTTGCCCTCAGGTGCTTGGCAAAATAGGTCAACCCCCTCTTCTCTGTGACAGCCTCTCAAATATTGGAAGACTGCTATTATGTCACCCCTAGTCCTTCTCTTTTTTGCAGATAACAACTTCTAAGTACAACTAGTTTCTGACCCCTTACTTTCTTGAAACAGTTAAGAACTCATTACCGCATTGCAATAATATCTGAGGACCACCAGTCTCAAATCTGTTTTTGACTGGTACTTGAAATTATCTTGGATTCATACCCCTTAATTTCCCAGGCTAGCCTACTTTTCAGGAGTTATAAGAAATAGGGAGACAGCCAGGCTTGCTATTTTGCAGAAAGAGTGATACAGTGATGTGTCATCATTTTTGAACAGGGGATCAATACAAAATCAGTTCAGAGGTCCATTTTACCCAGACCCTCCTATAGCATCATAAGTAATTAGGATAGGAACAGATTTGTCCTTTCAGCATGATCTTAAGCAGTTTTTGAATGCTGTACGGCAAACTGTTATGTACACTGCAACTGGACAAGTGTTGTTTGCTTAATGATATAGCCCTTGACCTCCATCTCCAAGTTGCATAAAGGAATTGCTTGTATATGGAATCCCAGTTAAAATAAAATGAGGCAGGTTTATTCCAAATATATAGTCTAGAACTCGCTTAACAAAATAAAGGATAACTTTAAAGGTTACATCGTCCTCCAGTTAATATTGTGATCTAAACCATGGTGATGACATTTCAACGCGTATCTTCTTTCAGGATTCTTGAAGCAACACAAATAAGACAATTTTCTATCCAAATATTGTTTATTTTTAAGACCTGCTTAGTTTTAATCTGTGTTTCTACCCCGTCATCAACATTTCCAAGGACGATTTGACATTTTAAAGAGGAAGTAATAATAAGGAAGAAGGATTTTAACAGCTGGTAAGGCCAGTGTAATCTCTATTAATATTTTGAAGCAGCAAACAATTCAGATAAGACAGACATTGGTAGAGAGAGAGTATTTGTAGCTTAGGATTGAAATGAGGGGTCCTTGGTGTTCTCTGAACTGGGTGGTTTTCTTGCAGAGGTTTCATTAGCCAACTAGGTAACATCCTCAGTGCATGAATGTCTAACCTTTTGGCTTGCCTAGACCGCATTGAGCGAAGAGGAATTGTCTTGGGCCACATATAGCAATAGCACTTAATCTTATATACCGCTTCATAATGCTTTACAGCCCTCTCTAAGCGGTTTACAGAGTCAGCCAGTCAGGATTGGATTCCAGGCTGTAGGCAGAGTTTGCCTGCAATACGTCGCTTTTATAGTAACTATTATATAAAATATATAATATAGATCTATAATATAAGATTGAATAATAATGTTAAAAGTTTACAACCTTGAGGGGCCACATTACTAGCCATTCATGGCTGCATGTGGCCCTCAGACACGTTGGATATACCTGGTCTAGGACATGAGTCTCTAAGGCAGAGGCCCCCAACCTTTTGGGCACCAGGGACCGGTTCTATAGAGAGAGGTTTTTCACAGACTGGAGAGTGTGTGGTTCTGTGTGCTGCCTGCATCCCACAGATGGGGCTTTGCTTGTTTGTGCAGCCCGGTTGCTGGCATGCTGCGGCCCGGTACTGGTCCACGGACCAGGGGTTGGGGACCCCTGTTCTAAGTGACTGTCTCTCCTATTACAAACTTCCTGGCTTAAATCTACAAATGATGTTGCTGTTGCTCTTCAAAGTCCATCTTTCTGGCACGTGGTGAGGGAGGGAAGACACACCTTTGCAAGTTACATTTGTCCTCCTTTATCCCATCACCTAGACAAGACCCAGGTCTTCCTCCAGGTTTTAACTGATGTTAGGATTCTTTTAGTTGTTGGTGATAATCTGTGTTTTTAATTTGTTGTATCCTATTTCTGTATGGTTGGTTAGCTGTCTTGAGTGTCCATGGACTAGAAAAGCAAGCAAATAACATTCTGTCTCCCAGACAAGACAGTTTGGGCAAAACAAGTGCTTCTCATTGTGTTGTTAGTATTGTGAGGATGGCGGCCGGTTGAATTCTATACAAAAGGATTCTGACTTTCAAGAAGCATTTTCTGTCTGCCTGTCTCGGTGCGTTTCTGTAGAACTCAGAGAACCGACCTGAATTGCTTTTTTAACACTAAAGAGAAAAGGTGGCAAGCTGAATCCAAGCTAAATTAGTTCAGCTTTCATCCTCTGGAAATCAGCACCGATAGAAATTACAAAGGGTTGGGAGATAGAGTCTTAATGGCACCATTAATTCAAGGGCACTTAAAACTCTGTTAACGGATGTCCTGATTAAAAAGCGTATTTCTTATGGTGACAAAATCAATATCATATTGGGGGAAACGCTGCTGAATCCCTAGCAGCCAAACTAACATGGCCAATGGTGAGAGATTTGGGGAATTGCAGAGAAGCCAAAAGATGGAAAGCAGCAATCACCTTGTTCCGCTGTTGGCTTTCCATGCTTGCAACCTACAGGTTGCACGCAAAGAACTTGTGGCATTTGTGTGTTGTTGTTATCTGATGTGTTTTGTCACTGGACCCCATCCTCAAGGATACTTAAGACCAGAGGTTCCTTTTTTCATCTACAGCAGGGGTGTCAAACTCGCAACGTCACATGACGTGTCACGACATATCGTGACTTTTTCCCCATTGCCGGAGCTGGGGTGGGCACAGTTTCTGCATGATACATCCGGCCCATGGGCAGGCAGTTTGACACCCCTGATCTACAGGTACCCGTCAACTTATAACCACTAGCTTAGTGACCATTTAAAGTTATAATAGCAATGAAAAAAGTGACTTATGTCTGTTTTTCACATATCCATTACAGCATCCCCATGGTTATATGATCGAAATCTGTTGGCCTGTGTTTATGACAGTTGCAGTGTCCCGGGGTCATGTGACCACCTTTGGCAACCTTCTGAAAAGGAAAGTCACAGAGAATCTCCATAGACATCTGGAATAATGACAGCTCTGAGGAAATGGTAATTTGGAATTTGCCTTTAAAGGGGTGCCTTTAAAACACTGTCCCTTGCTTTGTTAAATAAAATTGTCAGATCTACGTATATATCAAGTCCACACAATAGACGCTAGCATTTGCAGCTAGCTTAGCACAGCATTAGTACCCTCTGCTGAACTGCTAGATTCAGAGAATTGCAACTATGAGCTTCTGTCTGGAGAACCCATAGATTGTATTGACAGATGTCCTTTTCATTTAGTCCATCTTTTCAGTCCATTCACCGATGTCCTAATTGAGACAGGAGTTTGCTTGTTTTGTCAATTCATTGTGTGGTTCAGATTGTAGCAGTCAAATAAATAAGACGTTGGCAGCCAGTACATGGCTGTATATAACTTACAATCATAATACTGCATCCGGTTTTGGTCACCACGATGTAAAAAAGATGTTGAGACTCTGGAAAGAGTATAGAGAAGAGCAACAAAGATGATCAGGGGACTGGAGGCTAAAACATATAAAGAACGGTTGCTGGAATTGGGCAGGTCTAGTCTAATGAAGAGAAGGACATGGGGTGACATGATAGCAGTGTTCCAATATCTCAGGGGCTGCCACAAAGAAGAAGGAGTCAAGCTATTCTCCAAAGCACCTGAAGGCAGGACAAGAAGCAATGGATGGAAACTAACCAAAGAGAGAAGCAACCTAGAACTAAGGACAAATTTCCTGACAGTTAGAACAATTAATCAGTGGAACAACCTGCCTCCAGAAGCTGTGAATGCTCCAACACTGGAAGTTTTTAAGAAGAGACTGGACAGCCATTTGTCTGAATTGGTATAGGGTTTCCTGCCTGAGCAGGAGGTTGGACTAGATGACCTCCAAGGTCCCTTCCAACTTTATTATTATTATTATAAAACTGCTGGAACAGACCACTCTCCCAAATTAGGCATTTTATGAGGAAGGAAGGAAACAAAATTTGATTACGTTGAAATACAGTCAGGGAGTTAAATCCAGTCATTTTAATTGCTCCTTAAATATTCCTTCTGACCCATTTAAAACTGGGATTCAGCATACCTGACCTTTGGTTTGCACACCCTGAGTTTGATAAGATTTTTACTTTTTTTCGAGGCTTCAAGTCAATGTCTGTGGAGATTCTCAATCATTCAAGTCATGGTTGTCCCAAAGGTGCTTTTTCCCCAAAAGCAACTGGAATTTCTTAGTTTTTTCTTTTGAAAACCTTTTGCTTCTCATCCAAAAAGCTTCTTCAGTTTTAACTGACTGGTGGGGAATGGAAGGATTTATATTCTTTGCAGTCACCTGGTCATTAGCACTCTGAGAGTCATGGAGGCTACCTGGGGGTTTATCTGTATCCTTAAGTCACCTGAATCAGAGTATAAATGGATGTGGAGCTGCAGTTCCAAGAAGCGATTTTTTTCAAAGGAAATAATCAAGAAAATCCAGTTGCCTTTTGGAAACAGCACCTTCAAATCATTGTTGACTCCTAGAAACATCATTGACAAGTGCCTGCAGTTTTCTTGGCAACATTTTTTGGACAGGTTTGTGATTGCCTGTTTCCTCGGGCAGAACTAGAATTTACAGTCTCCCAGTTTGTAGCCTGGTGCCTTAACCATTACACCAGTCTGCTCTAGGGATGAGTATAGTACGGGTTCAATTTTTATTTGATTGAGCTCCTCTTCAGTAGCAATTGATTAATGGTGCCGCCATTAAGGCTTGCCATATGGCGTTGATCTGAACCATGTACTCTATGTTTATGTTTAAAATATGTGTCAACCTTACCAAGTATGTTCACTAAATAATTTATAGGGTTGATAATAATTACTGTAAACTGAGAGCCTCGCCACAGCCAAGACTAACTCCCACAACTGAATTCAGCAAAAATATCTTTAGGATTTTGGCAACCTGCTCAATATGCTACTTTCATATATCCTTAAAACGAAAGCATTTCTACATCTTGCTCATTTTTGTGTGAGCCTCTTTCATTCTCTGGGTTTTCTTTTCCAAATGCATTTGAATTAAAAGTCTGCTTAAATTCACCTACGAGCTAAAATTAAACTCCATCTTGGTTTCTTTCTTCCTGTTAGATAGTAGTTTAATATTAAAATAGAGGCTGTCTGTCTTGCCTACCATCAAGATTAAAAAAAAAAAATCTACATCTGTGAATGTGTTATCCACCTAGTGCTCCGGGGATGGTGCGTCAAATCCATATTATATCCAAATGTTCTCCTTTGTTTTTGTGTAACTGGTGTCATCAACGTGTACTTAAGAATCCAAGCAACATATTGCCATTTCATTTATGTGTCATGTCTCAGTATTATGCATTCATTAATCCACCTCCAGGCAAGAATAATTCATTAAAAAAAGAAAAAGAAGAAAAAGCGTTCAAGTCTTCTTGGTTGGCAGAAGTTGCAAATATCTGCAACATTAGCAGAATAATAAAAACTAGCATGGACGCTGAGCTGCCTCCAGAATATTTCCTGTCTTATTTAATACAGATGACCCATTTGGACCACACGTCCATCTCCATCCCTCTGGGCTGGAGCATATCTCGTGTTTCATCTCTAGGGGGTTCCCTCAAAACTGGCTCTATAATCAGAGAGAGTAGGACATCTATCTGGTCCCCAACGCCAAGGCAACAGATTGCTATTTAATGTGCTGTCATTTGTGCTTTTGCTATTAGGACTGGGGGAAATATTGGTGGGTGTTTCAGACTGATTGGGGTGCTCTGATTCGTGACATGGGCTATGGTGTGTGGGGGGCATCCTTTGCTGTTCTTCCTCCCCATCAAATAGCAAAAGTTCTCATCTCAGCTTGCTCCTTTTTAAAACTGTGCCACCTTGTCTATTCTTGGAAATATTTCAATTGATTCTTCGTCATACATTTTGTCTGTTGGAAACCGCAGATTATCCCAGGCAACGGGTTCCTTTCTAAGGTACCAAAGCACAAAATGTGCCAGTTTTAATCCTAAAGTCATTAAAAAGAGTTAACAGGTTTGGGGAAGAAAATTGGGGCTAATTGTTTAGATGATTGCGCCCCACTTGCTTTGATGATAGGCTGGAAAAAATTGAAGGAGCAATTTTCTACTTAAACGCTGCGTCTTGCTTAGAACTGTCTTTAATTCTCCACCACTACCCCCTTTGTATTCTCTTCAAGGGCTAATACCCAACTGCCATTTTTTAAATTAATGGGTCAATTCTAATTTCTGGAACCTGGAGTTTTGTGTCAAACTGTCCAAATGACAGAAAGAGTACTGCTTTTGTTAAAAAAAAAAAAAAAAGTGAAACTAGAACTCCAATACACAACAGTGATTTTTTGTGAAATGCACAAAATGCACTCATTAGGCCAGTGGTGGCGAACCTATGGCACGGGTGCCAGAGGCGGCACTCAGAGCCCTCTCTGTGGGCACACGCACCATCGCCCCAGTCCTAGGCCTTCAGCTGGGTTTTATAAAACCTTTTCGCTTTAGGCCTCCGCCGCCGTGTGCAAAAAAAAAAAGTTCAATCAGTCAATTTCAACTTCTTGCGGAAAAAAAAAACATCTTGCAAAGTTGGAATTGATTGATTGAACTTTTTAGTCCCACCCTGTCTGCCGTTACCACCGCAGCCACGCCCACCCAATTGGCCACGCCCACCCAATTGGCCACACCCACCTGGCACTCGACGATGCATAAGTGGGTTTTGGGTTGCAGTTTGGGCACTCAATCTCTAAAAGGTTCGCCATCACTGCTGTAGGCCATGCCCATGTTAATTGTCAGAATATATTAAGAAGATTGGGAATGGATGTAATTCACTCTCAAGTTCCTCAATGTTTCTCTCCATCTCCACATATGGTTTGAGAAGGTGTAAACATAGATGCCAATTATGTTTCTGATGCGTAGTTGATGCTCTGAAGTGAAACCCTCATATAAACCAGAAGCATCTTCATAGTCTACCTCTAAATCTCTAAGCTAATGGTAACTAACAGCCTAATCAAGGGACCACTAAGATCACTCCTACCAGCAGCGACAGGGCAATCCACTAGCATATGAAAAGAGAGCAAACCCCACTCCCTTCTAGCACTGATGATGTTACCTAGTTTGGTAATAAAACGTCTGCAAGAAGACCACCAAGCTCAGAGAGCTCCAAAACCCCCTCATTTCAACCCTGACTTACAAATATTTTCTTTTATTGGTGCCACATATAGGCGTCAAAAGCTTTGGGAAGCAGGTACTTAGCATTGATGATGTTACCTAGTTTAATAATAAAATGTCTGCAAGAAAACCATCAAGCTCAGAGAGCACCAAGGACCCCACTATCTCTAAATGTATGTTGGGGTGACATCCTGGGGCCCTCCAGGTGTTTTGCTTTATAATGCTCAAGGTAGCAGGACTAGAAAAAAGAACGTTTGTCCTGAGTTTGTGAGTCATAATTTTCTAGTAAAGAATCAGATTTTTTTACTTTGGCATTCCTTAAATCTAATACCACATCAAAGCATTGGAAAGGCCATTTAATTTATCGAATCCAAGCCACTGCTTATGTAGGAATACAACTAAAGTCTCCAGAGAAGAGAAGAGAACAGCTCAGGGTTGAACTGTGGAGTCCTTGAGGTTGTCTTTGAGGTTGTCTAATTTAGTTAGGGTATTGATTAGGGTATTGTTTACTGCTTGATTGTCTGGTATTCACCCCTGCTTATCTGGGCATCCTCAACAGATGATTATCAATTGAAGCCGACTCTGAAAACGTCTTGGCCAATGGTTCCACCATGGAACTATCTTATGGTTAGGGATTTTCTTGCCTAATATTCAACTGGAATTTGCTTTCCTCTTTCTGCGTCTTGGGCTTTGGCAACTACTATATTGCACTTGGTTAATTTTTAGAGCATAAACCAGGATTTCCACCACCACCACCCACACACAAACACAAGACAAAGAAAAGGTCCTATACATATACAAAGGATACAATTCATACAATGTACAATGAAGAGGCCTTCATGCTGCAGTGCACTGATTTGATCTGATAGAGATACAGTATGTGTGTTTGCATATTTCTGTATCTTAATTAGTCCATATCAATGCACCTCAGCCTGAAGAATATGGACTATAATCTACCACACTGACTGCAGGTTGACAGATATTCTTCATTTTATCAGTCAAGGCTAAAAGAGAGCTTCCATTGTCTGAGGGAGAACTAGAACATGGGTCTCTCTGATTATAGACTTGCACATTAGCCATTACAACACCCTGATTCTCTATATCTTTCTTTGTCCCCTCCTTCCTTCCTTCCTTCCTTCCTTCCTTCCTTCCTTCCTTCCTTCCTTCCTTCCTTCCTTCCTTCCTTCCTTCCTGTCATCTTCAAACTTAAAAAATGTACTCCATAAAGAATCTTGCTTTCTCCTAATAATGTACATTTCGTGCAGGAATATGCAGGAGAGCCATTAAAATAATGCAAATTTTGCCGGTGATTAGGATAGATTAAAGTTTTGCCCTTTATATAGGGCAAAATTAGGCTTTAAACTGAAATAGTATGATTTTTCTCCTTTTTTCTTGACACAGGTACTTTTTATTAGCACTCAGAAAGAATGTATTATCAGCCACTGTTAATTGTTCAGAAGATCACTCAGAAGAAGAAACATGAACCAACATTATTTCACTATCCACGTCTGTCCTCATTTTCTCAATACATTTAACCAAGCAAGTCTTTAGCATGATGTGTGCACAAGCCAATAGTAATTTATTCACTGAACTATGGTTAAACAAGACATGGCTCTGGATGATATATGAACACAGGTTACTTGTGTGTGTGTGTGTGTGTGTGTGTTTGTGAGAGAGAAGAGAGAGAGACTATGTTACTTGATGTGAGTTATCTTTTTAATGTACTAAGTATTACAAGTATGCCTATTTATAAAATGGGAATGTGTATCTTTTTTTCAATGCATAGGACCCATTCTCTTCCCCCAGTTTCAAAATGAACTTGATGCTATAGGAGAAGTTCAGGCAGAGATGAGGTAGGGTGGAGTTAAGCGGGTCATCAGCTTAGAAACACTGCGTTTCCCCAAGTGCTCCAAGGCCAACCCCTCCTGAATTCCATTGACCCTTATCTGGCACCAACTTAGTATGGAACTTTAGTTGATCAGATTCTTCTGTATAGGCTTGAATAAATCTTCTATGCTGAAACCTTACAGATGGTCCTGATTCTTCATGCCTGACCGGTGCCCCATAAATTACTCTGAGGATACAAACACTGCTATAGAAACTCATTTCTGATTCTGTCAACATGGTTTATGAAGCTTAGAATGGATACCAAAGTGGACCGTTATTGTTTTGATATAAGATTAATTCATTTTAGTCATTTTCTACTGGAGGATGTCTTACCAACATTGTTTTTTTTCCTAATACCGGTAATTAAAAGCTACGTGTATTTCTACCCATGAACTCTGTTATCTTCTTATATTTTCTTTAGCTGAATGAACAAGACAAATCACTTATCGTTTAACATTAGAAAAATCATGGAAACCTACACCATTGGTTCTGCCAAGCCTTGGGAAAAGATAGTTGCAGAGTGCAACTATTTTTTTATTGGGAAAGTGTAATTTCTTGGTCATGATATATTCCATATATGATTTCTGAATATGTCAATTTTTAATTGTAAGCTGCCCATAGTCATTGAGGAGTTGGACAATATTGAGTTGAGTAAATAAAAATCACTTGAGAGTTACACTGTTTTTGCCTCTTCCAGGTGCATAACTTTAAGAACCCTTACTCCGTTGTTTTCATGACCCTGCACTTGCCGAATCAAAAATGGAGCAGATGGACTGTAAACCTTACCAGCCTCTATCCAAAACTAAGCATGAAATGGATCTAGCTTATACGAGCTCTTCAGATGAAAGTGAAGATGGCAGAAAAGCAAGACAGTCCTACGAGTCGAGAGAAACCCTGAATGAATTTGGACAAGATCTCAGACTCAACTACAACAGCCATAACCGAAAAGGAAAAGGAGTTGATGAATCCACTCAAGGTACGTTGAACCATTTATTGTGACAAGTAGCATATGCACATTCACCCCAGTAGCTTTTCTTCCTGTACAGTGGCACCCATCATTAATTGTTTCTGGGAGGAGCAATGAGTACCAAATACGATGAATACCAAACAAATATTTCCCATAAGGAATAATGTAGTAAGTCACAAGGCAGCCAAGACTGACAAGTCTTTGAGTTGTCTATGCGTTGAGTACCAAACAAACGATGAGTATCGGGACAAAAGTTTCGCATCAAAATGCATTGAGTGGAAATGCATTGGAAACTAACCAAAGAGAGAAGCAACCTGGAATTAAGGAGAAACTTCCTAACAGTGAGGACAATTAACCAGTGGGACAGCTTGCCTCCAGAAATCATGGGCGCTCCCATCACTGGAGGTTTTTAAGAAGAGGCTAGACAGTCACTTGTCTGAGATGGTATAGGTTCTCCTGCTTGAGCAGGGGGCTGGACTAGAAGACCTCCAAGGTCCCTATTCTATTCTGTTCTGCTCTGTTCTGTTCTGTTCTGTACCACATTTGATGATTTTCAAAGCAATTGAGAAACCAAGGTACCACTATACTTTACATGACCACCTATGGAAATTGCTTTCTATTCCTAAATCATACTGAGCGCCTGATTCAATTTTTATGCTAAAACTTGCCAGCCTCTAGGGCTAACTTTATATGCAAGATTGCTGTTCCCCCCTTTGATAGTCCATATGCATTTTTAGACAATGCTGCAGCTCAGGACTTTGTTGGGAAGTGTGGACATCTATCTAGAAAAATGGAAATGGAAGCTGGGGTGGCAAAGTTAAACCTCACAGCTCAAGAAACTGGCAGGGATCAGCTTTAGTAGTTTCCCTTCTGACAAAAAGTTCATTCACCCTACCACTCATTTTGAAAATGGGCAACCCATCTCCATGCTTGAAATTTCACAAGAACTTCTACGGCCTGCTTACAAAAGTCCTAATATGCTTTCTGTGCTTACTTCAGTGGAACAGCTTGTCTCCTGGAGTTATGGGTGCTCCATCACTGGAGGGTTTAAAAAATAGACTGGACAACCATTTGACTGGGATGGTATAAGGCTTCCTGAGTTGAGCAAGAGGCTGGACTAGAAGACCTGTGAGGTCCTCTCCAGCCTCATGATTCTATGTTCTTTACTAGTCCTCAAGGCTTCTTACGTTAGGATTAGGACTTTCCTAATCATAGAATTCCATGGAGGGTCAGGCTGATTCAGTCTTTATCATGTTCTCAAAAGGAAATGGAGATTTCAATGAATTTGAATACAATTCTGTCTTGATTATTTTGTAATGTTGATTTTTACATCACTGGTTCAAACAATACCTTGTTTCAGAAGATCCTGGCAGGCCAAAAAAAATATTTGTGAATACATATAGTACTATAATATTGATATGCTTTTGGCATGATATTTTTCCACTAAAAGAAGGTGCAAAAATTCTCTTTGATCTACACTCAGTACTTGAAAGAGATTTTTGTATCTCATCTTCTATTTTGAGAAAACATTGAAATGTGTTTCTTAAAAGAGGATTGTCTTTTTGTTTTCCTAGCTGATTTCTATCACGTTTGTTTGTCGGCACCTTTAAAAAAAATTGACACTGAATACGGAATAGATTTATTGGGAGACCATTATTTAAGTTAACATTCTATACAAGTGTCGCAGAAAATCAAATACCGGTTGTTGTTTTTTGTTTTTGTTTTTTCTGGAGTGCTGAATGCACGATAAATTGCAGCTTTGCAGAAGCTTTTGTTAGAAACTTATCACCGCAGAGAAAACGAAGATTGAATGAATACAAATAAATGAAAAAAGAGAGAACTTTTTCTTTAAAATGTAAAACTTTTTCCAGGATGATTTACAAGTAGCATTTAAAACTAGCCAAGAGAAATGTGTATTGATGATTGGTTGAACCACTAATCAAGCATTTAATGAAAGAGGATCACAATGTATAAAAAAATAGCAGTCTTAACCCAAAGAATTTAAATTCTCTCTGATTTCTTTCCTGTTTATCCTACCCAGAACCCAAGATTGAAGCAAAGGTGGGACTTATCATGACTTGGAATTTGCAACACAAACTGTAACTAGTTACTTATGGGGGGGGGGAATGGAGATGACCACCACCCCCTAAAGTAGGCTATGACTTTTTTTTCTTTTTACAACCTTGTAATCCTTGATTCAGGGTGGAATTGGGATGACTGGGTGGAGCTGAGCGTTTACTAGCCGGTTGCCCTTCCTGACACTTATATGGAGTTCACAGCAGATATTTTATCTTTGTGCCCTGAGAGTGAAATATCTGCCACTACCTAGGATTGAAGTCTCAACCTTCCAAGTGGGAGGCGAGCATCTTCACCACTAGGCGAGCATCTTCACCACGCCTGCAGGGACTCCTTTACCTTTTTTTTTAACATGAATAAATACCAAATTGTAGAAGATTAACCTTTCCTCTCTCTCATCTTGCTGTTGCAACTAAAAAGATAATTTCTGATCGAGGAGATTGTTTGAAAGTGAGGTGTTTTTGGACCCTTTACTGAAATCTTCCCTTCAATTCTGTTATTTTATGTTATTGGTGTCCAAAAGATCAAACTATCTGATAACTACAGTAATGCTGGATTCTAGGAAGGAAAAAGAGAGTACATCCGAACACAGCCAAGTTATGAGGTGACTGTTGCTCTGAATGGCTCCCACTCCAGTTACAGAGTGAATGTGAGTTTTATGGGTTTTAACCGTGTGTCAAGGTTCCAACTGATGAGTCCAATGAAGTAAGCACAGCTGAGACATTCCAATCTCTTAATGCAAAACTTTATTGAGCACACTATATCGGCTCTGATGAATAGAAAACCAGCTCTGGCTAAATTGGCTGAAGCATCATGAGGTTTCTTTGAAAGCTTAACACCATGTCTGTGAGTTTAGGTTCAGCCTTACGACTGAGGAAGGGAATTAGGACATGGTAAAACTGCAGTCAAATAGCAAAACCTCATTTTTGTTGATTTACTGAACAATGCAGGTTAGCTTTCCTCGTCAGATCTGCATGTTATTTTGCAGTTTTTGAAACCCACTCAAATCTGCGGACTCTGGAAGGCATATGGCAGAATAGAAAAAAACTCTAAAGGAAGTTAGTTGAAAGCAGTATATAAAAATAAACATTTCTTGTAAGTGGGGGCCACCGAACAATTTTTAATGAGGTTAAGAAGATTTGCAAAGTTGTAGATAACTTTCTTTTTTTAACATTGTAATATGGAAAGCAATAAAGGGAGAAATACTTATTCGGTTTCCCCCGCCTTCAGTGAAGTATTAATTTGATACCTTGAGTTGAGATACTGATCTAGCATTAATGAATGAATGAATGAATGAATAACCAAACAATTTGGAGCAGGCTGTAGAGGCAATGGATTTTGATATTATCAAATAATTATATACGGGAAGCATGTTATCCTGATGAAATTAATTTTATAATCTGACTTGTTGTATTAGACACCAATGAATAGGAGAATTCTTGAGTCAGTGCAGTTATGAATTGGCATTTTACACAAAAGAATAATAAATTAATGTGCATTTCAGTACATTGCTAAATTGACTAGTAGATAAGTAGCAGTATTTAAAAATTAATAAACAACAAAAGCTAATGAATATAGTGTTGGAGGAATAAATAGAAGGCCAGTTGATTTTTTTTTGTATGTGATTTGTGTGTGTGTGTGTGTGAAAGAGAGAGAGAGAGAGAGAGAGAGAGAGAGAGAGAGAGAGAGAGAGAGAAAACACCTATTGATACACAGCTAAAGTTTAAATGGGTTATCTATAAAATTCGCCAGGATTTAGGAGTGGCTGGTTCAGATAGCTAGCTCATTAATTCAAAGCAAGCAGAAGAAAGAAGGCTTAGCTGTACATCACACACTTGGATGATTATTCTGTCTCTTGGATTTGTGCATTTATCCAAAACTATACAGCGTGAAGTAATTCTGGACCCAAATCATAAGTCCTATTGGAATAGAATGGATCTTCCAGAGCTGACATCTAAAACAAAGAAAACAAGATGGAGAACTCACACTCTTATAAGAAGCCATAGCAGAACAGCCCCCAGATAGCATTTGTAACACTCAAAAAGCTCTCTTGCACACATATTACAAGCATTTAAATCACACTGGATAACCAGAGACAATCCCATCTTCACCAGTTGTGGTGACCCTGTCTTCAGCCATTGAGGAATTGCCACTTTGTATTTGATAATTCTCTCCAGATTAGTAATAGAATGGTATGGGAAAAGAGCTTTGTAGCATTTAGCCCCAAGTTCCTTCTTCCCCTCTCTTCAGCTCAGTCTTTCACCCAGCCAAAGCTTAAAATCTACACACACACACACACATCCCATCAGCCATAGAAGGAAGCCTTCTAGACCGTTTGGGTTATCAAGAGAAGATCGGTTGTGTGCGTCAGAGAGGAAGAAAAGACAGCTCAACAGAACTTAGCCAAGAAAATATCCTGAATCAAACCAGTTCGGTGAGAGCATTGGAATTAGAGTCAGATTTCAGAGGGAGGATGAGGGCACCAAAAAATCAGAAGCTGTTTAAGAAGCTCAGACAGGAGAAGCAACCTGGAACTAAGGAGAATTGTTCCTGACAGTGAGAACAATTATTCAGTGGAATAGCTTGCCTTCACAATTTGTGGATGCTCCATCACTGGAGGTTTTTAAGAAGAGACTGGATACTTGTCTGAAATGGTATAGGGCTTTCTGTTTGAGCTAGGGGTTGGACTAGAAGACCTCCAAGATCCCTTCCATCTCTGTTATTCTGTAACTTAATTAGTAGGCACAATGGAGGGAGGAGGGGGAAAACATAGACTCCTACAGAAGCAAGATAAATTTCCACAGGTAGTCCTCAACCTATGACCACAATGGATCCCAAAATTTCTGTTGGTAAGTGGGACATTTGTTAAGTGTATTTGGCCCCATTTTACAACCTTTCTTGTCACAGTCGTTAAGGGAATCACTGCAGTTGTTAAGTTAGTAACACGGTTGTTAAGTGAATCTGGCTTCCCCATTGACTTTGCCTGGTGATTGACTCAAAGTCACCCAGCTGGCTTTTATGATAGGCAGGACTAGAACTCACCGTCTCCTGCTTTCTAGCTTGGTGCCTTAACTACTAGCTAGAGACCAACCTGCCTCTCTTATATTGCAATACATCATGCAAAAATTGGAGCTTTAATGCTTTGTTTTTGAGCCCCAACTTTTGTTGCTAAGTGAGACATTTGTTAAGTGGGTTTTGCCCCATTTTACGACCTTTCTTGCCACAGCTGTTAAGTGAATCACTGCAGTTGTTAAGTTAGTAACACGGTTGTTAAGTGAGTCTGGCTTCCCCCTTGACTTTGCCTGTCAGAAGGTCGCAAAAGGTGATCACGTGACCCCGGGACACTGCAACCATCATAAATATGATCCAGTTGCCAAGCATCCGAATTTTGATCACGTGACCATGAGGCTGCTGCAACAGTCGTAAGTATGAAAACGGTCATAAGTCTACTTTTTTTCAGTGCTGTGGTAACTTGTAAGCCGAGGACTATCTGTATATTGCTATTGGAAGCTGAGAGGAGGAATGAGAAATCCACACAAGCCTATAAGAGCCAAGGTACATAACATATAGAAGTAAGACATAGAAAGCTTGAGAGAGAGAGAGAATATACCCAGTCATAGATACATCCCAAAGCTATACAGACAGATGATTGATGTGCAAGTAAGAGCCATGCATATTTATAGAAAAACACCTGTGTTCCCATCCTCCATGAAAACAAATCTTTATTCTTGTACCATAAATCATCCCCTTCAACAAAGGGGGGAGGGGAAATCCTTCCTTCCTTTTCTGTATGTTTTTCCAAAAGGAACCCATCACAAGCAGGAAATTAAATGATTGTGACAAGACAGGACAATGTAGTCTCCTCTTGGTGACCTCCTACCTCTCTCCATATCCATTCAAATTCAGAATCCTGCTGGAAGGGACTTAAAAGGTCTTCCAGTCTAACCCCCTGCTCACAAAGGAGACCCTATATCATTTCAGACAAGTAGTTATCCAGTCTCTTCTTGAAAACCTCCAGTGATGAACTACTCGCAATTTCTGAAGGCAACTTCTTTCCACTGGTTAATTGTCCTCACTGTTAGGAAGTTTCTCCTTAATTCCAGATTGTTTCACTCCTTGATTAGTTTCCATCCATTGTTTCTTGTCTTGCCTTCTGGTGCTTTGGAAAGCAGGTTGACTCCCTATTCTTTGTGGCAGCCCCTCAAATACTGGAATATTCCTATCATGTCACCCCTAGTCCTTCTTTTCTCTAGGCTTGCCAGACCCAAATCCTGCAACAATTCTTCATATCTTTTAGTCTCCAGGCCTTTAATCGTCTTAGTCGCTCTTCTCTGCACTTTTTCCAAAGTCTTTTTCCAAAATCCTTCAGAGACTGTATTTGAAGTCTCATTCTGTAATGTTGCCATTCTTAGATTAGAACGGAGCAGGTTTCACCCTCTTCTTCTGCTCTTCAGTGGCCTTTAAGGAGCAGTTAAGTCCCCTCCTTCCTGCTCAGGCAGTCCCCAAGATAGTGCTGTAATGTTCTAAATTGAATGGCCGAGCCGCTCTGGGCTGTGTTCCAGGCAGTGGCGAGAATCAATACGAAATTGCATCATTATTTTGATCTTAATAACGCTCGAGTCCCTTTTACAATTCAGTTATACTTTGAAAACCATCAAACATGGAAACGGAACTGACTTTTCTGAGTAAAGCAGTCCTTATTTAAAAGGTGGCGGGGAGGAAGGGAAGACGGTGGATCAATGCAAGAACAGATGTAGTGAAAGCGATTGGCAAGCTAGAAGCTAAGCACAAAATGGACAGGTAATGTGCAGCATTACGATTACTGAAGATAACGGAAAATAAATTAAACCTGAAAGATATATACCAGGCAAATAGGGGGGGGGGAGGATTAATGGAAAAGACATGGAGGGTGGGAATCTCCAAGCTAGTTAGATGGCATGCAAGTTAAGTAGGAGGCATGTATTGTTTCCCAATGCAAAGGATTTAAAAAGTGACAGAAGAAATAAGATAAGATAACCTTTATTGTCATTTTTATATTGTGGGCACAATGGCACACATCAAAAATGAAATTTAGTTGCCCGCTCTCAAAGTGAAACACATACATGACACACACCTAAACATACTATGTACAACATATGTATAGACCCACATGCCTACATATACATAGCAAATAAATATTAAATACTGTCCATCTTGAATATATAACGCAAGGAGGAAGTTTGAGAGTTCGCAAGGTTAATGCTGTATGGAATGAAACTATGACTGAATCTGGATGTTCTGCTACGGATACCACGAAGCCCCCTCCTCCCAGAAGGGAACAAGGTAAAATAAGCAAGAGTTTCTGAATTTTTAAAGAGGCAATTTGAAGTTGATGTTCACAGTTCCTGACTAGCCTTAATACTCCTAAATTAACCCATTAGACTAAACAGATTGCTCTGATATATATGGGAGGGTTTGAAAAGAAGACAAAGGAAGCATTATAAAGAATTTGCTTAAATCTTCACTTTTTTTTTTTAAAAAAAGGTTAGCTTTTGCATTTGGCATAGGTTTATTTTTAAATGCAAGCCAACATTTATAACCCCTTTATTCCGAGAAGAGAACAAAATGTTAGGTAAATACTGATTGTAAGTGACCCAAAGCTTAATTAAATACAAATTAGAAAATATTACCTGCAGTGGTTTTATCTCTGAAATAGCCGTGAAGTATTTCCACTCAGATGAAGCAGGAGCCATTTCTGAAAGGAAACATTGGGATAAGAGATGAAGAACAATTAAAATGATTAATAAGGAACGAGGATCCCAGAAAGACTGTAGCTGGTTAATAACTGAATAAAGACCAATCAAAATGATACAAAAAAGAGATTTGTCTTTCCAAATTCTTCAAAATTCTTTCATCAAGAAAAAGGTTACAAAATGCAAAGGCTTGAGAAAAAAACAAAAAATAATTCCAGAAATAAGACTAGATATAGTTCTGTTGTTCAGGTTCAGCTCTAAGGAACTGTTTGCATTTTGAAGCTTTAGCTCAGGCCCTTAATACTGTAGAATGGCTTTCTTCTTTATAACTGCTCTCCTTTCCCTCCTTCACAAGGCCATCATTGGCAGCTGATCTATAGATCACCACAGTTCACTCAATTCATTCAGTGTTATCTTTTTATGTTTTGGTTATCTATTTTGGTTATCAACTACTTCAGGTAGGAGAGTCCTCCGTCAGGCAAGATTTTGTCTATAGGTATGAAATAACAAAGAGCTCATCTCAGAAGAATAGCACTAGTACTTAGACTTATATACCACTTCATAATGCTTTTACATCCCTCTCTAAGCGGTTTACAGAGTCAGCATATTGACCCCAACAATCTAGGCCCTCATTTTACCAACCTCAAAAGGATGAAAGGCTGAGTCAACCATGAGCCAGTGACAATCAAACTCCTGGCTGTGGGCAGAGTCAGCCTGCAATACAGCATTCTAACCACTGCGTTCTAACGGCTCCTAATGCAACATCCGATCAGTTACAGTAATACCAATAGCACTTAGACTTATATACCACTTCACAGTGCTTTTACAGCCCTCTTTAAGCGGTTTACAAAGTCAGCCTATTGCCCCCAACAATCTGGTTCCTCATTTTACCAACCTCAGAAGGAGGGAAAGCTGAATCATCGAACTCCTGGCAGTTGGCAGAATTAGCCTGCAATACTGCATTCTAACCACTGCACCAACCTTGAGCAGGTCAGAATCAAACTCCTGATAGTAATAGTGAGTTAGCCTGCAATACTATATTGTAACCAATGCACTACTACGGCTCAAAGAGTCACCAGGTGTCATTCTTAGGTTTGGGCTTGACAGATAGTTATATTTAATTTAATTTATCTGAAGTCCTATTAATTTACACTTCTTTCATCTTAACTCTGCCACTTCTTTCTTTGCAACCTCACCCGCTTCTCATTTATTCAATAACATTCCCCTTCTATCATATTATAAGCTACAGTCTCTCAGTAACTTTTGCAAAGTATGAAGGGGCACTTCCAAGTCCACTTTGAGGACTATGCAATGACCTGAGACCTTACAATATGCTTCTATATTAAGAGAAAATGATGGCAAGGCTGCGTATATTGGAAAAAAATTATTAGGTTCTGTATAGTGGTGCCAGAATAGATTTCACTTAAAAGTGCATCACGCCTTCTTTCCTTCTTTTGTGCTATGTTACCCAGGGTAACAAATTGTTTTTATTTACAGATGAATTTCCAGGAAACTTTAATTCTCATGTCACTTTGAAAAGTTTTCATTACTCATTTGTACCAGGAAAATAGGACATATATATTTTTTTCTTTTGCAAATTAAGTAGCCAAACAGCTTTGAGGTTTTCACAGAGATTCTCTGCTGTATAAAAGCTTTTTTTTTCTTATTTATTCCTTGCATTTCAGATGTATTTATTGAATTTATTTCTGGCTGCAAAAAATTATTCTTTGACACTAGAAAGAGATGATGAGATTTCTTTTCAGAAAAACAAATCTAGGAGAAACATTATGTATTGTATGTAACATTAACTAGGGGAGAATAAAATGAAATCTAATACAGAAGTTGGGAAAAAAAATTGAAGGGGTCCTTGGTGCTCTCTGAGCTTGCTTTTTTTTCTTGCAGACGTTTCATTACCCGAACTAGGTAACATCATCAATGCTAGTTAGAATTGCAGTTTGCTGTCAGTTTATATTCTGGTGGCTTGCCCTGACAGTGTTGGTGGAGATCCTAGACCAGGCCAAGTCCCAAAACACCAGGAACTTCTAGAAGCCTGGCACTCTGACAAATTAGCCATCAATAGACACATAAGACCTAAACAATATCTATAGACTATGCCAGTGATGGCGAACCTTTTAGAGACCGAGTGCCCAAACTGCAACCCAAAACCCACTTATGCATCTTCGAGTGCCGGGTGGGTGTGGCCCATTGGGTGGGTGTGGCCCATTGGGTGGGCGTGGCTGCGGTGGTAACGGCAGACTAGGTAGGACTAAAAGTTCAATCAATCAATTCCAACTTTGCAAGATCTGTTTTTTCCCCACGAGAAGTTGAAATTGACTGATTGAACCTTTTTTTTTTTTTGCACACGGCAGCGGAGGCCTAAAGCAAAAAGGTTTTATAAAACCCAGCTGAAGGCCTAGGACTGGGGCGACGGCGCGCATACCCACAGAGAGGGCTCTGAGTGCCGCCTCTGGCACCCGTGCCATTGGTTCGCCACCACTGGACTATGCAAAAGAGACAGTCACCCAGCCCAAAAAGGGGGGAAAAGACCCAAGCACTTCCCCACCAGCAATCAGCACCCAGATCAGCATAGATTAACTCCAAGGTTAACATCAGACCAGTAATCAATTAAAAAAATACTCCAATCAAGAAATTGCCAAAAAGCCAACAGCAAAAAGCCCAGCCAAAGAATCTCTAGGACCACCCCCTGCTAACACTGTCAGGGCAAGCCACCAGAATATAAACTTGACAGCAAGCCCCACTCCTTACTAGCACTGACGATGTTACCTAGTTTGGGTCATGAAACGTCTGCAAGAAAACAAGCAAGCTCAGAGAGCACCAAGGGCCCCTCATTTCAACCCTGAGCTAAAAATATTCTCCTTTATTCATAAAACAGAACTTCTAATAGTTGAATGATTTGGGTTTCTCATATCAGAGTAAATAATGAATAGGGAGGGGTATATAATGTTTACATGTGTCTTTCTAGAATGATATGAAGCAGTTTCTGTTGCCAGAAATGTACTTGTCATCCTTTCTGAAGAAGGACATTCAGTCTTCAGTGGTTTGCACATTGGTAACTCACTAGTTAGTGCAGGGGTCTTCAAACTTGGCCCTTTTATGACTCGTGGACTTCAACTCCCAGAATTCCTCAGCCAGCGTTACAGCGTGCCTGGCTGAGGAATTCCGGGAGTTGAAGTCCACAAGTCATAAAAGGGCCAAGTTTGAAGACCCCTGAGTTAGTGTAATGCACATTGTGAGGAGCTTCATTAATTCATGGATTGGAAGTTATAGACGATGCAGAATGCGTAAACCAGGTTATACAAAACCATTTCTGGTTGCTGATATGATTTATTGTTAATGAATCAGTAGCTCTTCCACATCCATCAGACCAGGATCTTGTTCTGCTATGGACATCAGAGGCCCTAAAGGATTTGAAACCAAGATGGGCAGCAGGCTGTCTTCTGTAACTTCAGGTTATTATCGCTGGAATAATCTGGAAGGTTCTGCTCCATTTGTTGAGACTGGCAGCGCCATTTTTGGATTACTTACATGGTCCTCTTGGTGGTGTCCCCTTCTATGTGTTGCTGAATTTCCCCTGAAACCTATAAATTCTCTGCTAAAGTATTTCTCTTGAGGACTTTTGAATTGTAGTTTTATATTATTATTCTCTCCTGTCTTTTTCCTCTTCATCTGATTTTTTATTTGTTTCATTATTTTTAATGAACTTAAACAATTTTTATTTTTAAAAACTCTTCGGGGATACGTCTTCCTAAATGCAGTATAGAAATACATAAAAGAAGTAAAGATGAAAATTAGCTGATATAAACACAGGGGGTTATTATGTTTATTAGATTGAACTGAGTTAGGGATTAAATGGTTGGGAATACAAAAGGACCTTCCTTTTTTTTTTTTTAACAAAAATTGAGATGAATTGAGGAAGCAAAACTGACTTTATTACAGATCAAGTAGTTTGAAATATTGTACTAATATCAATTGTTTATTAAACAAACATGCAATATACAGTATACAAATATTGTACATTGATTTTTAGAAGCATATGTATGATAAGAAAATACTTCTACCATAATGGTATCCCTTAATCCTGTAAAATCAATTCTAAACAGGAGAAACATTATTTTTCCAAAACAGTGTTTTGTTTTGTTTTGTTTTTGCTAGATTGCTATACTGGCAAACCATATTGACATTTCTGTCATGTATACTACCTGCTTAAAAAATTCAAAAGAAACTTCTTGGCTTCTATTAGTTTCTTATATCTTGAGGTGTATTAAAGATAAAACAAATACAGTTGTCATTTTTTTTCCAGGTTCAAAAATAAGAGCATTGTGAACTAGATCCAGACTGACTCAAGATTAGCTTTCATCTTGAGTCACATTATAAATATTGTGAAGACCAGGTATTAAACACCATTGAAAGTTAAATGTTCTAATAAATAAAACAAATAAAAATGTAGACAAGATAATATTAAAGCTGGTGTTGTTTGCAGATTGTATAAACTAGTGTCCTATTGAAATTAATTTGAGAAGTTGGTGGCAATTTAAATTGCAGCATTTATTTAAGTGGAAATCAAGAGGGAACTCAAGTTGGATGCATCCCATAGTTTCCACAGGCTTTCCTGAGTTCATTACTACAATCCAGAAAATTCATTTATTTGTTCATTCGCTCACAGTATTTACATATTGTGACTCCCCATAGGTTTGCAAGCGAGTGAACATAGAATCCATAAAAAGAATTAAGATTAATTAAAGCATCATCATCATTTAACTTTAGTGTCCATATTAGGCAACCATATCCAAATGCATAATGGCTCAGTGGTTAAAGACACTGAACTTGTCAGCTGGAAAGCTGACAGCCTAGGTTCAAGATCTGGGTGCCATGTGACAGGGTGAGCTCCCGTCTTCACTTCAGCTCCTGCTCACCTACCAGCTCGAAAGCATGCAAATGCAAGTAGATAAATAGGTACCATTTTGGTGGGAAGGTAACAGCGTTCCCTGCACCTCGGTGTATAGTCATGCTGGCCACATGACTATGGAAGTGTCTTTGGAGAACGCTGGCTCCCTTGGCTAAGAAACGGAGATGAGCACCACCCCGTAGAGGCAAACACAACTGGACAGAGCAAACCAAATTCTTTTTGAAAACCTCCAGTGATGGAGCACCCTTTTGAAGACAAGCTGTTCCATTGGTTGATTGCTCTCACCATTAGGAAATTTCTCCTCAGCTCTAGGTTGCTTCTCTCCTTGGTTAGTTTCCATCCATTGTTTCTTGTCTTGCCCTTTGGTGCTTTGGAAAAGAGTTTGACCCCCTGATCTTTGTAGGAGCCCCTCAAATATTGGAACACTGCTATCGTGTCTCCCGTAGTCCTTCTTTTCATTAGACTAGACATACCCAATTCCTGTAACTGTTCTTCGTATGTGTTAGGCTTGCGTCCCTGTATCATTCTTGTTGCTTTTCTCAGCTCCAGAGTTTCAACATCTTTTTTGTATTGTGGTGACCAGAACGAGATGCAGTATTCCAAGTGTACTGTATTCCAAGTAAACTAAGTCATTGGCTGCATATAGTTCTGATTTTCTGGTAGAACGGGTGGAAGAAAAATAGTTAAAAGTGTTTTTTTTCTCTCTCTCCTCTTTGGGCGATAATATTAATGTCATACATTGTTCATCATACTTGACAGTATCAGAGAAACTGGCAAAGAATGATCAGTTCTATTTGCACAGGGAAAAAAAAGATTGATGGTTTTTCTGCATCTGAGGAAAATTCAACAGGAGTTCTGAATGTACTATTGTATTAAACAAAAACTGACACTCAAGATAATTCTGTGGATTGATATAGAAAGAAAGCAAGAGAAATGGAAAATGAATGTAAACTGAAGGATTAAATGTGCATAATCTATAAATGTCTAATAGAAGATGTTTTCTAACAGTTCGGTAATGTGACTATTCTATATTTTCCAACAAATGGACCATGAACTGCCTGGAGCTTTCTTTTTCTTTTTTTCTTTTGGTCTCTGACTTTAAATCCAGTAAGAATAAATAAGTTACAACTTAAATGTATGCATATCAGGCATGGTAACAGCACCAAAAAGGACAGTGGAGCAACAGTTTGAGATTTGCTATGGAATTTAATGCATTGTAATAAATGTCAAAGCCCTTCTCTTGATTCGGTCCTAATCATATTCAATCAAATGTATTGATACATTTTAATTTAGCCATTTCATAGTGGAGGCTTGTTTGTATTTCTTGAGGGAAAGAATGGCATTTATTTATGTATTCATTCATTCATCTATTTATATATTTATTCATTTATTTACTTTCTTTATTATTTTTTACAAGTAACTCAAGGTAGCAAACATATCCAACACACCACTCTCCTCCTATTTTTCCCACAACAACAACCCTTGAGGTCGGTTGGGTAGAGAGAGAGAGAGAGGGACTGGCCCAAAGTCATCCAGCCAGCTTTCATGCCAAAGTCAGGATTAGAACTCACAGTCACCTCCTGACAATGTTCTCACTCAGTAAAATGCACAACAAATTAGTCATATTTAATAACTTTATGTTCTATCTTAGCACGTTTGTGAGTTTTGCATCTGTATGTAAGTATGTATGTATGTATGTGTGTGTATGTATATGTATGTATGTATATATGTATGTGTGTATGTATGTATGTATATATATGTGTGTGTGTGTGTACAGGTAGTTCTCGATTTAACGATCACAATTGAGCTCAAAATTTCTGTGGTTAGGTGAGACATTTGTTAAGTGAATTTTGCTCCATTTTACAACCCTTATTGCTACAACTGTTAAGTGAATAACTGCAGTTGTTAAATTAGTGACACAGTTGTTAAGCGAATCTGACTTCCCTATCGACTTTGCTCGTCAGAAGGTCACAAAAAGTGACCACCTGTGTACAAGTAGTCCTTGCAATCCTGGGACGCAGCAACCGTCATAAATATGAGTCAGTTTTTATCACCTGATCATAAGCTGCAAAGCTTATAAGTGGGAAAAATGGTCATTTTTTTTAGTATCATTATAATGGTCATTAAATGAACTGTTTTAAGTCAAGGACTACCTGTATATCTAATAGAGTTTCTTACTTCCACTTTTGGGAGTACCAAACCAAAGTCAAAAATACACAGAGAGGCCAATTTGAGGATAAAAAAGAAAATCATCTGTTGAATATGACTTTTGCACAGCAAAATGGAAATAGTTGAATTCCTTAAATTGGGGGGTAGGGAAAATAATTCCCATTTACAAAACAGCTCCCAATTTTTGCCACTCGTGAACACCTTGTCAGATTTGAGGAAGGGGAAATTAACTTTCATTTTAGGATGCTTAAAGCTCTTTATTATGTAAAAATTATAATGGTTTTAGAGAGCTTAGATCCCGGGAGAGCCCATTTTGATGAACAAGAATCATGAATGATGCAAAGCGTAGTACAAGCTTGTCAGTTACTAAGCACAAAAGGCATATTTTGTGGGCCTAAACATTAATGAAAAAGGTGAAGAAAATTGAAGCAGAATGAATAGGAAATGGAAATGCTAATTGTTCCGAGACAGATAATTGACACATAAAGCAATAATGAGTCTTTGCTGAACTACTCAGGAAGCTTTGATAGAAATTAGTTTTTAAGGTTGTTAAGAAATTCACCAGGGCTGAGAAGGCCGGATGTGAACAAATGAAAATATAAGAGGAGATTTGATACTTAAGTTCTTTAGTTACCAAGAGTTCGGAATATGAAGGCTGGAAGATTAAAGCAGACAATAACAATAATTCAGAGCTGTTGCTTGAAAAATAAACTTCATGTTATCACCAAATTCTCACAGATGCCTTTCTACCAAAAACATCATGACTGGACCAGGATTGCCCCTACACTATGGAATATGCTTTCCCCAGAAAAGAGGCAGGCATTCCCCCCCCCAATCTCCTGGCCTTCTGTAAAGCGGTCAAAACAGGCCTTGTCTGGAACTTGGTGGATAATGCTCACTTAGAACATAGAATAACTAGAGTTGGAAGGGACCTTGGAGGTCTTCTAGTCCAACCCCCTGCTCAAGCAGGAGACCCTGTACCATTCCAGACAAATGGCTGCCCGATCTTTTCTTTAAAACCACCTGTCTCGGAGAACCCAGAACTTCTGGAGGAAACTCATTCCACTGATTAATATTTCTGTCAGAAAAAGTTCTGACAGGAAAATCAGAACCATGTTGTTATTTCCGTGTTACAAAAATCAGTATTTGTGTGTGTTTGGGAAGGTGGGCCGTTTGATACAGAATGAAAATAAAGTGTTAAGTCTTCTAGGTTTTTGTTGTTGTTGTTGTTGTTGTTGACTCTGGGAATTGTAGTTCTTAGCTTTCTGGGGATGGCAGGTTGATTTAACACGATGATATTAATTTTCCTATTTATATTTAGAACCCCTGAAGATAGAACTTTTGGACTGTGTTGGTTTAAGAACTTATAAATACGTAATGAATAAAGTAAATATGACTACATGCTGGGTATGATTATGTCAGATGCCATGACTGTGAATTTCCTTCAGCTTTGAACTGGCCTGAACTCTGAATTCTGCATGTAACAGCAGCATGCCAAAGGGGACTTGACGTTTGCAAAACTGGAAGAGTGTCATTTCAGTAGAAACATGACATCCAGGCCATCCGTGCATCTGAAAAGCTGAATCTTACAATGCTTCTCCCTTTCCCATTTGCTGTCTGTGGAGATTCTCAGTCATCCAGGTCAGGGTTGTCCCAAAGGTGCTTTTTCAAAAGGCAACTGGATTTTGTTTTTTCCTTGAAGATGTTTCGCTTCTCATCCAAGAAGCTTCTTCAGAACTGAAAAAGCACTTTGGGGGGTTCCTATTTGATGGTGCAGATAGCTGGGAATCCATTGCATATTCCAGTGGTGGCGAACCTATGGCACGCGTGCCAGAGGCAGCACTCAGAGCCCTCTGTGGGCACGCGTGCCATTGCCCCAGCCCCGCCTCCCCCCAGGGCCCCCTCCTCACCAGCAGCCCCCCCAGAGGAGAGATGCCCCCGGGCGTGGCCCGCGTGGAGCAGCGCAGCCAAGCACATAGCAGCCGGGCAGCAGGGACAAGACTCCGCCCTCATGCCCCAGATGATGCTGCGGGATGTGGGTGGAGGGCGTGGCCACCATGGCGCTGCAGACCTGCCTGGGCGATCTGCGGCGGGCCGTGGAGGTGGGTGGCCCTGCGGGCAGGTGGGGTGGGGCAGAGCGGGGGTGCAGCAGATGGGGCGGGGGGCTGCGCAGGTGGGGCGGGGGCAGAGTGGGGTGGGGCGGGGCAGTTTTTGGGCACTCGGTCTCTAAAGGGTTTGCCATCACTGGGATATCCGTTAGAAATTCAATAGAATAACACTTTAAACACTTTAAACAAGATTGTTTAAACACTTTGAACAAGATTCCAAAATAAATAAATAAGAAGAAGGAGAAATGGATAGAAAAATCAAGCTGTTTGTCTGCTTAACAACATGGCATGTGATGTTAGTTAAATCTGGGAAACCACACACAAAAAACCCCCATAGTATAACTTTTTGACATCGGTGAACATTTTATGCCTAGGATGGGTGTTGTCAATTATTTTCACAGCTTTGTTTTCAAAGGAAGATGGGTTTTAAAAGGCAGGAAGCTCCGTGGCCAGTTATTTTCACAGCTTTTCAAAGGATGGGTTCTCAAAAGATAAATCTAAAAACTAAAAAAATATTGGGGGCGCCTGGAAGAAACAGTCTTATTTATTGCAGGGAATCAATCTGCATATTATCAATAAGACTACACTCTTCACCACAAAGGCCCTGTCAAAGTGAACAGAATACCTCGATCAGATTGGAGTTACGATCTATTACGGAGTTTTATTTTCTTTGTATTTATTTGCATTTTTGTATTAGTTTTATATTTGATGCAGTCAATCACTTAATATAATCTCTTCCTCCTCCTCTTCCTCCTCCTCCTCTTTTATCTTACTCTTTTATCTTTAATTTACCTGCCATATTTTATTCTATTTTGTCTCACAGTAGCTATTTTATGTCCCTTCACTGTCCCTTACCTTATCTCATTTTATTGTATTTTACTGAGGCTGATACTTATGCTTTGATATGGTCAGTTGACCAATCAATCAAATGCATTGTATTATATCAAAAGAGGGAGTTTCTGCCCAGCTAGACAGTGGGTGTCCCTCTCTGTGGGTGTGTACTATCTAATTGCTTGTAAATTAAACCATAATAGGAAAAGATAGGATGCAAATCAGTTGTTATTACTCAGGTATTTTGCTTAGAGTTCATATTCTTTGTCTTTTGCATGTCCAAAGCATAATTATACATTCCAGTCTTTAGGGAACGCTAGACTTGGTTGTATTAGGGTGAAATCAGGAAATTCCTATTTTTGCTTCATTTCGAACTCTTCTGCCTTGAATTACAACGTTTTGGCTTATTTCTGGAATAAAAATAGCCTCGTTTCATTCCATACATGATTTCAAATGTCATAAAGATGCATATTTCAGTTTGAGCATGGACTATCCAAGACCATCTGTTCTGTACAAACACTGATTTTCTGCACAACCCTCCTAACCATGAGGACATTCTAGCCAAATGTGATGCTCACTTCACCTCAAGGGAAATGTGATTTATGGGTGGTGTTGCTTCATACGGAATTCGGAATAATTTGTTAGATCTTTTTTGAATAGGATGAATATTGTGAATTTGTTGAGGTTTTTTAAAAGAGACAGTTGTTAATGTTTGGAATTTTAGACAACAATTATCTAGGTGAATTCAGTTAATAAAAAGCTGAGTGGTCCATCAGGGATTAAGAACCGGAAGACAATTTCAGCTGACTAATGCAAAATTCATGAACAAAAGTAACTTGGAATGCCATGGAGGTGATAACCTCTATTCCATAAAACATTACAAGCCATGCAACAGCCATTTTGAAAAAAGGCTGAGAAAATTTCAGCCCATTTTTAAATAATTCACTGTGTAGTTTTGCAAAGAAAATCTTTAGACCCAATGACCCACATATTTTTCATTTAAGCTGCAAGTAATCACCACTGATAGCTACTGGAATATAATCTAGCCTAACTGGAACACGATTCCAAAATCAGAGCAGGCTGTCATTCACAAACTGGTGAACCTGGATAGGCTGGCCCTTTAGAATAGATGACCAAAATTCAACCATCAGATTTTCTATAACCAACAAAATTCAGTGTGAGAAGTCCTATATTTAGTGCCGGGAGAATGATGGTTTATTTTAAATTAAAGGAGGGGAGGAGAGGAGCTTGCTAAAATCTGATGCAATATATGGAACATTAGATCAATAGAAATCTGAATGTCTACATTTACCAGATTTATTGGATTGATTAGATTCATATCTAAGAAATCTAAATTTGTTTTAAAATGTAGAAATGGCTGTTTGTGCTACTTCAATAGTGTTTTGTGTCTCCTAGTTGCTTCCCTTCCCCTCCCCCACACAAAAAAACCTTTAAAAAGTGCATTCCTTGTTCTCAGAACAATATCCAAAAGTCAACTGGTTAGATTAAAAAATGAATTACAAAATCCTTCTCTTTAAATTGATTTTATTTTCTCACGCTGCTCCCCTTCGCATGAAGAACATCTGAAGGGTTGACAGTTTGTGCATCTTTTGGAAATGGCCTTTTCCTGTGTTGCCATCATCCCCAAAAGGTTTAGACAGATAATTAAAGAAAATAATGAGCAAATAATTATTTGCTAATAATTAAATAAAACAAAAATAATTTTGAGATACACTTTTCTCCTTGCCTGTCAGGATGTCTGAATCTTTTAAAAAGCTGAAAAGATATCTACAGACTTTCTTCATTCCAATTTGTGAGATTAAGTTCATTTTTGTGATCTACATATTGTTCATATTGCTTTCATTTCTTTTCTCCTCACCCCAACACGTAATGAAAGGACAGAATTCATAATTCGGTAGTGACTGCTAGACTGAGGACTACTATTTATTGATTTTAATGTTTTCCTATAAATTGATACAGTGATGCTTCTGTTCCTGAACACAGAAGTATAAACAGTCAGTTCATTCTCAGGTTTGTGGACAATGTAAAGAAAACAGAGCTTTTTAAAAGTGTTATTTGATATTTTGTAGATATTTCTCAATATTTGTAGAGATAGCATCACTGTTCTTCAGGGAAGCCATTAGAAATTATCCCTGGCAAAAATAGAAGATGTGAAAAACCAGTATTTCTTTGGCTAATGTTTTTTTTTTTTTTGCAGCAAATGTAATTTAAGATTGTGTTTAACCCTAATTGATGATCACTGTGATATTTTGTTCTCTGGCTGAACCTCATATGGAGCTGATTTGTCTTCCAGGCAAGATCAATAGTCAATTGAACTTAAAGGAGTTAACTATATCTTTGGTAGACACTTTTAACACCTTGTACACAATTTCTGATTAATTCATTGTGTACTTAAATAAAACTGGTAAGGCCACACTTGGAATACCTTGTCCAATTCTGGCCACCATGTTATAAAATATATGTTGAGGCTCTAGAAAGAGTGCAGAGAAGAGCAACAAAGATGATAAAGGGGCTGGAGGCTAAACCATATGATGAATGGTTGTGGGAACTAGGCATGTCTAGTCTAATGAAGAGAGGGCCTAGTGTGACACAATGACAGTCTTCCAATATTTGTCACAGAAAACAGAATCAACCTATTCTCCAAAGTGCCTGAGGGTTAGAGTTAGGATTAGGGTTGAAAATTGACAGTGATAACAAGTAATCAGTGGAACAGCTTACCTCCAGAGGCTGTGGGTGCGCCATCACTGGAGGTTTTCAAGAATAGACTGGAAAACCATTTGCCTGAAATGGTACAGGATCTCCTGCTTGAGAATAGCAATAGCTACTTATTTTTACCAAACTCGGAAGGATGGAGACTGAGTCTACCTTGAGCTGGTCAAGATCGAACTGCTGGATGTGGGCAGAGATTGCCTGCAACACTACATTCTAAGCACTGCGCCACTATGGCTCTTATAGTGTATAGCAATAGCACTTAGACTTATATACTGCTCTACGGTGCTTTGCAGCCCTCTCTGAGTGGTTTATAGAGTCAGCCTATTGCCCCCAACAATCTGGGTCCTCATTTTACCAACCTCGAAAGGATGGAGGCTGAGTCTACCTTGAGCCTACCTTGAGTCTACCAGGATCGAACTGCTGGAGTAAGCAGTGAGTTAACCTGCAGTGCTGCATTCTATAATCACTGCACCACCACGGCTCACGGTGTATGGCTGGATTTGGGGGAAGAGGTTTTGAAGAGAGGCTTTGCTTTCGATGTCTGTCATGTCAGCCCTCCACTTGACTGTTTTCATCCATTGCCCATCTCAAAATGGCAGGATTGTACTGAATTGGGTTTTTTTCAACAGCGCAGGTCTGAAAAATATTGGGGCTTAAAAAGAAGGTTTGTGGAGTCATATGGACCTACAAGTTGCCCTTTACATCCCCCCCCCTTTCAAACTTCCAGAATATCTTCACACCATTTAAAAAGCATGTCCAGCCCAGGGTGAAACTAAATCATATAACCTGAAAGGCAACCTGACATGTCTTACAAGCCTGTCGTGGTTTAAAATTCTTTCAGTAACCTTCACTCACTTCCCAAGGAATCTCTCCAATAACCCTAATCTTGTGAACGGATGGGCTTGGAGCCAAGCTGTACATCTTGGTTTAAAAAGTTTTCTCCGAGTTTGTCAGTGACCTCAGAAAATCTATAGTGTACCGTTACTTAGCCAAAAATTGCACAGACATTTTGACACCTCTTAAGTGCTTTGGGAAGAGATGTCAGAATGAAAGAGGATGTCTGAAGTAATGTAAAAATAGAATGACAATGAACTAAGTAGTTCAGAGTGTCTAGACCATAGGGAAAAAAAAGAAAGAAAATGTTGGTTGCGTGGGTTCTGTTATGTCAGACATACCGATGTGTGTGTCTAAAGTTAAATGTACGAAAGTTTCTCTTTTGTCAAAGGTCTGTGGACAAAGATGAGTGCAGACCTTTTCATGAAGCTTGGAAGAAAAGCTGATGTGTTTATTCTGAGCACCACTTTTGTAGCTGCACTTATTCTTCATTATGTAATTCTGAGACATTGGGTATTATCTGTTGTTACAGTTTTGCTAAAAGGGAGGAAAAAAAGTCAAGCTGAGCCTCTAAGTGCTTATAGGAAGAGTAGATTCGTATTTGTTTGTCAGCCCTCTTAAAATTCTCACCTGGATTTCAAAGACCATTGTTAATAGGATGACTCAGCCCAACTAGTTTATAAAAGTGTCAGCACATTGTTATTCTGTCAAAAGACCAGATACAGTGTGTGTTGATGAATGAATCTCTGATGCTGTCCTTTGGATTGTCAAATATAAGTAGGCCATAGGCTTAATTAATTAATAATAATAATAATAATAATAATAATAATAATAATAATAATAATAATAATAATAATAATAATAATAATAATAATAATAATAATAATAATAACAACCATCAGTCAATTGCAAAAGGCAGCCTTACTAGGAACAGCTTCCATTGCGATGATATCTGTAATACCATCAATTCAAACATCCAGATCTGCCTATCCGGGTCCTTGGTAAGGATTCGATAGGTAGACAAAAATGCCAAATCCAGTCTGAACATCTAGCTGACTGTGCGATGAATAATAATAATAATAATAATAATAATAATAATAATAATAATAATAATAATAATAATAATAATAATAATAATAATAATAATAATAATAATAATAACAATAATAATAACAATAACAACAACGACAACGATAATGATAATGATAATAATATCCAGTCTGAACATCTGACTGACTGTGCAACAAACCATAATAAATGGCATTGACAAATTCACCATCCATCAATTGCAAAAGGCAACTTTACTTGGGACAGCTTACATCCTGTGATGATACCTTTAACTCATCAAACAACAACATTTGTCTATCTCAGGTCCTTGGGAAGGATTCAGTAGGTGGAAAAAATGTCAAATCCAGTCTGAATATCCGATTGACTGTGAAACAAACGATAATAATAATCATAACAACAGCAACATTTGCATACTACAATTATTCCAGACTTCTGCAGCTTACAGCTACATTTTAAAAAAAAAGAGTAAAGTTTTCTTGATAAGAAATGAGAAAATTTACCCATAACCCCAAATAATATCCTTACACAGTATACACTAATAAACCAAATAAAGTTTTGGAAGTCAAAATAATTGTTGTGACTTATTTTGTTTTTAAATTCTTCAGGTTTTTCAATATTGCCTTTGTTTTTTCTTTGGCCTCCTTAGCCAATTAGTAATTGGAGGTACATAACATAAACACATTATACAATTAAAATTAAAAAAAATAGTTCCTTGATGTAGTAATTAATGTTAATTATCAACTTGCTTCAAAACATAAGCTTAATTTTACTTTTAGATGAAATATACATATTTTCACCATTTTGCAATATTTTAACTTCTCACAATCGTATTGACTTCCAGATGGAAAACGCAAAATTGCAAGACTTCTTTTTTCATCTTTTTAAAGTTCTCCTAGACATGCAAATTTTGAAAATTGCAATGAACAGTCATTTACTGGTATGTTAATTTCTTAATGCAATAAATTTATCCCTAGCAGGTTTTTCCATAATTATAAGGTTGAAAAACCCGATTGTATTTTCACAGAGGAGCTGTAGAAAATTACATTACACGGCTTCTTTTTGTCACATACATTAATGTAAATAAACAACTTACTGTAAGAAAGATAATTTGAGCAGCTTTCGTTATCATAAACTTTCACCAAAAAAAGTCGCTTCAGGTTTGCAGGTGTGGATATATAGCCTTTAGTTTTTAGAACTGTCTGAAACAATCCACGGTTGCTTTATTGGGATTTCAGCAATGTTTATGCCAGGTAAGGAAGAATGGGTCTATTTATAGTCAGTATGGTTCAGTTTTTGCATGCCTATAATCTGATTTAATTCTAAGCTCGGTTAGATTTCCAGAATATTCTGTAATGTCTTTATTAAGAAAGAAAAAAAAGCAAACAAACAAATAAGCTACCCATATCTTCTTTTCATACATCCCTTTATGTAGCAATGCTACCTGACCTTGCTTGATTTCATAAACAGAATCGGAGCTGGTTAGTTCTGGGTGCAAGTTCATCAAACTATGAGTACTTCCTCTCATAAGTATGTATCTGCCTCAACCTGAAGATCATTTACTAAACCTCTACAAGGAAAACAACTATTTCTGTGTTGGCAGCCAACTCACGGAATGCCCTCAAATTACCTGAAGGGACACCTCCTTCAATATGTACCTACCTGGACCTTTAGATCTTCTAATGCAGAGGTCCCCAACCTTTTGGGCACCAGGGACCGGTTCCGTGGAGAAAAGGTTTTCTGCAGACCGGAGAATGCGTGGTTTTGTGAGCTGCCTGCATCCCACAGATGGGGCTTTGCTTGTTTGTGCAGACAGGTTGCTGGCATGCTGCGGCCTGGTACCAGTACCGGAGGTTGGGGACCCCTGTTCTAATGGGCCAACCCATCAAAAGAGGTGAGTAGAGAAGAATAAGAGGGAGAGCTTTTTCTGTGGTGGCACCCCATTTAGGGAATGCCTCCCCCAGAGGAGCTCAACAGGCATCTAGCTTAGTATCACCAGGTAAATATGCTGTTCATCGCATGCTAATTCTAAGCCTTTGAATGACCACCATGCCTGTTTACAATGTATAGGGCATTTTTATTTTTTTCATTTTATTTACCATGTTATTACTTTAGATGGTATTTATTTAGTGTGTTTTATTATAAATTGCCCGGAGGGTGTTGGCTGTGGGACAGTTTAATTCTTTTAATGTTTGTTTCATTTGTTTATTTCATTTCAATTGTGGAAGTAAAAATAAAGAATCATACTGAGAGAATAAAATAAGGTAAAAATAAAATTATTAACATAAAATCACATTATAACCGAGCAGAGAGTGACCTATAAAACTAGAATCAATATTCTGAATGCTATATATAACCAAGATAGATAACTCTAAAGGGACATAAGAAGTACTAGGATTTATAAAACACTATGAGAATGCAACTTATACTCGGTCTAATACAGTCTGAAGCCAAACAAACCCTAGAAGCTTTATAATTTTACATTAATAATTTCATTTTTATTCTATCAATGTTTTTTAAAAAATGCTTTTATTTTTAAAATATTTATATTCAAAGAAAATTTTACGTAAGATTAAAAAACTACAGAAACATAAAAGAAAAAGTGGAAAAAGAAAGAAATATGAAAGAATAAAAGACAAAGTGAAAAATAACGAAATAAAAAAGACAAAAAGAAAGATATCTAAAGAGTGAGTTCTAATCTTTTTTCCAGTAGTAATTACCATTATCCTTTCAAATTACCTATCACTTTTTAATTCTGTTTTAAAGTGACATTAGTCACTTAAAGTGTCATTAGATTTATGCTGATCTGCAATCAAACTAAAATAAGCATACTGCATTATTTTTATATCAAATAAACAATCATAAAATTGTAAGCCAGGCCAGGGTGTCAAATAGGCTAAGACAGTGGAGTGGTCAATTGTTTCCCTGTTTCCAAGCATAGACATCTTCCTTTTAACTCAGCTTAGATAAAGCCTTTATCTTTTTATACAATTTTCCATAAAGGATGCATTTTGCACCCAGCTTTCTCTGTTTTCTATATTGTTGTTTTAATCATTCAGTTGTGTCCAACTCTTGGCAACTTTATAGTGCTCCCCATGCTACCTTGTCAAGCACAGCTTCTTTCCGTTGTTGGATGTGCAACTTTGCATCAGATTTTATGTTAACAAGTCACCGTGTTCTTTGCTTGCCTCTTCTTTGTCCACTAACCATTCCGAGCATCATTGCCTTCTCCAATGAGTTTGCACGCATGATATGGCCAAAGTAAATCAGACGTAGTCTTATGGTTTTAGTTAATTTTATGATTTTCTGTATCACAAACCTTTTTTGTCCATTAATTTTGAGCTCTGTCTGCAAACTCTGTGTAGCATTTTTATTCTTAACACTGTTGTATTTACATCAAAGAGTAAATACACACAGCCCACCTTGTCCATCAATCTTTTTTTTTTTAAAATGGAAGATGATTTAATACAGTGAAAATAACAATAAGGGGGCCAGGTTATTTAGTTAGTTTCTGTCTGATCTTTTGTAGAGCGTCCTTCATTTTAAATTAAGAATCGTCTTTATTTCAGATGAATGGTGTTACTCCCAGTAGTTTAAATTGAGTCAGTTCATTTAAAAGATAGACCCAACATTCATAATAACGAGCACCATTGTATATATGCCATCTCACCAAATTAAATTGATTTGCCAAATTGTGTCTTTCTATCTTCACTTCCCTCCTTGGCTAAAGGACTAAAAGAAAAAAGAAAAGCTTTCTCACTGATTGGAAATGATTGCTGCAGAGTTCTTTAAACATTTAAAACAAATTAGAGGCAATGCATATAAATCTCTTCTCCCTCTTCCCCCCCCCCCTTGATAGACATGTTCACAGATCAGATTAGCTGTGCCCTATTTAAAATGTTGAACTCATTGAGATATTTCCAGCAAGGCAAACCTGTAATTTAATTTACATAAAATTGTAGGATTTAGTAAAGTGACAATGTATTTATGAATGGCTCAAGGGAGGAGGGGGGTCTTACAAAAATATCAAATAGCCTTCTGTCGAGTTTAGCCTTCTAACCAGCTCTCCTTGGCAAGCTCTCAAGAAGACGTTTTCCTATCACCTGATCCTTTTATCTAGAGAGGCAGCAAATTAAGAGTATGTGATTGTATATTAAACTAAGTCATTTTTTTTAAAAAAAAAATCTGTCTAGCTCGCTACTGTCAGTTACACATGGGCAGAGCAATTTGTGGATTTAGCCAAAGCTTTTTCCTTGAAAATCAAAGTAGCTCTTGTCTCAGTCCATTCCTGAGATAAATCTTCAAATCAGGCAGGATCTAAATCTAATGACTTCAGAAAGAACAGGGTCCTAGGAAATGGGCGTTAAGGTTGAGATTCGAATTTGGAACTGTCACTGGGAGATCACTACCCCCACCCCAAAGTTACTAGTCCAACATTTCACTGCTAAAATATGACCATTTTGCCAAATTTCATCAGCATCATTTAGGGCCATTTGGGAGGTTAGAGGGTTGAAGGGTTGAAATGGGAGCAGGTTTCTTCCCATGGACCTCTTGATCCAACCCAACCTTAAGTTTAAAAATGGGGGCAAGATGGGTTATGAGGTTCTACGGATGTGGTTCTGTGGATTGCTTACTGCTATTTTCTCTGGAAATCTTGGCTATTTGTTGGGAATTTGTTTTGTATGTAAACTTGTGCTATGCTAAGTTCTATAGATCTACTTTCCACCCAACACCTATTATAATGGAATTACATAATCGTAGTCATTAATTGGAAATAAAACAGAATGGCTGGCTTCTCTAGCTGAATCTGTTTTAAAAAGCCCTCTTCATTCTTTGCATGCTAAGCAGTTGAAGCAAATGACATTGGGTCTCCTTTGTTACTGCTCAATGTATCTGCACATTTGTTCATCTTTCCTTCTGAGTTGCAAGTTACATTCTTGCTCTCCTCCAACCTTCTGGTTTATTACCAACACAAATGTGCATATGTGTGCACCTTCAGTGATGATTCCTTGTGACTGTCTGGAGTGGTCTATGCAGTTTTCATGGCAAGAATTGGAAGTGGTTTGTCCTTGCCTTTTTTATGGGATGGAGAGAAGTCCACCAACTGACTTCATGTCTAAGGAAGGATTAGATTGTACAGTGTTCCAATTTCTAACCTGTTGTCCTAACCACTGCATCAAAGTGGTTCTCTATAATGCTTGGATTACTATTGTTTTTCTCTTAGTCTTAACTCATTCTCTTTTAAAATTCTACTTCTGCTACAGTTGTATTTGGGAACAGTTCTTCCATGAGTTATAATGGAAGGCTATCCCCCCCCCCCGAGCCATTACAGACTGAGGAGAAGTTCTCTGAATGTAAGTGCGTATGTCTTGCACAGAGTGTGTTGATCCCTTGTCCATTATTGTCCTAAGAGTCCCCATTGATTCTGGCAGAGAAGAAAATGCACAGATTTGGATTCTGGTAGTTTCAGGACCCTGGAGAGTTCATTGCAAGGTGCTGTGTATAGACCATGTTAACCTCAGTTGAAGATCTATTGTTCTATCTTCTGTCTGGTCAACTGAAGCCTTAAAAAAGGATTCAGTTAATATTTCCTAATCTGGGCAGCTTCCAGAGGCATGGACTTCAATTCCCAAAATTGTATAGATAGCAGGATCATTGAAATTCTGGGATGTCTGGATACAGCCCAGGTTGGGAAATGCTGAATTAAGATGAATCAGCATCTTCCTGCTTCTCTTTCTAGATTTAAAGAATTTGTTGCTGTTTCTGAAGCCTTAGGCTTTTTAATAACTAGAATCCCACAGAGGTTATAAAATAATTATTCTAAGTTTGTGCATTCAGAGGCAGAACAGTTAATTCTCATGGTCAGAAAGTGTGAAAGATTATGCTCAATGCTTTCTTTAGATTAAAGGGACCAAGAGATCATCATAGATTCAGCCCAAATTAGTTTTGGCCCCAACTCAGCTACATTTCTCCTCCTACATATTGCTTGTGAAACATTGCATTCTTTAGGCTGAAAGAATTATTTTCATTGAAAAAGATTGCATTAAAAATATACTTCTGTATATGATGGACAACTGTGGATCAATCAATAGCTCTATGGCTATCAAATTTCTTTTTTAGAGCCACCTTACAATCACACTTCTGATATTTGGGACAATTACCTGCTGAAAATTAAAAGACTAGAAAAACTGATCTATACAATTCACAAAGTTTTGTCTAAAAAATATGAACACCCCTCCCCCACCACCAAAATTATCATCATCATCATCACCATCACCCCATAAAGGCCAAAAATTCAACCCCATTGCCCCATTGAAGTTGCTACCATGTAAAATGAGTAAGTATTGCTGTCCCAGTTTATTCTATTGAACATTTACTGTATGAATTAAAATTTTAAGTCTTCAGGTTGATATCTTATTAAAGCTTCTCATAGCTTTATTAGGAGAAATCTCCTGTGTCACATTATCAGTGGTAATGGGAAAACAAAGTTATTTAGACTCCTTGATGGAATGGAGTAATATTGCTAGCAAACACATAAACGTATCTCAACATTATTGTATGACAGCCTCAGAGAAAATTCAGATATAAACTTTTTTTTTTTTTTAATGCACACTACATTTTTGAAAGAGGAAAAAAGAGCCGTAAAGTTCCTTTGTGTGAATGGTGTGCTACCAAGATTAATAGGATCTATAAATTAAAAGGAATAGTAAAAGCAATACCATTGCTAAACAGAGATCAATCATCATATATGAAAAAGCTAGCAAGTCAATATAAACATAATCTAGCCAATTTATTATTTTCTTTGTTTGGAATTGTTTTGTGCGTTTGCTGAAAAATCATAATCACAGTACTTTGTATTTGATTCTCCTGCCTTGCAAACATTTATTGCAAATTTTCTCTATATGCTTACAAAGCTTATTCTATTTACTGAAGGAAATCAAATAAATGTACTTCTTAAAAAAAATCTTAAAACCAAATGAAAGATACTTGCAAAGTGGAGAAAAACATATAAAAATATCCGAAATGCTGTCTGAAGCAGATAATACAGGTGGTCCTCAAACCACGGCTGCTTGCTTAGTGACTGTTTTAATGTGCATTTACAGCATCCCTAGTCACATGACCGCATTTTTACAGTGTTTTGTCAAAAAAAGTGGCATTTAGTTCTGGTTTGCAACAAAACAAGCCCATCGCAAACCGTTGGTTTGCTCAATGAATGCAGTGTTCACTGAACTTTACAACTGCTGTATTTACTTACAAAAATACAAAAAAAGGAAGTAAAATCAGGCTGCTCGTGTGGGTGACCCGCTTTACAATTGTCATAACTTATGACTACGATGGGCAGGCTCCATTTCATCCATAAATTGAGTCTTATCTGTATAACAATATAGGTATTCCTCGACTTAACAATTTTGTTTTAGTGATCATTCAAAGTTACAACGGCACTGGAAAAGTGACTTAGGACCATTTTTCAAACTTACAACATTGTAGCATCCCCGGGGTCACACGATCAAAATCCAGACCCTTGGCAACGGACTCGTATTTATGACGGTTGCACTGTCCCGGGGTCATGGGATCCCCTTTTGCCATCTTCTGACAAGCAAAGTCACTGGGGAAGCCAGATTCGCTTCACAAGCGTGTTACTAATTTAACAGCTGTAGTGATTCACTTAACCTCTGTGGCAAGAAAGGTCGTAAAACAGGGCAAAACTCACTTAACAAATGTCTCGCTTAGCAGCAGGACGTTTGGGCTCAATTGTGGGTCATTAAATCAAGGGCTACCCATAAAAGGTTATATTCTATCTTGTACTAGAAGGGATTCACAAAAATGTTGCAAGAAAGTTCATTGACTTTGCATAAGGCTACTTTTACAGACAATTGCTACTTTGGGCATTCAAAAATAGCATGGATGTTTACACACTATAACTGTCCACAAGAATGAACATCTATCGTGACATGTGGCAAGAGTGGCCAGCGAAAATGATCCATTAAAAGAAGATAGAATTAGTGAAATTTCTCTTGCTTTGCCAAGCAACCCTATCTCTGCCACTATGCTAGAGGTTTACTGTTTTCTGAATACATATCTACATTCAAAAAAAAAATTGCCAAGTTCCCAATGCCCACTGTTTTTATTTTCTAAGTTAGCAGGCTTACATGGAGACTGGGATGGAGTCTTGTAACAAAATGAAAAAAATAAAATATCCTTAAAAGATTTAAAATGCCAGATGGAGCAGGAAATCTGTCAAGGGAGTTTTAGAATCCCTGCGAATCAGGTTGGCTACCCTGAATGCAATAAACATTTTAAAAAATCTTGTTAAAGAAACGTTCTATCAGGTCTAACATTATGGCTAGTCTGATGCTTCTGTGAAAGCCCCTGGCAATTATAATAATCTTGTCTTTGTTCTCAGCTGAATGAATCTCGCCTTATAGATTCAACCAATCTTGCGCACGATAGCCATCGATAGCCTTGTTGGGTTGTTAGAGTTGTTCTTTGAAGCCACCAGAGTTCATGGCTATTGTCATGTTTCTTTTAAGACAAATAGTGCTTCTGTGAGTTAGGAAAAAATAATCCAACCAGCTAAGAACTCTGTTTCTTGTAGTGGCTTTCCAGATGCTTGTGGAAAGCCTGTGAGGGGAGTTTGTACATTTGTAGGCAAGAGCATTTGCGTTTGGAATGTGTGATATGTACTTATATTTACACCAGACCTTTTGGTTCTATGAGAAACCTCATTCCAAAATTTTATCTAGCCAGGATGGTAAGTGATAGTGATCATCACAAACTTTTGGAGTTGTGCAGTACCATTCCCTGATTTGGTATAATTCTAACGTGTTCTTATTACATCAACCAGGAAATCCCAAAGATGGTTTGTTTGTTTGTTTTTCCAAAAGGCAACTGGATTTTCTTGGTGGTTTTTTTGAAAACATTTTGCTTCTCATCCAAGAATCTTCTTCAGAGAAGCTTCTTCAGGTTTTCAAAGGAAAAAAAACCCCCAAGAAAGTCCAGTTATCTTTCAGAAGAAGAAAAAAAAACCCCACCTTTGGGACAACTATGACTTGGATGATTGAGAATCTCCATAGACATCAATCAGGAAAGTGCCAGTTTGGTGAAGTATGCTCTGTTAACTCAACAATCTTTAGATTCAGCTCTACACCCATGTAGCAATAACAAAGAAACAAAGAGAACAAAAATATGTGTTATAGTTTTCAAAAGCTCTTACCTCTGCAGTGAAGATTGTGTCGACTTTGAGGGCCTTTTGCTCCAACCTAATGCACATTTGCTCATCCTTATTATTAGAGGTCACTTTTGGAAGTGGCTTTGAACTTCTTGGTGTTCTCCATGCTTAGGGCATTCCTTCTTCCGCTGATTCCCTTTCCTTGTTGCTCTTTAATTACATTTTCAAATCCCTTCAACGTTGCTATCTTCCCTTCTCAATTAGTTCACCTCCAGCTGTGTCAAATTTTTATGAAGCAGGACAAAATATTGCTCCCGATAACAAACTCTGGAGTTTGCTTATCTGCTCACAACAGACTGCCCTGCAGGCATGAGTGAACTCACAGGACCGGTACCGTTTAATTTGTTGGTAAGCTCTTCTGCTCTTTTTGGTTCTGATTTATTTTCTTTGGAGGACCAACTTGGCTTGTTTGCTGCTCCAAGAAGGAGATTAGCTCCCCATCTTGTATATGTGTGACAGTTGGACGTTTTATTGATTAAGGACGACTGTTGCTCAAGTTAGTTGTCCTACTTCTCTGTTTTTTTACTCTCTTGCAGGCCCAAAGTCAACACTTGATGTATGAGTACAGCCTCTTTAAGACAACATGATGGATCAGGACTTTTTTCTTGGAGATCTAAATGTTGTCTGACTTCTGTTGCAATCCATCGTCCATCCCATGTTGTCCTTATTTGATAAGTTCTAGGGAAACATAGTTTGTTTTTTTACTCACCTGAAAGCAGTATCACTCTTATGCTAAAGTTTTGAATTCAGTTTTCCGTTTGTCATTCTACTTTAGTGGCTCTGGCAGCTGTTTTGAGTCCTACCAGCACCATGTCCACTAAGGCAGCTGAATTTCTGAACAGCCAATTGAACATTCTCAGAATATCTCCAAAGCAGACCGGACCCAAGTCTGCCATTTTCAAATTGGGAGTTTGGGAAGCATGCCATAATGAGGTATTATGGGAAATTGAAAACAGTGTCATGCAATGACATATTGTTGCTATTGGAATTAATCAAAGACACATTTATTAAGACCTCTTTTTCTGAAAACAAACTGTTGTCAGACTGTTCACATTGCTGCATCTAAGGGATATAAAAATGCAATATGGAATTCTTTCCTTAGAATTGCAAAAAAAATTAAAACAGGGTATTTGAGTTCTTCCTAACATTATCTAGCCAGGAAAAGGTGCAAGAATAGGGATGAGTGCCAGCAGCTTCCAGATGTTTGGCACCTGTCTACAGCTTCTGTGACTATTAGAACAGGTTGTCAACACAGCTGGGATAAAAACCTCTCTGACTTTACCTGATGACCCAGGGAGGTGGTATAAACTGCCTTGCAATTTAAGGATTACTGGATTAATCTCCGGAGTTTTCTAGGGTTAAAATTGGAAAAAAGGTCTGGGCTATAAAATTTTACTGCCTAAGGTAGAGTAACAAATTGCTTTTTAAACAACACCAGTCAAGCCAGTGTTTAATGCATAGAATAGAAAACCCCACAAGTTATCTCCTCATATCCGTAATAGCAAACATGCAACGTTGGCTTTCATATTTTCTGTTTCTGATAGAGCCAGTGTGACGTTGTGGCAAAGATGTTAGACCAGGGGAGGCTCATGTTTAGGGTCTACCCTTAGAAATGAAAGCCCATTTGGGCTAGTCACTTTTATCAGAACACCTCAACTCATAGGGCTCAAAAATTGGAGAAGAGCTGTGTGTGCTGGCTGGAGAGAAAGTGGAGCATAAATCTAACTCGCAAAGACATTTATGTCCCGTCATTCCTACAGGAGGTCAAGATAAGGCATTGTTGTTGTTAGTTGTGAAGTCGTGTCCGACCCATCGCGACCCCATGGACAACGTTCCTCCAGGTCTTCCTGTCCTCTACCATCTTCTGGAGTCCATTTAAGCTCACGCCAACTGATTCAGTGACTCCATCCAGCCACCTCATTCTCTGTCGTCCCCTTCTTCTATTGCCCTCCATCTTTCCCAGCATTAGGCTCTTCTCCAGTGAGTCCTTCCTTCTCATTAGGTGGCCAAAGTATTTGAGTTTCAATGCATACATGCATATGCACGAAATACACCTTCACCAATTCCCTCCTCCTCCCCCCCGAAAAAAAACCTCATGTGAGATAATTTGGGTGGAAACTATTGAACTTCCATGATTGAACCTTCATGGTTGACGGTAGATATGGACTTCGGTTCTTCCTCCTTGTCCAACACCTCTACTACACAGTAATGATCCAGGAATAACCCGATCAAGTAATTTGCAATGAGGTGCATTTCATTTCAAATGTTGTGAACCCTTTTGCACAATCACCAGTCTGGGTGCATCTGCCTCAAGCCACAGTAGTCTCCAGGGGTGGTGTAGATGATCATTGGTTTAATTCGTACCTCCTGCTCAATCTGGGATTTCTCCAGCCTAACAGTGGTCTTTTCTAGCTTTTGCTCCTACTTTACTCTGTACAACTCTCCTCCTTAGGGATGTCCATGTTTTCCTGAATATTTTATTTTGGTTGATTACAATGTATGTTTGTGTCTGTGTCTCTATATTCCCCCAGTGAGAATGCATTAAATATTCTATAATAGATAATTTTAAAAAAATCAAGTTTAAAACAAATAAGCTAACTTGTGGTAAAAAAAATTCATTGCATTTGCCCATTATTTATATACTGTAATAAACGGTATTTTGGAATAATATACTTAAAGATTTTTTTAATATAATAAATAAATGCTTTATGGCAAAGTATTAAGCCAGTCTAAAGGATAGTATAAAATAAATATACTAGTATAGGGGGAAAATGAATCAGGTAATATAAAGTGAGTATTGAATATAAATAATTTCTTTTCTTCTTTTAGGGAGTTTTAATCTGTTCCAGCCATATTTAAACTTTCCAGTGAGCTGTATGATGCTACAGCTCTTCTATATGTTTGTAAACTTCAGTTTGCCAAAACAGTGCATCATAGGGCAACAATTTTTGAATCAAAATACCTAAAATCTGCTAACTTAAAGAATGCATAGAAAAGCCAGGACCCATTACTCCTGTGTAGCTTACATTTCAAGGAACTTCCTACCAGTTGTATTTGCAAACTTATGGCCACTGCATCACCACCCATGGTCATTTGTGTTCACGTGTATGTGATTTCCATCACTTTCCGCCAGCTACCCAAAAGCAAAGTCAATGGGGAAGCCAGCAGGAAGTCAGAAGTTATTCCCACTCCAGTTGCTGTTTTGCCTGCCTGTGGCCCTTCTGTTTATCATTTTAGATAAGAAAATATTGACAAAGAATGACCCAATGGGTTGTACATTGTCTAGAAGTTCCTTAAACCTAGGTGAAGGGAAAACTTTGAGTTATTCGTCTTACTCTTCACTTGCTGATTGGACTCAATAGGTTTGACTAGATGTGTGACGTATCATCCCAAAATTCTGGAATTGCCAGGAAAGTGCAATCTGATCTGAAAGAAAGAATAAAAAAATGAATGCAGTACTTATATTTATGCACATTTTGGTATGTGTCAATATGAGCATCAGCAGCAGCAGCCATAATTATTTAATTGACAGAGGATGGGCTGCAATGATTTGTGTCCTTGCCAAGAATCTAAGAATCATAAGAGTTGCCCCATAAAATGTATTGCAATTCTAAGCAGGATTGTATTTGGCAGAATTAACGGTGTCCAGTTCAGTAAGTGCAAAATTTCTCAATATTAGCATGCCTGGCTGAGGAATTCTAGGAGTTGAAGTCCACAAGTCATAAAAGGGCCAAGTTTGAAGACCCCTGACTTACACCATTGATGGAGCTTGGTGTTTCATTATCCAGATGGACTTATGAACAATTGCAAATAACAGCTAAGCTTGAAAAATATGGATATGAAGCATAGGCATTTATCTGCGTTTGGAACGACAAAAATTGAAATACCATAAAGGTCAGGTAATTAGGAAATTTGTGCAATTAAATACATGGATGGAATGAGAGGTCTTGGAGCAAACTGTTAAAAGGATAAATATTACACAATTCAGTACCTTTGGCAGCTACAGTAGAGTTTAGCTGAAATATCTACCAATAGTCTTCAACTTACCACCACAACTGAGCCCAAAATTTCTGTTGCTAAGCAAGAGAGTTTTTAAGTGAGTTTTGCCCCATTTTACGGCCACATTTGTTAAGTGAATCACTGCAGCTGTTAAGTTCGTCACACAGTTGTTAAGTGAACCTGGCTTCCCCATTGACTTTGCTTGTCCAAAGGTCACAAAAGATGATCACATGACCCCGGGACACTGCAACCGTCAAAAATACATGCCAAATGTCAAGCAGCTGAACTTGATCACATGACCATGGGGATGCTGCAATGGTCATAAATGTGAAAAACGGCCGTTAAGTCCTTTTTTCAGTGCCCTTGTAACTTTGAACAGTCATTAAATGAACGCTTGTTAAGTTGATGACTAGCTGTAGCCAGGTAAGGGCCAAGGCAAGGTCAAGGCAAGAAAGATTGTAAAACAGAGTATCAAAGAAGTTGCCCAGATGCGGAGGACTTTGTGGTGGAATCACTGGTTAAAGGAAAGAGGGGGGGGGATAAAAAGACTTTTCAGCATGGGATCCTTCCATGGGAGGAAATGACAGAGGCCAGACTATTGAAGCCTTCATTTGCATCCCATGAATGATTACAATCAGTCTGGCCATATTCTTATAAATAGGTGATTAGCAAATAAGGGAACAGCTTAGGCCTACTCATGGAGATGTTCTGGTTCCTTGTGCCTGATGCTTTTGTCCTGGAGGTTCATAGGCACCCTCCAAAACATGGTCATCCTGACTGAAGATGGATTATCCTCCTTTACTACTACCACCACCTCCTCCTCCTCCTCCTCCTCCTCCTCTTTTAACACTTCCAAGTGTTGAGGGAGAAAACAAAATTTTGGTTCTTGCACTTCTTGTGGCCTCAACCATTGTTATTTGTAGTGTGTCTTTGTTGTGGAGTTCCATCTTCTTTTGGGTCTGCCTTATGCTCCTATCCTGCCACTGACAGTCTTCATTGCAAGTTTCCTTTCCAAGCATTTCTTGGCCTCTCTGTCTTTTCCCTGAGTTGAGTTGGGCGATTCAGTCTGAGCTGAACTGATGAGCAAAGAATGGAATATTATATATACTGCTACTACTCTGGTGTTCGAAGCCAGTTCCTCAGAGTTAAGCCTGGGGATAGTTCATCTGATCCTTGCTCTTTCTCCTCAGATGAAGAGCCACCTGAGAGGACCATGACTATGGCTTCCAATTTTATTCCCATTTGTTCTGAGAGAATGAGAAAAGGCCACCGGATCTTCTAAAAGATCCATTTTCTCTAGCTTTCCATTCCCAAGTGTACAAGGGGACAACAAGCCTCAAACGAATGAAACAATCAGTCCCTCACTGCGGTGACTTGAAGCTGAGCATGAAATCCTCTCTTGCATATAATCAACTACATGACGAATGCATTTTATGCACTATTTCAACACAAAGTTGGATTGTGTTTTTTAAAAACCCATTTACATACAAAACTAAGATCGTTTTTTTCCCCCTTTCCCCAGATTCCATGCATTATTTTTTTTTTTGGAAAAGAGCTTCCATTCAGACATGCAAATATTCCCATGCAAACTTTCAGGTTCATGGGTTGAAAGGATTGGGCAAATTAATCTTTTCTGCATTTTGCTGGCAATTGGAGGGATGGCAAAATTCTGATGCATTCAACAAAGCATTTCTTGATTGGAAAAGAAGAAATATATTTCTTATCTGAATAAGCACTTAGGCTTATTCAAGAAAGATCCAATCTTGAATTAAAGAAAAATTTCCTGTCAGTGAGAACAATTAATCAGTGGAAGGACTTATCTCCATAAGTTGTGGTGCTCCATCACTGGAGGTTTTTAAGAAGAGATTGGACAGTCAGTTGTCTGGAATGGTAACAGAATAACAAGAGTTGGAAGGTCTTCTAGTCCACCCTCTGATCAAACAGGAGACCCTGTGCCATTTCAGACAAATGGCTGTCCAATCTCTTCTTAAAAACCTCCAGTGATAGAAAATCCACAACTTCTGAAGGCAAGCCATTCCAATGAGTTTTTTCACCGTCAGGAATTTTTTCCTTATTTCTCAGTAGGTTCTCTCCTTGATTAGTTTCCATCCATTGTTTCTTATTTTGCCTTCTGGTGCTTTGGAGAATAGGTTGACCCCTTCTTCTTTTGGCAGCCCCTTAAATATTGGAACACTGCTATCATGTCACCCCTAGTTCTTCTTTTCATGAGACGTATCCAATTCCTGCAACCGTTCTTTGTATATTTTAGCCTCCAAGCCCTTAATCATCTTTGTTGCACTTCTCTGCACTTTTTCCAGAGTCTCAACATCTTTTTTCATAATGTGGTGATGAAAACTGGATGCAGTATTCCAGGTGTGGTCTTTCTAGGGCTAAGTGTGATATAGGGTTTCCTTCTGGAGGCAGTCGTCCCACTGATTAATTGTTCTCACTGTCAGGAAATGTCTCCTTAGTTCTAGGTTGCTTCTCTCTTTAATGAACTTCCACCTGTTGCTTCTTGTCCTGTCCTTTGGTGCTTTGGAGAATAGGTCCACCCCCTCTTCTCTGTGACAGCCCGTCAAGTACTGGAAGATTGCTATCCTATCACCCCTAGTCCTTCTCTTCATCAGAGAAGACATACCTGGTTTTGTTCTAGACGTACCAAGACTTTAGGAGAGCAACCTAATGTGTTACCATCAGCAGTTCTGCTGGGCAAAATCTCCTTGTTGTTTTGAGAAGGTAGGAACCCTTGCTCATCAACTCCTGTACTAGAATTTCTATAATAACTTACAATATTTTTTTTATTATTATTTCATCTCTTCTTTGATAGAAACCAGGACAACCTTTATGCGGGGTGGAGAAAGAGCAAAATAAAACAGCTGCTTAAGTGGTTCCTTTCTTTTTTCTTTCTTTCTTTTTTTCTTCCAGAAGGATACTGCTCTTGCCAAATTGAAAAGTAAATATTTCATTCCTAATTAAGGCAAAAGCAAAAGCATTCGTTTGAAAGATGAGAAGCTTGCTTCTTCCCAAATGGAATCGCCCACATTTCATTGCTTTTCTCTCCCTGCAAAGTGGGAGACTCACAGCGCCACGCAACTCACCCGTATATTTTAGGGGTGATCAACCTGTATCCCCAACTATTGGTAATTCATGCTTAGCAGTGTGACGTCTGCAGGTTTGTTTTCTTGGTTGTTGTTGTTTTTTTCCAGCTTTCCCGAAGGCACTTTTTCTATGTTTCTGTTTGGCAAATGCATTCATGCTTTTTTTTTTTTTTCCCCAAGCAGTGAAAACCACATTAAGTGTACCCTTAAATGCAGAATGGAATTAAATGCCAAGAAATGAGAAAATGCTGAACTGTGACATTGCTGTAATATCAGATAGTAAAAAAAATAATAGCAGTTCACTCCAGGATTCATTAATTGGATGCTACATTTCAGCTCACAGCCACCTCTGGCTGGATTAAAAATTTTATTGCTTGCTTTCCTACGACATATTCATTACGCTAAATATGATTCCTTATTTTTACATCACCATATTTTGTATGCGTGTGTTTAGATTCCTCATGCAGGTGCACATAAATGCACACACACAAAACCGTCTCTCAGTTCAGCTAGTTTGTGCACCAAAGACACACCGTGTTTTGATGGTGGAAATAATTCATTTTCTTTCTTGTGTATATTTTGTTTTCTCTCATTTATTCTTTTTGCAGCTTCATTTATCATTAGTGTCTTCCTTTTTCAGCTTTTAAACTGAGGCTATTGTAATAGTGTGTTATCATGGAAGATTGAGCTCAGAGATGCTGCCTAGAGAATGGGCAGATAAGAGACAGTGTAGCCCATGACTGCATAGTGGACACAGACCAAGTGGCCCCAAAGAGACCCTGGAGTAGAGATATAAATCTGGGTGTCATCTGCACATTGATGATATCTTACCCCAAATGGATGGATCACCTCACTTAGTGGCCTCATATAGATATTAAATAGGGGAGAGAGAACCAAGCCCTGAGGCACCCCACAAAGTATGGGCAGTTGTAAAGCACTATGAAGCGGTATATAAGTCTAAGTGTTATTGCTATCATCAAGAGTGAAAATTTGGCAGCTATGTGCCTCTCTGTTTTCATCTTGCCATTAGAATAAGGGGGAAGTGTTGCTTTTGAATGGATTAGAGCAAGAGTGTCAAATTGCCGGCCCACAGGCTGGATGCATCATGTGGAAGCCACACCCACTCCATTGCCGGCAATGGCAAAACCGTCCCAATACATTGTGCGACGTCACATGATATCGCGAGTTTGATATGTCTGGATTAGAGAAACAAAACCTCTATGGAAGCTAGCTAAGAGTCGGCAGTATGGAAACCTTTCAAGGATATTCTAGCAGGTGTGAAGAAGAGAGCAGACGGTTCCCATAACAAAGAGAACTTGTCTACATGAGCTACCTGGACATCTGGGGAGGTTTGGCTGGGAAAGTCAATGTTATATGCTACGGTCTGATGCCTTGGGACTTTAGAATTAGTCTTATCTCGCCTTTACCAGGCCATGTATTCAATAAACAGTAAGATTTTCAGAAATGAAAATAATCCTGAACTTTTATTAGGATACTTGAGCTGGAGGCTGAGAGCTATCTCAGATTCCAAGATTTTACTACCACTCCCATAATTGTTTTGTTTCTACCAAATAATTTGTACCATTAAGCCTCCTGATTGAAATCTGTGCGATTCTTTCTCCCTTGAACCTACTCTGGTGTACAAGATTTGACAGTTCTCAATCTGATCTAGATTTAGGCAATGGTTTAGTAAACACCCTGCTTACACATGCCAATGTCGTATCTGCCACTTTGGTGGTTCACGAAAAGCAGGCAAGAAGGTTCCACTCCAGTGTACTTGGAGATATATTTCATTGTAGTAGGAATCAGTTAAGTCACAACTCCATCCCTTTCTTCTTAATAAATCTGGCTAAAGAGTCTCTGTGAAAATTGGTCAGAAAAGGAATTGCTTTTAGTTTCAGGCATATGCCCAAGATCCTGCTCCAATTCATTATAGGTAATCCTTCACTGCTGGGAAATGTTTGTGCTGAGTTGCCAACAGCATGGAAAACATCTGCATCGTCCACGCAACTGCCGTGACTCACCCAATCCACCAGCTGACAACACAGCCTGCTACAGTGAATCCATATAAATATTTTTAGCAGCTTGTGAGAATTCAGTTATCGATATTTAAAAATGGAATATTTCAGTGCTTCAGGTTGCACAGGGTCCATGTCTCTATTGCTAGGATTAAGGACTTTAACTCATCCATTAGGGGGAAAAAACCTTGCTGCTATCAGTTTTGTCTCGGATGTACGGGTCTTTGAATAATGTTGAGGAGGAACAAAAGTAGACCTTCCCTCTCCAGCCACCTGTACGAAAGCAAAGAACAGCAGGACCATTTTCTACTTTAACAAAAGTGCCATCTTGTGGCTGCTATAGCCAGAAAAGGCATTTTCACAGATTAGGCAAGTGAAGGATATGAAAACTGAAAGTTGGCATGGTGGAAAACAAAGGGTACCAGAACAGACTAGACTGCAATGTGAACCCAGTGCTGGGATTTTGCGTAGTCCTGTATGGAAGAAAAACAGCAAAAATATAATATCTGATATCATGAAAGCGCAGAATAACAGAGTTGGAAGGGACCCTGGAGGTCTTCTAGTCCAATCCTGCTCAAGCAGGAATGATCAGACAAATGATCACTCAATCTCTTCTTAAAAACCTCCAGTGTTGGAGTACCCACAACTTCTGGAGGCAAGTCGTTCCACTGATAATTGTTCTAATTATGCCTTAGCATTTAAATGCTGGAGGTTCCACCACATATCCACAAATGTGAACGATTGGGTTCCTGAATCAGTAGTGGATCTTCTGCATAAACCTGATTTTTTTTCTAGTTTGCAGCAAGTCTTTTTTCTAACGGATGAGCCCTTGAAAGTTTCTTGTGTTAGCTATTCTCACTTAAGATGTCCTTCACCACTGCAAAATAGTTCATCGGACTTAGTATGAAGGCTCCTTTTTAGGAGAGAGAGAACATCTCGACCTTCCTTACTGATACTTGAATAATCTGGAAAGGCAGAGTTTGTTCTTTTATCTCCTGCTTTTTGTTTTTCATTTTCTTTTTATTGGGACTCTACTTGTCATCTGGAACTGGAACATCGCTGCCCCCTTTCCTATTAAAACTCAATGTCCTTTTTCTGCCTTATCCTAACAGGGGAGTCAAGCTATGGAGTCAAGCTATTCTCCATCTGAAGGCAGGACAGGAAGCAATGGATGGAAACTAATCAAGGAGAGAAGCAACCTGGGAAATATTTTCTGATTGTTAGAACAATCAGGGGAACAACTTGCCACCAGAAGTTGTGGGTGCTCCCAACACTGGAGGTTTTTAAAAAGAGATTGGACAACCATTTGTCTGAAATGGTCTAGGGTTTCCTATTTGAGCAGGGGATTGGCCTAGAAGACCCCCTTCCAACTCTGTTATTCTGTTAAGATGTGATAAAATAAGAACAACAAATAGAGCTGGAAGGGACCGTCGAGGTCTTCTAGTCCAGCCCCCCGCTCAAGCAGGAGAACCTATACCATCTCAGACAAGCGACTGTCCAGCCTCTTCTTAAAAACCTCCAGTGATGCAGCACCCACGATTTCTGGAGGCAAAGCTGTTCCACTGGTTGATTGTCCTCACTGTTAGGAAATTTCTCCTTAATTCCAGGTTGCTTCTCTCTTTGATTAGATCGAAATAAATAGAAAAGCTCTCCACGTTATGATAAATCCAGTGCTCCATTTTCACACATTGGCTAAATGCTGTGGATGAGAATAACCTATGTTTAGAGATCGCCACCCCTACCATGTGAATCATAAAGTTCATATGTGTGTCTTGTCATCAGTCTGGAAACTCAGTCTTAAGTTTGCGTATGAGTATATGTGTGTATGTACGAAATGAATGTCTAAAATAGCAATGCAAAAATCTGCTCTTGAGTTGTCTTTCCTCCAGGGAATATTCGGGAGTGGAGCTAACATCATTAAATGTGCATAGCTAAACTCCACCGTTTAGGCCACTCTGGGAGCTTCAGAGAAGATGCATCCAGTTGGGAGTTGGAACACCACACTTAAGCAGTGTTTGTGATGGAATGTTGTTGGGATTCCCAGGAGGGAAAGAGTACATTTCAGAGTAGCAAAAGACAGCATCTTTTTTATCGTTTGTGTGGGAGAAAAAGGGTGAAGATGACTCCTCCCTAACAGTTCCCAGTTGATGTGTTTTATGGCAGGGTGCCCAACCCCCAGTCCGGGGACCGGTACCGGACTGCAATATGCCAGCAACCGGTCTGCACAAACAAGCAAAGCCCCATCCGTGCGATGCAGGCAGCACACAAAACCACGCACTCTCCGGTCCGTGGAAAAACCACTCTCCACGGAACCGGTCCCTAGTGCCCAAAAGGTTGGGGACCTCTGTTTCATGGTGCAAATACTTTGCTTTAATTTGGTAAGATTTCTGGCTATGGGTGAGGAACAATACAGAAAAACGGCTCAGAAGAATCTCCACGTGTCTCTCTTAGTTTCTGGAGCAATGTTCCACAAAGGCAACACAAACACGCACCACTTTGGAAGGCGCAGGGCATGTTTGGTTCACCCAGACACGTTTTTTATAAACTGTGTACAGGTAGTCCCCGACTTACAACAGTTCACTCAGTGACCGTTCGAACTTACAACGGCACTGAGAAAAGTGACTGATGACCAATTTTCACCCTTATGACCATTGCAGCATCCCCATGGTCACGTGATCAATATTCAGACGCTTGGCCACTGGCCCATATTTATGACGGTCGCCGCATCCCGGAATTACGTGATCCCCTTTTGCGACCGTCTGACAAGCAAAGTCAGTGGGGGAAGACAGATTCACTTAATTTACTAATTTACTATGTTACTAATTTAACGACGGCAGTGATTCGCTTCCCAAATGTGGCCAGAAAAGTGGTAAAATGGGGCAAAACTCACTTAACAAGTGTCTCACTTAGCAACATAAATTTTGGGCTCAATTGTGGTCGTAAGTTGAGGACTACCTTTAGTTTGCAAAACTGTTGTTCACAATTGTACAGGAACTCTTCCGCTTACACGTTTGTCCGTTCAAAGTTACAACAGGCCTGAAAAAAGTAATTTATGACCATTTTTCACACTTATGACCATTGCAGCATCCCCATGGTCACATGATCACAATTCAGACGCTTGGCCACTGGCTCCTATTTATGACCGTTTCAGAGTCCCGGGGTCCTGTGATCCGCTTTTGCGACCTTCTGACAAGCAAAGTCAAGATTCACTTAACAACTGTGTGACTAAGAAAACAACTGCAGTGATTCACTTGACAACTGTGGCAACGAAGGTGGTAAAACGGGGCAAAACTCACAACAAATGTCTCGCTTAGCAACAGAAATGTTGGGCTCAATTGTGCTCGTAAGCCGAGGACTGCCTGTATCTGAAAATAGCCAGTGGTAAAAATAAAAGCACAAATGGGTCACCACATTCTGTCTCTCTTGCAATGTGACATCAGGAGTCTGGAAAAAAGTGAGGGAAGAGAAAGTTGTTTAAATAATCTTAAAAATCATCCAAATGATTCAAACAGAAAGGAGTAACAATGTCCAGGGTAAAGTATAAAAATGTTCAAGTAGCAATGAGTGGCTGTGGGGAAAAAGATAGGAGAAGGATAAAGGAAGAGAGGAAAGCCACTGGAATCCCTTTCATAGTTTTGTTTTTAAAATGTGGGTTATTTTTATTTGCTTTTTAAATCCCCCCCCCTTGCCAAATCTTTTAAGTATGCAGATGTGTTTTTGCTTTTCATTTTGCTGTTTCGTTTTGCACATTTTACTGAACCAATAAAAAAGTGCAGCCTTAAAAAAAAAATCAATAGATTTCTAGATCATATCCTTTTGGACAAGAAATAGTATTTCAGAAATGACCTTGTTGCATTCAGGTTGCAGGAGATGCAATGAAACTAAGACTTTATTTAAATATATTGTAACATTTGGATAAGAAGCAATTACATGGATTAACTCAACTTTGAGATTTAATATTTTTTAGAGGTTTATATTCTTTTGAAGTTGATCTCCATCACATGGAAGCTGACATCAGGACAAAATAAAATAGACTTAACGGCAAAAAAAAATAATGTTACTGTTCAGTATAAGGAAGACAAATATGTAGCTCTCACTGTTCAGTAGTTGCAGAATTGGTCAATATAGATCAGCGATAGATCACTGTAATGAATCGTGAGTTCAATTTATTGATATATGTATGTCTGTGAATATATATCCAATATCTTTTTGATTCCTATTTTATTTTAGATTTTTTTTGCCCTGCCTTTCTGTTTATAAATAATTCAAGGCAGTGAACATTCCTAATACTCCTTTCCTCTCCTATTTTTCTCACAACAACAACCCAATGATGTCACCCGGTCAGCTTTTATGCCTAAGGCGGCACTAGAACTCACAGTCTCCTGTTGATTGGCCCAAAGTCATCCGGCCAGCTTTCATTTCTAAGGCAGGACTAGAACTCATAGTCTCCTGGTGATTGGCCCAAAGTCACCTGGCCAGCTTTCATTTCTAAGGCAGGACTAGAACTCACAGTCTCCTGGCGATTGGCCCAAAGTCACCCGGCTGCTTTCATGCCTAAAGCTGGACTGGAACTTACAGTCTCCTGGTTTCTACCTGGTGCCTTAACCACTAGACCTAACTGGCTCCACTTTAGCCTTTTTTCCTTCTTTTATAATTGTGTGTATTCTTTTTTATATTGAGCTTATTTAAAATCAACACAATTCTAGAACATGGATGGAGAAGGGTATGTGGTCCATACTTATAACCCCGGGGCACGAATCATGCTATGGGCAAATTAAAAAAAAACCTGAACTGTCGTTTTTTGTGTACAGACCATGTTCTTGTTTTTCCATTTGTTTCAGAGCTGGAATTCTGTGACTCTCCCCATATGTTGTGTGCTGGCTACCAGGGGGACTTGCATACAGTTTCTCAGCACGGCTATCCTATCGAGATGGGGTCCGATATGGATACCGAGACGGAAGGAGGCGCTTCACCAGATCAGGCCTTGAGGATGTGGATGTCGGGCATGAAATCCGAACACAGTTCCTGTTTGTCAAGCCGTGCAAACTCAGCCTTGTCCCTCACTGATACTGATCACGAAAGGAAGTCTGACGGAGAGAACGGTAAAGAAATAACCTTGGCGACCAATTTTAAGAGATGCAGATTGATTTAACTTTTTTGTTTTCCCTTTCAGTGTCCAAGTCCATATAGTTTTCCCAACCGTGGTTTCTTTTAATCTCAGTCTGTTTGAATAAACCACAATTACCTGTTCATGCATTGCACTAATCTGCAAACCATGCTTTATAATCCATCGTGGTGATATCTCTATGTGGCATTAATCATAAACAAACTATAGTATAGCTGAGAGCAGAATTCTCCAAAGTGGTCAATACTGACCCCCAAGGTTGTAAAATGGGGCAAAACTCACTTAACAAATGTTTCACTTAGCAACAGAAATTTTGGGATCAATTGTGGCCGTAAATTAAGGACTACCTGTATTAGTGAAAATATTTGTTACTTTATTAACAGCTCCAGTTTTAGCAGTCTGATCTAGTTCTCGGTGCTTTTAAGAGGACAAAATCACATTGATGGAGTGAAGATCACCAGTTTTGGACTTCAAAAATCCCTGGACATTTTCCACCAAAATCATTGCTATCCCATAAGTCTATTCTTCAAAGACCTGGAAGACCTTTAAACCATCATGGTTGTCCCAGAGGTGCTTTTTTTTCACGAGGCAACTGGACTTTCTTTGTTTTCCTTTGAAGATGTTTCGCTTCTCATCCAAGAAGCCTCTTCAGCTCTCTGAAGAAGCTTCTTGGATGAGAAGCGAAACGTCTTCAAAGAAAAACAAGAACGTCCAGTTGCCTCCTGAAAAAGCATCTTTGGGATTTTAAAGCATCACTTGTCCTTGTCTTCTTCGTCAGGCAGGCAAAACTGGGTGCAGCTTGGACAGAGGAATCTGTCAGCTTTTGTGTTGTGTCTTCGTACTGCCAAACCTTTTCAGTAAAGTGAAAGGATTTGCCTTCTCAGTCACTTTTCCTTTCCAGTTCTTTTTTGAAAACAAAGTAGGCAAGAAAGGGTCAATTAACTGGGTTTTCCCTGTAGCATTACTAGCTTGGTAGAGTTAGGTTAAGCTCGCACACAATTGGGTTGACTTTGGGCTGTTAAATTATCCGGGAGGTTAATTGACTGGATTAATTCTTGTTATTTTCACAACACATTAATATACACACTCCATTAACCCAGTTAAGTGTTCTGTGGGAACCAGGTCTGGGCTCCTCTCACTTTTCCTCATGCTTGCACACAATCACTATTTGAGGAAGAAGGGAATGCTATAAACTTGAAATCAAATGCCTGAGAAAAAAAGATGAATTGCTCAAGGGAATAAAGTCTTCAATCTACGAGACCGCAGAACATTCCAAATTCAGGGGTAGCAAAAGAAATAGAAGGTACCATCATGGGTTAGGATGCTAGAATGCATTCTGCACGTAGATGTTTGTTTCCAAAGCACAAGTTGTCAACCCCACCACAAGATCACCTCTACAGGGAGGCTAAAACGATTTTTTATTGAGATTGGCTCGAATGACAGAATCTTGCCAGTCTGATTGTGTTTTTTCTCCTCCTCCTTATTCTCCAGTGAATTAGCGACACATCTGCCCAAGCAACTCCTAAATATTATTTATTGTTCTTTACTGATTTTAGATAGATAGATAGATAGATAGATAGATAGATAGATAGATAGATAGATAGATAGATAGATAGATAGATAGATAGATAGATAGATAGATAGATAGATAGATAGATAGATAGATAGATAGATAAATACATAGATAAATACATAGATAAATACATAGAGATAGAGATAGAGATAGATATGAGATAGAGATATAGAGATAGAGATAGAGATAGAGATAGATAGAGATATTTCAAGCCCCTTTACCTGTTAATAGTTCCTCTCTATTTGCATCAAGATTATCTTCCTTAATGTCTACAGCAGGCGACTGAGAATGGATGAGATGAGAATGGATCAGACCAGTGGTGGCGAACCTATGGCATGCGTGCCAGAGGCGGCACTCAGAGCCCTCTCTGTGGGCACACGTGCCGTTGCCCCAGCCCCGCCTCCCCCACGGCCCCCTCCTCACCAGCAGCCCCCCTGGAGGAGAGTCGCCCCCGGGCGCGGCCTGCACGGAGCAGCGCAGCCAAGGACATAGCCGGGCACCAGGGACAAGACTCGCCCTCGTGCCCCATAGCGTGCAGATGATGATGCGGGGTGTGGGCGGAGGGCAGAGGGCATGGCTGCCATGGCGCTGCAGGGCTGCCTGGGCGATCTGCGGCGGGCCATGGAGGCGATGCGTGGCCCTGCGGATGGGCGGGGCAGGGGGCGGATGGGGGCAGAGCAGGCAGGGCGGGGGCGGGGGGGCGGTTTTTGGGCACTCGGTCTCTAAAAGGTTCGCCATCACTGGATCAGACTATTGGGGACTAAAAAGGGTTTAAAAGGCCTTGGAAAGAATAAGATGACAATTACTTGAGTCCTGGTAGTACAGTGGTTAGAATGCAATACTGCAGGCTAACTCACTGCTCACTCCAGGAGTTCAATGCTGACCGGCTCAAGGTTGACTCAGCCTTCCATCCTTCCGAGGTCGGTAAAATGAGGACTCAGATTAGATAGATAGATAGATAGATAGATAGATGATAGATAGATAGATAGATAGATAGATAGATAGATAGATAGATAGATAGATAGATAGATAGATAGATAGATAGACAGACAGACAGACAGACAGACAGACAGACAGACAGACAGACAGACAGACAGACAGACAGACAGACAGACAGACAGACAGACATTCAGATAGATAGATAGATAACCTTTATTGTCATTTTTTTACTGTGGGCACACTGGCACATGTTAAAAATAAAATTTTGTTGCTTGCTCTCAAAAGTGTACACATACATAGCACACATTTCAACATGCTATATACGACATATGTATAAACTCACACCCTTATATATAAATATCATATAAATATTAATCACTGTCCATTTTGAATATATAGCGGAAAGAGGAAGCCTGAGAGTTCACAAGGTTGATACTGTATGGAACAAAACTGTGACTGAGTCTGATTGTTCTGCTTCGGATACCACTGAGCCCCCCCCCCCAGAAGGGAACGAGGAAAACAGGTCATGAAGAGGATGTGTATTATTGGGGACAATATGCTAACTCTGTAAATTGCTTAGAGAGGATTGTAAAAGCACTATAAAGCGGTATATAAGTCTAAGTGCTATTGCTATTGAAAGAAAGATAGTTAAATAAATTTAAACAACTTATGTTTTTTAATTATTTAATTTAAATTTAAATAGCTAAGGATGGATGGGTGGAGGGATGGATGGATGGAGGGACAACAGACAGGTTGATAGTTTGGTCTAGAGGTTAAGACACTATGCTAGAACCTGGGAGACTGTGAGTTCAAATCCTGCCTTAGCCATGAAATAGGAATAGCACTTAGACTTATATACTGCTTCATAGTGCTTCACAGCCCTCTCTAAGTAGTTTACAGAGTCAGAATATCATTCCCAAAAATCTGGGTCCTCATTTTACTGACCTGGGAAGGATGGAAGTCTAAGTCAACCTTGAACTGTCAGGATCAAACTGCTGGCACTTGGCAGAATTAGCCTGCAATACCGCATTCTAACCACTGCACCATGATGGCACCCAGAAAGCCAGCTGGGTGACCTTGGTCCAGTCACTCTTAGCCCAACTGACCTCACAGGGTTGTTGCTATGAGGAAAATAGGCGAAGGAAGATATATTGGATATGTTCGCTGCTTTGAGTTATTTGTAAATTAATAAAGGAGGGATACAAATAACTAACTTGATAGAAAAAAGGCAGAAAAAAATTCCATATTTTCTTTCTTTTTCCACATCTTTTTCTCCTTTTCCATCTTTTTTTCTTTTTCTTACACTTCTTTTCATTTTTAAATACTTTTACTGTATTGCAAAATTCTAGTAAAATATTTAAGAGGGAGAGAGAAAATTAGACCATCTGGGGAACGAGCGGGATAGAAAGCAGATAGATAATCTTTTCCATAGCTACTGTTTTCTCCTCATAAATGGCCACAATGATAACTTTCTTTTTATTGGTTACTAGGAAGGCTACACCAACTTCTGTTTTCCCGCTGAATCTCCCCTGGAAACTTCCTTTCTTCCAATGTTAACTTTTCAAATAAAACTCTGGTAGAAACTGTATATTACCTTTGCAAACGGCTGTTCCATTCTTAGAGGGAAGATGACATAAATAGGGATATAAAGAAAGGGCCTAGGGATGAATTGAAAACTTTTCAAAGAAAAATAATACAAAACTTTAATAGCTTTTGCCATCCTTCAGCTTTATTGTTGTCCAAGGAGAGCTTTTGAAATTTAACTAGTATATAGTCAAATGCTTTGGAACTATATATTTTGATGGATAGTTGAATCCTACTGGGATAGTTTTAATATATTAAGTGTGGGCTTCTCAGATGGATTTGGTTTTCTGTTTCTTCCCCCTGATTACCATCACAACTGTGAGAAGGACATCCATATAAACTGTTTTAAAAATGAAGAAATAATTTGTTTCTGTTACACATGCTAAACTTCACCAGTGGTGATATGGGGGGAAACAGGGAAGCTAATTTAATGCAAAATCATAGAAGAAAAGATTTGGATGAATTGCTGTTTACGGACATTAATGGAGAAGCTGGTCCATCTTGTCCTAGTCAGTTTCACCTGTTCCCCCATTTCTCTGGTGCTCCAGCAGCCTATTCTGCAATTTGTTTGTGATTTATGCAAGGAAACATGCCTTGTTTTAATCCCCTGCTGATAAAATACTTTTTTTCCTCAAGTCTTTTATTCTTAAAAAAAAAAAAAACTCTTTGGCAAATTTCCTCCTAAAATATGCATATGTGCTCATTTGAACCTAAAATACAGTCTCATACACATCCTAGTGGCTTTTTTAATTAGCCAAAAACAGCTTTGCAGAATTCTCAGGAGGACACCTGAATACTAAGAAGGATACACAAAATCTAATCAGTCTATTTCTATAAAAAGCAATAAACAAATCAGCTTGCTTTGAAAAATCCACTTTTAAGACAAGCTCTGTTTTCAGTCCTTTTCTCCCAATAGGTAGCTTAGACGCTGTTTTGATAGAAGAGAATATTTTTAGCTCAGGATTGAATTGTGAGGTCCTTGGTCCTCTCAGAGCTTGGTTGTTTACTTGCGGTGCATTGATGACGTTACCTAGTTTGGTAATGAAACATCTGCAAGAAAACAACCCAGCTCAGAGAGCACCAAGGACCCCACAGGCACTATTTTGGTTTGGTTGAAATGGAAGAGTAAACATTATTATAACTAAAATAGAGTCAGAAGGAAAAAAGAAAAAGGAAGAAACAAAAGAAAAAGCTAAAGTGCAAAAAGAAAAAAAAGCTAGAAGAAAAATTGAAAAGAAAAAAAAGATTGGAGATTTACCACCAGTTCCAGCGTGACCCTCTTCTTTCTATTATGTAGCTTATCTAATTGTCAAAACCATAGATCATAAGTTCATTTGTTTCAGGTTTATGCAAAAAGTCCATAAAGTACTGTGCATTTTCTTTCAAATGGTTTACAAAAATTGCTTTTTTGTTCAACATCTGTACAGCTGCAGTCCTTTGTCTGAGACAAATAGCTGGTGATTTTTAACGTTTTAATCACAAGTCAGAAATTGCTATCGTGAGCTGAGCAAAAGACAATTTGATTTTTTTTTCCTTGAGTTTTGCCTACCAATTGTGGTGAGAAAATGTTCCTCTCTCTTTGTTTCATAGTCTTGAGCTTCAGATAATTGTCTTAGATAATTAGTCTAAGATAATTTAATTGGTTGCTGAAAATTATTTTTGTCTGACCTTACCGAGGCGTGGAATGTATTTTTTTTATAAAAAAAACCGTAGGTTTATACATGGTAAAATAAAGTACTTAATTCCGCTAAGCCCAGAGAAGAAACTTACAGAATGATATTAATGATAAGGCCCCTTGACAAGTGATGCAGATAAACATGGGATTTACTAAGTAAATAAAAGCATCAAAATGTGCCCTTTTTAGTATGCTTACTGTATTCTATATTCGCAAGTGAATTTTCTTACTATTAAGCTCCACAGCAGCCTATAATACTCAACCCCATAAACATTTCTGATGTTGTCTCTTAGGCGATGTAATTTCCTTGAAACCACAATGAAGCTTGATACTGCGTTATTTGAGGCGGGGGGATACTGTATATGGCTGAACTGTGCACACACATCATTAATCTCATAAATAACTATTATGCATGCAGAAATAATAACTGTATTTCCTCTAGTTTCTGTGGAGAGTTCCTTATAAATCTAGATACCGGCTCTGAAATCAAGCTGAGAATCTTCAGTAAAAAATACAGTACTAACTTCGGCGCTGTTGCTTTGCATAATTAAAAAACACAAGCTAGGTTTTGCCGGATTGAATTTAAAGCTTGCTTCTTCCAGCGTTTTTGTTTCCCGGTATGACTAGCTAGGTTGTTTAGAAAGGTCACAATAAGCCATCTCTTTGACAACCAGTAATGAAAGGTGTGCTGCCTCAAAATCAAATATCAAATATTTATTTGATATAGTTATTGTGGGATCCTTGGTGCTCTCTGAGCTTTTTTTTTTGCAGACGTTTCATTACCAAACTACGTAACATCACCGGCACTGATGATGTTACTTAGTTTGGTAATGAAATGTCTGCAAGAAAAGCACCAAATTCAGAGAGCACCAAAGACCCCACAGTTCAACCCTAAACTACAAATATTAACTTCGGTCGATATAGTTATTCCAGAACTGGGTTTAGGTTAGCCTTTGACAGCTGGGTGATTTCTCAGTGGACCTAAAATTCCCATGACCTTAATCAGTAGTGGTACCAGCAAAAGGTCATAGAAATTGCAGAAGTTCTGGTGGTCTCCATGTAACATGGCATAAAATACCACAACGTAACTCTAAATAGATGGTAAAATGAATATTGGACATAAGATCAAGATAAAACCAGGGCAAGAAATTAAGAAATTCAAATGGCCAGGTTTTAATAATAACAAAGCAGAAGTAGCCATCTGTCTGCTAACAGTTGGAAAGACATCTGCAAGAAGATAACTGAGTTATTCGAGTTCATCCACCATGAGTAATTTGGCTTTGATCTCATCATAAATGAGACCCACTAGGTGATCAGAGACTGCAGGGACTGAGACGCTGCTCAACATGCATTTACAAAATCTCCCTTCAAGATATGCCAAAGACATATAAGCTGGTCTGCAGCTTAAGGGTATAACACCCTTTTTCAATAGGACATTGGTAATATTATCTAGGTAATGGGAAAAGCTTCTGTGTTTTTTTATAATAATGATACCACGATGAAAATTTGAAGGACAATATTGCCATAACATCCTTATTGGCATCCTTTTCAAGGAACCCGTGTCCAATTTTTCTCTGTTCTCTGAGTTACTCTAAAGGGATTATGGAATACTGTCTGTCTCTGTCTGTCTGTCTGCCTGCTTCTCTCTGTGTTTCTCTCTCTCTCTGCCTCTCTCTCTTATATACCATCCATCTAACCAAAGGGCTACTCTAGGCAGCTTACAATGAATAAAAAACTACAAAATAAAACATCGAAACAATAAATATCAACACTAATATTGCTTTCAAATGAACAAAGATGGAAGGAAGGGATCAAGGTGCACGTGAGAAGGACTTGGGATGTTACATTAGCCCATTAACTGCCTGCAGAATGACACATCCAGAGTGGAGCCCCAGGCCAGTTGGCAGAACCAGGTCTTGGAGCCCTTTCAAAAAGGGTGGGTGTGGATCTCATGGACCTGATATTACATTTGTAAGACAGGCGACAACAATTTGGTGCATTGATTCCATGTTCTAGAATGGAGAAAAATCTGCATTGTACTTTATGAAAAAAAGTTCTATTCTGATTGAATATTAATATGTTTATGACAACTTCTGTTTCATTCTTCCTTGCACTTGGATTGTTTCATCCATTTAGTGTTGACTCAAATGACGACGATGATGATTGCACTGATTATTTTATTTCTATTTCCACTTTGTCCTCGCTTCTGAGGCTCCAATATGTGCAATTTGCTTTTTCTGAAATTTTCCTCCAGCTCAATTTGGCCAGGTGTTTATCATTCTCTTTGCTGGATGGATTTCTCTGTAGGACCTAATATTCAGGAATGCTTACAGGAGCCCCTTTTGTGTGTTGGTGTGTGCTTGTGTGTGTGTTTAATAGGCAGTCTTCTTTCCTCCAGCATGTTGTCTGATTATTGTACTGCAATTTGAATTTTATTGAATCATTTTAGAGTATAATTTATTTCTGATCCTTAGTGCTTCTTAGCCATGGCTGAAATAGCCTCCATTACTTCAATCACTCATTCTTATTTACCTCTTTTCTTTCTTGTCAGTTTCCTTTCTTTCCACTACTCCCTACATAGTTTTTGCCTCTATTCAATCCTCCGACATCCACTTTCCTTTCTAATATAAAATAGCATATCATTTCAAACCTTTTAACTATATAGCCCATCTCCATCCCACCCTCCAAACCTGGTTTGATTATGGGATAAAGATTACATGCAGCAGGTCTACTTAAAAAAAAAAAAAAGGAAAAGGGAAAGAAAAAAAAGAGCTGTCCAGTGAATACATTAAAATTCCACAATTGTAAGTAGCATAGTAAAGATACATTTCTGTGAAATTGCATTTCATTGCTTTATACTGCAAGATACACATTGAAAAGACAAGAGGGGAATTCAGAATCAAGTCCGCAAACTAGGATGGGGTGAGTTGTATTTATGATGCACATTTCAGTTATCTGGAGATCTTTACTTGGTCTGCTTTCCCTAGTTTTATCCCTCAATCCCATTTCCCCGTACGGTGTTAAGGCGCAGAGTTCAGGAATGCCAGGGGAAGCTAAATATCCTTCTTGAAGCCCTAACATTATGAGGCAGGAATTCCTACCTCACTTTCAGGGAATTATTTTTACCTGGTGCGGGAGTGTGCTTGTAATTATAGACCAAGGATGCTTTTCCTTTTTTAGTACCACGAGCATCTGTTTTGAAGGGAGGTAGTATGGGCATGGCATTTGGTCCTGTGATGGCGTGTGGGAACAGAATGGGAGAACTCACTGCAGGACAATTGAACAATTCAATCCAAGTCTTTAAAATAATTTAAAAAAATATTTTAATTTTTGTCATTCCCATTTCATTTTGTCCCTCCTTTTGCATTCTTTCTTTAATCGTTCTATTCCATTTTTTTCTTTGATATTAGTGTAACGCTTGTCCTGCGGCAAATTTTCCCACCGCGGCAAGTTGATAAGCATTTTATGTGCAAAGGGAGCACTGTGTACAGAGTTACGCTATTGGTTTATCTGCCTAATTTGCTACCGCAGCACTTCCCAATCTGAGCAATTCCCACATGCCTGGGCTACAGCTCCCAGAATTTTCTGGAATAGAAAGTATTGTCTCACAATTGATGGAGAGCAATCATCAACTGCTCTATTTTTTACCTGTTGTGTTTTTTTACAAAAACAACAAACAAACAAACTGCACTTTGCAATCATGATTTGAATTGGAGACTTTTGGCATGCAAAGCTTTCACCCATCCTTAATTCAGTCCAATCCAGCTGACTTTGCTTATGAAAACAGGTCAGTCTGGTCCTAATTAATCCTTGGATGGGGAAATTTTGGAATTTCAGAGCTGTAACATTGACTGGAAAATTTAAAATAATTCCAGAAGGCAAGCCACTTACGCACCGCGGTTTAAGAAAACTGCATGGATATATATTCATCTGGGTTCCAAAAGCTGAGCTTGACTTGAAGGCATCTTTTTTATAATTTTCGCCGAGCTCTGATTTCTCCAGACAGTGGTGGGATTCAAATATGTGAACAACCGGTTCTCTGTGTGGATGCCACTTCCAGAAGTCCATTCTGGGCCTGGGCAACAAAAAATTAGCTGCCGGTTCTGCTGAAGTGGTGTGAACCGGCTGAATCCCACCACTGTCTCCAGACCCCTATTAGTTCCAAGGGCCCACATACTCTTTCAAATAAAAATGATAAAGAATTGCATTGAATCAGCTCTTATCTTATTCAGCACATAACTGTTGCTCTTATTTTTAGCTAATAGATATTTCACCTTCAGGAAGTAAAGGGTTCAGAGGTTATTTGATTCTGTATTCATGGCACGCTTCCAGTTTGATAGCTATTTTCTCCTCCTTATATGTTCTTGCAATGAAATCTGTCTTCCCTCCATTATCCACAGGTACTACTAGTGCGTACAAATTTCTTTTATGTCCCCTGAATTTGCTGAAACTGGATGCTATGTCCACCTCTTTGATTTGTGGTAAATGCCTGCTATGATTGTGAAGATGTGTTTTCCTCAGCATGGCCACATTATCTTCACAAAATTCTCAGCCATTAAAAATAATAACGTTATATGTTTGTGTCCTGTTTCTTACTGATTTTCAACTTGATTCATAGGTAGAGAAACAGCAAATCTAGGGTCTACAGTAGGATTAGGCTAAGCCGGCATTTGTTCATGTGTGGTTATGTTACATAGGCGTTCTGTAGTCCTGCTACAGAGATCCCCAAACTTTGGGGACAAGTTGGTTATCATGTTTCATCAGAGTTCAGACAAACTTTGGGAACAAGTCTATACTTGTTATATTTTTTAGGAAGCTATTGTGTACATTTGTGCAAAATGGCGACTGAGTGCAACATAAAAAGTAAAGTCTCAGTTGGGATCAATAACTTGATGGTTTAAGGGTGCATCTCTGCAATTTTCTTGACAACAGTCTATAAGAAGTTGGTTTTTTATCAGGATTTTGTTCTTTGCTATTTCTTTATTTTTATTTATTTCTCGTGTTCGAGCAGGGGGTTGGTCCCTTCCAACCTTGTATTCTATGTTCTATGTTTATTTTCTTATCTAAAGTATACTGTACTTCTGAGCTGTGGAATTTCTTGGTGGGTTTGTCTCCGGGTATTAAGGAACAGGGAAAAAGTAAGTGAGGAGGATTTTTAGAAAAGATGACTCAGTCAGTCAAAGAGGAAAAAGTATGAAGACCCCACTTTGATTTTCTTTAGTTTAAGATGGGACAAAGAAAAACTTGGAGAAGCTTTCAAGAGCCATTGAGTTAGGTCAACTCAAGAAACTAAGATGGTGGGATTCCATGGAATCTTTATTGCAATATGATAGCACAGCAACATCTTGAAAGCCTGTCAGAGTTTCTCTCTGCCCCATCTTATACCACCCCCCCAAAAAAAATCAAGACAGAGAATACATACATAAACACACACACACACACATGCACCCACACACACATGCACCCACCCATACATACATACAAGAACAAAGCAGAACTAAACAAGACATGGAAAAATATACATTTTTTAAAAAGGCACATGCATATAGATTGTCCCCCTTATATATACTGATAAATATATTTCAGCAATAATAGTTCTCCCACAATGTTATGAACTTCTGCAACTCTTTTTGCCCAACCAATTTGACCTAACATCTATCTACTATATAAAGAAAAATAGTTAACAAGTAAACTCAACAAGGAAGTTAAACTTCAAAGCCCTCTGTGAACAATTTATTATTGTATTCAACTCACGGAAATTCCACAACAGTTTCAGATCTACCATAAGCCACTACAAACATCATCTCTGATCCATTCAGGATCAAATATCTCTATTGTTTCTTAATTGTAAAATTTTTCCTTAAAATTTTAGCTGGGATCTTTCCCAACAACTGCATCTCATTCCCCAAAGTCATAAATCTCTGTTGTAAATATCTCCGCAGCATTTGTTGTTCAAAGAATCTTCCTACGAGTGGAAACACAACTTCTCTTGACAATTGTTTGAATATCCCTTCTTTACGGCATGCTTGGTCCTTTTCTGTACCCAAAGCCAAGACTATTTCCATCATAGTTGGCTAGGAGTTGCCTCCTCCATGCAAGAAATATGACAGCAGCAAAACTTCAAATCACCAGAATTCGCCAACCCCTTACCAACCCCTTAAGTTATAGGACTCTCCTGATAACTTAACATTTTTTATGGCAGGTGGGCATACTTCCAAATAAAGCACTGGACTTCAGCTTCCCATTATTTTTATTTCCCAAGAAGGCCTGTGGGGTGCATTTGGAGCCCAAAAATATTATTGCAAAGAAATACGATGTTTGTTCCTTCGTAGCATGCCAAATGTCTTAGGTTTTAAATTTGGAAATGATTATTTAAAAATGCACAATAAAAACACTTGCAAGGAGGTTTAGTGGACACCAAAGAGAGCTTATCTGGGCCTATTGCTACCCATGGGAGCCATACTGTGGATTCCAGATTTAGCTCCTAAGGCAGTTTATGTCTGCACTCAGAGCCTGACTGCCTTCCCATTTAAGGTCATTTTGAATGTGGCTTAGGAAATATGGGTGGGATTAACCCATTTTTCAGAGAACATGCAACTCCTGCATATAGAATAAGGAATGGGGAAGAGCTTCACCAGCAAGAGATTTCTGTTTTAGAGGACTCAGGTATACCTACCCCAAACTCTATGCATTCATTCATTCATTCATTCATTCATTCATTCATTCATTCATTCATTCATTCATTCATTCATTCATTCATTCATTCATTCAAATTTATATGTCACCTGCCTCACTATCAAGTGACTGTCATAAGTTGAGGACTGTCTGTACAGAGCATTATCTTTCATAAGAATTGGCAGATTATAACAAAGAGTGTTTGTCCGTGTCATTGGGATGTCAGTATCCCTAACCTGTCTTTTCTATCACATGTCAGTCTTTTCAGAGACAGGTGAATGATACCGGCCATCATAATTTATGAAGAGAATTTTGATGAGCATTTAATATTAAATGCATGCCAAATGTGATGTCTTTTTTATAAATTCACCCTCTTGAATTAATATTTTAACTTCTGTCTCCGATGCCATTGCATGCCTTCTCTGCGTTATGAAGTTTCCTTGAGGATTTGTCTGAAATGTTCTGTAAGGTCACCTTTGTTGGAGTGATCAATTTGTGGGAATTTATGGTCATCTAAGAAATGAATGCAGCAGGAAAGTGACAGTAGTGTTGGTTTCAAAAACAGGATTTTCATATTCTCGTGCTATCCTTATACATTGAAAAAAGACCTAATTTTCTTTTGGAAACTTGGGAATTTCTCTCATGAATTTCCCTGGTCTGGTCAGTAATCTCAATGGTATTATAATTTTTTCTTAATAATTCTTCTTCTTCTTTTTCTTAGGCTCTTCTCCAGTGAGTCCTTCCTTCTCATTAGGTGGCCAAAGTACTTGAGTTTCAGCTTCAGGATCTGGCCTTCTAAAGAGCAGTCAGGGTTGATCTCCTCTAGGACTGACCGGTTTGATTGTCTTGCAGTCCAGGGGACTCGCAGGAGTCTTTGAAGTTAGAAACACACAAAAATGATGTCAGAGAAACCCTTAGAAGGGAAAAATGTGCTCATGAAAAAGAATATATTTTCATTACTAAAAAACAGAAAGGCTACTCCTAAAGACTAAATGCAAATTCTATTCTTCCGTTGTTCTGATTTTAAAAATAAAAACAGGCTAAAAGTGTTCCAGATCAAAAATCTATCTCTAAAAAGTATCCTATATAATACAGAGCAGACTTTGTTGATTTGATTTGCTGGTGTGTTTTTGCAAACATGTACAGCAAGAATGTTAGCAGAATGTACTGTATTGCCATATATTTCAGTAACGCAACATATGCATAATTACCTCCTTGCAGTCTAAATCACTTTGTGTGGTTTTTGGAAGCTAAGAATCTAATATTGAAAAGGAAGGATCATCGCTCAGAGAAAGGTACAGATTCTGCATGTTGAAAGCCCCAGAATCAGTACATGGTCTCTCCAGGCAGGGCTGGCAAGGCTTTGTGCTCGGAACCTCTGCTATTCCTTGCTCTGCTTCCTCCATAGCAATAAACCAGGATTCCAGGGAATCCTGGCTTCTTGTTAATGAGCAGGATGAAAAAGTGTAGAGCATGTCAAGTCATTATCAGTGGTTCATTCTTATTTCCAGGCTGCAGGTTAATTCTCCCGACCTAGCACAATGTGGAATCTAATACACTTTCTTAAGATCGTGGCTTGTTACAGTAGCAGCAACCTGGGAAATCCTAGTTTAACTTGACTGGAAGGACGAGCACAGGAAGAAGGGAAGAAAGGAGAAGCTGCTTAATCATGCTAAGCCAGTTTTCCTCCGGGTTCTATTGCAACATGCAGATGGGAATGGAAGTTGAGAAGAGTAGATAACACCCAGCAGTTTTCTGACATGCTTTGTATGCCCTTTTTTCCTGACCCATAAAAATTCATCAGTGCAATAGAAAGATGTTTGGTGTAGAAGGAAGCTTTGCACTCTCTGATGTACGTCTGCCTTTGTCTGTCTATCTCTATGCTAATCTTTAACTTTCCTTTTGACATAAATTCCGTCTGAAAAGTGCGACCTTTACTTTTCCAAAACCTTATGGGAGGAAAGGAAAATCAAATGCTAATCTGTGTTCTTCTCTGGCGTCTCTATGATCTGCCAGTGGAGGAATTTAAATCACCTTGAAACCAACACAGCAAATCAGATGCAGCTTTTGTTCGCTGCAGGCTGGGGGAAGTAAGGCTCAAATGTGAAAGGGAAGTGGCATCTTAACAGTGCCGCGGCATATTAATGTTTAACCGAGTTTATACATGTGACTGGAATACATCACCGGGCCATTTGTTCTTTTTATCTCTTTGACTTGTCTGCGCTTTGCCGTCCTGTAACTCCGACGAGACATTTGAGTCACCGACAAGGAAACTTGTGTGGTTCTCCCTAGAATGTCTTCCTCACTTCTTGAACACAAGTCAATTGTGCAGTTGAATGGCTTACATCAGGGGTCTTCAAACTTGGCCACTTTAAGACTTGTGGACTTCAACTCCCAGAATTTCTCTGCTGAGGAATTCTGGGAGTTGAAGTCCACAAGTCTTAAAGTAGCCAAGTTTGAGGACCCCTGGCTTACATGAACATCATGAAAAAAACTCTCTGTCTGGAAAAAAAACTATAGCAAAAAGAATACATGTTAGAGTATTTATTTATATGCCGCCATTCTTATTTTTATAAATAACTCAAGGCAGCCAACATACCTAATAGTTCTTGCTTCCTCCTATTTCCCCCACAATAACAACCCTGTGAGGTGGGTTGGATTGGCCCAAAGACACCCAGCTGTCTTTCATGGCTAAGGCAGGACTGGAACTCACCATCTCCCAGTTTCTAATCTGGTGCCTTCACTACTAGACCATGGATCTTTATTTATAAATAAAAATAAATAAATCCAAAGTGTTGTTGTTAGTTGTGAAGTCGTGTCCAACCCATTGCGACCCCATGGATAACGTTCCTCCAGGCCTTCCTGTCCTCTACCACCTTCTGGAGTCCATTGAAGCTCACGCCTCCTGCTTCAGTGACTCCATCCAGCCACCTCATTCTCTGTCGTCCCCTTCTTCTATTGCTCTCAATCTTTCCCAGCATTAGGCTCTTCTCCAGTGAGTCCTTCCTTCTCATTAGGTGGCCAAAGTACTTGAGTTTCAACTTCAGGATCTGGCCTTCTAAAGAGCAGTCGGGGTTGATCTCCTCTAGGACTGACCGGTTTGATCGCCTTGCAGTCCAGGGGACTCGCAGGAGTCTTCTCCAGCACCATAGTTCAAAGGCCTCAAAATCCAAAGTACATTATATTAAATAAACAAAGATTCAGGGGGTATAAGTTGTCTGTAGAAAAGGATAAGCACTGGCTGGTAATTGTGTTTAAACAGTGTTTAATTTTTGAGGGCTAAACAGATTAGCGCTTTCTATTCTCCTCTCCCGTTAAAATTTTGTCTGGATCTGAAGAAAAAGCCTTTCTACAGATGCAGCATTGTTTAGCATCTTGGGCAGAACAAAAAGCAATGGACAGGAGACAAGAAGGCAGAACAAGAAGCAGTGCATGGAAACTAATGAAGGAGAGAACAAACCTAGAACCAAGGAGAAATTTCCTGACAGAACAATTAATCAGTGGAACAACCTGCCTCCAGAATTTGTGAATGCTCCAACCCTGGAGGCTTTTAAGAAGAGACTGGACAGCCATTTGTCTGGAATGGTATAAGGTTTCCTGCCTGAGCAGGGGGTTGGACTAGAAGACCTCCAAGGTCCCTTCCAGCTCTGTTATTCTGTTAACATGTTTGCAAAATTGTATATGTTGGAAAAATCTATACTTGGGTAGAAATGAAGGCACAAACATGTCATACTTCTTTTTCTTAAAAAAGGGAAATTCAGGTGAAGGCAGAGAACGTGAGGAAACCATAATGCAGAATGAAAACAAATTAAGATATTCAAAAACTAAGCTATTCAAATCACAAGGTGGTGAAAATGGGTTATTGTTCAGTTCAGCTTCTTTTCATAACGACGGTTTTACCATGCAAGAATTCATAGCATAAGTAACTTAAAACAATGATTGGTTCCTTTCAGTCTTTTTTTTTTCCTGCCAGATCAACAGCTTTAAATAGAGATTTGCGCATTGCCAAAGGGTGCTTACTTACCAAATATATCTTACGTTTATTGTGGAGTTAAAAAAAACAAAAACAAAGCCATTTGGTTTACTAGTTTTGTGCAAATCAGCCAAGTTACATTTCAGATTTTTGATTTGTAGAATCAAGTTTATTTACTTATTTACTTATTTATTTATTTATCTAACTAAAGAAGATTGGAGAAAATAACGCATTTGAGATTATCTGTTCCTTCTGAAGGGAAAGCAGAATGAAAAGGCAGAAGTCATTGAGCAGATCTTGGTGACATTCCTGGAAATCTTCATTCAAAAGTTTGACTATAGAAAGTGGACAATTTCTATTACCGTCCCTCCAATGCATATTGGCCTATAAGGGTTGCCAACCACTTATCATATAAGGAATTAAAAAAAAAAACCCAAATTGATACAGATATTTGACTCAAGAAAAAGTAATATGCACTTGTGCCGAAGTCCGAATCAATAATTGAATGGCACTTAACTTAATTTGATGCATCAAATCAAATTGATTGTAACTCTTTTGAGTTGAAGCTTCATTTCTCCCCATTAGTTCTGCACAAGAACTAAAGGAAGGGCAGATGGTTTCTGCTATTTTCCCCAAGTCTTGCTTGTGGGCTTCTCTCTTGCATCTGCTCTGTTGTTGGGAGAACAGAACGCTGAACTAAATAAACCTTTGGCTTGATCGAATAAGCTCTCTTTTCTATTTTTGTCTTTTCTGGTTCATTTGCTTCTTTTCACCTTGTTTTCAACAGTTCACTTAAAATATTCTAAGGTGATTTGGCTGATTACCCTACAGTAGAGCATATGCATTTTCTTGTTTTCGTCTAAGAAGATCTGCTTTTGAAATCATTTTTATTGTCTAAACTCTTACTTTGGTGAACTTTCAGCTCCTGTCCTGAAGCAACAGCCATTCATATTTCAGAGTCTATGGGTTATCTTTGCGCTACCCCAAAAAGAATCCATCCTGGATTCACATTCCTGATCATGGAGTAGGTAACAGTTCTGTACAGCTTTGTACAACTTCATTTTGTGTGTGAGTTGGGTCCTTTCCTAGATTAGAGAGATCTGTTTATGGTCACTCATACCTTAGTGATGTCCCAATTGGATTACTACAATGGAGTCTACATGGGGGCTGCCCTTGAAGAGCATCCAGAAACTCCAGCTGGTGAAGAATGCTTATTTTGGCCACTGTCCTTAAGTATAAAAGCCTAAATATAAAAGCAGACCTCAAATACATCATACCAGCTTTTGCAATGAACTTAGAAACTTCTTCATATTTATTTAGGCCTCCGCTAATAAAATCATCTTATATCAAATCTTAACTCGCTGCTTGAGAACATTTAGCAGCATTTAATGTTATTGTATCACCTGAAAAAAAATAGTTTACATAAAATTTATCCATCCCTCCTGGATATTCCCTTTAGGAAGTGAACAATGAGTACAAATATCTCATTAGATGTTACAGAGTAATATTATATAACAATGAATTGTCATTGGTGATTGAATATGTTTATTTGGAAATAAGGCTCATTGATTTTAATAGGCCTCTCCCCCAATTTAGTGATGTGTGGGGAAAATGCCTAGAAACAATCTTTCATTTAGCACAAATGGTTGTGCAAATATAATGAAGTGAAAAAAAGGACTAGGGGTGACTTGATAGCAGCATTCCAATATTTGAGGGGCTGCCACAAAGAAGAGGGGATCAACCTATTCTCCAAAGCACTTAAAGGCAGAACAAGAAGCAACAGATGGAAATTAATCAAGGAGAGAAGCAACCTAGAAACCTAGAACCAACCCAGAACTAAGGTGATATTTCTGACAGAACAATTAATCTGTGGAATGATTTACCTCAAGAAGTTGTGGATGCTCCATCACTGGAGATTTTTAAGAAGAAAATGGACAGCAGTTTATACGGAATGGTATAGGGCCGTGGTGGCGAACCTATGGCACGTGTGCCACAGGTGGCACGCAGAGCCCTCTCTGTGGGCACATGCGCTGTCGCCCCAGTCCTAGGCCTTCAGCTGGGTTTTGTAAAACCTTTTCGCTTTAGGCCTCCACTGCCGTGTGCAAAAAAAAAAAAAAGGTTCAATCAATCAATCAATTTCAACTTCTCACAGGAAAAAAAAGATCTCATAAAGTTGGAATTGATTGATTGAACTTTTTAGTCCCACCCAGTCTGCCATTACCACTGCAGCCACGCCCACCCAATGGACCACGCCCACCCAATGGGCCACACTCACCCAATGGGCCACGCCCACCCAGCATCCGACGATACATAAGTGGGTTTTGGGTTGCAGTTTGGGCACTCGGTCTCTAAAAGGTTCGCCACCACTGGTATAGGGTTTCCTGCTTGAGCAGGGGGTTGGACTACAAGACCTCCAAGGTCCCTTCCAACTCTGTTATTCTTTTATTCTGTTAAGTGTGATACCCCATTATTCTTCAAGGACAATAATGGAGTATTACACTTAACAGAATAAAAAAATAAAAGAGTTGGAAGGGACCTTGGAAGTCTTCTAGTCCAACCCCCTGCTCAAGCAGGAAACCTTCAAGGAGTCAAAATAAAGAAAGGATGGATGATATTGTATTTATTATGTGAGAGAAGATGGTTTTATGCAGTGGACATTCTTGAGGTTTTCCTTTTCTTTAATACTGTATTTTGCCTTAATACCTGCCATTAGCTTGAATTATTTATGTAAGTAAACAAGACCAATTATCCCAGAATGATTTCCTGAGCCTTGAAATAAAATTTGGAGACCTAGTGTATCCCATTGCCTACGGATTCTTTAGGGGCTAGAATTGCTGTTGGCTAGTTGCCACATTCCTCTCTCCAGCTGAAAATAGATATTAATCTCTTTTTAGCATATTTATGACCTTTCTAGGGAAGAACCCCTGGCCATCTATGAGGCCACAGCTGCTCTACAATTCAAAATCTCCAAAGGTTATATTTTGAGTAAGAGATTCTTAGAATATGAATTTGGACTGAGAGAGAACCAGAGAATTCTCCGTATAGCCCAATAAATTGTGCGTGGCTTTCTTTAGTCAAGCGTGTTGTATTTAATGTAGGAATTCTTACCTCAGTGAGGAGATATGGAATGGGGAAACCCTGGAAGAATGAAAGGAGAAACGGTGAGCAACATTGCATGCACAGCTCCATCTTGTTCAAGTGTTAACCACACGCACTTAGGATTCTAAATATGCACCCCAGGCTAAGGATCTATTTCAGCTCATAATTTTGCAAGCCTCAGCTGATTTTCTCCATCATTAATGTAGACCATTTCATTAGTATGGGACATTGGCATGCTTGTACTTTTCCCCCAACCAATTCCATCTCAGACTGAAGAGAATAACAGAGTTGGAAGGGACCTAGTCCAACCCCCTGCTCAAGCAGGAGACCCTCTATCATTCCGGATAAATGGCTGTCCAATCTCTTCTTAAAAGCCTCTAGTACTGGAGCACCCACAACTTTTGAAGGCAAGCCGTTCCACTGGTTTATTGTTCTCACCGTTAGGAAATTTCTCCTTACTTCTAGGTTGCTTCTCTCCTTGAGTTTCCATCCACTGTTTCTTGTCCTGTCTTCAGATGCTTTGGAAAATAGGTTCTTCCCCTCTTCTTTGTGGCAGCCCTCAAATATTGGAACACTGCTATCACATGTCCCCTAATCCTTCTTTTCACTAGACTAGACATACCCAATTCCTGCAACCATTCTTCATATGTTTTAGCTTCCGGCCCCCTAATCATCTTTGTTGCTCTTCTCTGCACTTCGAATTACAGCTAGGAGTAATTATGCTCATTTTCTAGGCAGTTTTAGCAAAGTGCTCCCCGTCCTAACTTCTATAGTATCTACATTAAATAGTTATTCTGCTCTGCCACTTCGCCATTTCAGAATCTTCAGAAACTCTCTATTATGAATTCTCACCTATTTGGTATGAAACATTAAACACAAAACGGTCAAGAAATGAACCATTGAACAATGTTTCCTGGCTGATGATCCTTTTCCCAACACTTTTCCCCCATTGCATCTGGTGAAATAATTTTTCAACCGTTAATATTTTGTTTTAGGACAAATGTCTGTTCAGAAAAGTTGAAATATTTGGAGTGCGGTGGTTTGGTGGATAGGAAAGAACTGTTTCTCTCTTTCTTACATGCACCGCTCCTACTTTTATCTGTGACATGTTGAAGAGACTTATGGTTTTAGTAGTGTCATTGGCATTGAGTTTCTTATGATGTTCCATCCACAAAGTTATTATGGAGATATAACCCTTTCTCTTAGAATTGTAGAAAAATCGTGCCAGGAGTAAATATGGGCTTCAGCTAAATACAAGTTTCACAACAAGAACATTAGTATCAGTTACCCCTAATGTTCAACTTTCTCTGATCACAAATCTGCAGAAGTGGTGTGAAAAAAAAAAGTATGCTGCTGCAAGTTGCATACAAACAGATGTACTTGTTTAAACAAAGCTTACATTGAAAGAATTTACATTTGAGAAACTTGGATCAAAGAGATTAACACAACAATGAATGAAAAAGGGTGAGCTGAGTTGAATTGTCATCAAAGCCTCCGTAGGTTTCAAAATATCATAAATATAAATGCTTACAATTTTTTCCTGTTGTTTTAATCTGGAAAGAGAGGGGGGGGACAGAAAAAGTGCTTTAATATAATAGGAAGTATATCAAAAATCCACAGATCCCTACTTATAATCCCAGCTTTTGATATCTGTAATGCTATAGTATAAAGGCAAACAATTGCCCTTTAAAGTTGACTTTACATACATCTTTGTTTTCTCTCCCTTTAATTATACCCAACCCCCCAAAAAAATGTGAATTTAAATGCTTTAAATCACCCACTGGTTGAGCCACACTGTGTAAACCATAATTAAGGTGCTAAGGAAAATAGTTTTAAAAATTCATGCTGTTTGCATCTTTCATTATACATAGTGACTTCAATATTTTATTCTTTAAACAATAAAAGGAAAATGTACATACCTTGAAGAAGTGTAAGTGTTTATAATGGAGCAACACGGTAGAATGGTTTGTTAGAAGATAACAATATGGGCTATGCAGTAGGCTGAAACAACTTGAATTAATCTTTGTTTCCCAAACTTCTAATAGCTAAAGTCATGTTTTCCCCATCCGTTTTAAAATGTGGAAATCTACCACTAACTCTTACAAGTAATATGTCTATATAGTTCATATGTCAGGTACCACATCTGTTGATTAGAAGCAGTGCTTTTTTTGTAAAAATAAAAGGTGCCGGAACTCACCCATGTCATACAACCCACCTTGCCTACCCTACAAGGTTCCATCCAAAAAAGGTGCTGGAACTCCGTTCTGAGCGTTCTATGAGAAAAAAAGCCCTGATTAGAAGGATTAACTTCTGGGGAATTCTGGGAGTTGAAGTCCAGAAGTTTTAAAATTGCCACTGCAGCCATCCTAAATACAAGTCAGTTGCCAAGCATCTGAATTTTGATCACATGACCATGGGGATGCGGCAACGGTTGTAAGCATGACAAATTGTCGTAACTCACTTTTTTCAGTGTCATTGTAACTTTGAACGGTCACTAAATGAACTGTTATAAGTTGAGGAGTAACTGTATATCGAGGGAGGAATTCAATGAATTTCTTTATTTTTGAGCCAGGACATCATTCCACGTTGCTATGATAAGTTTGAGGTCTATGCATTTTGCCAGTATCATCTAAGAAAAACAATAGAGAGCTGCATGACGTGGAAGACAAAAAATTCACCTATTTCACTTCATGTTTTTAATGGCTTATAATTGGAGGTATTATCCTGTCATCTCTGAACGAGAGCCAGGTTTTGGGTGTTTTTTTTAGTGAATGAGCGTAAGAGATGACTTGGTTCATGGTAATAATGAAGAGACGGAGATGGGCAAGGAAACTTTGCATATAAATGAAAATAAAGTGGAAATGGAGTTTCTCCTTTGTAGGGAGTTTTATCTGTAGTTTTAAGTTCAAGTTTTAAAATGTGTTTTTCGGATCTTATCCGATGAATTGTGCTCCATTGTTTTCTCTATACAATTGCTTAAAAATGTGGCAGAGTTTCTTTACATTTGGAAGCTGGAAAAACACAAAACCTGTGATAGAAGCCGTATAGGAGGGCTTTTTAAAGCAATTAAAAGAAAGAAATAGTCCCCAAAACTTTCTGCCAAAATATAGCATTTTTAAGTCCAGAGAGAAGCCTTAAATCAGTGATAGAAACATTATTCCCATTCTCTCTTTCTCCTTCCTCTCTCTCTCTGTTCTCTCTCTCCCCCTCCCTTCTTTCTTCTCTCTCTCTGTCTTCTCTCTTTCTCTCTCTCTCTCTCAATGTGTCTTCTCTCTCCCCCTTTCTCTCTCTCCTATCTTTTCTCTCTCTCTTTCTCTCTATCTGTCTTCTCTCTCCACCCCCTCTCTCTCCCCCTCTTTCTCTCTCTCTTCCCCCCGCCCCATTTAAATCTGATATCTCCAGCCACATCTAGGAAAGGCTCAGGTCTAGGAACTTGGACTAAGGAAACCAGTGAAAACTGCTTGGGGGGGAGGGGCAGGGGCGGGGAGAAGTGTTAGTTCTAAAATTCAGCCAGCTGAGGAATTCTGGGAGTTGAAGTTCACACATCTTAAGATTGCCATGGGCAAGAAACGCTGATCTAGATAATGCTGTAATGCCAGACCTACTAGCTTTGACTGCTGGTCATGCAAAACTGGGCCTGATGAGCATTGGAATCCTGTGATATCTAGAAGATTATTGATGCCCCAAACCAAGTGGGGAGAGGTCTAGTATGGCTCAGTACTGCATATATCCAAATGGCATTCCATTTGGTCTAAGTTAAACCAATGCATATTAGACAGGGATACACATATGCAGGAAAATATTTTCCTGAAACTCAACTTCTTCTCTTCTCTTCTCTTCTCTTCTCTTCTCTTCTCTTCTCTTCTCTTCTCTTCTCTTCTCTTCTCTTCTCTTCTCTTCTCCTCTCTTCTCCTCTTCTCTCCCTTCCCTCCTCACAAAAACTATTAAAGAAGCAATTTCTGATCTTCTTTGCAGCATTTATAGGCATAATAATCTCCATTCTTCCAAATTACATATCTTGGGTCTCTTCTTCCTATAAACAACCTCTTTTAATTAGGAAATTCAAAAATCCTCTTTATTTTCCATTCAGTGGACATGACAACCTTCAGTGCACAAGGATTTATTCTTCCTTTTTTTGCAGCTGGCCCAAACATATACTTATATTAACACAAGGTACCCCCCGAGAGCTAACAAGAATACTTGGCTCAGGATATCCAGACTAAAGTCTTCCCTGAACCATGAAAGGAAGTGGAACATACTTTCAGCTCAATCTATTTCTTGGGAATATTGCTATTCCTTAAAGAAATAGTAGGATGCTAAGTGCAAGAATTATTTAATGCAGTAAATCCTGTTTTTGAATTTTTATGCATTTCCCCAGACAGGCACTGATTTTTGCAAAAAATCTTTTCAAGGCTGATGGATATCAGTTGTTTCTGTTCTGTGAAGAAGCTTTAGCAGAGGAAGCTTTAGCAGATGGCCATTGCTTATGGTTAGAAAAAAGTGACATACTATTATTACATCTTCACTGTAAGATATGTATACATATATATACTGTGTATGGAGAGAGAGAAAGGACAATGTATCTCTCACTCTCTGTGTGTGCAGTATGTGTGCGTATATGTCTATATATCTCTATATCCATCTATCCATTTGTCTGCCTACCTACCTACCTACCTACCTGTCTATCTATCTATCTATCTATCTATCTATCTATCTATCTATCTATCTATCTATCTATCTATCTATCTATCTATCTATCTATCTATCTATCTATCTATCTATCTATCTATCTATCTATCTATCCATCCATCCATCCATCCATCCATCCATCTATCATTTATCTCCAGAGGATTTCAGCCCCCAGTAATGTTACTGTTATTCTTTAAATGGTTAAATATCTGCTGCAAACTTTTACTTTTAACATTTAACCATTAGATTTAACGCTAAGTCCTGGAGGGTTACTTGATTCTATATGACAGTTGACATTTAATTGTGTTTAGTATCTGATCACCTATGACAGATATTCAATAACATTTAGGGACTGACAATTGACAGTTGTTGGCTTTTTATCTTTGACATGTGTCAAAATCAATTAATTTTTAGGACATGTAGGAACCCTGAGAGGATAGCCAGTCAAATGCTTGGAACACCCAATTTCCCCTGTTTGCAAGATCCTTGAATTACACCACTGTTTCTCCTATTCCCATCTACCTCCATCAGAGACAAGTGAATAATATTCCCAGTGAGCACAATTTATTCATGGAATGCTCCTATTTTCTTGGCTGTCCTCCCATCCTTCCAGCTTTGCACAAATTGTTACAGATCTGGGCTAGGCCAGGGTAAGCCCCTGTGTATATTTGTGTGTTTTAGTTCAGCCTTCCGGTCAGCTGTATTTTTTTCTCTGTGTTGTTTTCTTTTACATTTCTTTTAATTTTTGTTCATGTGTAAGCTGCCCAAAAGTGTTGTGGAATCGGACAACCTTGAAATGAAAATAAATAATAAAATAACTACTGTCAGCTTATCTTTCCCCCCCCCCCATGAAATCCATTGCAAGAACAACTCTCACTGTGTCAAATGCCTTTTTTTTTTCCCCTTCCATTCATGACATTTTTCTCAAACTTTGGCCTTGTTTATTTGTAATATCTCTTTTGTCGGTGTTGATTCCCAATTTTTGAAAATAGCTTTCCGTGAATGTTGAGGCGGAGAGCTCTTTACTACATATCTAGTGGTTGAAATGTTGCATTTTCCTCTTTCTGATTTGAGTCTGAAATATTTCCAGATAAAGTTATTTCCTTTGAGGGCTGGAATGTATTTATGTACCACAAAGAGTAAATTTCCAGAGAGCACTGTGATTGAATAGTGTTGCGTTCCATAAGAAATATAGCTACAGTTTCATACAGGATATTCAAAGCTTCTATGATTCATGTCTTACAAACTTTATTTGCGCTCTGAATAAGATTCTGAATGCTATATGGCCCAAAAAGGGGGGAGGGGCATGTTTGTATGGCCATGGGTATATTTACCATACAATATGAACATTTCTTACTGATATTTTTAAGGTATCTATTAGCTATTGTTAAAACAAGAAAGTTGAACCTGTATAGTATTTACACACACAACTGAAACAACATCCAGAAATCATTACTGGTGGAGCAATCCAAAATAGAATAGAAATAGAATATATTTATAGAAGATAGAATATATCTACAATAGAATAAACATAGAAAAATATCAGCTTAACGACACCATAACAAACATATCAAATATATTAGGATATTGTCATAGAATTTCATGTTCTCTTAGGCTTTCATAACTAGAATTAGCTTTCATAACCTAGATCAGAGGTCTTCAAACTTGGCCCTTTTATGACTTGTGAACTTCAATTCCCAGAATTCCTCAGCCAGCATGCCTGGCTGAGGAATTCTGGGAGTTGAAGTCCACAAGTCATAAAAGGGCCAGGTTTGAAGACCCCTGACTTAGACTTTAGCTTGCATCTAAAGAAATGGAGAATAGAACATATTCACAGAAGGTGATATTTTTAGCTCAGAGTTGAACCGTGGGGTCTTTGATGCCCTCTGCACTTGATGGTTTTCTTGCAGACGTTTCATCATCCAACTAGATAACATCATCAGTGCTAAGAGAAAGTAGGGTTTTTCTCTGTTTATTGACAGTTGGGTTGCTTTTTCAGTGATGGTGGGAGTGTTCTTGGTGATTCCTTGATTAGGCTATTGTTTACTGAGTTGGTAACTCAGACAGTAATAACTCAGACAGACAAACAACAACATTGACTGAGCAAGCCACTAATACATAAAAAGAGAGCAAACCCCTCTCCCTTCTAGCACTGATGATGTTATCTAGTTGGGTAGTGAAATGTCTGCAAGAAAACAACCAAGCTCAGAGAGCACCAAGGACCCCACAGTTGTTCTCCTCCTCCTCCTCCTCCTCCTTTCTGCAAGCCACATTCCCTTCTAGCACTGATGATGTTAACTAGTTGGGTAATGAAACATCTGCAAGAAAACAACCAAGCTCAGAGAACACCAAGGGCCCCACAGAACATACTCATTAATACATCTTGATCTTTCAAGTGCCCCAATACTATTTGCATTCTTTAATATAAAAATATATTTTCATAGCAAATGAACCATAATCGTTTTGCCACTAACATGTATTGATGGCTTATCCAAGTTCCAGAGGCAAGAAAATATTCTTCAGGAATGGAATATTTTGTCACTCCATTCCAGGATCACGCTGAAGAATGCTTCTTCTCTTTGTTTGGCGTTTCCCTGCTTTTTTATTCTTATCCTTCTTCTGACAGAAAAGAAAGTATAGTTCTGGTCCCAGGCCAAAATAAGGTGATTTGATGAGATTTGACTTGACTGGTAGAAAAGCAGATAGATTGATGAAGGTTTCCATGCTTCTTTCTCAGAAGACTCATCAACCTTTACTGCTCACTGTGCACTGTCCAAGATACTGACAATTCATTTTTGTGTCACACAGACACGCTTGGACTTGATGGATTGCATTGTTCCCCAACCTGGGTGTCCTCCAGAACTGTAGACTTCAACTCTCGAATAACCAGCAATGGTCATGCTGGTTAGGAAATTCTGGGAGAGAAGCCTTCACACCTAGAAGGTGGCTAGTTTTGTAAAAACAGAATTGTTGTGATATCTGAGGGCCCTGGTGGCTGAGATTATGATGCAAAATGGGTTGCAGATATTTATTTATTTAATTGGTATCCTATCTTTATTATTTTTACAAGTAACTCAAGGTGGCAGACATATCCAACATACCAGACATATCCAACATACCTTCCTCCTATTTTCCACACAACAAAAACAACCCTGTCAGGTGAGTTGGACTGAGAGAGAGGGACTGGCCCAAGGTCACCCAGCTGGCTTTCATGGTTAAGGCTAATCTTGAGCTCATAATCTCCTGGTTTTTAGCCTGGTGCCTTAAAAACTAGGCCAAACTGGCTATGATGCTGATGTTAAGGAGAATTCCAACTTTTTCTTAAATGGGTTTCTTGTAGATTAGCTATGAATGGGCTCTTGTATATTAGCTGTGGGTTTCTTGTAGATTAGCTATAACTTATTTCATGTTTTTCAAATCAAAGCATGACATAAGAAAGGTAAATAGGAAAAAAAGAAAACAATAATAAACTTCTGAAAGAGTTCATCTATTTCTCCTAAGAGGAACAGGGAAACAATGATAGTCAAGGCAATGCGTGTTTGTCTCTTTCATTTCACTGATGATGGTGATCTATTTTTTTTATTATTATTCTGTAAAACAAAGCAACATCCTTCCCCGCTGAATAGTTCCGAGTGACTGGAATGTAGCATCAGAGAGGAGAAAAAGAGAACATCTCAGTTGTGGTTTATAGATGGGGATGAAAGTCATTAAAATTGATTTCTTGATGAACAACACTAGGGAAGCCTTCATCTAGATGTTTTATCAATTTTCAATTACTTAGCTCTTTCAAGACACTTTCATGTTCTATTCTGAAACACCATGTTTCTCAAAAATAATTCATAAAGTAAATCAAGCTCATCAGATGTAAGAGACCAGCAGCCAAAGTATGTGAAAAGCAACAACTAGAACAGGCTAGTGTACACTTAGAATTCTGCATTCAGTTTTGGTCACCATATTATAAACAAGATGTACAGACTCTAGAAAGGCTGCAGAAAAGACAACAAAGATGATTAGGGGGCTGGAGGCTAAAACATATGAAGAATGGTTGCAGGAATTGGGTTAGTGTCATCTAGTGAAAGGAAGGAATAGGAGAGACATGATAGCAGTGTTCCAATATTTGAAAGGTGAGGGAGTCAACCTAATTTTCAAAGCTCCAGAAGACAAGAAACAATGGATGGAAACTAACCAAGGAGAAAACCAATCTAGAATTAAGGAGAAATTTCCTGACGGTGAGAACAATTAACCAGTGGAAAGGCTTGCCTTGAGAAGTTGTGGGTGCCCCAACACTGGAGGTTTTTAAGAAGAGACTGGACAGCCACTTGTCTGGCATGGTTTAGGATCTCCTGCTTAAGCAAGGGCTTGGCCTAGAAGACCTCCAAGGTCCCTTTCTACTCTTTTATTCTGTTTTTCTGCTATTGTTCTCTTGACTTAAAGGAAATGGTTTTTCATGAATAGAGACATTCTGTTCTCATAGCACATGGGAATTTACTTGGTTGAAGAAACTGCTCTTCCTCAAACAAAATATTTGGTTTAGTAGGACTCTGACAATTAAATCAGCTCTATTTGTTCTTTCGTAGCCTACAGATCAAGCATGAAAGTTACATTGTTGTGTCACACTCCCAGGGCTGTTGCTGAAAAGTTGGGAAAAGGTAATTAAAGGATGCCATATATATTGACAGATTTAAATTAGATTTCTGAAAAAGTGAAGTAGACGTGCTAAGAACATTTTTCCTTTCTGCACTGACACTTGAATTGAAATAAGATTTTCATTCTTCACTCATGCATGCCTTCAATTTGTATGGCCACCCATCTCAAAAGTGACTCTGGGCAGTGAGCAATCATAAAATAAATTAAAAACGCATTTCCCTCATAATGCAAAAAATTAAAGTTAGAACATGTTTTATAGCATTCCTAAATGAGATGGGGATTTTGATATTTCTCCGTGCAAAGGAGCTCCTACTCTCTTTCTCCTTGGTCCTACCTAATAGATGGTGTAATTACAATCAATTCTGTAGTTTCAGATTCTAAATATCATTCAAAAATAGCCCAAGGTACAAGAAGTTACTCTATTGTCCTTCTATTATATAGTAGTCCAATTTGAGGGTTACAAAGGCTTGTATCAAAGGCATGGCTCCTGCATTCTGATCCTCTACAGTGGTCCACGTTTCACTCATTATAGTAAAAGGTTCCTGGGATGAAGACAAGCTATCTTGCCAGCATCTCTACAGGTCTCTCTTCATCCTTATATCGGGCAGCACTTTTCCCAGCTGAAGACAAAATTGAAATTTCATGCCATGTCCATGAAATTGAAGTTTAATTAGTACGATTACTCTCCAGCCATGAATTTAATAATTCCATACCTCAGATTTTTTTGATATTTTTTTTTAATGGCAATTGGGTAACCACACCTGGAGATTTTTGGATGCTGTTTACCAAGTTGTTCAGGGACCAAATGTAGCCACGAGAGTGATGTGTTTTAAGTGCTAAAGTTTCAAGCAGGTTGATAAACACATGTAGTTAAAATTCTTAAATGTTTTCTCAAAGTGAAGAATTCTAATAAGCTTGAGAATCCAACTTGTCAAAAGTCTTGTAGCTAAAAGGGGATACAACTCCCCTGCAGTCCTTAATATGACAGTTCTACCCAAATGAATTCTGGAAGTTGTAGTCATAACGCATCTGGGGATAACAGGTTGGGGAGTGGTGGATATCTACCAAAGGGAATAGTCTGGATTTGTTTTAGTCTTCAGTTATCTACATGCTGATCTTGAAATGAAATCAAGCGTATATTTATCCCAATGAAGTTGGCTTTCTGACAGGACGAAATAATTAAAGAGACATTACTGTAAACTGATGTTGGGCTGTAGTATTTGCAGTCAACAGGAGAGTTGATGCTTGATGAACAATCCAATTAAAACTAGCAACAAAAGACCTAAAATGTCAGCCAAATTGCTTTTTAATAGTCAATGCAAACATCACAATACATAAACACGAAATCTCTATAGAATTCTAAAGCTTCGTGGTGAAACAATTGTAGAAATAAATAATAATTACACTACCTCGGGAATTATTTTAATAGATTCATGTTCATTATAAATATTTTCTTGGCTAATTATTTCTTTTTTAAAAAAAAATAGTTTCCCTGGACATCTTGTTTATGCCTTTGTTATCCCAGTTGCATTTGATATTGAATAGAAGAAACATCTGAACATTTTATTGTATTTTTTAAAAGATTTATTAATTTGTTTCTCAGTTTGTATCACTAATAGAAACTGCTTCAAGGTTTTGATGGGATGGTGACATGGTCCCATTGCAAGTCATACATGTATGGGTGCCCAGGGTTATATGTGCTGGTGTGTGTGTTTAATTCTTGTATACCACTCAGAAATGGGCAACCATATCAATAATCCAAAGGAATGAAATACATATACATATACATACATACATACATACATACATACATGCATACATATTCCCACCAAAAACTTATAAGTCAACACCTATGTATGTAATTCAACGATCTCATAGTAACTGACAAGCAAACTTATCATACAATTATCCTGATAGGTTTCTGTACTGTACCCAGATTCACTGCAGTAAGAATGTGTTGTGTTGTGTTACAGTTTGGTGTCTATGCCTCCAGTCTTGTAAAGTAGATAACCTCCTCTGTAATATATTTCACAGGTAGTTGCTGTGAAATGTGCATCCAGAGCTAAGAGTTTCATGGCTTTCTTTTAAACTCTCCTTTTGTCTCTTTTAGAAATGGGTCATCCGGGATACTCGCAGTCTATCTGAAGATAGGACTCTTGTTAAGCTATGCCAATACAGAAAATCAACTCTGATGTCTAATTTAGTACATCCGTAAGAGCAGAGTAAAAATAAAAAAGTAAAGCTGCAGAATTTATTTATTAAAACATATCCAGCATCATAATTTCAACCTGATAAGAAACCGTAATCTTTGGCTACATTTAAGCAATTGGTCAGCAAGATGTTTCTCAATCTTAGATGATTACTTTTGATATAATTTAAATCTCATATAAATTTATACAAATATAAATCTTGGAGTGGGCAATTACAAACAAAGAAAGAAAGCACAACTTGACATAGATATGTCCATTTGAGGATTGAGCTTGCTTGAGGGATATTTTATTTACAAAGTGATTTTCTGGGACTTCCCAACAAGATTATACTTGAAGGCAAATTAACTTCATCAAAAAGGGGCTTTCTAAAGGGGATGGGATTTGGCTCAAATTGACCAGTCGTCTTACCTAGATGATCTTCTCAGGTATTTTCAAGTGATTCCCAAGGTACCCTTTAGCATAAAACAGTCATTGGAAAATCAGCCTGGGGTAGAGATGTATATACTATATCCTTCAATATGTACATCAGTCAATCTATCACAGATTAGCCCTTTTATGACTTCTGGACTTCAACTCCCAGAATTCCTCAGCCAGCATGCCTAGCTGATGAATTCTGGGAGTTGAAGTCCAGAAGTCATAAAAGGGCCAAGTTTGAAGACCCCTGATCTATCAGAATAGAGCTGGAAGGGACCTTGGAGGTCTTCTAGTCCAACCCCCTGCTCAAGCAGGAGACCCTATACAATTTGAAACAAGTGGCTATCTAGTGTCTTCTTAAAAACCTCCAGTGATGAAGCACCCACAACTTCTGAAAGCAAGCCATTCCGATTGTTGTTTTCACTGTCAGGAAGTTTCTCCTTAATTCCAGCTTGCTTCTCTCCTTGATTAGTTTCCATCCATTGTTGTTGTTGTTTTTTTGTCTTGCCTTCTGATGCTTTGGAGAATAGCTTGACTCCCTCATCTTTGTGGCAGCCCCTCAAATATTGGAACACTACCATCATGTCACCCCAGTCCTTCTTTTCTCTAGATTAGCCATATCCAAATCCTGCAACCATTCTTCATATGTTTTAGTCTCCAGGCCCTTAATCAATTTAGTTGCTCTTCTCTGCACTTTTCCCAAAGTCTCAACATCTTTTTCGTTTTTCATTTCCTATGCATGTTCCTTGATTAGAGAAAGGTCTCTCACATGAAAAAGACAAGTTGCATCTCTTGATAGGCAGTCATCTAATAATCTCTGTAGTATTTTACAACTGCTGTTTGCTCTTGGGAATTCTGGCAAACAAAACAATAGAACTTGTCTAAGTACTCTAGATATTGCAAGAAATTTAAATGCAGTTCCAAGTCAACAGGGTGCCCAGGCAATGAGGTACAGGGTTGGGAAGAATACTTGTTGCATCTTGGATGACATCCAAAAATGAAATAAAAATGACCTGTATCTGTATCTATAGACACAAAGATATGAACACTGCAATTGCACCAGCCTGCTAGATCTCGGGAGATTTTGAGCTACTTGTGTGAAGTTTCATGAAATTTTGGCTGTGTTTAAAAACTGGAACCAACTGTGAGCAGAAAAATAGCAATCATATTGATTGAGACAGGTTGGTGAAATAAGCCCCCAAACTTGCTGTCTAAAAATCAGGCTTTGAGGAGAAGGAAACAAGAGCATTAAACTGATACTGAGCATTGAAACATATGTTACAGGTCCTGATACAATTTTAAGTATAGCCGTGCTTAATTCCTGCAGAATTTGTAAATCTCATAGCAGCACTGAACAATTTGAAAAGCTACTTAAGCTCCAAAATTCCGTCATATTTTATTAAACCTTTACAATGAATATTAAACTCTGATTTGCAACAATGTATTAATGTAGTAGTGAGAAATCTAATGTCCCTTTAAGACACATTAAATTCCTCCTTCCTGAAAACGGTTAGTGTTTTTCATTAGCCACAATGTTTTATATCAAATTACCCCTAGAAAGAATTTGTCTTTAATTATAACTACTGTTTGTAAATTTATCTTGTTTCAGCAAACCAATTTCCTTTTCTCTTTTATCTCACTCACACCCAATCTATAAAATTTTACTCTTTTGAAGATTGTTTCAGATCTGTTTTAATTAGGGTGTTTACATGCTTAGCTGTTGTTATTGGATTAATTCTATGGAGAATTTCGTGTATTTAATGCCCAACATTTTTTGTTTGAAATTCTGGAATGTTGCTTTGATGTCAGAATAAAGGTGAGAGTGAGCATACTTGGAAAAAGAGGTGAAGTGACTAAATTTTCTTTTATCTGTTAAAATGTTATGAATCTGTATCTCTGTATTTCTATACCAAAATAATTTCTTGATAATATGTGAGATTAGGCACGGATGAATCAGAGTAGTAAGGAAAATAGAACTTCTACAGAAAAGCTTGAAGCAATTAATAGTGTAATGGAGGCACTATGATTTATGCAGTCCACAGCTATTGTTAAAAGTTTATTGGAAACAGATGAAGTTTGATTCTTAAGAAAAAAAATGATAATATCCTGCTCAGCGGAGCAATTAAGATTTCTAACAAGTGGTGTTATGAGTTCTGCCCTCCTTTTATTGTATGGGGGATACTTCATCAATAGATGGAAATAGGTTCAATTTCTGTATCAGAATGTATTCAAATATGATTTTCATAGGGGATACTGATATACTGTACTCTATCTACCAATTCACTGATTTGGGCCAATCTTCTATCTAACATATGTGAAATGTTATAAAATATTTATTATTATGTTTTATATGAATATTTTACCTTTTAAGATACTTTTGGCTTGGATGATTGAATCTTCATTGACATATTGCAATACATTTTGTGGAGAAACCCCTGCAGTTGGTATGGCAAGAGTTAGTACATTCCAGTGATTCTCTGACATTCAGCCTAGCTATTTTTTATATATATAATTTAAAAAATATATATATATTTTTTTTTTTTTACTTGGATGAGTAACAAAACATCTCAGAATAACAAATGTTGGTCCAGTTGCCATGATTTAACCTTTTTAGCTATAAAAAATATCTAGAAATGGAACAGGAGAGGGTGATTATTGGACTATTATGGAAGTAGGGAATTGTGGATCTATCTGTTTAGAGATTTAAGTTCCAAGTTCTCTGCCGAAGACTTAACTATAATTTTCTCAAGAGTAAGACCAGGTAATGCTGGAGAAGAAAAGCCACAGTAAGCCAGAACAAGATTGATTGGTCTTCTTAGGGAAGATTCATATGTACAGTATATAATAAGATGAGATGTGACACTTGAAAATTAATAATTTATCATGGATTGGATGGGTTGATTCTGTTTGGAAGAAGCACCCCTGAAGGTACCAAAGAATCAAGCCATATAGGACTTGATAGTTTAAATCTAGAGCTCAGAAACCACCTGTACACTAATGTCAGATTCACAGCACAGATATTCTCACTCATCAAAAAATTAAGTCATTGCATTTCGCACTAATTGTAACTTCTTGGTAGTCTTTAAAGGCAGCCCCATGTAGACTGCATTGCAGTAGTCATGATGGCATGAGACGCCACGTGGCCAAGGCTTCCTGTTCCAGGTGGGCCACAACTGATGTTCCAGGTAAAACTGGGCAATATTTCCTCCTGAGACAGCTTCCCCCTGGCTATCTAGTAGATCTCAAACATCTGTTGTTTCAGGTGGAGCGTTGTTAAGATCCATAGTTAATTCAGAGTTTAAGCAGCATAAACAGTGAGCAAGCAGCCGCTTTTTCTTCTATGATTCTGCGTCAGCCTGTCTAAAAACCTCCAGGGAGAGTCAAGACTGCAATGGTATCACTATGGTGACCCTCAAGAACTGTGTATCACTGACATACTGACAGTTCCTTGTTCTAAATGTATGGATGACCACTCCTAGCCTAATTCTCAATCCTGTAGTTTATAAGGATGGATTTCCTCCGTACTTTGAATCTAACTGTCCACCACTATCCTATCTTGGCCTCAAAATGGGAATGAAAGAGCGAAGATAGATGAAAGATCTTCAAATGGATTGTGAGGTTCCGTGACCACAATGGACGACTGGTGAGCCTATGTTAATACATTAGTCATAACATTAACGGTAGAAATCTGAAAAGTATGGTAATTTAGAATGCCGGGTTTTAAAGGGAACATGGATACATCAGACATTATGTCTGTCTGTGGGGGGGGGGGAGTAGCAATGAGTAAGACCTAAATGATCTGAAGCAAAGTCATGGGCTAGTAGCCTCCTGTCTGGCAAAGAAGACAATGCAATAAATTAAAAATAGCAGAACCAACTCGCTTCCTGAAATGCTTTGAGCAGTACCTAGCCTGGAAAAATAAATGATAGCATAATAGTTCTGGAAGAAAAGAAGGCCTCCCCAATCCAAGAAATGAGAGGGCCAACTTACATTTCTTCACCTGAGGACGTTCCCTGTTAAGAACTGAAGAAACTCTCAGAAATAAGGAAGTGGTTAAGAGGCACAAATGATTGCAAACACGGCTTCTGAAAAGCCGCAGATCTCTTTGAAAAAGAGCCTCAGTTTGTGAGGGAGGGGTTGGCTTGCCTCATCAATCTTTTTTTTTAAATCCCTCATATTGGTCTGGTACTTTCTCCCCAATCCTCCTCCCAGTTTTATTCCTTTTTTCCCATCCGTTTTCTTCCTTTCCTGGTGCAGTTCCTCTTCTCCTCAGTACCCTCTTCATACTGTTTTTTGTTGTTGCTGTTGTTGTTTGTTTTTATGCATACTGCTCTTGGCAATCTTGATACGTGCATTAAATATAAGCCCGCATACCATGGAATATATGGAAATGAGGGCTGAAAATATGGAAGTCCCTGTAGAAGAAGGGAAGAGGGGGAAGGGGAGGAGAGAAGGAGGAGGAGGACTAAGGAGAAGGAGGGAGAAGAAGAAGAAGGAGAAAGAGAAGAAGAAGGATGGGAGTGAAGTGAGAAGGAAGGAGAAGGGAGACAAAAGAAAAGGAGAATTTCTGCTCTTAGTAAACCAGATTAATTCATATTTTTTGACTGTGGCTGAATCCAAAACCCAGCTCACATTTGCAATTCGATGAAGTTGATTAGAATCCACTTGAGCTGTCCAATTGATTTGATTGGAAGAGTTATCAAAAAGCATATGTGGGCCTATAGAAAAGTCCACTGGAACTTCTAAATCCATTCCAAAGCCCCCCACTTTGCAATGATCTCGTGAAACCAGTTGACAGTTGAGGGATTCAATCCGGAGAAGTAATTAGATTGAAATCACTTTCCTACTGAAGCTTTGTGCACGCCTAATAGTTTGCAAAAAAAAAAAAAAAAGTAGATCTTTAAAAGGAATAAATGAGCATGTCTTGTGGAGCCCTGCATGTTAAATACAAAATGTCTAAGGTTCATCACTTTTTAATGCATTACTTTAAATGTGCAATTTCAGCAGCAAACAATATGGTACTAGAGTGCTGTCAAAAAATGATGGAACAGCTTGATTATTTTCACGTTTTGGGGGTGGAGAAGATACAGTAATTCGTAATTTCTTCAAATGTGCTATGGAAATGCTTCCATTTTAGCTTTAGCCAAGCTTACAGATAGGTTTGCAGTTAACCAATAGCAAGGCAAGTGCAGAAGATACATATATATATATATAAATGGAGGTGGGTGAGTTGTATTAGAGAGCCACGGTGTCCTGTTTATGCTGTTGGATATAATTGGTATGATCCAGACTCAAATACAGGTGAACCTCAACTTACGACCACAATTGAGCCCAAAATTTCTGTCGCTAAGTGAGACAGTTAAGTGAATTTTGCCACATTTTACAAGCTTTATTGCCACTGAAGGAGAATATTTGTAGCTCAGGGTTGAAATGAGGGGTCCTTGGTGCTCTCTGAGCTTGGTGGTTTTCTGGCAGACATTTCATTACCCAACTGGGTAACATCATCAGTGTTAGAAGGGTTTGGGGATGGTGGAGAGGAGGAGGAGGAGGAGGAGGAGGAGGAAGACGACTGTGGGTTCCTTGGTGCTCTCTGAGCTTGGTGGTTTTCTGGCAGACGTTTCACTACCCAACTGGGTAACATCATCAGTGTTAGCGTAATGAAACATTTGCAAGAAAACAAGCAATCTCAGAGAGCACCAAGGACTCCTCTTTATTGCCACAACTGTTAAATGAATCACTGCAGTTGACAGATTAGGGATACAGTGAAGCGAATCTGGCTTCCCCATTGGCTTTGCTTGTCAGAAGGTTGCCAAAGGGGATCACGTGATCCCTGGACTCTGCAGTTGTCATAAACATGAGTCAGTTGCCAAGCATCTGAATCTTGATCACAGGACCACGGGGAAGCTACAACAGTCGTAAGTGTGAAAAACGGTCATAAGTCAACTTTTTTCAGCGCCGTTGTAACTTTGAACAGTCACTAAACGCACTGTTGTAAGTCGAGGAAGGCCTGTATTCGATGATTTTTTACTGCAATGCAGCGTGAAATATTTTATGTTGCTGCCATGATACTACTCTAAACAAATAGGGTTAGCCAATAAAGTTGATAAATACAATAAAAAGATAAGTAGGTAGTTAAATCCTTCATTTGGAGGGGGATGGGGGCTGTAAGGGAGGCTTCAAGTGTTGCAAAATCCTGCATTGCAGTTAGAAGAATTTCACCCAGGACCTCAAATGCTTTGAACTAATTTCTGAACCGTATTCTTTTTCATCAAATGCAATGAGTGGTAGGAGACTGGAGATGTTCCCAAGAAAACCGCGGGGACTAGGCACCCGTGTGGGCAGAATCTCACATTCCTGTGAGGCATCCTTGTCATGACCTAGTTCTTCAGCTTTTCATCGGTCAAAATGTATGTTCAGAAGACTCAATAAAGTGAGGAAAATTGGGCACTTGTGCCTAGTGATGGCCAAATCTTTCTGCCTCTTATCTTAGTTTTCATGTTTGTGTCCTAAAAAGGAGGTTTTAATTTTTCTTTTCCGATAACTGTGGAAAGAATCATGCTAATGCTGCCAGTTAATCTAATCTACCAGGTTCCCATTATACCGCTTATTATTATGCATTAATATTAACAGCTTCTCAAAGAACATCTTCCAAATTAATTTAGCATGAAAAAGATTTCCATCTCTGATACCCACTTCCTCTTTTCCCCATTCTCTTGGTCACTGATTCTCTCATTCTCTCTCTCTCTCTCTCTCTCTCTCTCTCTCTTCCCTCTCTTCCCTTTCATTTTCAGAGGGAGAGAGAGAGACTGCACATCAGTAAAAGAGTTCATTCATTCAAGAATGCATTCATTCCTGGAAAAGTTTCTTAAGAGGAAGAGAGTTTGCTAGAACTAAACAGTTTCTCCTCTTCTATCTTAATTTTAAAGATGCCGATGTTTGCAATATGAATGTTTCTTTCACAGTTTGATTTCCTCCTAAATTAAATTCAGTGTTGGTGGTAAAGGAAGTGTTGGGGTTGACTGAGTAGTAGTATACTCTCGGGTTGTGACGCAGTAGCTCAGGGGCTTAATGACGCTGGATTCTCAGCTCCAGAGGTTCGAGTCCTAGTACTGCATGGCAGGGTGAGCTCCTGTCACTTGCCTCAGCTTCTGTCCACCTAACAGTTTGAAAGTGTGTTCTGTGCAAGTAGATAGATAGGTACCACTTCAGTGAGGAGATGAGCTGGTGTTCTGTGTGGGCAGTCAGATACCTGTCAGCTCTGAACCTTCCTGGGTTTGGCACCTATTTGCAAGGCGACTCCAGGAAGGGAGGGGGCCTTGGGTGATGCTGCAAGAAGAGCCCCTCATCTTTCTCTCTGGTGCGAAGCCAGTTCACCCTCCTGTGGTGTACCTTGGGAAGCGCGCAAGCATGTCCTATAACAGGGCTGGTACCCTGACCTTGGGCCAATGCCTCTCTCTCAGCCCAAACCCTCCTCACAGGACTGTTGTTGTGGGGAAAATAGGAGAAAGGTATGTTGGATATATTTGTCCCCTTATATTACTTGTAAAAATAATAAAGTCGGGATGCAAAAAAAAAATATAATGTGGCATCTTTGATATATTGACTTAAATTTCAAGGCAATGTTATAATCCTTTGGGACCAAGGCACTCTGTTTTTTTGTTGCTTAAAATAACAGAATAACAGAGTTGGAAGGGACCTTGGAGGTCTTCTAGTCCAGCCCTATACCATTTCAGACAAATGGCTGTCCAGTCTCTTCTTAGAAATCTCCAGTGATGGAGCACTCACAACTTCTGGAGGCAGGTTGTTCCACTGGTTAATTGTTCTAACTGTCAGGAAATTTTTTCCTTAGTTCTAGGTTGCTTCTCTCCTTGGCTAGTTTCCATCCATTGCTGGAAAATAATAATTTGGCCTCTTGTTTTGTTTGCTTTCTCTTCGATTTCAGAAATGCCAGGGAGCCCACGCAACCAGTTTACCTTCAGACCCCTGCCACCTCCGCCGCCGCCCCCCCACGCGTGCACCTGCAGCCGAAAGCCTCCTTCAACAGCCAACTCCCTCCAGGCCAGATCGCTCACCACCCGCAGCCAGCCGAATCCAGCCGCCCCATCGCCCCCGAATACCCAGGACTCTGTGCATCTTCATAACAGTTGGGTTCTGAACAGTAACATACCACTGGAGACCAGGTAAAGCATTTCAAAATCTGTCCTTGAACAAGTCTGTAAACTAAAAATGGGCAGAAATCAAAGAAAGCAGGATAACAAAATAGAATAATAGAATAGCAAAGTTGGAAGGGACCTTGGAGGTCTTCTAGTCCAACCCCCTGCTCAGGCAGGAAGCGCTCTACCATTTCAAACAAATGATTGTCCAATCTCTTCTTTAAAACTTCCAGTGTTGGAGCATTCACAGCTTCTGGAATCAAGTTGTTCCACTGATTAATTGTTTTAACTGTCAGGAAATTTCTCCTTATTTCTAGTTAAATCTCTGCTTGATCAGTTTCCATCCATTGGTTCTTGTCCTGCCTTCAGGTGCTTTGGAGAATAGTTTGATCCCTTCTTCTCTGGGGCAGCCCCTCAAATATTGGAACACTGCTATCATGTCACCCCGGTCCTTCTCTTCACTAGACTAGCCACACCCAGTTTTTGTAACCATTCTTCATATGTTTTAGCCTCCAGGCGCCTAATCATCTTTGCTGCTCTTCTCTGCACTCTTTCCAGAGTCTCAACATCTTTTTTATTGTATGGTGACCAAAACCAGATGCATTTATGGTCTTTTGCAGCATCCTGCTGTCATATTACTGCACTTTATAACTTTATTGCCCCAAACTGGCATTTACTTCTGTTTTTTGGCAAACCTGTGCCAGCCGTAAACCATTGGTTTGCTTATTCACTTAGCGACTGTGGATTTGCTTAACGACTCTAGTGATTGACTTAATGGCCACTGCAAACATGGTCAAAAAATTGGGCTTAGTCCAACTCATTTTACTAGGGTCACAAATTACAACCATGATGGGCAGGATCTATTATGGTCATAAATCAAGGACTATTTATAATTGCAACCTTGTATTCCAGGCAGGAACACTTTATATCTCCCCTACTTTCTTAGCTTTTCTGGGCAGCTTTCAAAAATGTAATGAAGGTGATCATACAAACGTGGAATATAAAGCATTACAATCTGAAAAAGGAATGGCTTCATGTTACAATATTGTAACGCTGGCTGAGGAATTCTGGGAGTTGAAGTCCACAAGTCATAAAAGGGCCACGTTTGAAGACCCCTGATCTAGGTGATTATGTTTTTAATCACTTTCTGAACTTCAAATGCTTCAAATCAATGGATGATTGGTTCCATGACCTGGGTTACATACAGAAAGCAGAATTAATTATTGATCTCAAACACATCTTAAGTTGTGGGATCAATGAAAGATGCTTCATTGATGGTTTAGGAGTCCTTAGTAGACCACAGGAAAGTAGACATTTCTGTAAATAACTTAGCTAAAAGAAAGAGGTGAAGGAATTAGTATTTGTATATTCTGTGTCTCTAATACAGCAATATGCTGTCCACTCTTAATTGTGTCAGTTCTTTTTTCTTCAAAAACCTTGATAAAAAAAGCATGTTTAAATCTGGGTCAAATAGTTTCCTTCTCTTTTCTTATTCTGTGCACCATAAAGAGTACTGTAAGCTTCTAATTTCCTTTTAAGCAGTTTACCAATCCCAAGACGTGGTGTTTTGTTCAACCAGTGTTAGCAGAGATCAATCAGATATCCTGAATCTGCATTTACTTAAAAGCCACTACAATAAACATTTGTGGAATGGTTTTATACCTTCAAAATGAGTTGAAAGCTAATTGCAACTTGTACATTAGGGAAACGGTGCAGCTGTAAAAGTAACATATGGATAAGCTTCTCTGAAAGAAGAATTATCCCAATGTTGCTTAAAATAGCAAAAAATCTGTCTCTTGGGTTTTGGAAAAGTAGCTATAGTAACAGATAATGGACAATATTTTTGAACTTAGAACACAGAATAGAAGATAGAAAAATAGAGTTGGAAGGGACCTTGGAGGTCTTCTAGTCCAATCCCCTGTTCAAGCTGGAGATCCTATACTACTTCAGACAAATGGTTGTCCAGTCTCTTTTTGAAAGCCTTCAGTGATGCAGGACCCACAACTTCTGAAGACAATCTATTCCATTGGTTAATTGCTCTCATCATTAGGAAATTTCTTCTTAGTTCTAGGTTGGTTCTCTCCTTGGTTAGTTTCCATCCATTGTTTTTTGCCTTTTGGTGCTTTGGAAAATAGTTTGACGTACTAGAGGCAGGACTAGAACTCCCAATCTCCTGGTTTCTAGGCCAGCATCTTAACCACTATACCAAGCTGGCTGGAACATAGATAGATAGAATAGATAGAATTCTTTATTGGCCAAGTGTGGTCGGACACACAAGGAATTTGTTTCCAGTGCATAAGCTCTCAGTGTACATACAAGTAATAGTGATAATCATGATCATATACAACATGAAAATACATTCATCATAAATCGTGAAATACAACACTTCATCATAAATCATAAGATGCAACACTTTGTGATAGTCATAGAGTACTAGCTAAGCAAACAACATAAATCATACTAGGATACAAAAACCCCCAATATAAATTGTAAGATACAAGCAGCAAAGTTATAATCATAAGAAGATAAGGATAGGTAATAGGAAAGATGAGTATCATAGTAATACAGCTTTACTAGTATTTTGACAGTGTTGTAGGAATTAGTTGTTAAGCAGAGTGATGGCATGGGGGGAAAAAACTGTCCTTATGTCTAGTCCAGGGGTAGGCAACCTTGGCTCTTTTATGACTCGTGGACTTCAACTCCCAGAATTACTGAGCCAGCCCTGCTGGCTCAGTAATTCTGGGAGTTGACGTCCACGAGTCATAAAAGAGCCAAGGTTGCCTACCCCTGGTCTAGTCATTCTGGTGTGCAATGCCCTGTAGCATCGTCTTGAGGGAAGAAGTTGAAATAGTTTATGTCCAGGATGTGAGGGGTCTGTAGATATTTTCACAGCCCTCTTTCTTGCTCGTGCAGTATACAGGTCCTCAATGGAAGGCAGGCTGGTAGCAATTGTTTTTTCTGCAGTTCTAACTATCCGTTAAAGTCTGTGTCTGTCTTGTTTGGTTGCAGTTCTAAACCAACAAAGACAAAAATATGCACACAGCTGATATGAGTAAAAGTTATTTCTAACCCTTCTCAGCCAATAGCTTATTGGCCCTTTATCTTCTGAGATAAATAGTCTTTATTACAGTCATTAATCCACCAATATTTAGTAGGGCAATAAAACATTTGCAACCCCAAACCACTAATTTGGAGAATTCAACAATCCAACATGCATTTTCTAACTTTTCTGAGATATACTTATTCTCTGTCATTGTCTTATTTTTGCCAGCATCATGATCATAACTCCGATTTTTTTGTACTTTGAGTGACTTTGTAGAAATATTACACAATGGATGTTTCAATAGGCAGATGCTTACAAAACATCAGTAAACTGAGTGAAATGTTGATGTTACATTTTTTCATTTACAAAAGCATGCAAATAACAAAACAGAGGTTCCATAATGTCTGAATGCAAAGAGTTGTGGTTTATTGCAACTATCATAGCAGGGAACAACCCAGCATACAGAGCTCAGGACAATTGCTGGGCAGTTGCCATCTTACCAATAAAGGAAAATATTTGTAGCTCAGGGTTGAAATGTTCTCTGAGTTTGATTGTTTTCTTGCAGATGTTTCATTATCTACTTTAGGTAATGAAACATCTGCAAAAAACAACCAAGCTCAGAGAGCACCAGGGACCCCTCAGTTACTATCTTACCCCATCTTCTGTTCCTTCCTTAAGTAAAGCAGTTGTTTTACTTAACCGAATAGTAAGGCTGGCCTTAAATTTAAGGAAAAACAGATGGTTGCCTTCTTCCATGCAAACTCAGTTTCACATCAGGCCTCTGAAATGAATCAGACCAAGAGATACTGGTAGTTACCCAATACATTTGTGTTGGGCAAAGATGAGATTGACTTCGTAAGTCTAACCTAATGTTGTTGTTAGTTGCAAAGTGGTGTCCGACCCATCGCGACCCCATGGACAACGTTCCTCCAGGCCTTCCTAATGTTATAGAGGAAAAATGGCACCATCCATTACTTGATCATCTTGGTCACCTTAGATGACCTATAATCTCTTTCCAGAGGCTGCCTATATAGTATATAGTTTTCCAGAGGCTGTCTATATAGAGTGGGGGTTTTTTTTGTTTGTTTGTTTCTGTTTGAGCATAAGCAAAGTCTTTCTCTTTTTTCTTTTCTTCTAAAAATGATTTAATGAGACCCAACCATGACAATTGATCGGAAGACAGATGCTTCCCCCCCCCCTTTTGCATAGCTGCATGAATAGTACGGGGTGGGCAGGATTCTTACACCATCAGACACATGGGATGGCAGCTGTTTTACTGTTTAAAATCTTTGTTGTGTAATATGCTGAAATCTATCTAATAGCTATAACCTGGGTATTTTTGTATTATTATTTTTTGGTCTGTTTGGATGATTTGTAATTTCAAAGAAGATTTAAAGGCATTTATTTCTGTCCCCCTCTAATACAGAGGAGAGATAATTCAGAAGGTACATGTTGTGTGCTCCTAGGGAACCAAATCTGATTCTTAAACTGATTGGTTACCATTAGCGTTAGATATATTAAAATATTAAATATTTATTAAAAAAAATAAAATCAGGTCAGGGCTGTTTTTCTTCCAGCTGGTTTCATTTGTTTTTATAATCATTTTAATATGTTCCTATTCCGTCCTAGGGTTCTGATGATATTCATGGCTCATGATATCCATCATTATTATTAAGTGTTTTCACATGGTTTTATCGGAACGTATTACTTTTTTTTTTAAAGATCACATGTCTAAATAATTCCTGGACTAGACGGGTTATATTCTAAAATAGATTCAAGGAAGTAACAGAAAAAGAGGGAATTGACACTAGGATAGGAAACAGGGAAAAAAATTACATCCACTATATATTAATAATCTTTGTTAGAAAATATTGTATCTAGGACAAACTGGATGATGCTTGATCTCTTCCAGCTTTATAATTCTGTGGTTTTTAACTTGACCAGCAGAATGGATTTGCAGATGCATATTGCTGTCTTTTCAAACGTCTGGAAGGCATCCACAACCACTTCTCTTGATCTAAACCAGTGTTTTTTCCACTTTGTCAACCTTACGATGGGTGGACTTCAACTCCCAGAACTCATCAGGCAGAATGTTTTAAGATATGGGAGAGTCGGCTTCGCTAAGGCACCAGGCTAGAAAGCAGGAGACTGTGAGTTCAAGTCCCACCTTAGCCATAAAAGCCAGCTGGGCCAGTCACACACTCTCAGCCCTAACCCTAACCCTCGCGGGGTGGTTGTTTTGGGGGAAAGAAAAGAAGGAAGGGATATTAAGTCTGTTTGCTGCCTTGAGTTATTTGTAAAAATAATAAAGGCGGGATACAAATTAAATAATTGTGTGGACTTCAGCTCCCTGATTATTCCAGGATTCTGAATTTTGGGGGCTGATGTCCACACATTTTAAAGGGGCCAAGTAGGACAAACACTGGTCTAGAACTGTGTTCCCAGAGAAAACCCAAAACTGACTATTTATAGAAGTAAAGATTTGGATGGTGCCTTTCCGTTTGTTGTATAAAAGCCTGGAAATGGATGCTTGGTTTAGCATTAGTGATGAAGCAAGATCCTTCATTGCTTCAGAGATAACTGGCTAGCTTAGGGGATGGGGCTTTAAATGCACGTCACCTAACTTTCTCTTCCAATTCTTCGCTGCCCATCATTTAACATTAGTAGCCTGCAGTAATTGTTTCTCTTTGCTTAACCATAACACTGGCTTCGCTGGTTCCAGCTCGTTTCTGGGAAAGCTGAGCATTAAAAAGGAATTTGGAAGCTGGAAGCAAGGTCTTCTTATAGAGGCATAAGAAAGAGGAAACCGAAAACCTTGGTTTGTTTCAGGACGCTGGGGAGCTTTATCTAACGGGAGATGGTTTTGGAGATAAGGGACAAAGCCTTTTACAAGCTTTGAAAGAGACAGGAAACCAATGCAAGGATTTAAAGAGGGCCACCAGGTGGCCAGGATAACAAGAGAAGTAAATCGTAGCATCGGGATAATCCTTAATAGCAAAGGTTTAAAAAAAAAAAAAAAAAGATGCAAGGGAAATGGGGAAAAAATGTTAGCAGAGCAGATTTAAAAACTGTAACATCATAGCACATAAATACAGCAGGCAGCCAGCATTAATGAACAAATAAATGGAGAGCTTTTCTGTCCTTTGAACATTTGGGATAATAAAACGTGTTTAAACTGATGCCTAAAGGGTGATAGAAGATAGCCCATCTCTCTCTCTCCAGGTAGAAAGGTATAAACAAGGCCCAGGGACAGAAAGAGCTCTAATTCAGCCTTTATCCACCCTAACTTTGAAGAAAATGGACATCCTGGAGCAAAGTTCTACCTAACCTCTTCCAATCCTTTTGATGACACCAGGAGCATCTCATTCTCAAAGACAAGTAATGCCACAACTGTTTTAAGAAGATAACGATTGTGGCAAAGCGCAAGGATAATATTTTTTAAAAAAAACAAATCTGTGTCAGGCAACCAGGATAAAGAGAAAGCTCAATGCTGCACATTCTCGTGGCTATGTTATACAGCTAGTCCTCAGTTTACGACCATAATTGAGCCCAACACTTTCCATTGTTAAGTGAGACATGGGTGGCCTGTTTTGCCCCATTTTACAACGTTTCCTTGCCACAGTTGTCAAGGGAATCACTGCAGCTGGTCAATTAGTAATCTGGTTGTTAAGTGAATCTGGCTTTCCCCCCCATTAACTTTGCTTGTCAGAAGGTCACAAAAGGGAGATCACGTGACCCCCGGGACATAAGTATGAACCAGTTGCCAAGCATTCGGATTTCGATCACGTGATCATGGGGATGCTGCAAAGGTCATAACTCTGAAAAACGGCCGTTAAGTCCCTTTTTTCAGTGCCGTTGTAACTTTGAATGGTCACTAAATGAACGGTTGTAAGTTGAGGACTACCTGTATAAATTTCCACACCTCCCCCATCCTGTAGAACAAAGAACTCGGATTCTGCTGTCTCCCTTCTCCTAAGCATGTGTGGTTGACACATAAGATTTGCCTCCTCACTCCGGCTTGTTGTCTTTATAGGATCCTTGAACTATCTATTAAGCGGAACATGCTTTCTATCAGCTGACACCCTGATTGTCATTCTAGTTTCTTAGTCCCTAGCCAATTGCCAGGGAGAAAGTCTTACTGAACAGGAGAACTTCCTTCTGAATGGAAGAGCATTGGATTATATTTTGAAGACTTGTGTAGATATAGTGGTAAAACATCCTTCAGAATTCCGACTTATCAGAAATGAGCAAATGTGTTGATGCCACAGGATATCTTTCCCGGGGGTTTGTGTAGGATAGCAATAGCCATGGGAATGGCTAAAAAAAAATCAAAAAGGCCGTTCCTGGTTTTGCTGTCCTGGTTTCAAATTATGCCAACTGTACTTGAGGTGCTGAACTAGGAGTTGGACAATCTGTGTTGTGTTCCTGCCTTGGAAAATGGAAGCCAACTGTATGGCTTTGCGGCAGTCACAGCCTCTCAGTGGAAGGCAGAAGGCAGTAGCACACCACTTCCAAAAATGTTGTCATGAAAACTGCAGAAACGTGTCTTTATAGTTACGATGAACTCAAAGGCATGCGCACAACTGCGTCCAAGCCCCCCATACACACACACACACTGATTTAATATAGTTTTTTCAAAAAATATTTTCCCCACAAATAACCATCAACAACATCCTCATCCATCATATTCTATAAGAGGTCCTAATTCACTAGAGAGGTGGCCCTATGTAAGTACAATAATTATAAAAAATTACACATTTTATGGTTGAGTGGAAAATATGTGTTGGGTCTGATCTTCTCCAAAATCCATTGCTGCACCGCACTGATGGCCAGGATTGAGTGTATGAAATGAAACAAGTGATTTATTTACAACAACTCAGACAGTTGCAATATTCTCCTGAACTAGAAATTTTGAAGGTAATTATCAGGCAGATGTGACACTTCTCTTAATGAGTCATTGCTTTCCTATTTTGAAATAAAAATGATGGCACTGCTTAATTTTGCAGTGCTTTTGACTCTATATGTGTTATTCTGACATGCTTCTCGTACGTGGCATTTTCTGCCTAATTAAACAATAACTCTAACCTCACTTGGGGCACATCACCTTTTTAACAGGCATGCTGAGACTTAGAAGTTCTGTCTGACAATCCTTGTATTGAGATTTTTCATGGTTCCCAGTTGGAAGAAGGATTCTGAAAATAGTTCAGAAATCTCTGCTATAAAGCAGAAGCTTTAAACGTGATCATTGCCCCATCAATCTCATTCTTTTAAGTTGAAAAATGTATTGGATATACCTCTGGCTTAAGCATTTTTAATTCATGCTAGAGCAAATTGTCACTGAGTAGTTCATTCTATCTGCCTGTCTATCTATACATCTCTATCTACCGATCTCTTTATCTATCATCTATCTAGCGAATATTGATACCTCTCTGGCACCGATGATATTACCTAGTTTGGGTAATGAAACGTCTGCAAAAAAAAAACAACCAAGCTCAGAGAGCAACAAGGACCCCTCTTTGTCTGTCTCTTTATTGTGGCACAGTGGTTAGAATGCGATATTGCAGGCTAATTGTGTCGACTGCCAGCAGTTTGATTCTCACCGGCTCAAGGTTGACTCAGCCTTCCATCCTTCTGAGGTCGGTAAAATGAGGACCCAGATTGTTAAGGGGCAATATGCTGACTCTGTAAACCAGAGGTCCCCAATCTTTTGGGCACCAGGGACCGGTTCCATGGAGAAAGGTTTTTCCGCAGACCGGACCGGAGAATGCATGATTTTGTGTGCTGCCTGCATCCCACGGATGGGGCTTTGCTTGTTTGTACGGACTGTTGCTGGCATGCCACGGCCCGGTACTGGTCCACGGACCGGGGGTTGGGGACCCCTGCTGTAAACCGCTTAGGGCTGTAAAGCACTATGAAGCAGTATATAAGTCTAGGCCAGGGGTGTCAAATTCACAACATCACGTGACGTGTCGCGACGTATCGCAACTTTTTTCCATTGCCGGCAATGGGGTGGGCGCGGTTTCGGCATGACGCATCCGGCCTGTGGGCTGGCAGTTTGACACTCCTGGTCTAGGCGCATTGCTATTGCTATCTATCCATCATCCATATCTATCTATCTATCTACCTATCTATCTACCTACCTATCTATCTATCTATCTATCTATCTACCTATCTATCTATCTATCTATCTATCTATCTATCTATCTATCTATCTATCTATCTACCTACCTACCTACCTACCTACCTACCTATCTATCTATCTATCTATCTATCTATCTATTTATCATCTTCTACTAGGAGATTGTGGGGAAGCTAGGAAATAAATAGAGAGGAAAGCAAAGAGACAAAAGAAGCAGAGAGCCACTTGATAGCTTTAGCTCATAAACAGCAACTTGGTCCACGTGATGAGAAACCTGAGAAGAAAGATTTCAGATCTATCAAAAGAGATTCCACCTGAACAAACTCATTATAAATAAGAGTTGGAAATTGTTCTTGCAGTTTCCAGGTTTTTGTATTTATCCCCAGACTAGCATGAAAGTTGGTGTTCAAGTTGTCATCAACCTCATCATTTAGAGGGGTACAGGCTGGGCCTACACATGTGCTAAGCTCAAACATAATTTGCTAATACATAAAAGCTTAGCGCTGGCTAGAACTAAAAACTGGAGTGCAGAGAAAAATATGCTTAAAAAGTCAAACTGTTTCTGGCATAATTATCTCTAAAGGAGGCAGAGGCATAAAGAGAGAAACTGTTGGTAAAATAATGCAAACAATTACTCAGACTTAAAACTGGAAATAAACAGTTTTCCATTGTCTTGTAAGGTACTGTAGGTAAGAGAAAAGGTGGACTATTATGTAGCACCGCTGTTTTCAATCAAATCCTTTCAAACCCATATATGTAGATCGGGTTTGACTTTTTAAAAGAATTACCACCATTTTGTTACAAAGAAAACAAATCAGCTCCACAATTTTTAGAGTCCTCAGTTATTCTTGTGCTACTTAGAAAATCCTTTCACGGGAAGCCTAGAATGAGAAAACAAAAGCATACACTTGACTGCAGTTTAATCGTAGCAACCATTTTCATGCATTTTCACATGCAAACTTATGAAACTGAACATTGAAGAAGGAAAAATATTATCTAAAGCAAACTAAGCTTTGGGTGAAGCCTTATTTACAAAGTCAACACAGGATGTAGAACTTGTGGAAATGTAATTTTTACAAGAAATATTCCAGTGATTTTAAATACTTATTAATTTGTTTGCATTGGCAAAAGACTCCTGCATCTGACATGGGCAACCTTATAAATCTAATAAATAATTTTGTATTTTTTGTATAAAGATTATACCTATACATCTACCCATACACATACACAGAGAGAGAGAGAGAGAGAGAGAGAGAGAGAGAGAGATTATTTGTATGAAACTAATAATACATATTTAGTTATTTAGTCTTTGTTATTTAGCTATAATCTTTTCTGTGGGAAAGTTTATCTGAAACCCTTTGGAATAAGTATAACTTTAAGTATAACGTAAACAACTTTGTGGATGTTTTAATTGTTTTATAATCTTTGAATTGTAAAACAACCCAGAGTCACTTGGTTGAGTTGAGCATATAGAAATTGAATGAATGGATGAATGAAATTGTTGCAAAAAGAAAGCTTTTCTACAATATTATATATATTTTAAGCTATGAAATAATAAAATATTGCAGCATTCCATTGTATTTAATAAGATAAATGCTCTTCTGATTAATGAAAAAAAAATTCTTGTAAAAATAAGGGACCATCTTTTCTTTTTCTTTTAGTCCTGACATATGTTGCCAGGGTGGTGTGTGAAACCTATGGGTTGCCAGAGCATAAACACTAAGAGTAATTAATTCACAGAAACAATGTTGAAGTATTATATACATCTTCGTGCCCAGGTTTTTATGCTCAAGTATTTCCTGCTATATATTCCTATGAATGTCACTTCCTGCTCCCTTTGTGTTGTCATGTTTATCAGAGGTTTCTAATTTCAATAATTAGCGATAGGGAGAAAGAAGGAAAAATAGCAGACACCCCCACCCCACCCCCGCCGTATTGGTTCCCCATTTTCCATCATGGTGTGTTGTTTTTGTATCTACCGATAGGTTATATTTGTAAACCATGGAAGAAGAAGAAAAGGTTCTGTTGGATAAATTGGAAATTCTTCCTCTCCAGGAACTACTGGGAGGGGGGGGGAAGTGTGGATTTTGTTCTTCATTTTTGCTGTGTTTGTAGACTGAATATTTAAGTGTGCCGAGCTATGCTTACATATCTAAACTTCTGAATTTCTATTTTCAGCATTTTGCTCTATATAAAGATTGCCCCATTTTATCAGACAGATAGCAAAGGCATCAGTGATATGTTAAAATAATGCTGCACGTATTCATCCAGGGAGATAAAGGTTGGATTTATAAGAATATTGTTACTATCTAAGCATCACCATTTATACCACTAATACTCAGAAAATAAATAACATTGTTCTGGCTATGGAATGCTAATACTCCATTGAACTAGCAATTTAAAGCAAATTGTAGCCAGCAGTTTCTTGAGAGGCCTAACTTAATGATCATCTTAGCTTTTCTAGAAATAATACAGTTGCCACTTCTTATCGACCCGTTCAAATCTCTACTTTAAAGGACTATTTCTGATTGACACACTTCCTTAGCTATTTTCAAACTGCTTTTATGTTTGAATTGTTGCTGTTCAGCTCTGGATCATTCTAAACTAATTTTGTAGTTGTTGTTCATTATTGAGTGCAGTAAACCACAGTGGCAAATACATTCAGAATTTTTTGACCTTTTTTTTTTTAAAAGCTCTGATTAACATGTTTGATTGGCCTGTGACTGACAGCAATCTACTCTGGACATTTGTTGATGGAAGAAGAAAATGGGGAATAAAATCAAATTGCCATCTTTTCTCCAAAAATTGTTAAAACATTTCTTGGAATGGGAAAGAACACCCAAACAGAATTTACCTTATCCTCCTTTTTCCACATTCTGTTCCTGATGTTGCTTCCTTAAATAGAATAGAAGAATAGAATAGAATTCTTTATTGGCCAAGTGTGATTGGACACACAAGGAATTTATCTCTGGTGCAGAAGCTCTCAGTGTACAGACAAGTAAGAAGTGATAAATCATAATTATAATCATAAAAAACATTCATCATAAATCATAAGATACAACACTCAGTGAATCCATTTCCTCACTACATTGCATCAAAACATGTGTGGACTTCAACTCCCAGAATCCCTCAGCCACCATTGGTGGACTTAAATTCCCAGAATTCCATAGTCAGGCCCTAAACCAGGAACCCTTCTTCCAAGCTGAGTTCTTTATTGCTTCACGCCTATAGACAAAACCTTGCCAGATTGAGGACTCTTACTATCTGCATCTACAACATATTCTGGGAACTATTAGAAAGGGGTTGTCTTCACCCTCTTTCTCTCACACATAATATCTGGGCTGAGTTGCTTCTTGCTCCTCTGGAATGGACCCCACCCCACCCCGAGAATCCATCTCCTTGCTACATTTCTTCACATTAAGGAAGCCTAAATAAAACCTTTTGATCTAGGAATCATTGATCAAAATCTTATCTCACATTTTCCTGCTGTGGTAGGGAAGCCACCAACATTACAAGCACATCATCAACCTGGCCAAATTGTCGATTATTTAATTATGCTCCGTTGAATAAACCACATGGCTGGGTTATGGCTTACGGTGACTTTGGAACCCTGAATTAACTAACCTACAATGTCTGTTTCTATGGTACATTTGAGAGTTTCTGAGTGAACACTTATCAAAGAAAATAACCAGTTCTTAATTTTCATTATATTAATAGCGCCTCAATTTTTAAATCCATTCTCATGAAGCCATCATTACAACAAATAAAATATGGTATAATGTGGCAGAAGTTAAGAACTTTTAAATCTCATTAATTACAGTGAAACAGGTAAAAAGCAAAGATTTGTGTTTTTCAACACATTGATATCCGCAGGTTTAAATTCTTTTTCATGGGCTGTGAAAGCAAATCCATATATTAAAATATGTAAATATTGGCTTTTCAATACCCCGATTCACTCTTTCAGTGTGTAAATGGATTGTGTTGGTTTCAAAAATGTAAAGTTAATTGTTGAAAATATAGATTAAATCTTTCTGCAATATTAACTTGTTCACACACATGGAAACACCTCCACTGGGTAAATAACTAATCAAATAGCTGCAGTTAATATTCTGTTACATGTATTTCATACTCTTAAGTTCCCAGTAATTTCCTGCCCAAATTGTTGATGAGAACTTCCCCTTACTTTTATCAATGTTAGTAACATCTTGTGATCTCTCAATAGATAATGAGTCTACTTTTAATATTGCTTTAATTAACATTGTCATCATTACATAATAACATTGTCATTATTATGAGCTATTATCTCATAATAATTGAATCCAAGACAAAATCTAGCTAGCCCTGTCTATAAGTCTATTCTAGATTTTAATACCTCTTTGATACCTCTTGATATCAACATGTAAACAAGCCATAAAACTTTGAACATAATGTATATACCACTAAAACTCTTGTTTCTATCATTTTAATTAGGAAAAACAGTGCATAATAGGGTAACAATTTTTGAACAAAGGTACATAGAACAGAACAGAACAGAACAGAACAGAACAGAATAGAATAGAATAGAATAGAATAGAATAGAATAGAATAGAATAGAATAGAATAGAATAGAGCTGAAAGGGACCTTGGAGGTCTTCTAGTCCAGCCCCCTGCTCGAGCAGGAGACCCTATACCATTTCAGACAAGTGACTATCTAGTCTCTTCTTAAAAATCTCCAGTGATGGAGCACCCATGATTTCTGAAGGCGTTCCACTGGTTAATTGTCTTCACTGTTAGGAAGTTTCTCCTTAAGGTTTCTCCTTGAGGTTTCTCCCACCTCAAATGGGCTAACTTACAGAATGCATACAAAATCCAAGACCCATGACTCCAGAGGGAATGAAGTTTTGGGAAACTACATTTGATTAATAACTAAAAAAAATAAAGTTGTAGTTGCTTCAGCCTTGCTGCACTGGTGCTGCAGTTGTGTGATGCCCACTTTGAATGTTCTGTGACAGTTTCCCAGCCACTCTTGCAATCCCTTGCTCCCTCCATCCAGCAGTAGCCAATTTACCTGCTTGCTGGAAAGGATGGGAAATATCTTGATTATTTCCCAAGTCACTGTAAAGATGGTCAATTTTCTGCCTTAATTTTTTTTAAAGAAATAGTAACTATTATAAATTGTAAAACAAGGAATATGCTTCTAGACGTGCACAACACAATTGCAGAGAAACATGTTTAGAATAGAACTTGTTCCAGAATTTGGTGACTCCCAAATATATTGGACTCCTTCAGAACTTAGCATTCAGTATGCAATAATATTGAAAGGGATGCTGAAGCTGGCACTTGCTTGCATTCAAACAGCACCCCTGCAAATTGTCAACATGTACTTGTTGTGTAGGCCTAGAATCTGCATGCCCACAGATGCATATGCTCTCAAACTGATGAGATGCTTCTTGCAGCATATTGAGAATAAATCAGCATCTAAAAGTAAATTTACCATGAAGCACAGCTGGACTACCACAATGGAGATTAAGAAGCAGTTGGTATTTCTTCTGGGTGAACTTCAAAACTGCCCTGAGGATTAGAATTCGTCTGCAGAGAGATTGAATGGATTTTGCAGCAAGATATGATGAAATGTTACATCCTGTATAAATAAAGCACTTAATATCTCCTCACTAGTTTGTCGTAGATTTGCTTTTTTGATCAGCGCTACTCTCTTGCACCATTATGTCCTGCAAAATAAAACCAGCAACAATCAACCTCTCTTTATAGGATTTGTAATTGTTATTCATTCATCACTGGAAATGATTTGCGTTAATTGAATAAAGAGCATTCTGGGGTTTTGGTTCAGAGCCCAGTTAGCTTATGGCACTTGAAGGTGGCAGGACACCTATGATGCTCTTAGAGCAGGGGTCTTCAAACTCGGCCCTTTTATGACTTGTGGACTTCAACTCCCAGAATTCCTCAGCCAGGCACGCTGGCTGAGGAATTCTGGGAGTTGAAGTCCACACCTCTTAAAATGGCCGAGGTTGAGAAACACCAGCTTAGCTCTTTTCTGAGGTAGCATTATTTCCCCCTCACATTATGTCAGGGGTCTTCAAACTTGGCCCTTTTATGACTTGTGGACTTCAACTCCCAGAATTCCTCAGCCAGCGTGCTGGGAGTTGAAGTCCACAAGTCATAAAAGGGCCAAGTTTGAAGACCCCTGTCTCAGAGAGAGGAGTACAAAAGAAATCAGAAACTGGCACCGTTTTCTGTGACGTTCACTCTTCTTGATTGGGGACGTAGTGGCGGCTTAATGATGCTGGGACTGCCAGCCAGAAATGGTCTGCATTCCAGCAGTTTGATCCCAGCTCCGCAAGAGGGAGTGAGCTCCCGTCGCTCCTTCCCTGGCTCCTGCCCACTCAGCAGTTTGAAAGCATATTGAGAGTAGATAAATGAGTACCACTTCGGTGGGAAAACCCTAACTGCATTTGCGTGTGCAAGAGAGCGGAAGCCAGCGCTAGGCCTGACCAGATGCGAGGCAACGTGACACAAGGCGAGACAATAACAACAACAACAACAACAACAACAACAACAACAATAATAATAATAATAATAATAAAGTTGGAAGGGACCTTGGAGGTCATCTAGTCCAACCCCCTGCTCAGGCAGGAAACCCTACACCATTTCAGACAAATGGCTGTCCAGTCTCTTCTTAAAAACTTCCAGTGTTGGAGCATTCACCGCTTCTGGAGGCAGGTTGTTCCACTGGTTAATTGTTCTTACTGTCAGGAAATTCCTCCTTAGTTCTAGGTTGCTTCTCTCCTTGATTAGTTTCCATCCGTTGCTTCTTGTCCTGCCTTCAGGCGCTTTGGAGAATAGCTTGACTCCCTCTTCTTTGGGGCAGCCCCTGAGATCAGTGGCAAGGTGAGATCAGCGGAGGAGCCGAGAAGTGCCAGCAACCTGAGCACTACTAGTCAGCTGGTGTAAAGCTAGTTTGCTCCTTGTGGTGCAGCAAGGATAGAATGAACTAGCAATTAGGTTGTCAGGACTGCACGCTGTCTAGCATTTGTAGATTTCCCTGATATTGTATGCCATACACTAAAATAAATAAAGGGCTTGATTGCTAAAGTCTCATAAATGTTTACCATTTCTTGAAACTTGGAATTATTTTTACATGGAGGAGATTACACTTGAGCTATCAAATATGAGGTTGCCCAGTGTCTGAAGGCTGTTCATCACTGGCCAGAAGGTAACTCCGAGGATCTGTCTCTTCCCATGTATGCATCAAAAGTTTTATAAACTCTTAACACAGCCTTCTGAAAATTTATTGAACGAAAGAGGCTACAGAATGTGAAATATGCACTTGGCCTAATGCCAGTTAAACAGATTTGTCAAAATCTAATTTAAAAAGAAAATAGTAAAAGCCGTACTCAGATTGCATAGGCTGCAGCTTATGTTTATTAAAAAATGCATAATGAATGGGGAAGGGAGTGTTTCATACTTTAAAAAATGCAATCAGAAACAGATTTCTCTGGTTGTAAGCTCTATTGAATGGAATTAAATTAACTATTAAGGGAACAGGTCTAGGAATGTGCAGTTAATCTCATCTCATTGCATTCTCTCTCTGGGAAACCATTTGAACTGTCCAGCACCACGGACAGCAAACTGGACCTAATGACATCATCATTTAAATGCTGGGCTTATGAACTTGCATCTGCCTGTCTGATTTGCATGCCTAAGTCACAGCATTTGCACGATGAGGTTATTACACAAATTATATTGGGTCTATGACAATTCACCACAGCCAACTTGCCATGGCCAACTCATCATGGCCAACTCACCCACAGGACAACTCGCCATGGCCAACTTCCCATGGCCAACTCATCATGGCCAACTCACCCACAGGACAACTCCCCATGGCCAACTTGTCACAGCCAACTCACCCACAGGACAACTCACTGCGAGACAAGAGTTACACTAATATCAAAGAAAGGGTGGAATAGAATCATTAAAGAAAGGATGCAAAAGGAGGGAAAGAATGAAATGTGAATGGCAATTTTAAAAAAAAAAGAATTTATTTTAAATAATTAAATAGAATCGTTAAATTGTCCCGCGGTGAGTTGTTGCGTGATAAGTTGGCCGTGGTGAGTTGTCCAATGGTGACTTGGCCATGGTGAGTTGGCCGCGGCGAGCTGGCTATGGCAAGTTGTCCCGTCCTGCATTTCATTGTTGGCCCTTTCTGCAAAGGCCCCCAGTATTTGTTCTGCCTTCCTCAATCTGCAAGTGAATCTGGTTTTTCCAACTTAGCCCTTTGTCTTCTTTACCTAGGCATTTCCTGTTTAAACATGGATCTGGGTCTTCAGCTATCTTCAGCGCTGCCAGTCAAAACTATCCTCTGACTTCCAATACAGTTTACTCGCCACCTCCCAGACCACTTCCTAGAACGACTTTTTCGCGACCGGCTTTCGCTTTTAACAAGCCTTATAGATGTTGCAACTGGAAGTGCACCGCCTTGAGTGCTACAGCAATCACAGTCACACTGGCATTGTTGCTTGCTTATGTTATTGGTAAGTCCTGTTTCACTTTATTGCATCTCTCGTTCCCACTCCTGTTGCTGAGATTTGGAGGAAGAATTAGATGTTTAGCTCATTATTCAGAAGCAAATCTTATCAATAATCGAGAAGGCGGTTGCAATGTTTTTCTTGCGTTTATTTTTCCTTTTGCTTTAATGAGTGTTACCAAGCTGTTTGTGTACTGATATAAATGTTATGTCCTTAAGGGTATGTGGCCTTAGGACAGAGGTCCCCAACCTTTTGGACACCAGGGACCGGTTCCCTGGAGAGAGGTTTTTCCACGGACCGGAGGAGGCGTGGTTTTGTGTGCTGCCTGCATTCCACGGATGGGGCTTTGCTTGTTTGTGTGGACCGGTTGCTGGTATGCTGCGGCTCGGTACCGGTCCACGGCCCAGGGGTTGGGGACCCCTGCCTTAGGAGACAGGTCAAAGAGATACAGCCAGCAGGATGGTCATATAAAAGTCAATTTAACCCACATCAGAAATCTGGACAGAGCAAAAAGCTCAGAGGACACCCTCCCTAGTTTCTTGGGATGTATAGGGGACAAGGGGAAAGAAACAGGAAGTCCTTGACTTACAACAGTTCATTTAGTGACCATTCAAATTTACAATGGCACTGAAAAAAAGTGACTTATGACTATTTTTCACACTTATGACCGGGGCAGCATCCCCATGGTCACGTGATTTACCTTTGGATGCTTGACAACTGGTTCATACTTATGACGGTTGCAGTGTCCTGGGATCATGTGATCCCCTTTTGCAACCTTCTGACAAGCAAAGACGATGGGAAATCCAGATTCACTTAACAACTGTGTTACTAATTTAACAACTTCAATGATTTGTTTAACAAATGTGGCAAGAGAAGTAAATTGCAGCAAAACTCAACAACATAAATTTTGGGCTCAATTGTGGTCGTAAGTTGAGGACTACCTGTATTTGCAGACTTGCAAGATTACTGTTAACTTTGTGAGGTAGGCCAGAGAAAAGACACAGCTGAATGAGCTAATTATACTTTATGTAAAGTTGTAAGGTTATAATAACAGAATCTTGTAAGTCAGAACGGACATTTTCCCCCATCTCTTTTACAGGAAGATTCCAGAATCTGTGTTTGATTATAAATTTTTTAACATTCAATAACCTAGTAGATTTTTTTTTTAAGGATAGGGTCTACAACCAAGGACCAATCAATAAAACAAATATAAGGGCAAGGAAAAGCAATGATCTAAACATATGTCAGGTCAAATATAGGCTTATATGTTGCAATTAGCATTACTGTTGTTTCTGCATTTTATTGACCGATCTTACACTGACTCCAAGAACCTTTGTAGGAAGTACGAGTTTACACTAACCAGTAAGCAAAATCAATCCAAAATGTACTCTCTTTATGCAGAGAGTACACAAACTGTCTTCAAGAGTTCACATATATGTGATATCTACATATATTCTCAAGAATCTTCTCAACACCACAGTTCAAGAAAAGAGTATTCACTCTCAGTTCCGCTAGAAAGGGACTTGTGGTGTTGAAGAAGACTCCTGAGAGTCCCTTGGACTGCAAGGAGATCAAATCAGTCAGTCCTAAATCCTAGAGGAACTCAATCAACCCTGCTGGTCCTTCGGAAGGACAGATATTGAAGCCAGGAGAAGAGAAGGCTCATTGGAAAAGACCCCGATGTTGGGAAAAACTGAAGGCAAAAATAGAAGGGGATGGCAGAGGATGAGATGGTTAGATAGTGTCATCAACACAGGGTGCATGAATTTGGGCAAGCTCAGGGAGACAGTGGAGGACAGGGGGAGGGGATGGCATGCTATGGTCCATGGGATTGTGAATAGTCAGACACGACTTAGCCACTGAATAACAACAGCAACGCTTGTCTTGACAATCTTCACGCACAGATGGGAAGGCCTACAGCTATAGAAGTCCATTCATACAGTGCTGAATCCTAAACATTTACCAAGAATGGTGGTGAGAACGAGAAAGGGAAGAGAGGGCTGAAGGATATTCACTCATCCTCATTCCATTTGGTTGAAAAGGCCAAATGCACATAGATTGTCTGAAGGATAATCAATTCCCTTGATCATTTTTAATGAGTAGCCCTTCAGTTGGATGCTACAAATAGCTGTCGCCTTACAGGGCAAGGTTCCAATTAAGGTCCAATTTACTAAAATACTTTGGGCACCATAAAGAAACTATGGCCAACTTTTTAATGGTTTCAGAAATCTCTAGGTAGCAAAAGATTTCCTTGCAAAAAAAAAAAAAAGGCAATACAGAACTTGGCAGACACCAAACAGGCGACTTTTTTTTTTTAAAAAAAGAAAGTCTTTTCAATCTGCCAATTATTTCCTGTACGTTTCTCACTATTTTAATTAGACTCCCATTGTAGCTGTTATTAATAGCATCAGTATTATCTTTATCTTGGTTCATATACTTTAAAAGAAACTAGCCAAGATTTTGTAGTTTTTAATATTAAATCTTTCGCTTCCACCATCCACAGAACAAATCCTCATTAACGCAACTTGCAGCATTACAGATGAAATGGGGAGAATGAAAAAGGGAGTTGTGCTGTGTGAGGCATATACTGTCACCACACCAAAGAGTTTGTTCATCTAACTTTGATATACTTAACATTGATCCATTACTGTGTTTTCTTACACAGTTTTAGGTCAGTCTTTTCAGAGGTTGATCTCAAAATCAGCTGATAGGTTTGGAAAATAAAAAGAGTGCTATTTTGTCTACATGATGTTATGAGGCTATTTATCTTATTGAATAAATTTATATCCTGTTCCGATTCAACAGATTGATTTGGGAGAGAATGTCACATAAACTAAGCAAACAAATAACTATATAGTGAAATTGTCCCTGGAAAGGACCCAAGGTCCCAATTGCTGGGTGGAAAAGGAATCATCACTGCTTTAATTCATTCTTTAGAAATTAAGGGTGACAATGAAACTAAAGAAGGTTATTTTCAGGTGCAAAAAGTTAAGAGAATTTATATACACAAGAACCTAATCAGCTAATGAGCAGCACTAAATTGGCACTAAATAAGGGTCAACAGAATTCAAGAGGGACTGGGCTTAAATTGCTTGCAGCGATGCAGTGATTCTAGGCTGAGTGTCCTCTTGACTCCTACCCCAGGCTCTCCCTCTTCTAAATGAACTGCTGTTCATTACATGACTACAGGTAGTAACCATGTAGTAACAGGTAGCACCTCAGGATTATGCAGGCAGGATTGGATCCAGCGGAAAATCTTCTCAGCTCTATTTACATTGTCAAAGTTGCCTCCACTGGCATTGTTTCCCCCTCTTGATTACAAGTTTGTGGATGATGTTCATTGAAGATATAACAGGGGAAAATGGTAAAACCTCCTATAATCAGGGCTTTTTTTCTCATAGAACGCCCAGAACGGAGTTCCGGCACCTTTTTTGAATGGAACCTTGTAGGGTAGGCAAAGTGGGTTATATGACATGTGTGAGTTCCGGCACCTTTTTTTTCTTTTTTTTTTTTACAAAAAAAGCACTGCCTATAATAATAATAAAAAAAAACCTTTGTCCTCTCCCCTCAACTCTAGACAGGCTCTTAAAAGTATTTTAAGGAGCTTCAAGTGTCAGAATTAGAAAAAAAATCATGCACGAGATGTCTGCATATATTTTACAAATGGGTCTCTTGTTCAATTGAATTGCAGGGATGAATGAAGAGTAGATAGTTAAATCCTGACATTCACAGAGTGGAATATTTTTTCTTTTGTTAGGAAGAGCAAAAGCCAAAAATTGTATATCAGTGATTAAAGTCAAATATGTAAGGATCAGTCAAAATGTGGCATATAATCCCTACATATCCTTACATTATAATTTTAGTCCATTTGAATCCCATAACTGAGGATGGATTTCTTTAGCTGAAACCAAACTTTTTATCCAAACTCTTCATAAAAGCACTGAAGGGGGGGGGGAGGAAAAAAAAAAGGCAATTTGACATCTTCACAGGCTTCCTTGTTCTGTTTGGTTAACACCTCATTTGATTAGAACGTTTGATCTAATCTGACGTTACTTCTCCATACTTTAAATCCTTTTCATGCGTCTGTCTTGTAGGCGAAAGAAATTTATCTCTCTTTTGTGGAAATCTTTTAAATGATTTCTCTCTCTGAATTTAACACCATCTTAAAAATCTGCCTTGGCTCAGAGCAGCAGTGCCCAGCTAGATAAGGGAGATGCCATCTTCCAAAGCTTTCGGTTAATCAAATACATCTGAACCGGTTGATCAGTTGATCTTGAATGACTGATCAGTTAGGTGCATTAACATGCATTATGTAGATTAACATAATAAAAGTTTGCAAATGAAAGAAGAGCTTCCTTTTCTTGCTTCTTTTTTATGCATTATCAATGGCACTTTCCCTAAGATGGTACCTCTTTGGACTCTAAGATTAAATATTTGTATTAAACAATAATATTAGAGCTGAAAGCCTTTTCTTCTGTTGACAGCCGGAAGCTCCTCTTAATATGTTTGACTTTGAAGTCGTCACAAAACAGGGTTGTAATGCAAAATGGAAAGGGCTGGGATTTGGGGGGAGAGGTACTTTTATATTATTCTATATTATTACCCTTATTTATTTTTATTTATTATGATTGCATTTGTATGCCACCCATCCTATATTATTATTATTTATTATTATTTATTATTAAATTTATACGCCACCCATCTTGTTATTTGGGCTGAGCCTAGGTGTGAGTTTGTGGCTTACGGTACAGGTTACGACCGCAGGATATCATGGCAAAAGTTTTCTACAGCTGTAATCAAAGGGGGTTCAAAAGGACTCAGATTTCCTACCCGTGAAATAGGACAGCCAGTGTGGTCTAGTGGTGGAGCTGCTGGGCTAGGAGTTGGGAGCTCTGAGTTCTAGTATTCAACCATGGAAGATCTCTGGATGGCTTTGGATCAGACACTGTCAGGTGTAAGAAATCAGGAACGAGTTTATTCCATGCTATCTCTAAACAAGAATTTGAAATGCTAACGATCAAAGCAAATTGGCGGTAGATAAGAGTCAACAGAATTCAAGGAGGGCTGGATTTAGAACTCTTGTTGGCATGAAGGGAGACTAATGACATGCTTGACCCCTCCCTCGGGCTCAGCCTGGTCATCTCCTACAACCTCCTCTCAATCCAAGAGCCAATATGATGTCATGTTGAAGGTACTAGAACAGGAATGGGGAGATCCTGGTTCTGGGCCCCACTTAGCCATGGAGGCTTCATGAGGGACTTCTCTCTCCATCCAGTATTGCTCTAGAAGGTGAAGTTCAGGGAAAATAACAACAGGGACTTGTCTATATGCTGTCTTGAGTTCTACATGGAGGTACAAATTTAACAAATAAATAAAGGCAGCAATTCTTTCATATTGGGGAGCAATCCTGATGGAATCCATAGAAATTGACTTCAGAACAAAGTGGCATATCCAATCAGATTTAAGGATCAGGAAAGAGAGAAAGAGAGAGAGAGAGAAAGAAAGAAAGAAAATAACGAAAGCAAAAAACATAGCTGCTATCATTAAATACCTCTTAAGTATATATCGTTAATCCTTGTCCTTTGTCTTTCTTTCTTTCTTTCTTTTTCTTTCTCCTCCTCCTCCTCAATTCTTTCCCACCATTTGAACTTTTAGGACCTCATCCTAATTTGACATTTCCCAATTATATTTCCTAAAGTTATGGGAAATTTAACTTTAGACTGACCAAACCAATCCATGAAAACAAAACAACCCAAAAACAACCCAACCCAGATTTGTAAACACTTCATTCTGGTTGTGTTTCCTTTATGCACCTGAAGGAGAAGCCATCTGGGGTTGATAAATATATATTGTAGAGGCTGTTGTTATTCAGTTTAGAGATCCACCACAGGGAGTCCCTTGTGTTTCAGCCAAGCGTTATATTTTGTTCTCTGCCAAACTTTTCAAAGTAGAAGTTGACAGGCTGTGCTGACACAGAAGGTAGATAAGAATAAATTCAATTTCATCATTGGCTTTGTAGCAGATGTTGGGTTAATCCAGTTTATGAAATGTAATCTGCAAAAACAATTTAAGCATCCATTCAAAACTAAAATCCTTTTCAACCAACTCTTTCCCCAAGTATATCACTCACAATGTAAGAGAAATAACCTATTATCTAGACATGATAAGGGAGGGAATGATTAAAATAGAGAGAATGCCAGCTAGCCCCACTTTTCTTAAATTGTCAAGATGTAGTGCTGTCAATTCCAACTGCATTCCTCTATCATATTAAAGGCAACACAAACTAAAATAACAGGTAGCATGGAAATAGAATTTTGCAGCATCTAGTTTCATTATTTCAGTAGTGAAGAAATTACTGAAGGAAACTTGGGCCTGGTTTTGGTTTATTTTATTTTATTTTATTTTATTTTATTTTATTTATTTTATTTATTTTATTTATTTTATTTATTTTATTTATTTTATTTATTTTATTTATTTTATTTATTTTATTTATTTTATTTATTTTATTTATTTTATTTATTTTATTTATTTTATTTATTTTATTTATTTTATTTATTTTATTTATTTTATTTTATTTTATTTTATTATTATTATTTTTATTTATTTATTTTTTATTTTATTTTATTATTTTATTTATTTTATTTTATTTTATTTTATTTTATTTTATTTTATTTTATTTTATTTTATTTTATTTATTATTTTATTTATTTATTTTATTTTTATTTTTATTTTGCATCATTCAGCCATTGTGCCAGTCTTCACAATTTGGGGGGGGGGGCTTTAATGGTTCAGATTAGAAACATCAGATGTGTGACCTTCCAAAAATGGCTAATTCATAACTTCCAGCAATTTCACCGCGCTTGGTCAGTGGTAGCAGCTGCTAGAACGTGTCCTTCACAAGCAGCTTTCTATCTCTGCTTCAAAACAGCAATAGAACTTAGATGTTTATGGAGATTCTTAGTCATCCAGGTCACGTTTGTCTCAAAAGAGCTTTTTCAAAAGGCAAACTGGATTTTGGTTTTCCTCAAAGACTTTTCGTTTCTCATCCAAGAAGTTGAAGTTCAGCTGAAGAAGCTTCTTGGATGAGAAGCGAAATGTCTTCAAGGAAAAACAAAGTCCAGTTGCCTATTGAAAAAGCACCTTTGGGACAATAGCATTGAGACTTAGACATATACAGCAGTCTTTGTTTACAATGTCAGCTTATTGCCCCCAACAATCTAGGTCTTTGGGACAACAGTGAGTCTTGCGGGTGTCTTTGACCACATCCGGTAGGATCAGCCACATTCCGAAGTTTTAATCTTGTGGGGAGACAGGACTTTTTAAATTCTTTCCTGAATCTCATGCCACTTGGCCTTCTGTGCTGACCTTCTAATTCTATAAAGACAATTTTCCTCACTTGATGCTCTCTAGATGAAATTGCATTGCAAATCTTAGAATTCCCTGTGACCATTCACCTCAGCATCTAGTATAACGTTATATTATAATTGTAGGCCTCTGTATGACATAAACTATTGCTACTTTTTTTTTTTTCAAAGCAAGCACACATGTCACCATCTGTCCAAGGTTAATTTGGAGACTATGAAGGGGAAGCTGTTTTTAACAAATCTGTTGTTTTCTCATCAGATCCATGTGGTTTCACACCGTTAGTGTCCATTTCATTTCAGTGGAGCTATTCAGAAAACCAAACCAATAGATAATATAGGCTTTTTTTTTTTTTTTGATGAACAGCTTTATTATGTAATCAGATCCCCGTTGAAAAGGACAAAGTGGGAAAAGTGCCATCTTATCAGGGGAACAAAATATAAAGATGCTGAATAAAAATAGAAAATGATTATAAAGGGAAACTAACACGAAGCAATAACGATTTGAGAACACGCAGGCTCCAAATACATCCAAGAACGAAATGGTAGAGATAAGTAAAATGGTTTGTTGAAAAGCTGAAGGCACCACACTCCCAAGAGCTGCTGTGTAAAATAGCACAAAAAGCCGTATAGAAATAACAACTAGCCACACCTTAATGCAAAAAAAGGGGAAGAGAAGAAGAATATAAAGTACCTGAGTCATCATTTTTATACCTCAGCAGAACTGCTAAAAATATTAACAGAAATAAGGGCAACTGTTAAAGTCACACTTGTGTTAGTTAAAAAGTGGGATTCTGGATTAGCAAAGAACAGATCTGTTTTCTAAGATACAGCTGGGGGTAACGGTCTATTTCTGCCAACATAAAACTACTATAGCTTCTGGGGCATGCCAGAGTCTGTGTGTGTATCACAACCGTGTGTGTATCACAATTTCTGATGGCTTTTAATTTATTCCAGTATTCCTATGCTGGAATCAGCTACACAATCCCCAACCATCTGGAATAAAAGCCTCCAAAATTTCAGCAGACTAAAGGATATAGCTATGGTATGGTTTTGCTATTTTCTGTTGGGGTTTTATTTTTATTTTTTTATTTTTTGGGGGGGGGGGCTTTTTGAATTGCCCTGAATGGCAAGGAGTTGTGCAGTGGAATAAATCCATATACACTGTTTGCTTTTAGAGACTGTTATTACAATAAGCATTTTTGTAAAAATTATTCTTGGTTTGGCTCTTGAATTTTCCTCGTTAAAGCAAATTTATACACATTAACAGTTAAATTGTTACATCCTTAACCTGAACCGCTTTCAGATTTCCAGGTTTGTCCGTTATTTTTATCTAAGAAAATGTGTTTACTGTGTTTACCCTTCCCAGATAAAGCAGACTGGAAGCACAACTAGCTGAGCTATGTCTACTTTATTGTAAGGCTTGTCGGGTACGCAAAATCAGGGCCACACATTAAGTTCCAATTAAACTGATGTATTGCTCATTCCTATGCCCAGGAATCTAGTCAACTAACGGCCAGCAATATTTTGGCTCTAGATAAGGGCTAACAGAATTCAAGAGGGGTTGGACTTAGATCCCTTGTGGGAACGTAGAGATTCCAGGCTGATTCCTCTCTTGACTCCACTCCCAGGCTCCTTCTCTTACAGGCTACATTAACAGAATCTTGCAAATCTGAAGACACAAACTTCCCATCTCCACTTTTAGATGCTTGATCCATGAGGGCAGATCCCGCCTAAGTATCTTTCTCTGACTGTTAAGTGTCTGTGGGCTCCTGCTTCTCTTATCTGATGGTTTCCTAGCAGCCTCTCCTCTTCCCTGTCTTCAAGGTTATCCGTGCATTCCATTACACTGTAGGGTATCACACAGCAATGCAAAAAAGCATCATTCTGGCTTTCTAATTTTACGGCAAACAGCCTTTGCAGCACTGTGATGCTTCAGACCAGGAGATGTTTTTGCATCCATTTCCTTTCTGCTTAGCCATTCTGGGGAAATCGTTTGTGCAAATCGCTTCTTTCTCTCTGCTTCCTATTTATTCAGAGGAATGCCATGGGGACATTTAGAGAAGGAGCAGCCAGTCTCTTGGGAATTACCAGTAATGGATTGGTGGCTTTGTCACATGTCGGTGTATTTGAAATAATGCAAAATTAATATTGGAAACTTTGAAGTCGTCAGCTTTCAAGCGCTGTGTTAATTTGCTGAAGGAATGACACACAAAAGGTTTTTGTCTGCGTACCTTTTTAAAAAGGCTCCCTAATCCTGTATTAATTCTGACTATTTTATTCTCCAGAGTTGCTTATAATCCCCTAGAATAGCTCACCACCTTTTTTTAACAAGGCAAAAAGAATTTTTTAAAAAATATATTGTATAAATTCCAATTATTTCATTCTGGTTTAATTGCATTTAAATCAAATATATTTATTTACATGTTAGATTTATGCCCTGCCCAATAAGTACCTAGCTTACCTCATGAGACTAATGATGATAATTACATAACTGGGTAGCAGTTAATTCTGCCTTATTGTAAAGTTGCATTAACAGAATCTTGCAAGTCTAAAGTTCATCTCTCCCACTTCAGCTTTACAGTTCAAGAAATTAGGGATGTTTCTGAGATGTTTGCCACCCTCCATTCCTCCTACAGCTCAGGTGCCTCTTATCCAACTGTTCTCCTGGCTCTGGCTTTTTTCCGTATCTCACAAGTTCATTCCCATGTACCATTTCATAAATCATCTTTTTTTCCAGATTTTATATGAGATGTCATAGGCAATGTAGGAAAATAAAAATGGCTGGGAGTTGGAAGCTCATGCTTTTTTTGGAAATATGTTTACGTATCAGGAGCAAAAGCTCAGGTCCACCTGCACAGGTCCAATTAAACTGATTTATTGCTAATCATGCTTATGCATGGGATTCTTCTCAACTGCTTAGCACCTGCTTGGACTTAGATAAGAGTCAAAGGGATTCAAGGAGGATTGGACTTAGTTCGCTCGTGGCTACGTAGGGATTCTAGGTTGATCCCTCTTTTGACTCCACCCTCAGGTTCTGCCACTCCTTCTCCTACATTGCATGACTTATTTAAAAAGACAAAAGATAAACAAAGGTGGTAGGGGGCAACCTCAGTACTCATTCTAGAAAGTATGTGTGAGGGATGAGTTATGACTATTCATATCCAGTATAGGCAACTGTATCTTCTTTTATATCAGCTATTCTATGACATCACCCACCACTCAGATTGTGAATTCTAGCTATCGCCTGTAGCTCCAGAGAGTATTACTTACGCATTTTAAAAACACAACAGTGCTTCATCTTTCCACTAGTTGTTGGTTTCACAGGAATCACTTTGCTATTATCCTTGCCTGGCCACTTATTGAAGCAATTTTAGCCCTTCTTCTGGACTGCTACCCAGAGTCCAGAGATGGGTGACCACGTAAATTGCATAAATAAAGTGCAATAAAATAGATACATCTGAATTTGAGCTATGAAGGTGGGCCTGGAATATAAGGTGGAAGAAAATTGCATTATAGTGAAGCACCTGCCGGAACGTCTTCATCACAACTTATACCCACTCCTATTCGCTAAGGAAATGTAGCTATGCATGCACCGGTATCAGCACAAAAGAGGATGGCACCTGGAAAGTTAGAAATAATGGGAATAATTTTCATAAACATACACTCTCAGCACGGTGAGAAAATATTGTATGGCTCCTTTCTTTTTTTACATTTCTTCATTCTTACAGTATACGCCAAGATTCTCCTCTGTATGCTTCCTCTAGGGCTATGTTCGCACATTATACTAAACCATGGATTATTTAATTAGGAATGGTTGCATTTGTTATTATTGTGTCCTTGGATAGATTTGTGCAAAAATTGTGATTTGTCTATCAGAATAATTGATTTCATGCTCTGTGCTGGGCTCACACTAGGTAGGACTCATCTTCTATGCAGGAGAAGCGCCAGGTTTTAATGGTGCAAAATTGAGGAGCGATGCGTCTCTTTTCATTTTTACTTTCTGTGCAGCCTTTTTCTCCCAAAGCCATTGTCCTTTGAATAGCAAGTATTCCCGCTAACTGCTGAATAAAATTCATCATCCGGCATTGGCTGAGCTCCAAATGAAAATGAGGAAACTAATTACACATTTAGTTTAAGGTGAAATTAGCATACTTAGAATTTCAATTTCTTATAAACAGAGGGATGGGATAATTGACTTCTTCAAAGCTTTCTGCTATCTTATTCTGGGGGTAATGAAGGTGGGCATAAATTAATAAGCTGAATATCTTTCCCTCTCTCCCTCTCTCTCTCTCTCTCTGTCCCTTTCCCTCCCTCTTCTTTCTTTCTTTCTTTCTTTCTTTCTTTCTTTCTTTCTTTCTTTCTTTCTTTCTTCCTTCCTTTCTTTCTTTCTTTCTTCCTTTCTTTCCTCCCTCCCTCCCTCCCTCCCTCCTTCCCTTCGTCCCTCCTTCCCTTCCTCCCTCCTTTCTCTTTTTTTCTTTCTTTCTTTCCTTCCTCCTTCCCTCCTTCCCTTCCTACCTCCTTTCTCTTTTTTTCTTTCTTTCTTTCTTTCTTTCTCTTTCTTTCTTTCTTTCTCTTTCTTTCTTTCCTCCCTCCTTCCCTCCTTCCCTCCTTCCCTCCCTACCTCCTCTTTCTTTCTTTCTTTCTTTCTTTCTTTCTTTCTTTCTTTCTTTCTTTCTTTCTTTCTTTCTTTCTTTCTTTCTTTCTTTCTTTCTTTCTCTCGTTAACAGCAGTACATTTATGTGGCCTGACTTGGCAGTTGCAGCCAGTTGATGGACAGCTTTATGAAAACGGACTCAGTAAAGGAAACAGACTCACAGAATCTGTGGATACAACATATGCTCCCATTGGAGGGAAAGTGTCAGATAAAACAGAAAGGAAAGGTACCTCATTTTCTAGCTTTTTTCATCAAGTGTATAAATGATCATGGGAGATGCTCCGACGTCGCAGGCAAGACCAGAATGGTTTTGTGTAGTGAGGGCATCCAATTAACCCAATTGACATGTTCCCCGAGTTAATATTATTGATTTGTTTATTAGATTTTTATCCCATGTTTATTACTTTGTGTTGTAAGTCAAGGTGGTGAACATACCTAATGCTCCTTCTTCCTCCTATTTTACACACAGCAACAACCTTGTGAGGTGGGTTAGACTGAGAGAGTGACACCATCTCCTGGTGACTGGCCCAAAGTCACCCAGTCAGCTTTCATACCTAGGGTGGGACTTGCACTGGAGTCTCCTGGTGATTGACTCAAAGCCATCTAGTCAGCTTTTTTGTCTAAGGTAGGACTAGAACTCACCATCTCCTGGTGACTGGCCCAACATTCTTCATTCACCTTCCATCTTCCTCAGACAGAACCAGAACTCAACATCTCCCAGTTTCTGGCCTAGGGTCTTAACCACTAGGTCAACCTGACTCTTGTATTGTGCTATATTGTAAGGGTAGAGCAGTGTTGGTCTATTTTAACCAAAAAATCAAGAATCAGGGTGTGCCTAACACATTTTTCTAAAAGATTTAAGCTTTTCTAACTACAGCTTGCTTCATCAGATGCATGAGGTCTCAGAAGATTGGTTTCAATAAGTCCTACTACATTCCTTCTAATACATGATTTAACAGTGTCTCATTTTGGCTTGGTGGTAAGAATGCCATCGCTGTCATTCTAAGGATGTTTGCATAAATCGGAAGGCTGGAAACAGATCAGAGCAGATGTGATTTCACATTAAATGGCTTAAAACACATACAAAAACACAGACAAATCAATGAGGCAAATAGAGAAGAGAAGAAATGGGGCAAGGCAATATATAGGAGAACACTGCTGATACTTGATTCAGATTTGACTTAGGCACGTTTGGACTGAATCTCCTAATTGAATTGACTTTTTGAATCAAATAAAAAAAGTTCAATTGAATCAGTTAATTCTGCATCAGGATGGTTCTCAATCTGTCTCTCCCCAGTACTACATCAAAAACCTTATCCAGTACATCCTACAGGTTTTCTGGACCAGTGTTGGATTGAAAACAAATACTCAGGATCCTTTTATTTCCTCCCAGCTCTCGTCCCATTGGAGGAAAATAAATGTTGATTCTGAAATATTTTTTTTAAAGAAGAAACGTCTTAGAAGAAAGCCCTATCCATCGTGTGCCGTTACAGGAAGGGAATGTGACTCAGAACAGGAAGTACAGATAGTCCTCAACTTACGACCACAATGGATCCCAAAGTTTATGCTGCTAAGTGAGACATTTGTTAAGTGAGTTTTGCCCCATTTTACAACCTTTCTTGCCACAGTTGTTAAGGGAATCACTGCAGTTGTTCAGTTAGTAACACAGTTGTTAAGTGAATCTGGCTTCCCCATTGACTTTGCTTGTCAGAAGGGGATCACGTGACCCCAGGACATTGCAACTGTCATAAATATGAGACAGTTGCCAAGCATTGAAATGTTGATCACATGACCATAGGGATGCTGCAATGGTCACAAGTGTGAAAAATGGTTATAAGTCAGTTTTTTCAACGGTCACTAAACAAACTGTTGTAAGTCAAGGACTATCTGTACATTTGCAGCCGGCTGAGATTAGCTTATGCAAAACATTTTTGCCTTTCATTATAGCACAGCAAAACTTAGTATGAAAGAGTCAGTAAGGGGTAATTCTGCCAAGAAAGAACATTTCTATAATGGGATTGTGTCACGTTGAAATTACATCTCCCAGTATAATTTGGCATATGTACCCACACATGTTTATTCATTTCCCTGAAGACTGGGTCGTTCCATTTTTGAAAAATGACAAAACAGCTACCATCCCATTTAAAAGCCATCCACCTGGACCGACATTACACTCGATTTAAAAATATGGCTTGTATCTTTGACTTTAGAGTTCCCGTTTTGTACCCAGACAGTATAATCAGTATGATAACGACACTGTGTCAGTATCAGGAAAATGTTTTTAAACATCCACTTGGCCTATTGGGCATAGGCTTATAAAACAGTTTCAGACAATATCTGAAATGTCTTGTCATCTTCCAGCTTTTCTTGTGGCTCAGATTAAATTCTCTGAAGAGAAACACCAAAGTAATTTCAGGCAGTGCTTAGGAGAAAAAGAAACTGTTTATAAGCTGCTACTCTTAAAAATAAGCAACAGCCTAAAAGAGATGGGCTTAGCAAATTCTTTTGGACCTTAAATTCAGCCACCTAAATGTATCTACACAGCTTAGGTGCCCGAACTAATCTTTGCTCTGTGCTCATAAATAGTTACCCTAAAAGAAACCAAATCTTTGGAAGGACAGATTTTGAAACTGAAGCTCAAATGCTTTGGCCACCAAATGAGAAGAAAGATGGGGAAGATGTTGGGGAAGATGGAAGGCAAAAGGACAAGGGGACGGCAGAGGATGAGATGGTTAGATAGTATCATTGGTGCAATGAACATGAATTTGGGCAAACTCCGGAAGACGGGAGGACAAGGGAGCCTGGCATACTGAGGTCCATGGGGTTGTGAAGAGTTGTACATAACAGCAATATAAATGGTTCCTTCTGTGGGGTCCTTGGTGTTCTCTGAGCTTAGTTATTTTCTTGCAGATGTTTCATTACCCAGCTAGGTAACATCATCAGTGCTAGGAGGGAGTGGGGTTTGCTCTCTGTTTATGTACAAGTTCCTTCCTTACCACCACTTCCCACTTCTCTGCTACTTTAGCAGAAGCAACATTCCCCAGGAAATGCCCTAAAGCTCCCAAACTCTGGTTCTGAGACGAGAAATTAGAAGAGCCTATATTTTGCAGGTTGCTAATTATGCCCAAGGAATAAAAAAAAAATTGTTTCCCAAAATGTATCTTCTTTGTTTATATACAGTATTGATCAATGAACGTGTTCAGTCCCTTTCTCCCTCTTTTTTCTTTGTTTCTTTGCTTCTTTTTGTTTCAAAGGCTGATAACCCCAGAACCAAGCTGGGTTAAGAGTGTGATGTGGAGGAAAAGAAGTGTAAAGCTTAGAGATGTGTTGGTATGAGAAGCATTATAGAAATGTGTTAAATATATAAATAAGAAGGCATTTGTGGAGCCCAGTGAACTAATTAACACCTATGCAGTGCTAAAAGTCCTTTGTCCTTGTTTAATCTCTGTGGAGTAATGTCAGAACTCCCAACGCTAGCTCAGTTATGTTGTTGTGAAATGAGACTTTTGCCCAGGGACGACTTCTCTGAAGCCAGGTAGTGAAATATTCCTTTGCTAGATATAACAGATTCATATCCATTGTGACTGTCATTCTGTTGATCTGTTTTGTGGAAGGGTGGATGAGTGGTGTAGGGGAGAGAGAGAGAAAGAGAAAGAAAGAAAGAGAAAGAAAGAAAGAAAGAAAGAAAGAAAGAAAGAAAGAAAGAAAGAAAGAAAGAAAGAAAGAAAGAAAGAAAGAAAGAAAGAAAGAAAGAAAGAAAGAAAGAAAGAAAGAAAGAAAGAAAGAAAGAAAGAAAGAGAAAGAGAGAAAGAAAGAAGTCCATTTCTGCAATACAAGATCTTATGTTTGCTGCTCCCTGAGCTTGGTTGTTTTCTTGCAGACGCTTCTGTACTCAAACTATCTAGTATCATCAGTCTAGCACTGATGATGTTACCTAGTTGGGTAATGAAACATCTGCAAGAAAACAAACAAAGCTCAGAGAGCACCAAAGATGCCTCATTTCAACTCTAAGCTACTGTACAAATGTTCTCCTTTCAGGGTCTTCTCTTTCCAAGCACCGATAATATTCAAAGCTATCCTTTAGTGTCCCCAGTCCCCGGGCTGTGGCCCACAACGAGACATGGCCTATTCGGAAACGGGCCGCACAAGAGGCAGGCCAGGCGCACGCAGGTCCACTCCACTCACACAAGTGGCACCCCAAAGGCTTCTCTTCTCTCTTGCGTGAGTGGAGCTGTGTGCGCACCGGTGCACACCGGCCCACCGCTCACATAGCCAGGTTCCCCTCTTTCCCCCGCCCCAGCTGGGCTGCCCAGCCGCAAAGGTTTGGGACTGCTTCTTTGGGTCCAAAAGATTCTTCCAGCTACCTGGGCTTTCGTGTGCTATGCTTTCCAGGGCGTTTTCCCTTAAGAAGCAAATTTGTCTTGAATCGCAGGCTGCTGATTTTATACCTTTTTAAATGCCTTTGAAAAGCGTGTTCTCTTCGTAACTTTCCTTTTTTTGCCCTTTTGTTTTTTTGGAGATATAGTATTTCAGAAAGGACAGGCCATAGACACGGGAGAAATTGAAATTGGAGATCAGGTGATGCAGACCATCCCACCGGGCCTCTTTTGGCGGTTCCAGATCACGATCCATCACCCATTGTACTTGAAATTTAATGTCTCCCTGGCAAAGGATTCCCTGCTTGGGATTTATGGCAGACGCAATATTCCTCCCACTCACACCCAGGTATTTTAATTTTGTCTAGTTTTTAAAAAGTTAGCTATTTGACAGTGCATTGTGCTCTCTCCAAAAGAAGAGTGAAGTTCACTCTTAAATGGCTCATTCAAGAACAACCTTGCTTTTGAGTGTCTTCTGAACTAATGGGAGTCTTTTTTTTTAATTCTTCTTACCTAGCAATTGAGAATTTTTCTTCATTTTATGTAAGCATGCGGGGGATGGGGGGGGGGAAGAATTTTGCCAGAGCCGTGAAACAGAGGAAATGTTCCAACTATAATTTTATTGTAACAGTAGATAGTCGTTTGATTTTGAATTTCAATTCAGAATAGAGCTGGAAGGGACCTTGGAGGTCTTCTAGTCCAACCCCCTGCTCAAGCAGGAGACCCTATACCATTTCAGGCAAGTTGCTGTCCAGTCTCTTCTTAAAAACCTCCAGTGATGGAGCAATCACAACTTCTGGAGGCAAGTTGTTCCACTGATTAATTGTTCTCACTGTCAGGAAATTTCTCCTTAATTCCAGATTCCTTCTCTCCTTAATTAGTTTCCATCCATTGTTTCTTGTCCTGCCCTCTGGTGCCTTGGAGAATAATTTGCCCCCCTCTTCTTTGGGTCAGCCCCTCAAATACTGAAATACTGCTATCATGTCATCCCTAGTCCTTCTTTTCTCTAGATTAGCCATAGTCTATGGCTAATCTAGAGAAAAGTCTAAAGAAAAATTTTTTTGCCCCCATATTTAGAATACCTTATGATAGTTATTACTACCTGCTGGGGTGAATTGCAAACCATCCCAGAAACATGTTCAACCTGACTTTTGTCTTTTGTTCATGTATAAACACATATAAATCTTTTCCAAACAGTGAATCATCCTCATTTAATTAACACCTTTTGACAGCTTTTTGAAGGAATATCTCATAGCACTGAACAGAAAAAGAGATTTGCCTTTATTGTTTGTTTTCTTTAGCAATAAAGGATAAAGATTCACTCCTGTCTTTAGACGGGTGAGGGAACTTTCTTCACTGAACATACATATTTATTTTTGTGTCTTCATAAATAAATAGTTTCTATTTTGTCCCCCAGCTGCTTCTTCCAGACAATATGCTCTTCTGCCTTTTGAATAGTATGTGCGTATGGGAAAAATCACTTGGTGGAAATTAATTAATTGGCAATGCTTTTGTTCTTACAAAAGCCATGGAACGACAACAGTGATCAGGGAACATTTAACGGCATACAAGCTTTGTGCAAGTTTCCCCAAATATGATTTTAAAATGATATGGCATGGCTTTCCATGTTTCGTTTCTGAGTTAGCAAGTAACAGAGGAGGCCAAGCTTCTGCCTGACTTAATCTGTCTATTTTTTAGAAAGGCAACAAATTAAACAAAAATGGGGGACATCATAAATTGTCCTTGCTAATTCCTCTCATTTTTCCCTTTAACCCAGCCCTACGGGTGAAATGATAAGCAGTCAAGTGTTACATAAGTGTTGTGGAATTTTGGTCATGGATTGTTATGCAAGCAATATTTGTCAATTAACATCTGGCTGTTGCACTCTCTGCTGTCTTTTCTGGACTACAGTTTCTCAAAGAGAAATGCAAAGTTTCCATGATGTTCTTGAACCGAAAGCCTTCAGCATGGAAAGTTCAGGGCTTTACTTCTTTCTAAGATAAGGGAGCAAATCAAATTGGTTTATCACAGCCCTAAGGCCAAATACAGGTAGTTCTTAGGTTTTAACCCTTAAGGGGAATGGGAATTTCTCAATTGAACAGCAAGCTTCCGTGAGTTGGAAGCTGCTGGACCTTCATGAGGCTTTGCAGGAAGAAGGCTGGGCCAAGTGAGCAGAAGACCTGCAGGTCTTGTTAGTATTGGACTCCCGTCCACTTCTCACTGAAGCTCTTTGAAACTTTACTGTACAGAAGAGATCTGGAAGGGTCCTTGGAAGCCTTCTAGTCCAACCCCCTGCTCAAGCAGGAGACCCTATACCAGTGATGGTGAACCTTTTAGAGACCGAGTGCCCAAAAACCAGCCCCGCCCCCCCTGCCTGCCCTGCTCCACCCCCAACCCCACCCCAGCCCACCCTGCCCTGCCCGCCCGCCTCCACGGCCTGCCGCAGTTTGCCCAGGCAGCCCAACAGCGCCATGGCAGCCACGCCCTCCGGCCGTGCCCCGCAGCATCATCTGCGCATGACGGGGCGCGAGGGCGGAGTCTTGTCCCCGTTGCCCGGCTGCCATGTCCTTGGCTGCACTGCTCCTTGTGGGCTGTGCTCGGGGGCAACTTTCCTCTGGGGGGGCTGCTGGTGAGGAGGGGGCCACGGGGGGAGGCGGGGCTGAGGCGACGGCGTGCATGCCAAGAGAGAGGACTCTGAGTGCCGCCTCTGGCACGAGTGCCATAGGTTCGCCACCACTGCCCTATATCATATCAGACAAGTGGTTGTCCAGGTTCTTCTTACAAGCCTCCAATGATGAAACCCATAGGTTGGTTTTCCAAAAGCCTTTCCAACATGAGCTGCAGAGTATGTCCTGCACTTTTAGGAAGCCCTCGTCCATCTGCTTCCACCAGAGCCACCATCACCCTGAACAGCACTTCCTGTACTGCCACCAACTTTGCCCAGGTAGCCTCCACTCCTGCTTCAACTATCATCAGAACGACGTGTGTCTTGTCAGTCCATTCCCTTCTCCATGGTCTGCAAACTATCCTTGCACTAGCAGGAGAAAACAGAACTTCTTTTATTGGCTGCCCATCTCACCATAGGGTAACTCTGGGCTGCTTACAGTTACATATACAGTACAGTTAAAACATAAAAAGACACTGAAACCAATTATAAATGAAAGGCTGGTCATCAAGCACCCAAATCTTTATCACGTGATCGTGGGAACACTGCTGGGGGACAGAATTTCAAGAATTGGTTGCAACTACTATTTGTTCAGCACTGTCATAACTTTGAAAGGTCCCTGAATAAAAAATGGTCATGACCTGAGGACCACCAATACAGTAAAATATCTAATGGTAGAATTGCTATATAAAAGAGAAATACAATGAGCAAATGAGATCTAAAAATAAACGAGAACATAATAAAGTAAAAATAGTGTTAGTAAAAGTGATTAATAAATGTGCCCAAACTTAATTCAGGGTGCGAAATATTGTACAGATGGTAGTACAAAACTGGACAATATGGGAGGATATTTTTGAGTTCTGCTCTGAAAGAAGTAACAAGTCAATACAAATCACACTCCATGTTGGGAAACTTCTTCAAGACTGGATAAATGAAGATCTGCCTAGAATTCCTACAGCATATAGAGAGCAGAATATTAGGGTTAGATAAAAGAAGGGCTCTGGTAACTCTGCCCACTGCCAGGAGTTCAATCCTGATCAGTTCAAGGTTGACTCAGCCTTCCACCCTCCCAAGGTCAGTAAAATGAGGACCCAGATTGGTGGGGGCAATATGGCTGACTTTGTAAACTGCTTAGAGAGGGCTGTAAAGCACTGTGAAGTGGTACATACTGTAAGTTTTAAGTGCTAGTGTTATGTAGAGCAAAAACCTTTATTGGTGTCCAACTCAGAAGGTCTGTATTTTCTGCTGGAGGATAATGCTTTGTGCCCGAATCTGCCAACTGATTAAGATATTTGTTCAAATACATCTATACTTCAATCACAGTCAGGTCATCTAATTCACAAAAGCACTAAATCAGCCTCTTTTTAATGGTCATGGAAGGAATCAGTGAACTTAAACCAAGTTTAACTTGGTTTTTGGAACTAACTTTGAAGAGACAACGCACTGCTCTCCATGTCAAGGAGAAAAGGAATGGGATATAAATAAATAAAGGATCCTTCTGAGATGAAAGGCAATGAGAATCCATTTGATCATTTCTCTAATCTGTGCTGTTTCAGTTTGACTTTGTAAAACTAATGGATGGAAAACAGCTAATTAAACAGGAACCAAGACATTCTGAAGAATCTCACCAGGCGCCCAGAAATCTGATTTTAATGTCCATGCAAGAAACTGGTTTCATAGAATATATGGACCAAGGAGCGTGGCACATGGCATTTTACAACGATGGCAAGAAGGTGGAGCAAGTGCTTATGTTAACAACAGCAATTGGTAAGAAATAGTTCTTTTTTTCTCTCTCTTAAATTTGATGGAGGCAGTAGGTTCTCAGCACATGCAGGATGCCGCAGATGTATCTGTGATTGTTGTTTCATCAGCTCCACATATTTGGGGTTTATTAGGTTGGAAAAGGCTCTGGATCAGTTTATATAAACAAGGTTAGTATGAATAATTGCAATTGGCAAGGATTTACACCTTGACTAAGCCAAATTGAAATGGCCTAAGACTAAATTGAAATGGCCTAGCATGATATATAAACTCAGATACTTTTTCATAGAAAAAGAGTCCACCTGCCACTCACAATTTGGATTTCTTTCCAGATTTGTTGGGAACGTGGAATTCTGAAATGCAATTATATAGCAGCGCGGGAACATTGAGGTTTTTCTGGTGGTTTCAGTACCGTGGAGTTTAAGATTAATTTAATAGGAATGCTCAGTTGCAAACGCAGCAGAATACATTCAGATGAAATGGGAAGCTTCAGTTCTCGGTTCTCTGCACTTTCCATGAACAAGGTTGCTTAAAATGTCAACTGTATCTGAGAAACATGGCTTCTGGCTCCCACGCCAAGCAGAATTCATTCTCCAAGAAATCCTGGTTTATGATTCTGGCTTATAAAGGACCCCAATAATGCTGTATGACAGCGTGCCTGTCTGAGGAATTCTGGGAATTGAAGTCCACAAGTCTTAAATTGGCCAAGTTTGAAGACTCCTACTCTATTTGCACCACTGCAGTGAACCAAGCTGGCCTCCCAAATGTCTGGAGACTTGCAACTAGCCATTGTAGTGATATCATAAGAAAATGCATGGGTTGATGGGGGTGCTCGATGAGGGTGGATGCTAGATCTGTGAAAGGCAAATTTCCAGTCTTAACCTCCTACATCCCCCAAATTAGCCTGAAATTCACTGATGCATTAAAAGTCTCAATGAAAGTAGATGATCTCTTGGAGGTCTTTGATTATCATACCCATCCATATTTTAGGGGAAATGAAAAAACAAAAAGTGCCATTTTGTTTACAAGTTTCAGCAGTTCCACATCAGGGTAGTACAGGGGTCTTCAAACTTGGTCCTTTTGTGACTTGTGGACTTCAACTCCCAGAATTCCTCAGCCAGCATGCCTGGCTGAGGAATTCTGGGAATTGAAGTCCACAAGTCATAAAAGGGCCTAGTTTGAAGACCCCTGGCGTAGTAGAAGCTACAGTAAGTCCCTGCAGGATTACTCAACCCATGTTGCACAGATCAGCTCTGGGTGCCTTGCCATTTCCCTTAACAGAAGAAACCAGATGAGAAACACACACACACACATACACACACAGCCCATTGGCATGCTCCATTGTAAATATGGAAACTCGGGCAATATTTGTTTATTTACTTTATTTTATTGGTGAAACAAAATTATAGATTCGAACAAAGAAAATAAGAAAATCAAAATGTGACAGGGATGATAGTTGCACCAGGGAAACTTAGGCATGCCCCTTTAGGGACCTCTTAAATACGGAGTGAGGGCCGAAGTTAGGTTAGAATTAAAACTGGAGAAATTAATGGCTGAGACAACTGAGGAGTTATATGTTGAGACAATATATTCACCTTGTTGGAGAGATACCTTAATTTACGATGATTCTGAGTACTAGGAATGGGACTAGTCACTGCCATCCCCTGCCAAAGGATTGTGTGGTGTGTGCTATGCCTTGTTTGAAAAGGTAGCTTTCACACCAAGTGTGCATTTCTTCTTCTTTATTTTTCTTTTTTTTCTTTTTTGGTCTTTGTCTGAACAGAAGTCATGGATGACTGTTCTACTAACTGCAATGGAAATGGAGAATGTATTTCTGGCCATTGCCACTGTTTCCCAGGATTCCTTGGTCCTGATTGCGCACGAGGTACGGATCTGAAACTGAACCCACTCACCCAAATATACAAACATTCCTACCTGTCTATCGAGATTCTCCACCATCCCAATGATGCTTTTTTTTTTGAAAAGGCAACTGGACTTCCTTGGTTCCCCCCCCCCCTTTGAAAATGTTTCACCTCTCTGCGAAAGTTAGAACCGCAGAAGCTTCTTGGATGAGAACATGGTCTGATGCAGATGATTGACGCCGAGTTGCATCTTCCTTCCACAGATTCCTGCCCGGTTTTATGCAGTGGAAATGGGGAATATGAACAGGGTCACTGTGTTTGTCGCAATGGGTGGAAGGGAGCAGAATGCGATGTCCCGGAGGAGCAGTGCATTGACCCCACCTGCTTTGGGCACGGCACATGTATCATGGGAATTTGCATTTGTGTCCCCGGTTATAAAGGAGAGATATGCGAAGAAGGTTGGTCTCTTTCTTTTGTTCCTGGAATACTACTTCCCCAGTGTCAAAAAGTTCAGTACTTAAAAAGCCATCGCACTGCATGCCGAAAGGGCTGTGCGAAAGATTGTCTCGTGGAATGCTCTACGGCAGGGGTCCCCAACCTCCGGTCCGTGGACCGGTACAAGGCCGTGGCATGCCAGCAACCGGTTCGCACAAACAAGCAAAGCCCCATCCACGGGATGCCGGCAGCACACAAAACCACACTCTCTCCAGTCCGTGGAAAAACCTCTCTCCACGGAACCGGTCCCTGCTATATAGGTAGTCCTCGACTTACGATGACAATTGAGCCCAGAATTTATATTGCTAAGTGAGACATTTATTGAGTTTTGTCCCGACTTATTTTTGCCACAGTGGTTAAGTGAATCACTGCACTTGTTAAGTTAGTAAGCCGGTTGTTAAGTGAATCTGACTTCCCCTTTGACTTTGCTCATCAGAAGGTCACAAAAAGGGATCACGTGACCCTGGGACACTGCAACCATCATAAATATGAACCAGTTGCCAAGTGTCTGAATTTTGATCACATGACCACAGGGATGCTGCAACGGTCATAAATGTGAAAAGCGGTCATAAGTCACTCTTTTCAGTGCCGTTGTAACTTTGAATGGTCACCAAACGAACTGTTGTTTGGTCAAGGATTGCCTCTACCTCTTGTTCTTGTTCTTAAAGGGAAGAACATTAAACACCCATTCCCCATACGTAGGATACAAAAAATATTGGTATTCAGAGCCTCGGAATTAGCAGATTAAAATAAAAGCAACATTTATTTATTTTATTTAAGTGTTAAATTTATTTGCTGCCCACCTCACCATGAGGTGAATATAGCCAATATGGAGCCATTACTTATTTGGAATTAAGCATGTTAATACCAAAACTGTATGATTGTTAAAATTCCTCTTGGTATGACTTCTAGCAAAGGAGAAACTAATTTTCTGCTGAAGAATTAACTGATAGCTGGGTAAATGCATCAGAAGTCTTAGAAACTGTTGTAGTTCCTTCAGATCCACCCAACTGGGTTGACTTCCAAAATATCTTTCAAGATCAGCTTAGTTCTCCCACGCTATGAAAGTTCTCTTTTCCTGAGGTCCTTCCTCCGTTCCTTAGTTGTAGTATAGTTTGACTTAGAGCAGGGGTCTTCAAACTTGGCCCTTCTATGAATTGTGGACTTCAACTCCCAGAATTCCTCAGCCAGGCACACTGGCTGAGGAATTCTGGGAGTTAAAATCCACAAGTCATAAAAGGGCCAAGTTTGAAGACCCCTGACTTAGAGTTTGACAATCTGAAGCTTAAAAGGAAGGATGTGTTTGTCTTCAAACCTTATTCCTTGAAAATGTAAGGATACTTTCACTTGATTTCTGTGGGCTATTTCATGTCCTTGCTTCCCTGTTTTATCTTCCAGAGGACTGCTTAGATCCCATGTGTTCTGGGCATGGAGTCTGTGTCCAAGGAGAATGCCATTGCTCCATGGGCTGGGGTGGAGTCAACTGTGAAACATCACTTCCCATCTGTCAAGAACAGTGTTCTGGCCACGGCACTTTTGTCTTGGAGACAGGACTGTGCAGTTGTGACCCAAAGTGGACAGGCTCTGACTGCTCATCCGGTAAGGTGTCTTGGCTCTGATCCATGTCAAATGCATTAAAACAGTTTACTTTTGAATAAAGAAGAGTATTGTCATCCGAATATGTGTGTTACTAATGTTCATCTTCATAGTGAACTTTCAAGGAAAGTTTGATGATTTGATTCTGGATGTGAAAAAGAAAGGGAACCGCAAAAGGAATTTACTGCTGGTGCAGTGGTTAGAATGCAGTACTGCAGACTAATTCTGTTGACTCCTGCTGCTGACAGTTCGATCCTGACCGGCTCAAGGTTGACTCAGCCTTCCATCCTTCCGAGGTCGGTAAAATGAGGACCCAGATTGTTGGGGACAAGATGCTGACTCTGTAAACCGCTTAGAGAGGGCTGCAAAGCACTGTGGAGCAGTATATAAGTCTAAATGCTATAGCTCTGTCTGTCTGTCTGTCTGTCTGTCTGTCTGTCTGTCTGTCTGTCTGTCTGTCTGTCTGTCTGTCTGTCTGTCTGTCTGTCTGTCTGTCTGTCTGTCTGTCTGTCTATCTATCTATCTATCTATCTATCTATCTATCTATATCTATCTATCTATCTATCTATCTATCATCCCATTGCCAGGAGTTCGATCCCAACCAGCTCAAGGTTGACTCAGCCTTCCATCCTTCTGAGGTCGGTAAAATGAGGACCCAGATGGTTGGGGACAATATGCTGACTCTGTAAACTGCTTAGAGAGGGCTGTAAACCACTGTGAAGTGGTATATAAGTCTAAGTGCTCTTGCTATTACTTTCTCATCTGCACTAGCAAAATTTCTCTCACTGTCTCTAAGTTCCTGAGAATGAAGTTCTCCTTGAAATCCAAGTCTTTCCCACTCGGATGGTGTTTCAGAGGACCTTAAAAACCCGACTCTTCTCCCAAACTATGGGATGGAGTGATTGTAGCCTCTGTTTGGTGTATATGTGAGTGAGGGGTCCTTAGTGCTCTCTGATAGCTGATGCTTAGCACTAGCACTGATGATGTTCCCTAGTTTGGGTAATGAAACATCTACAAGAAAACAATCAAGCTCTGAGAGCACCAGGGACCTCTCATTTCAACCCTGAGCTATAAATATTTTTCGGTGCTTTGTATATGTGAGTTTTCTTCATTGACTTGGATCTGGTATCTGTTTATTTGTTATTTTTTAAAATATTGCCTTGTAGAAGCATGACGGCTCAAGTGGTTGAATGCTGGGCAGGAGGTTAACAAGTCCATGTTTAAGACCCAAGTGTTGCTGTGGGTTGGGGTTGAGCTCCTGTCATTCACTCCAGCTCCTGCCCAGGGACATAAAAAGAGCCCCAATTGGGCGTCCCCAGGGCAGTGATGATGTCATCAGCTAATCCTTTCAACCCGGAAGCACCTTGGTGCTTCTAACATGAGGGCAAAAAATATTTCTTGGTATTGTGAGCTACCTATAGTCCAGATTGATTCAGGAGTTGGGTAGCACCTACTCTGAATAGATGAGTGTCAGAATATAATATTTTGTCTTTGGATGTATACGTCTTCAGTATTGGCTCATTTTCACTGAAGCAGGAAATAAAAGCCGTAAGAAGAAGACAATCATATAAAGTCAGAATCTTGCATGTCCCTGGGCAATTAAGCACAAGACATGCAAGACGGATAACCAGTACTGTTCTCCAAAATTTATTGATATAAAAGCACATATGTACAACCTCACATTCTATATCTACTGCAGACAATGACACAGCAGATAGCCAGAATGGAGATAGCATGGAAAATGTTGGAGGACACAATTCCCTATCTCAGTACAATAATGCATAAATTAACCGGCAGTGACTAACGTTATGAATTTAATGTATATAAAAATGTATTTTAGGAAATGTTTTGGTAGAGCGAGATTCTTATGTGTGGATTATAAAATATTTAGCATTAGTTTTACTTTTCATATATTGCACAAGTCAGAAGTTATTAAGGGGAGAAATACCTTAGAGAACAGTGTTGGTTTAAGTAATTAAAATGAAGGATCCAAAGTGAATTCTTAATGCTTCTTAAATTAATGTAGGTTCAGTTGTCTCCTTTTGAGAAAAAGAACAGAACAAATCAAGCAAGAACTCTTCAGAATCAATATTTATCATGGTGATAAAAATTAATCAGCTTCCAGAATTCAAATATATACGTGAAATCATAACGGAGCGGCGATAGAACATTCTGTTTTTGTACTTTCATGTTTGAACTTAAGTTATCTTGGTTTCTTTCTCTTCTTGGAAAAGAAAAAAAATCTATGTTGGTTTCATTCAAGTCATGCAGTGGAATAAATGCCTCTGAGGATATACAGGTAGTCCTCGACTTATGCCCACAATTGAGTCCAGAATTTCTGTTGTTAAGTGAGTTTTGCCGCATTTGACAACCTTTCTTGCCTCAGTTGTTAAGTGAATCATTGCAGTTCATAAGTTAAGTTGTTAAGTGAATCTAGCTTCCCCATTGACTTTGCTCATCAGAAGGTTGCAAAAGGAGATTACATGACAGCAACCGTCATAAATATGAAGCATCTGAATTTTAATCATATATGATCATGGGGATGCTGCAAAGGTTGTAACTGTGAAACACAGTCATAAGTCACTTTTTCCAGTGACATTGTAATTTTGGACTGTCACTAAATGAACTGTTGTAAGTCGAGGATTACCTGTAACAGTCTCATAGTGTGAAAGGGGAAGAGGTTTTATGTATTTATTGATTGTTATTTTTTTATTAAATTAAATTGCCACCTGTCTCGCCACAAGGCTCACAAGTTTAAAGCAATAAAACTATATAGATAGATGTAGAGATGAAATAGACAGACAGATGATAGATAGATAGATAGATAGATAGATAGATAGATAGATAGATAGATAGATAGATAGATAGATAGATAGATAGATAGATAGATAGATAGATAGATAGATAGATAGAGGTAGGTAGGTAGGTAGGTAGATAGATAGATAGATAGATAGATAGATAGATAGATAGATAGATAGATAGATAGATAGATAGATAGATAGATAGATAGATAGATAGATAGATGTAGGTAGGTAAGTAGGTAGGTAGGTAGGTAGATAGATAGATAGATAGATAGATAGATAGATAGATAGATAGATAGATAGATAGATAGATAGATAGATAGATAGATAGATAGATAGATAGATAGATAGATAGAGGTGGATGGATGGATGGATCTAGCAGCAATAAAAATATAAATTATGATTAAAAATTTATGGGATAGATAGATGAATAGATGGATGGATCTAGTCGCAATAAAAATGTAAATTATGGTAAAACCTATGGATGGAATAGGATGGGGCAGGGGGTGAAATGAGATCTGCTGTTGGTCCATCAACCACCTCTGGTATAATAATCCTCCACTGTTGGGGGGATTGGCAGAGCCAGATCTTCAGGTCATTACAGAAAGTCAGGAGGGTGGGAGCAGATCTCATCCTGCAGGACAAGATTTTCCAAAGGGCGGGAGCCATGGCAGAGACGGTTCTTTTCCTGGACCCCACCAGCCAAAAATCCCTTTACTGACAGGAACTGCAGCGTGGTAGTGCAGATTGGGTGGGCCAATCCCATTGGGATGAGAAAGTTCCTCAGGAAACCTGGACCCGCAACGTGGTTGCTACAGTTCCTGTTAGACTTGGCCACGGGACCTGGCATGGTTGAGAGAATGATGGGGTCCAAAAGGACCAATTCTTCTTAATTTAAAACAAGACCCAATTCTGGGAAAAAAAGTCATGGGACTTCAGCCATCGTCTTCTCTCCCCTCCAATGTCTTTGAGGTCTATCTACCTGCAATGTGCTTTTGTTCTTACTATAAGCACTAGAAGGAAAATGGCTGCAGTTGCATTGCTTAGTGACAGGTGTCATTGAGAAAGGAATAATCAGGGAGTGGAGTTGCCAATTGTTTAGGCAGTCCTGAACTTATGACAGGCCATTTAATGACTATTCAGAGTTACAGCAGCCTTGGAAAGAGTGCTTTACAGCCTTTAAAGCACTTCCAGCAGTTGTAAAATATTGTAAAATATCCCCATGGTCCCCACATAAACACATTTCAGGAGCTGGGCAACCAAATCATATTTACAACTGGACCTCATGGACCCCAACGATCATGTGAATGCAAGTTGAGATGTTTTTTGCTGCACTTATGACTGCACAACTCACTTAACAAGTGTTTCACTTACCAGCCATCGTAAAAATGGTCGCAAAATCAGATCTGCTCACCTGGCTGCCTTGTCCCTTATCTCTCTTTTCTTCCAGTGCATTCAAAATAAATGAGAATTTCTGGATTAATGTTCTCCACGTTCAGAAGTCATGAGAACACCATTAATATGTACAAATGGCACCTTTCAAAACATTTTGTTGGGCAGGGCATCTTCTGGTTATTCCTACCAGAAACTTAGTGAGGCAAATATTTCTCTAAGAAGTTGCCTAACAATCCTGTTTTAATATTCAGTGCAAGACGGCTGTGGAACGAGTTCAGGGAAGATAGGGGGGTGAAAAGTGGATTTGTTTCCTCAGAAGTCAGAAAAAGATTGGACTGATATTTGCTGAAAATAATTTCTGCAGAGCTTCTGTCTCACAGTTATTGTGTACGAGAGAATGTTTAACGGGTTGTATATTCTAATACAGTATTCACACTTGGAATACAACATTCAGTTTTGGTCACCACAACATAAAAAAGACATTGAGAATCTAGGAAGAGCGCAGAAAAGAGCAACAAGGAATTATTAGAACATATGAAGAAGAGTTGCAGGGATTTGGTTTGTCTAGTCTAGTGAAAAGAAGGACTAGGGGTGCCATGATAGCAGTGTTCCAATATTTGAGGGGTTGCCACAAAGAAGATGGGGTCATCCTATTCTCCAAAGCACCTGAAGGCCGGACAAGAAGTGACGGGTGGAAACTGATCAAGGAGAGAAGCAACCTAGAACTGAGGAGAAATATTTTAACAGTGAGAACAATTAACCAGTGAAGCGTCTTGCCTTCAGAAATTGTGGGTGCTCCATCACTGGAAGTTTTTAAGAGAGATTGGACAATCATTTTTCTGAAATAGTATAGGGTCTCCTGCTTGAGCGGGGGGTTGGACTAGATGACCTCCAAGGTCCCTTCCAACTATGTTGTTCTGTTATTGTGTTCATGGAAAGAAATGGGAAGAACGCTGTCGTCCTATATTTTTTCCCCTTTTTCACACAAAGAAATCACTGTATTTGCAGACAGGTGTTTTCCTCCTAGCCAGCCAAGAGCAATGCTTCATATGTTAATACAGCAGATTTTGCATTACATTAGTGCAGCAGGTGAAGAGAAAGGGTCTTACAAGTCAACAGCAAACATGCTGACATAACCAAGTTAGAAATCCAGAAAAAATGAAATCATTCTGTGTCAGGAAACAGGCAGGATACGCCGCATACATTCCCTCAAGTTTCGAATGATAAAGAGGGTATAGTACTCTTAACAGAAATGACTAATTTAGGATGCATTTTTTTAAAAAAGAGAATTCCTAGCCCTGTCTATGTTGCTTCAAATAAAGTTCATGCTTAAGATTGGTGGTGTCCTTTGTGGAAATCTTCCTTCATTTGATTGCATGCAATCCTTGATTTGCAACCATAATTGGGATCTGAATTTCTGTTGCTAAAGAGACTTATATACCGCTTTACAGCCCTCTCTAAGTAATTTACAAATGCCAGCCTATTGCCCCCAACAATCTGGGTCCTCATTTTACCAACCTCGGAAGGATGGAAGGCTGAGTCAACCTTGACCTGGTCAGGATCGAACTGCTGGCAATGGGTGATAGATAGATAGATAGATAGATAGATAGATAGATAGATAGATAGATAGATAGATAGATAGATAGATAGATAGATAGATAGATAGATAGATAGATAGATAGATAGATAGATAGATAGATAGAAGATAGATAGATAGATAGATAGATAGATAGATAGATAGATAGATAGATAGATAGATAGAGATAGATAGATAGATAGATAGATAGATAGATAGATAGATGATAGAGATAGATAGATAGAAGATAGATAGATAGATAGATAGATAGATAGATAGATAGATAGATAGATAGATAGATAGAAGATAGATAGATAGATAGATAGATAGAAGATAGATAGATAGATAGATAGATAGATAGATAGAAAGAGATATCTATCATCTGAGAGAGAGCGATGATAGATTGATGATAGATAGATAGATAGATAGATAGATAGATAGATAGATAGATAGATAGATAGATAGATAGATAGATAGATAGATACAAAGAAAGAGATAGATATCTATCATCTGAGAGAGAGTGATGATAGATTGATGATAGATAGATAGATAGAGAGAGAGAGAGAGAGAGAGAGAGAGAGAGGTAGGTAGGTAGGTAGGTAGGTAGGTAGGTAGGTAGACAGATGATATAGCAATAGCAATATATACTGCTTCATAGGGCTTTACAGCCTCTCTAAGCTGTTTACAGAGTCAGCCTTTTTCCCCCAACAATCTGGGTCCTCATTTTACTGACCTCAGAAGGATGAAAGGCTGAGTCAACCTCGAGCCCCGTCAGGCTCAAACTTCTGGCAGTGGGCAGAGTTAGCCTGCAATACTACATTCTAACCACTGCCCCACAATGGTTCTCACCAAGGCAGTTGTTAAGTGAACTGCACCCAATTTTTACAACTTTTTTTTTTGCCCTGGTTGTTAAGAAAATCATTATAGTTGTTAAGTGAACCATGTGGTCATTAAGCAAATCTGACTTCCCCCGTTGATTTTGCTTCTCAGAAACTGGCTGGGAAGGTTGCATATAGGGTGGTCACATGACCCCAGGACACTGCAACCATTTTAAATATGTGGCCGTTGCCAAGCAGCTGTATTTTTATCATGTGACCTCAGGGATGTTGCTGTGGTCATAACTGCGAAGACCAGTTGCAGATCAGCTTTTTTTTCAGTGCTGTTGCAACTTTGAATGGACACTAAATGAATGATTTGTAAGTTGAGAATTAACTCTGCAGTGCATCATATCAATGTAGTTTCTACTCAAATGACAGAATAGAATAGAATATAGAACAGAACAGAACATAATAGAACAGAACAGAATAGAATAGAACATAGAACAGAACATAGAACAGAACAGAACAGAATAGAATAGAATAGAATAGAATAGAATAGAATAGAATAGAATAGAATAGAATAGAATAGAATAGAATAGAATAGAATAGAATAGAATAGAATAGAATAGAATAGAATAACAGAGTTGGAAGGGACCGTGAAGGTCTTCTAGTCCAACCCCCTGCTATATATATCATTTGATATGTCATGAACTATGATATGTCACTAGTTCTCAACATGAACTAATGTTGCTGCTTATGATCCTTAAAATCCAAATGAACCCTGGTGAAAGTTACAACTATAACTGTCGGCTCCTGAAATATCATTACCACTTTTGCAATTTGCAATTGCAATTGCGCTGCCTGTTAAAAAAAAAATACTGCATCTGATAACAGTTTTTGTTGAAACATTTAACAACAAAGAGGTCTGTATATGAGATTCCTTTGCTCATGTAAATGAGAACATATAATTGTGATCTCCTTTTTTGATGAGAAGGAGAAGATCCTAGAAACTGCCTCTTGAAATTAACAGATGTTGTTATTTTAGCTTGTGGTTACAGCTGCATCTTAACATAGTTTTCTGACAGTTTAAAGTTGTTTTTTTATAAAAAAAAAACCTGATAATTACTGGAAATGAAGCTGAATTGTGCGGTGAAGCTTATTTAAAGTTGTTTACTTTATATTTAACATTGCATGCATTAAGCTTTAATCAGCTGGTTAATCAACTAAACATTTGCTCTCGCTGATTAAAATATTGGATTCACTGACGAGAAGTTTTAGTGTAGCAACTTAATCAGTTGAAACCAAAAATAAAACTTTATTCACCTTTCTTTCAGGTAACGGAAAACCTAAAAAGTGGGCAGTGTCTCTTTTTTAAAAGGGAAGGTTGTCTTTAAAGCATTGTAGCTTGTTCCCTTTAAAGTAACAAAGTAGAATGGTCTCAGAAGTATAGCATCCAAACCAAACTGCCCCCTATTGATTAATCACTGTAAAGTTTTGATGGAATAATCAATCATTCAACCAATTAAAGCTTCCTACTATGCTAATAACACCGAGAGAAACCCTACATAGTGGGATCCGAGTAGACCTCCCAGAGGCAAAATAAATTAAATTTCAGGATCAGCGACTAGACTTACACCAGCAAAGAGGGTTGGCAAAAACAAGATTTGTTTTTGAACGTAGAGGATACATTTATGCTTCACCTTTTAAATTGTAACAGGGGTTTTATATCCCACTGGTTTCTCTGCAGGGAACGTTGCTCTGGAAAGGCCCTGGATCTGCAAATCGTTTTAAGTTAATCTTTATTTTTTCTTTAGATATGTTTTACCCCGCCATTATTATTTTTATAAATAACTCAAGGTGACAAACATACCTAAGGTTCCTTTCTCTTCCTATCCTCCCCACAACAACATCTCTGTGAGGTGTATTGGGCTGAGAGGCACTGACCCAAACTCACCCAGGCACTTTCATGCCTAAAGTGGGACTATAACTTACCATCTCCTGGTGATTGGCCCAAAGTCACCCAGCTGGCTTGCATGCCTAAGGTGGAACTAGAACTCACAGATTCCTGGTTTCTAGCCTGGAACCTTAACCACTGGACCAAATTTCTTTCCTTCAAGGTTAGGACACCAGGCATTTGCCACCATTCTGATTTTAGTAATTCCATTACACCTAGTTTTTAGAAACTTGGGGAGACAGGTTTTGGCTGGATCATGCCCATAGATGGTTGAATGTGTACCCCATCTTGTCTGTTTGTTAGGATACAACTCACATTTATTGAAACAACTTCTATATACAATTCCGATATGCCTTTAGTCAACACTTGACTAAATGGAGATCAAGGTCAGGCCCAGTATGTGTGATTCCTGTTCCTTCTCTCACAATCTGCACATGAAAATGTGTTAACATTTTAAGACTGATGTGTAGAATTCAATATAGTGACATTAGTTTTGTTCCTGATAATCCCAAAGTCTAATAGAAGAAAAACAGTTGCATTGAGGCAGGGGAAAGGGGGGAAAAACATAAGGCAAATGTTAAGGAAATAGGATTTTTTTTTCTACTACAAAGTATGAATTATAAACTATAATAACTTGCTGATTTTTGGTCGTTCAGAGAATCCTGTACAGGTTTAAATTGAACTGTAGACCTTCTAGAGGGCTCGTTAAATGAAACTACTTCAGAAACTTATACTTATTTTTCTTATCCCAAGGAGTCAATATGTTCAATATTATTTTATGTATTAGATTTTTATTACTTCATAAGTAACTCTAAAGTAGTAAATATACCTAATATTCCTTCTGTCTCCTATTTTCCCCACAACAATAATCCTGTCAGGTGGGCTGGGCTGAGAGAGAGGGCCTGGCCCAAAGTCACCCAGTGTCTAAGGTGGGATTAGAATTCAGAGTCTCCTAGTTTCTAAGCTAGCACTTTAACTACGGTACTGTCAAAGCAAGAACATTTCCGGTACTAGACCAAACAGTCCCAATTTTAAATATTTCTTTAAAGAACTGGATCTCCTATTTTGTATTTCTCACAGAGCTCTGCACACTGGATTGTGGCGCCCATGGTGTTTGTGTGAAAGGAGCGTGCCAATGTGAAGAAGGTTGGATAGGGCCCACTTGTGAAGAACGGACGTGTAATTCTCACTGCACGGAGCATGGAAAGTGCAAAGATGGAAAATGCGAGTGCAGTCCTGGATGGGAAGGAGACCACTGTACCATAGGTGAGATTTGGGTGTTCCTGACCCAAACTGGGATAGCTCAAGATAAGATAAAATAACCGTTATCGTCATTTTTCTTACTGTGGCCACAACGGCACACATCAAAAATGAAATTTAGTTGCCCGCTCTCAAAGTGAAACACATACATGACACACACCTAAACATACTATGTACAACATTATGTACAAACCCACACCCCTACATATACATAGCAAATAAATATTAAATACTGTCCATCTTGAATATATAATGGAAGGAGGAAGCTTGAGAGTTCACAAGTTTAATGCTGTATGGAATGAAACTATGGCTGAATCTGGATGTTCTGCTTCGGATACCACGAAGCCTCCTCCCAGAAGGTAACAAGGAAAACACGTCATGAAGAGGATGTGTAGTGTCCCAGATAATCTTACGGACCCTGCTCAAGCAGTGCTTCTGTGCTATGTCCTGGATGGGAGGGAGGGAACTGCCAATGATCTTTTGGGCCATTCTCACCACTCTCTGCACCGCCTGCACATTTAGCTCTATTCAGTTTGGTTTGCACTGTGCCTGGATCAAGAACACTAAATTCTATCATGCTGAAAACAAAGGCTTCAGAGCTGCAGTTAAATAGACAGTTTGACTTCTGGAAGATGGGGCATGATTATTTCATGGCTGTCAAACTGTTCTCTCAGGTCTCCAGCCTAGAAGGGGCAGTGGATGTAGTCAGGCTGAATCTCTTTGGGATATATCAAACTAAGTGCCTTTAAGCAAAGTCAGGGACATCAGCACCATAGACAGCTCCCTGAAGTCTTCTTGGCTGGAACTTTCAGCCTTTCATACTGCAAGAGAAGGAAGCTCTCTAAAGTCTTATGTAAGCCGACGCTGTGTTATAGATCAGTGGTTCTTAACCTGGGCGATATTGCCCCCCAGGGGGCGATTTCATTTTTCAGGGGGGCGATGGAACAAAAAGGGGCGATGCGGGGGCGAAAGAACGAAAAGGGGGCGATATGGGGGCGATGGAGCACAAGGCAACCATTGATGTTCTTTTTTTTTGCTTTTTGTGTACATACATTTTTTTTGTTAATAATTGTCTGAGCTTTTATCGTTGTATTTGCTTGCATTGGATTTCCCGTTCCAGTTTGAGTTTTCGGCTTCGTTTTCGAATTTCTGTTGTGCTCTGTAAAACATTTTGTGTGTCTCTTTGTATTGTACTTTTTTAGTGTGCACTCCAGTTCAATATTATATATTTTTTGTGTCTTTTTAATCCTTTTTACAGTGTGCGTGACTATATATACTTTCCTCGAATCTTAATTTAGTTTCAGAGTTTTCGTCTTGAAATTCTTAGTTTTTCTTTTCGGGCATTTCACTTTCTTGCAACTGAATTTTGTTTTCAGTGGTCATTACATTTAAGTGTCTTGAATAAATAAGATAATAATGAAATACATGTATCACGAAGTTTGGGAATAAAGTGACTGGTGGCACCAAAAATTTTCACACAGTTGAGATATGGGAAAAAGACTGGAAATAAATTATTTGCGTCGATATGTCCTGATGACAATTTTAAAGAAAACAAAAAAAGTGTTTGCATAAATTGAAGAATTATTTCCTATGTTGTGATTGAGAGGTTATGTTGGGGGAGGGGGGCGATGACAACTTCCTCATTGGCTCAAGGGGGCGATTCGTTCAAAAAGGTTAAGAACCACTGTTATAGATGACACAACTCCGTAGAGGAATTGGCTTAGTTGTTTGAAAGGACTTTGTCTGATTTCGTATCCATGTCCTTTTGAAAGCTAAAAGATGTGGTGGGTGCTATCACAAACAGCTTGCGAGTCTGAAAAGGATAACAAGGCCAGTGAGGGAAATGGAGAAGATGGGGAAAACAGCCTAGACTTTATCCTCCTCTGAGTCTTTCTGGCACTTATAACTCAGCTTAGTTTCTGGTTATGCATCTGGAACTCACACGGCATTAAGAAGAGGGAGAAATAGCTCAGATGTAGAACCACAGAATTGCAGAGTTCGAAGGAAGTACAAAGATCTTCTAGTCTAACTCTCTGCAGTGCGTAGGAAAACCAATTAAAGTATCAGTCAAAGTTGGCTATTCAGCCTCTTATAAACCTCCAGAGATAGAGAACCCACAGCCTCCAGAGATAAAATGATCCACAGTTATACAGATCTTGCAGTCAGAAAGTTTTTTTTTTCTTTATACTTTTAACAAAATCTAGGTCACTGCAACTTGTACCCATAATTTCTACTTCCAGTTTTGGGGGCCATGAAAAAGAGTCCTTGATCATCCCTCTGCAGTTTCCTTGTAGGTTTAGTAAGTCAGTTTCTTTTGGAAACATTTGTTTCCTCTCTTACCTGTCTATATTTCTGCAAATAAAAGGTGTGTCTGATCATTGTGGGTGAGGAAGGGGTTGGCTTTAACTTCCAAAACAAAAATCAAATCCCTGTGAATTCAAACCATAAGGCGAGATGGTTGTGGAACAGGTTGAGGAAAGATGATGAGTGGATCTGTTTCTTTAGAAGTCAGAAGAAGATACTTGTGAGAAATAATTTCTGCAGAGCTTCTGTCACTTAGCTATGATGGCAAAGAGAATGTTTAATGGGTGAAGTTGCTCATGGAAATGCGTAGGAAAAAAAACTTTCATTGACTAGCTTTCCCCTTACACCCCACTAAGAAACTGTGGCATTTGCAGAAAATTGTTTCCCTTCTAGCCAAACAACCACCAGCCAGGTGTGAAGCAGAGTTCTAGCAACAGTTCAAAGATCAGCTGTAAAAATGTTTCATGCACGAAAAGATCCAGGAGAAAGCAAAGTGTGAATCAAGCAATGCGACAAAGATTCTGGCAGTTCCTCACAAGAGGACACAGAATGTTGCTTTCCACAGAAAGTCATCTCCACTGGCCAACTTTCAATCCCAGAGTTCAAGACTCTCTCCTAAACCACCGAACTGCATTAGTTCAGAAGGTAACAGAAGCTTTCATTTTTAGCCTTCTGAACTTTTCAGCCCTCTGGATCTTAAACTACTATCATTCGAATATAGAGTAGAGTAGAGTAGAGTAGAGTAGAGTAGAGTAGAGTAGAGTAGAGTAGAGTAGAGTAGAGTAGAATAGAATAGAATAGAATAGAATAGAATAGAATAGAATAGAATAGAATAGAATAGAATAGAATAGAATAGAATAGAATAGAATAGAATAGAATAGATAATAGAGTAGAGTAGAGTAGAGTAGAGTAGAGTAGAGTAGAGTAGAGTAGAGTAGAGTAGAGTAGAGTAGAGTAGAATAGAATGGAATGGAATGGAATGGAATGGAATGGAATGGAATGGAATGGAATGGAATGGGATATGGAATGGAATGGGATATGGAATGGAATGGAATAGAATAGAATAGAATAGAATAGAATAGAATAGAATAGAATAGAATAGAATAGAATAGAATAGAATAGAATAGAATAGAATAGAATAGAATAGAATAGATAGTAGAGTAGAGTAGAGTAGAGTAGAGTAGAGTAGAGTAGAGTAGAGTAGAATAGAATAGAATAGAATAGAATAGAATAGAATAGAATAGAATAATAGAATAGAATAGAATAGAATAGAATAGAATAGAATAGAATAGAATAGAATAGAATAGAATCTGGAAGGGACCTTGGAGGTCTTCTAGTCCAGCTCCCTGATCAAGCAGGAGAACCTATACCATTTCAGAGAAGTGACTGTCCAGTCTCTTCTTAAAAACCTCCAGTGATGGAGCACCCATGATTTCTAAAGGCAAGCTATCCAGGTAAGATCTGGGATGCAGATTCCCTGTTTTTCCCCTGCTTGGGGATGTAAGTCCTGATCTCATCTGTCTCCTCTGCTATTGCCTCACTTTTGGAGGAAAAAAAAAATCCTCACTAAACATCCTGAAAATTAAGTGCAGTAGCCTTGCTTTGTTCCAGATCGGCTTAAGTGAGCTTCTTTGATATCGTGAGTCTGTACAAAACGATATCAAGAGAATAGCTAGAAAACATATATCCACTTTAAATTAATTTAAGAAAATGAAACAGTTTAAATACACTGATTCTTATATTCTCTGCTTTTATAGGATTTAAATATTAGCCAAGTTATTAAAAGTGTTCATTTATCTTTGTTTCCTTTATCCCCAAGGCTAATTTCTAATTATATTTCTAATACAAATCTAAAATTCTCAGATCTTTTCAGAAGGCATTCTTTAGCTGTAGAAATACAATTGTTACATTTTAATGAAAAATAATACTTTTCCCCCAAGTCGGTTACTAGTAAGTCTTGGCAAATCGTTGTTCAGGAGTTCCCAAAGTGTTTTTGTCCATAAATGTTTTAATTGCATGCAGGAAATTTGGCTCTCTAATATAATATAATAAGAACAAGTTGGCTACATACCAGTTTGAGGTACTCTTTCTGCTTAATTTCTGGATTTCCATTAAAAAAAAGCCCTACATTTTTACTTCTTATCTTCTTGGTTCAGTTTTAAACAGATTATCAAATTTAGGTACCATCTATCTCACACTCTGAGTGGTGACTCTGAGTGGTGCACAGTTAGAAGCACAAAAGCTTAAAACCATGTAATATGGTTTCTTTCATAAGAAGCAGGATGCTGTCTGATGTTTTCTGGCAGGGATCAGCACTAAATTGGCGCTAGATAAGAGTTAATGGAATTCAAGAGGGTTTCGACTTTGGGCTGCTTGTGGGAATGTAACGACTCCAGGCTGATTCCTCTCTTGACTCCACCCCCAAGGCTCTGCCTATCCTTCTCCTACACAGAGTCATCTCTTTTTGTTCAATACTTGTATGTTCTGGGTAAGTCTGTGGGGGGGAAAGGCTAATAATGCACAGACGTATAGAAGAATTGGAGCCCTAGTATATCTTAAGCACAGTCTGTATTTCAAACTGACAATACAGCACCCTTAGACAGATAACGATGATGATTAAAAACACTGTACTTATTGTTTCCACTGGAAACCCATTCTAATGGCTACTTAGGTAACAGGATTAGATTAATGGTAGTTTCCATTCATACAGATCGTAAATAGCCTGTTTAAAACACAGCAGAGGCTCTTAATCTCAATCAACCGAATGGCAAATTAATACAGAAAGGTTTATTTGTTTTCATTTCAGTACATAAATGTAGTGGGTTGTCATTCTGCTTCCTTCTGTGTTAAAGTCACCATTTGTTAAAAAGCTGTGAATGTGAGAACTGCAAGGAAGAGAAGGCCACGTGGAAGATACACAGTAGTTCTTTCTCTCTTTTTCTGAACTTCAATTCTGCAATTGTAGAACAGGGGGGCACCATCTGAAACATCCAAATTTAACTGTGCCCCATGGAATTCCTCTAAAAATCAGTCCCCAATCACAATGTCAACATGAAAGAAGGGGAAAATTAACGAGGAGGATTAATCTTATGCACAGGTTTTAATTTGACTTAATTGCAATTAAATTTCATTTGGATGCAACCTCATTGACTTGTTTCAACCAATCCAAGTCCGGGCACTATTTAACGGCCAACTTTAAGGACAGTTTGAAAGTTTGTTTTTTCCCATCACGTTGTAACCGAGTTGAAGTTTTAGGACAGTGAAAATCTTGCAGTTTAGAAGGTGGTCATTGATTGCACATCATGTGTTTTTTTTTTCTTCCCAAGTACAGTAGCTTGGTTTCTGATCCACTCCAACAGTTGAATTTGTGGGCCCACGTGAACTCACAACCCATTTAGAATGTGTATTTAAATTGTCACAATTGAAGGAGCTGCCAGATAAATTATTCATTCTAAGGTGTTTTTCAGGTTCAGAAGATATTAAACAAAGCCTAAGGTGCTTCTCACATTAGTAGGGTGGTGAGAATAATGCTCAACACTCTTGCAAAATAAAGTTGACAGTTCCCCTCTTATAAACTCCATCACTGACCTTACAAAATGCTAGAGAGTACATAGCATATCCTTTGTCAATAATGAGGCATGCGCTAGCAAAAGTTATGACACAGAAATGCAGTCTATTAATCACACATCCAGTTATTCTGTGCTTTGGTGTGTTGCAATTATGAATTTGTCGGGTTGAAACTATTATACAATTCTGGAAGGAGCACTATACTTTGAAATTGGATTGGATGTTGAAACTGAAATTGGATTGTTGGTATGTATTTTTAGTGAACAGTTAAATTGATTCTTCTATTTTTTTTTTTTTTAAAAAGAAGAAGACAAGGACGATGACTAAACAATTGTGATCAAGGTTTTTTTGAATTGTTCTGTTTATAACAATTTCAAGGCCACTGTTTCCTTTTTTTACTGCTATGCTTGTTTTGTCATTGTGTTCATCTAGGAATGCTATTTTTAATAGCATTTATATATATATATATATATATATATATATATATATATATATATATATATATATATATATATATATATATATATATATATATATATATATATATATAGAGAGAGAGAGAGAGAGAGAGAGAGAGAGAGAGAGAGAGAGAGAGAGAGAGAGATGTCAAGGCTGCTAACATCGAATGTTATGCTTGACATATATTTCAGATTTTTTTAAAATTGTTTCTTCCCTTCGGAACCTTACATCATATATATATATATATATATATATATATATAATCCAGACCAGTAAATAACAATAATAGTACTCAGTGCTTTTAGACATTTATGTTCATAGCAATCCTCTCTTCCAGTTGTAATGAGAAATTGAATGGTATTTATTATGTTTATGACACTCAAAATGAAGAAGAAGAATGTTCTAAATGTTGCCAAAGACCAGGCCAATTCATAATGCTAGGGAGTTGCTGGAACTTTGGCATTCTGACAAATCAGCCATCAACAGATAAATAGAGACAAACCCACCTAGATACTGTAGAAAAAACCAAATCAAATTGTTTCTCTATTTATATGGTCTTTGGGTCCTGCATATGCACCATATGGAGAAGGGAGGAAGAAAGAAAGGGAGGGGGAGGAGAGGAGGGGGAGGGGGGAAGGGGAAGAAGAAGGAGAAGAAGAAAAGAAGAAGAAAGAAGAAAGAAGAAAGAAGAAAGAAGGAAGAAGAAGAAGAAGAAGAAGAAGAAGAAGAAGAAGAAGAAGAAGAAGAAGAAGAAGAAGAAGAAGAAGAAGAAGAAGAAGAAGAAGAAGAAGAAGAAGAAGAAGAAGCTCTGCCATTTCACACAGAAAAAAACAGCAAAACTAAGCTGAAATCCTTGAGAATTTTGTAGGGCTGCTCTAGAGAATTGATAGAAATGACTTTACCTAGTAAATGGGTGTTTTATGACTGGCCATTAGTAAGAAAATATTGATAAGAGCATCCAGACATACTGTCTGCTATGATGAGGAACTGAGGAGCACAGTAAGCATGCTAAAATACATATTTTAATTTTTTATTTGCTTTTAGATGTAGCTGTTTATTGTCAGTATTCAGACATACTAATCAATACAGCATAATTAAGGAGCTTCAGAACACTACGAGCAACTCCCATTTAGGGAGGCTTCAATGAGTATAAGATGGAAAAGGGGGGGGGGGACCAAAGCATTGCAGTTCACACTTGCCAACCCAGCAGGCTGAAGATAGCCTAGAACCATATGAATTTGCATGCGGCGTTGCCTGGGAATGTTTTTTCTTCCTTTTTATTGTGTTCTTATAAATCTGAATATATTGTATTGTTTAAATAGAATTATATTTATACAGGGATTTTGGAAACTGTGTTCTTTGAAAGTGAAAGGTTAGAGGAAGCTAATTTCTGCTATTGGCATGCTTCCTTGAGCACGCAGATTAGGGATCATGCAATTTGTATGAACATTTGCAACTTACTCTTTTCTGCCCGCACCACTCCTGATGGCCAACAAAACTGGAAGCAGTAGAACATATCAATACTTTTTTAAAAAAAAAGAAAATAGAAAATAGAATTCAGTTACAAAAAATATGAAGATGCCATGAAAGAAAGCAGATAATAAAAATAAGCAGAAATTTGTCTGGGAAATGAAGAGCTTCATAGACAGAAAAGTCTTAGTTAATGAAAACACAACAGAGAATGTCTGAGGAAAGAAATTCCACAGTTTAAGTGCCATAAATCCAGAACAGATTCTGACACTTTACTAAGGCATTACTAAGAGAAGGATGCATGAGAACTCTTATTGTATTATTACAACCAATGATAAACTTCATAAAAAGAAGTTCTTCCATATAGTGTTGTAGGTAGTCCATTTTTCTAGATCTGTAAATCACCAGGCAATCAGTTTTGGATTTTCATATCCAAAGAGTTAAATGAAAAGATTAGCTGGATCCCTAATAAAAATCCCATTAAAAATTGTGAGCAATGTGTGAAGACTCGTTCTTGAGAAATCCTTAGATGCCGACATAAATACTTTAGATGATGTTTTAGACCATTTGGGGCTTTGGGAAAAGCAGTTTAAGGGGCATTGCATACATGATGCATAGAAAGGAAAGAACTGGGAGAGAAAAAAAAATCTGTTAAATACTCTGGATAAACATACATTTAATGGTATGGCCAGCTCCAGAGAGAGCTTTTGTTTTTCATTTCCTTATAAAATTCATGAATAGCCTTGAAGAACAGTGAACTCGTTTTACCCAAAGAGAGGGCCTAATGCAGTTGTCTAAACAAAATCCCATTGTCAGCGGGTGTATTGTTTTGCAGCCAAGATAATGCATGATGCTCTCTTTATGTGGTGTCTTTGCAGATGGATGCCCGGGTCTGTGTTATGGAAATGGAAGGTGTACCCTTGACCAAAATGGATGGCACTGTGTCTGCCAAGTGGGCTGGAGCGGAATGGGCTGCAATGTTGTAATGGAAATGCTTTGTGAAGATAACATCGATAATGATGGAGGTACGGAGAGAGTTAATGCTCGAGAGTGTATTTGTCTCTTTTCTGAGTGAATGGATCTTCTATAGGATTTCAGTTTCAACGGACTGTAAGCAGCATGTAGCAGTATACTTCATACAAATAGTCCTTGACTTACAATGATTCGTTTAGAACCCCAATGCTTTGTGAAGATAACATCGAAAATAGCAATAGACTTCTATACCCCTTCACAGTGCTTTTCAGCCCTCTAGAAGTAGTTTACAGAGTCAGCATTTTGCCCCCAACAATCTAGATCCTCATTTTACCGACCTCAGAAGGATGGAAGGCTGAGTCAACCTTGAGCTGGTCGGGACTGAACTCCTGGCAATGGGATGATTGATTGATTGATTGATTGATTGATTGATTGATTGATTGATTGATAGATAGATAGATAGATAGATAGATAGATAGATAGATAGATAGATAGATAGATAGATAGATAGATAGATAGATAGATAGATAGATAGATAGATAGAGCAATAGCAATAGCACTTAGACTTATATGCCGCTCCACAGTGCTTTACAGCCCTCTCTAAGCGGTTTACAGAGTCAGCATCTTGCCCCCAACAATCTAGGTCCTCATTTTACCAACCTCGGAAGGATGGAAGGCTTGATCGGACTCCTGGCTGTGGGCAGAGTTAGCCTGCAATACTGCATTCTAACCACTGTGCCATCACAGGTTTTTAACATTGATAATGATGAAGATATGGACACAGTTAATTCTCGAGAGTGTATATGTCATTTTTGTGAATGAATGAAACTTCTGTAGGGTTTCATTTACAATGGACTCGAAGCAGCGTACAGCAATATGCACAATACAAATAGTCCTTGACTTAAAATGATTCTTTTAGTATCTGTTCAATGTTATAATGACACCAACAAAAAAGTGACTTACAATTGGTCCTTGCACTTAGAAACATCACAGCATCTTCTTGGTTACATGATCAGAATTTGGGTTCCCAGCAACTGGCATGCATTTATGACAGTTGCAGAATCTGACCACAGCATAAGAGGTGTGGTGGCACCGTAGTTAGTAGTATTGGCACAGTATTGCAGCCTAACTTGGCCCACTGCTAGGAGTTCGATCCTGACCAGCTCAAGGTTGACTCAGCCTTCCATCCTTCCGAGGTGGGTAAAATGAGGACCCATATTGTTGGGGGTGAAATGCTGACTCTGTAAACCGCTTAGAGAGGGCTGTAAAGCACTGTGAAGCGGTATATAAGTCTAAGTGCTATTACTATCCCAGTGTCATGTGATTGTCATTGGCAACCTTCCCAGCCAGCAGAGTTAACGGGAGAAGTTAGATTTGTTTCATGATTGCATGATTCACTTAACAACAGCACGTTAGAACAATTAACCAGTGGAATTAACCTGCCTCCAGAAGCGGTGAATGCTCCAACACTGGAAGTTTTTAAGAAGAGACTGGACAGCCATTTGTCCGAAATGATATAGGGTTTCCTGCCTGAGCAGGGGGTTGGACTCGATGACCTCCAAGGTCCCTTCCAATTTTATATTATTATTATTATTATTAAACGTAACAACCGTGGTAAAACCGTGGTAAAATAAAGATGATAAAATTGGGTGCGGCCCACTTAATAACTGCCTTGCTTAGCAACAGAAATTTTGGTCCCAGCTGTGGTCAAGGCATGCCTGCAAATAGTATAGAATTCCAGCAATCCATCAAATACATGGTGCCATATCCCATCCACATGACACTGTTATTCTAATCTCTTAAGGCCATAAGGAACATCCAGGTTTTCACAAGTTGCCAGAAAGTCACAAGGAAAGGAGCCATTCTCAGCTTGGGGGGGGGGAAATTATTGCATAAAAGCAGAGGTCCTGCAGACAGCTGAATGTCTGTGGAGATTCTCAGTCATCCAAGTCAGCCCTGCCCTACAACTTCGGTTCACGTTTGTTTTCTGAGAGGCTTGACTGCCTTATCATTTGATCTCTGAGCTTCCTTCACCTTTCATATCACAGATGTCGTATCAAAGGCACATTTTTTGTCTGGCTGAAACGTCTCTGGAGCAGATGCAGCTCCATGGAGAGCTGATTTCAGCTTGTGGTGCCCATCTGTGCCAGCTTGGCAAGACTTAGCAGGACCAGCCGTGTGATGTTGACATCCTCAGCAGATGCCGTTTCTCCTACGCAGCTCACAGTTTGCATTAAGATTGCCTCTCTCTCTCTTCTGCTCTGTTCCCCTAGCTTCACGGGGGTCTTCCTCTCCTAGATGGCCTTTGAGAACAGTCAAAGAGCTCCAGGCTCCCCTTTTCTCTCTCTGCTGCCCAGCTATTGATCCAAGAAGCGTCAGCAATCAATGGTTAGAGAAGATTGTGTGGGTGGTTTGCAAGCCTCTAATTAAAGCTTTGGGGTGCAGAACAACAAGGCAGCTTAAATCCACCAGCAACATAAGGCTAAACTGCATATGGGCTGTGAGCAAGGATCATGTCACTCTCCCTTTGTCCCTCGCTGACTGTATGACATATTTGTGCCTCCAAGCAGAAGTGTGTTGTGTTTCTCTTGTTTAGGCTGTGCCAAGTAGCTTCCAGTAAAATCTGAAGCATTCTGATTTGGTTCCCTACCCCAGTGCTGTTGATGCTGATGCTGATCTAGCTGCAAACTCACAGCCTCTCCAATCTCCTATTACAGGGAGATGCTTTATGAATGCAGCCCCTTAGAAAGAAGACACTAGTAATTCTCATATTACCAAATAACAGAATAACAGAGTGGAAAGTGACCTCGGAGATCTTCTAGTCCAACCCCCTGCTTAGGCAGGTGACCCTATAACATTCTGGACAAATGGCTGTCCAATCTCTTCTTAAAAACCTCCAGTGGTGGAGCAACCACCACTTCTGGTGGCAAGCTGTTCCACTGACTTAATTCTTCTTACTGAGAGAAAATATGTCCATAATTCTAGACTGGATGTCTCTTTGATTAGCTTGCATCTGTTACTTCTTGTCCTGCCCTCGGATGCTTTGGAGAATGGGTTGACTCCCTCTTCTCTGTAACAGCCCCTCAAATATTGAAAGACAGTTATCGTGTCATCCCTAGTCCTTCTCCATGACTATTCCTTTAAAGTTTCTGCTGAGGGTCCTTTTTTCTGCCTTCCTCTCCTGCTGTGTAGTCAGATTTTTTTTTCTTGTCTGGGTTCTTGTTTTTCCTCTGAACGCTTCATCCTTCATTGTTACCTGGATTAAAGCTGGGATGTAATTCTTTACTCTTCTGTGCACTGATGATGTTATCTAGTTTGATAATGAAACGTCTGCAAGAAAACAACCCAGCTCAGAGAGCACCAAAGATCCCACATTCCTAGTTCTCCTCCTCCTCCTCTTCCTCCTCCTCCTTCTCCTCCTCCTCCTCTTCTCCTAAACCCCACTCTCTTCTAGCGCTGTCAATGTTACCTAGTTTGGTAATGAAACGTCTGCAAGAAAACAACCAAGCTCAGAGAGTACCAAGGATCCCACAGTCTTAGTTCTCCTCCTCCTCCTCCTCCTCCTCCTCCCTCCTCCTCCTCCTCCTCCTCCTCCTCCTCCTCCTCCTCCTCCTCCTCCTCCTCCTCCTCCTCCTCTTCTCCTAAACCTCATTCCCTTCTAGCACTGATGATGTTACCTAGTTTGGTAATGAAACGTCTGCAAGAAAACAACCAAGCTCAGAGAGTACCAAGGATCCCACAGTTACTCCTCTGTCTTGAGTCAAGCATTGCCCTGCCTATTAAAACTTTTTTCCTTCCCTCCCTTTTCCTTCCATTATTTTACTCTACCTACCTTTCCTTATTGCTTTCCTTGTTTCAAATGAAATTTTAAATTAGCTTAACAATGAGATCCATGCATACTGTTGCATTCTATTTCTTTCTAGTAAGCCTGTCCCACACTTCTCACTGACCTTGCAGAACAATCCAACGTATCTTTTTATATAGTAAATGAAATGCTACTTTTTTTTCCCTTTCCAAAATCTTGCGTATTGCCTGCCTCATCCTTCACTTCCTTCTCCTTACAACCCCCCTTTTTTTTTCCTTCTTGCATTTCCATTCTTCAAACCGAAGCCCGGTGGTTAAACCTCCTGTTCCATGCACAAGCCTCATTTTTCTTTCTGTATCATATGCGTGGAATGCTTTGCCCATAATCTTGAAAAATACTGCTATTGCAAAATATGACTTGCACTTTCTCAAAAGCTCTTTTCCCTTGGGACAGATACTGAATACAGAATAGAATATAGAATAATGGAAGGGAGCTTGGAGGTCTTCTAGTCTAACCCCTGCTCAAGCAGGAGATAAGTGGCTGTCCAGTCTCTTCTTAAAAGCTTCCTGTGATAAAGCACCCACAACTTCTGGAGGCAAGCCGTTCCACTGGTTTAATTGTTCTCACTGTTAGGAAGTTTCTCCTTAGTTTTAGGTTGCTTCTCTCCTTGATTTGTTTCCATCCATTGTTTCTTTTCTTGCCTCCTGGTGCTTTGGAAAATAAGTTGACCCCCTCCTCTTTGTGTCAGCCCCTCAAATATTGGAACACTGCTATCATGTAACCCCTAGTCCTTCTTTTCATCAGATTTGTTGTTGTTGTGTTAGTTGCGAAGTCGTGTCCGACCCATCGCGACCCCATGGACAACGTTCCTCCAGGCCTTCCTGTCCTCTACCATCTTCTGGAGTCCATTTAAGCTCACGCCTACTGCTTCAGTGACTCCATCCAGCCACCTCATTCTCTGTCGTCCCCTTCTTCTCTTGCCCTCAATCTTTCCCAGCATTAGGCTCTTCTCCAGTGAGTCCTTCCTTCTCATTAGGTGGCCAAAGATTAGACAAACTCAATTCCTTCAATGTTCTTCATACGTTTTAGCCTCCAGCATCCTAATCATCTTTGTTGCTCTTTTCTGCAGTGTTAAATGTTTCTCAGATTCTCCCTTATTCCCAGGATGCTTGAGAATTTCCTTCATATTTCTCTGGATGAAGCTTTAGAGTTATCTCCATTATTTGGAATGGATGGAAGGTCTTCTAGGTGTGGTTTGACTAGAACACGTTATTTCATTATTCTGAAGCCTCCCAGCCTGTCCAAACCTCTCAGGAAGCCTCATGACAACAATTTCCTCATGAGATCTTATCTTGAGATGTAATGGATCTACCGAAAGCCCAGGGGCTGCAGATGTCTGGAGAAAGAGTTGTCCAATTAGAGAAGGAACATAAGACATAATTCAAATAAGTGGAAAAGAATCACACATTGACATTTCTCCCAAACTTTCTCCTTTGAAATAAATTCATCAAAAACTCATTCTTATTATTCTGCTTGAATGAGGACTAATGGAAGAAATGGAGGACATTTTTTACTACTTTAAATAGTAGTTTAAATAATTGCCTGAGCTTGGAAGTAAGAAAGTCAGAGAAATGTTATGAAGATAGTTCCTTCTCTTTCTTCTTTTCTCATCCTGCCTCATTTTTCATTCTCTGTTTCATCCTCATATCTGACAGGTTTTTCTACCTCCTCTGTCTTATTTTCTCTCTCTTTTAAGATTATGATCTTAGGAACTGCAGTTGCTCTGGAATTTCATCACGTTTTGTGACCTTCTGACAGGCAAAGTCAATGGCAAAGCCAGATTCACTTAACAACCGGGTTACTAACTTAACAACTGCAGTGATTTACTTAACCACTGTGGCAAGCAAAGTCACAAAATGAGGCAAAACTCATTTAACAAGTGTCTCACATAGCAACATAAATTTTGGGCTCAATTGTGGTCCTAAGTACTGCCAAAATCAGGTACAATATGCCTTCCCTTTCTGTTTGTTTGTTTGTTTGTTTTTTTAAAAAAAGGATTATCTTCCCAAAATGACTCATCGTTTATTGCACCTGATTGAAGGAGATATCAATTGTAAACCTTTAAAAATGCAGCCCCCATGAAATTCACTCCTAGCTTTAGTTGTCATTCCCACCAGGATCCTGGAAAGTGAAGAAGTTGATTGTCAAGCGCCGGAGAAATCAGGAGATTCAGGCAGTTCAAATGAGTGTAAAGATTTATTGCAAGCTTAAGTTCTCTACAAGAATCTGAGCTACTAACGGTCAAGGGAAAATAGCGGGAGTTAAGAAAAGAATTCATTTAGGGCTTGACTTGTGGGCATGCAGGAACTCATGACTTATGAAACATTTGACGCCTCCCTCCTGCTCAGGCTGGTCATCTCCTACATAGATAGGTTCACCCATCATGTAGGACTAGACTAAAACATGGTTGGGGAGTTTGTACACTGTGTTATGAAACATAGGTCATTGTGTTAAGCCATAATATGACTTTTTAAGAATATTTATTAGAATGTTTATTCTCATCTATGACTGTAATAAAGATTTTATTTGATCTGAATTGAATTAGCATGTAACTGAAGCACAATTAATTTTGTAAACCCAAGTTTAGGGCTCGGCATGTAGTGGTAATACAGCCAGTGTGGGTCATATCATGTGCTTTGCATGCTGCAGGAAATAACAGTTCTAGTCTACCTCTGAGATTACCATCTATAGTTCTGACTACAGTGTAGTTTACTTTTAGCTTATTCATACTTGCTTCAAGATGGGGAAAGTCCATATCTTCTAGTTAAGAATGTCTAAAAAGTTTGAAGAGGATGAGAGGCAGTTGCTATAGATGGAGAGGTAAGGGAATGTGTAGTGCAGAAAGATTTTATGTTCTCCTACCAGTTTTAATTTAATTTGAAGTATTTGTCAGGATAAAATCAAAGGGGGGGAAAAGTTTCAGTAACATTCTCATAGGTGGAACGTGGTGTTCTTGTGTTTATTTAACAATGAGATAGTCAAAGGTTGAACATGAATAAGCTGATTTAAACCCCAAGAGCACATCCTTATTATGTGCCCTTTTTCAATAAGACTCATCACTTAAGGGAAAGTCCTGCCTTTGAGAAATGGTTTAGATTTGATGGAGAAATTTAGAAAGCGGTTCATGTCCAGCTTGCATCTTCTCCTTGAACTTCATCCAGACACACAAACTTGCATTTGCACACGTACCATTTGATTAACAATTTTTTGGGTTACATTTCTGAGCATTCAACCGTTGTTGTTTTTTTTAATCTCTTCTGCAGTGTGTCTTTCTGATTTCCCCCCTTTTTCAGATGGTTTGACAGACTGTGTTGATCCTGATTGCTGTCAGCAGAGTAATTGCTTCTCCAGTCCTCTCTGCCAAGGGTCTCCTGATCCTCTGGACCTCATTCAGCAAAGCCAACCTCCTTTCTTGCAGCACTCACCAAGACTCTTTTATGACAGGATCAAGTTTCTGATCGGCAAGGAGAGCACTCATGTCATTCAAGGCGATGTCTTATTTGAGAGCAGGTAAGTCTCCCTCCTTCCCTCCCTCTTATATCACAGAGATGTTTTTTTTCTGAGTAGGACAGACAGCCAGGGACTTCCTAGATGTACAGGGACCTTGGATTATTAGCCATTTTTTCCTGGTTTCTTGAATGTTACAGTTGATCATCTATGGACATTCTCAATCATCCAGGTCACGGTTGTCCCAAAGGTGCTTTTCCAAAAGGCACGTGGACTTTCTTGGTGTCTTTTCTTTGAAAATGTTTCACTTCTCATCCAAGAAGCTTCTTCAGTTCTGACTGAATGGTGGGAAATGGAAGGATTTATATTCTTTGCAGTCATCTGGTCATCGTCCACAATGTGAACAGAGAGGACCACTGGTTTGACCATCTATCAAAGACCTCTTTGATAGTTGGTCAAAGAGGCCATCTGTGTTAAAATTGAACAACTTCTCTCAACACAGGGGGAGGGGGTATGACATCACCTATCTCCTGTCTACAACCAAGTCCTTTCAGCAGTCCCAAGAAGGTTCCACACCTGTTTGCACTCTGATTCAGGTGAGCCGGAGAGGACAGATAAAGCCCCAAGTGGCCTCAATAACTCTCAGAGAGCTAATGAATGACCTTCAGAGTGCCCAGGATCAGATGACTGCTAAGGAATATAAATCCTTCTATTCCCCACCATTCAGTCAGTTTCTTGGATGAGAAGTGAAATGTTTTCAAAGGGAAAAAAAACAAAACCCCAAGAAAGTCTGGTTGTCTTTTGGAAAAGCATCTTTGGCATACAGTTGTTGAAGATTGGTTTCTGTGTTTCTTCCCCTTCATGTGCTGTTGGCTCAGGGAGTCTCAGGAGCTGCTGTCCCCACATATCTGCCAGATGGAGAGAAAAAAAGTGTCTCGAGATCATTACGTCTTTGCCTTACTTTCTTTCATACTGTGGATGAGCAGGAACTATACAATCTAGCTCAGTGCCCTAATATGGAACTTTGGTCATTACTTGACCCAGATTGCTAGAATGATAATGATCCAATTTGTTGCTTGGGCTTGGAGCAAGATTTAGGGGGGGGAGTATTTTCTCCTCCCATAACCTAGAAAAAAACATAAATGTCTGTTCTTGTTTCTTTCCTTTGTTTTTCAATTCATTCAGAGAATGTAGAGCTCTACAGAAAAGTGAAATGTGGTGTTTAAAACCACATATCTTTACAATCTGAAGTTCTCTCAACTTTGAAATTATCTGTAGCCCAAAAACACCACAATGTGGTTATCCAGTAATAGCCTAATCTCTAGCACCACTTTGATTGTGAATATACCTTTCAATTAGTCTTTCTTTTACTTCTCTACCTGGTGATACATAAATGAGAGGTGTTGTTTGGTGCAACTGCCACGAACATACTACTTCATACTTTCCCAGATCCAGATAAAACCCCTATTTTATGTGCACACAATAAAATTATAATGTTGAATGAATAACTTATTCGAGGTAATGTTCTCAACAAGAGGAAATGAACAAATATCACTAAAGCTCTTACCTTGAGTTTTATCTGTCTGGAATGGTTAATGCAATGAATTATATGTTTTTAAGCAGAGTGGTCTTGTGATAATTTCCCCACCAGAAGTGCACTTCAGAAATTAATATCTCGTGTGCTGATAGCTAATGAATGCTGGAAATGTGTTCGATAGCAAACAATGAGCAAGACACTTTGAATGCTACGCAGTGGACATGGAGTGGATAGATGGGTGGAGGAATGCATTAATAAAGTTAATGCCTTATTACTAATAATAAATAAATAGACATAAGCAAATAAATAGTGTAAATAAATAGCCAACATTAAATCACTTTGTTTACCATGAATGCCACAAACCTGAATTTTCTATTTGTATTGCAATCTACTCTGGAATGTGTTGGGAAGCTCTGTCTATGATATGAGGTCTTACATTAGATAAGTAAAGTTTGCCCTACATAGTAGATTTTAAATGTTTGTACCAGCACCACCTGTATACGACCCACTATTTTCTAACATCTTTTTTTCATGAAGAGGTCAAAAGTTTGTAAGCTGGAGGGCAAAATTAGAGGGAATCAAACATAATTAGTCGTAATTATATTGTGGCGAACGGTTTTGGTCGCCAGAATATAAAAAAAAGATGTTGAGACTCTAGAAAGAGTACAGAGAAGAGCAACAAAGATGATTTAGGGGACTGGAGGCTAAAATATATGAATAACGGTGGGTATGTCTAGTCTGATGAAGAGAAGGATGAGGGGTGACATGATAGCAGTCTTCCAATATCTCAGGGGCTGCCCCAAAGAAGAGGGGCTCAACCTATTCTCCAAAGCACCTGAAGGCAGGACAAGAAGCAACGGATGGAAACTAATCAAAGAGAAAACAAAGCTAGAAGTAAGGAGAAACTTCCTGACAGTGAGGACAATTAACCAGTGGAACAGCTTGCCTCCAGAAATAGTGGGTGCTCCGTCACTGGAGGTTTTTAAGAAGAGACTGAACAATCACTTGTCTGAAATGGCGTAGGGTTTTCTGCCTGAGCAGGGGGTTGGACTAGAAGACCTCCAAGGTCGCTTCCAACTCTGTCATTCCATTATAATATTTGAAGGTGGCAGCAAGGGAGTTTTCAGTTCTCTCCCCTGAACTGCATTGCCCATTTGCAGATTTATTTATTCAGCATTTGATAATTCATTTGCAGAGCTGGTAGGCCACTTGGCTGAACTTCTGTGCCTGGACCAGTTTCTCTCAACCTCTTTGGCATCTCTGAAACTTTATTGTTCTCATCCGCTCATCTCCGGAGCCGCAGAGGTGTTCTTTTTCTTCCTCTCCTTTTTCAAACAGATTTAAAGGCATATATTTATAGTACCCTTCGTAGCCTATGTCTCCCGGTGGTTTTAAATGCAAATTAAAATGTGTTCTCCCTGTATGTTTATGTAATTGTCTGCTTATTTATTGCTTCCCCGCCATCTTTTTGCTAAAAGATATCAAGGCAGCATTCCAGGAAGCGAACAACAAATGATGAAATGATCTAAAACGAGAACGCCACCCAAAATATCAAGAAAGGAAATAAATGCTAAGAGCTCTTACATTGGGCCAAGTTTAAAAAAAAAAACTGTGTCTTGGTCCTTTCTGTAGAGAAGGGGATTTCAGAAAAGGGGTTCACGCCATCTTTTGGAGGTGGGATGGCTGAAACGCAACCACCCCTTTTATAAAGCAAACACTGGAACAGGGGCTTAAATAAGCCATTTGAAAATCCGGAACAAAACATCCTTCCCAGCATTCCAAATCCAACATCCATCTAGCACTTAAAATAGAAACGTTTAAAGTACTAGAGAGAGTGGGAAATGCCTTAACTTGATATATAAATGATGATGCACTGCGTAAATATAAATTGAAGGTGAAAGATTTCATAAGCTTTCTGCATATCTTTTTTTTTTTTCAATGAGTTACCTGGTTTTGCCCTATTTCTGGCACTGTGCAGAAGCTGTCCATGTCAGTTTGAAATGTTCGTGTCTCAATTTGCACTTCGTATATACCCTATTAGACACCAACTTGTGATTTTTCTATAGGTGCATGTGTGTGTGTTTGTCTGGCTGAGCTGTGAATGCCACAGCAATCACAAGACAGAGAAAAGTACAAGATAAAACTGACAATGTGTTTGTCTAACCAGTTGCATCTTATTTATTTATATTTACAGGGGTAGACCACATTTTGAAACAGAACAACTCTGTTCTGTTCAGAACCACAAACCAGGCAACTTTGACAACAATGTGTCAAAACTAAGACAACAATAATCTTGTACAGGAAAGGCTGAAATAGTACTGTCAGGGACACACCAGGTGACTTCTATAAGCCAAGATTATTGCTAGAAATGGCTGCCACTTAGCCAGTGATCCTTGTTGACAAAAACAGTTAAGAGTTTTAATCATTGGCTTTTAGGTTTTCATTTAGTGTAAAGTGGACACTCTAACACTACATGAGAATTAGAACATGTAGATATCATTTTCGAAGAAGATGCTGGCTTATTTGCCAGTTGTCACCCTAATAGTAATTGTGGGGTCCTTGATTCCTAACCAGTTCAATGTGCACACCAATCCATACTCAAAATCCTGCTTTAACTTCAAAATTGATAAATCTGCATAGCTCCACTGCTTATAACAATGACTTTGAGGGATGTTTGGTGCTCACTGAGCTTGGTTGTTTTCTTGCAGACATTTCATTATCCAACTAGATAACATCATCAGTGATAAAAAGGGAGTGAGGTTTGCTCTCTGTTTATATACAAGTAGTTTGCCTTGAATAAATAAGTAACTCTCAGTCCAAGTGAAATGTCTTCTGTGTGAGATGTGTGAGGTATAAAATATATAAATATATATATATGGAGACCAACCAGGGAGGGATATTTATGAACCCATAATGCAAGTGAGATACTCTGGGTCCACTTGTTTAATGATCTATGTTTCAAATCCTCCACTGGAGAAAAACTAATTTTTGTCAAATGCTGGAAAGGGAAAAACCACAATAAGGCAAATCAAGATCGATTTATCTTAAGAAGGACTCGGAGTGTTATCTGGCCAACGCCTCTTCTTAAAGTAGGAATTGGATACCATGATGATGGAAAATGAGTTGTTTTGGGAGGTTTGCCGGAAAACTATGAGTTAAAAAGAAACTTTGTCGGTAAAGAGAGAGAGAGATCTGTGGCAAGAAGAAAGGGAGAAAGCAAGAAATTGGAGAAGTGAAACATGGATTGAATTATGTCCCACTCAGCATCAACCTATGCCCAATAAAAAGAATCATTTTCCTTGCATTTTGTCCTGAGCTTCTGTAGGTGGCCACCACTTTCAGAACTAGGTGAACAAGGAGATGAAAAGAGAGGGTAGCCCAGGAAAGGAAGTGCTATATGAGATGAGCTTCCTGTAGACTTGCAACATACTGGTTGTGAAATATATTATGCCGATAGAGTGTGTCAATTGTGACTATCTTAGCATCTTTCTTTATGGCCACCTCACTCTTTTGTCCACCTAGACGTGCTTGTGTTATCCGAGGACAAGTGGTAGCAGTTGATGGAACCCCTCTGGTTGGGGTCAATGTGAGTTTCCAGCATCACAGTGATTATGGCTACACCATCAGCCGACAGGATGGAAGGTAAAAGATTGTTGCTTTCATGTCTTCCTCTAATGTTTATTTTCTCGGGGGAATTTTTTTAATTAGGGAATTTGGGGAATAGGTTGAAAGCAAATGGAGGGGGGGGATTGAAGCCCAAGAGAACTTTGTCCAGTTCATGAATTAAAAAGCCACCAAGAATCTGAATGACTCAGCAGCACACATATAACAACAACAGTTGAACATCATCGGCATTGACAACCTCCTCATCAGTCAATTGCAAAAGGCAGCTTTACTTGGAACAGCTTGCATCCTGCAATGATACTTGCAATATTATTAAAACAAAAATCTGCCTCTCTCATCAGGATGGACTTGATAGCTGGATAAAAATGCCAAATCCAGTCTAAACATCTGGCTGAGTGTGTGGCCAACCATCATAACAATTACATTAAACTTGTACGTAAATTAAACTTATGCCACCTGATTCTAAGGAATCTGAATCATAATAAGAATAGATGACTCAATTGACTGACAACTGATTAATGAATGGATTACATGTAAAAGATTCTGTACATCCAAAATGCAGTACTGTAAGATAGATAATAGATGATGATGATAGATAGATGAATGATAGGATAGATAGATAGATAGATAGATAGATAGATAGATAGATAGATAGATAGATAGATAGATAGATAGATAGATAGATAGATAGATAGATAGATAGATATGACAGACAGACAGACAGACAGAGATAGATAGATAGATAGATAGATAGATAGATAGATAGATAGATAGATAGATAGATAGATAGATAGATAGATAGATAGATAGATAGATAGATAGTTATAGATGATGGAAGGAAGGAAGGAAGGAAGGAAGGAAGGAAGGAAGGAAGGAAGGAAGGAAGGAAGGAAAGGAAGGAAGGAAGGATCATAGGGAGGGGGGAATAAATAGGTAGACAGAGAGACAGACATAGAGTATAATAAGTGCAAATGACTCCACAGCAGAATGAAAATTTCTTTAGGTTGTGGATTGTAATCTGTCAATCCAGTGTTGTTAGATATATGTTCTTTGACCCCCAAGTCTAGGGCTAAGAGCCAGGGACTTGCCCAAATTCATTCAACTGGCTTCCATGCCTAAGCGAGGATTAGAATTTGGTTTTCCCACTCCTAGTCCAGCATCATAACTGCTGCATCATATACACACATATACACATGCACATAGACATATATACACACATCTATATGTTTTTTTTCCTTCCCTTCCTTGTGCAGTAACGCATCTGAACCAAAGGAAGTAAATAAAACCTCAACCTAGCCCTGAGATTAAAATTGGCTGATTAAAAGAGGGACCTACCAATTAATCAGTTCAACCAATTAAAGCTCACAGAGGCAGAAAAAGCTCATGTTCAAAAATTTCATGCTTTCGTTCCTGCTTATTGCAATGTAAATACTCTAAAACTGAGAGTAAAAAAATCACAGCTGTAGGTGTAAGCAATGAAGCTAGTCTCTCTCTCTGTCTCTCTCTGTCTCTCTGTCTCTCTCTCTCTCTCTCTCTCTCTCTCTCTCTCTCTCTCTCTCTCTCTCTCTCTGTGTGTGTGTGTGTGTGTGTGTGAGAGAGAGAGAGAGAGAGAGAGAGAGAGATCAGAGTTGCAAGTAATCTTTTTATTCCTCACTGTATATAATCTATGTAATGTTTGGGAAATTTGGTGGATTATACATAATTAAGTCTAACTCCTTATCAGCATTCATTACCAGGGATGTCTTATAGATTTCCATAAGAAGTGCATCCAGTCACAAAGTAAAGAAGTCTTATTTATGCCAACTTACTTTAAATGACAATATTAAAATCATAAGACAATAAGTAGCTCTTTATCTGCTCTACAGTTTGCCTGGAATTCAGAAGACTTCTTTCTATCACTACCTCCTGACTCTTAGTAAAAGCACAGTGCAATTATACCTTTGGGTTTCTTTCTTTTGTGTGGGTCATACAGTTTTGGCTACACAAACGGAGGCATTCAGACCCTGGTCATCAGGAATATAAGCAATCACATGAAAAATCATGGTAGATGATACAGGCAAGAAGTCTCTTCCAAATTACCTTCAGGCATTGACCTCAAAACTGTTCAGCTCAGAGTTCCCATTGATTTTTGCTATGCGAGCAGCCTAGCAACTACTAAAGGCAGAGGTTTACTACAAGTAGCATCAGACTTCCCTCATCAGCTTCTTTCCAGAATTGTTGGAATTAATTGCCTAAGTCAATTTTATTTTGATCAATAATCAAGAACTTGTGTTAAAACATAATTGGAAAAGAAAAAGAGTGTTCAGACTTACATCAGCTGTCGTCTCGTGTTCATTGTGACAGCACAAAATTGGACAGTTTCATATCTAAGAGAAGGAGGTTCACATAAAACACTACCTGTTCTTGAGTGTTGTTGCGGTAAAATGAGATGTTTCTATTCAAGATGTCTTTTTAGAAGTTACGATAGCATATGACAAATTATTTCGGTCCTCCTGGATCATCTTATGCCCAACTAGTAGGGTGCAGAAAATATCTATGGAGATTTTCAGTCATCCAGGTCATGGTTGTCCCAAAGGTGCTTTTTTTTCCCCCAAAAGGCAACTGGACTTTTGTTTTGTTTTTCTTGAAGACATTTCGCTTCTCATCCAAGAAGCTTCTTCCGTTCAGAACTGAAGAAATTTATTGGATGAGAAGTGAAATGTCTTCAAGGAAAAAGAAAGAAAGTCCAGTGGCCTTTTGGAGGGGGGGGGGGGAAACCACCTTTGGTGCAGAAGAGATTTAATAGAAGAGCTAAAAACATAATGGGGTAATTTTGGTTCCAAATGGTATCCAGATAAATCAAATGGTTTTATATTGTTTTTCAGTTTTGATCTAGTGGCTGTCGGAGGCATCTCGGCCACCCTGATCTTTGATAGATCACCTTTTCTTCCCGTGAAAAGGATCCTGTGGCTGGCCTGGAATAGGTTTATTGTGGTAGACAAAGTGGTCATGCAAAGGACAGAGGCAGAACTGCCCACTTGTGACATCAGTAGCTTCATCAGCCCGAATCCAATCGTCATCCCTTTTCCTCTGACCACATTTGGAGGATCGTGTCCAGAAAGAGGAACAGTCATACCTGAATTACAGGTAAGAGAGATGGAAACAGTGTTGTCGTGTTATTGAGAAAAGAACAGAAATGGGGATCCCGGGTGCTCTCTGAGCTTGGTTGTTTTCTTGTAGACGTTTCATTACTCATACTAAGTAACACCATCAGTGCTGGTGGGGAGTGGGGTTTGCTCTCAACTTATATTAGTGGCTTCCCCTGTCACTGTTGGTGGGAGTGGTCTCTATTGGAAGGAACGGAAAAGTGTTCATATAGGCTTCTTGGTCTATCTAAAGATTGGGAGTTGAAGTCCACAAGTCATAAAAGAGCCAAGGTTCCCCAGCCCTGGTCTAGGCTATCTTTAAAGTGAACACAGCCCTGTTCGTGGCAGTGAATTCCTTGTGTATTAACATTATCTCAGTCACCAGAGAAGCCCAACCTGGCAGATTCTGACAAGATTTGTTGTGATGTTAACATGCACAACTCTTTTTTTTTTCCAGGTGGTCCAGGAGGAAATATCCTTTCCTTCCAGCTTTGTGAAGCTGAGTTACCTGAGCAGCAGAACCTCAGGATATAAAACCTTGCTACGCATCGTCTTGACGCATTCTACGATCCCTCCTGGCATCACAAAAGTGCATCTCACTGTCACAATTGAAGGGCGGCTGGCTCAGAAATGGTTTCCGGCTGCCGTCAACCTCATCTATACTTTTGCATGGAATAAGACGGATATTTATGGACAGAAAGTATCCGGCTTGGCAGAGGCAATAGGTATGTCTGCTTTAACAATGCTATTGTGGGTGTGTTATAGGGGTAAGAGCTAGCTCTGCTTTGATGCTAAGTGACCGTGGGGATGCTGCGACGGTCGTAAGTGTGAAAAATGGTCGTATGTCATTTTGTTCCATGCCGTTGTAACTTCGAACGATCACTGAACAAAGGCTTGTGAGTTGAGAACTACCTGTATTTTGAATTCAGACGGGGAAAGTCTAGAGAGGATAACTTTTCCCTATATTGGCAGTAACCCCTTCATATATTTGTGTGTCTTGGGATGCACCATGGAAACACAAACCAACCTATATAGATTCTGCTCTGGAGGGGGCTTTAATAGAGAAATCAGGGATTTTATAAGTTTCTGCCCAGCTGATTCTTCCGTGGGGATGCATTGATTAGAGGATTTGTTTCTGGGATGTTTCTCTTCTTAACTCCCAGCCAGATGTGGCACTCCATTTTCAGACTCTACATTTCTTTGGCTGGGTTCTTCCATGATTCCAAAGTTTCTCACATTCTGTTCATTTTTTTTGGGGGGGGGGGTTCATGTCAGGGAATAGACGGGCAGAGTTCCCAAGCCGTTTTCCATAATTTTTCCAACATCCGTTGAGTTGGAAAAGAAAAAGAAAAAAGGGCACTTGTGGAAAGGGAAGTTTTGAGCTCAGAAATGTTCAGTTTGATTGTTTGGGACGCCCTTCAGAAGGAGAGCAGGCCCAACCTTTGGAGAGATACAGGCAGCAGGAGACTGATTGACACTGCTTTAATAGTTTATGCATTTTATTTTAATATTACATGCATCTTCCACTGATTTTATTAAAGCTTCCCACTTCATCCTCATGGTTTTTTGTTGGCGTCACCCCTCATCCATCACAGTCGTGGCCACCCTGTGAAATTATTATGGATCATAAACACGCCAAGCACTTTGTAAATGAAATGTTCCAATTTCGGATCTTAACACAGCTATCTGCAACTCCCAAAATGAATCTTTCTGATTTCACTCAATGTGTTAGATATCTCGCATCGAGTGACATAGTGGTGGAGCTCTCCCTTTACTTTCATGAGGCAGGAGATATTTCTCTCTCTGGGTGCAATGAGTAATTGTCTGCTGTGAACTCCACATAGGCATCAGGAAGGGCATCCAGCCAGTAAACGCTCAAGGTCTGTTCAGTTATCCCGACTCCACCCCCGTGCAAGGGATTACAGAGTCATTAAAAAAAAAAAAAAGATATATTCCATCATTGAACCTGGAAATAGAAGCTGGACTGCCTATGCCAAAGCAGGCTGTTCCAAACGCAATACGTTTAATGTACAGGTAGTCCTTGACTTAACAGCAGTTCATTTAGTGACCATTCAAAGTTACAACAGCATAGAAAAAAGTGATGTATGACCCTTTTTCACATGTACAACCATGTCATGTGATCAAAATTCACTCTTGCCAACTGACTCATGTTTATGATGGCTGCAGTGTCCCAGTGTTCACCTTTTTGCAACCTTCTGCCCAGCAAAGTCAATGGGGAAGCCAGATTCACTTAACAACCATGTTAACTAACTTAACAACGGCAGTGATTCACTTAAACAACTGTGGCAAGAAAGGTCGTAAAATGGAACAAAATTCATTTAACAAATGTCTCTCTTAGCCACAGAAATTTTGGGCTCAGTTGTGATTGTAAGTGAAGGACTACCTGTACTTCCAATGCATGAGTACACACACACACACACACACACACACACACACACACAGAGAGAGAGAGAGAGAGAGAGAGAGAGAGAGAGAGAGAGAAAGAAAGAAAGAAAGAAAGAAAGAAAGAAAGAAAGAAAGAAAGAAAGAAAGAAAGAAAGAAAGAAAGAATTCTCTTACAGCTGATGGCCCATGTCTAACTAGAAGCGAGTTGGACTGCTTTGATTTGCAGAGAGATTTCTCAGTTCCCTGCTCTTCATAGTTTTCTCCATCTCTTCCCTTTCTGACAAACATCCCTGCATGTCATATGCCGAGCAGATTTGATCATACGTATCCAGCTGCTGAACCCCACATGTCAGCTCCGTAGATTAACATTTCTAACTGGCAGCCAGAGTTATTGAGGTCTGGAGAACACACACACACACACACATATACACATACCCTCACCATACTGCGCCTTGCAGTCTTATTTACCTGGTTCTTTTCTTTGAATAAACATACTTCTTGAGCTATACCTCAGAGGTATTTGAAAATCAGAATCAAGCAATGTGCTGCCATCTGGAGGAGACCGTGGAAAATGTGACAGGATTATTTTGGAGAGCAGGAACAGTACTCTAGCAAGGAGGAAGGCAGTGTTTTCTTGCTCTTTGTATTTAAAAAAGAGGGGGTTCCCCCCCCTTCTCTGCTGCATCAACCACCACAACTATCAAGTTGTGGCAAACGGCGAAGGAAAAAGATGCAAAGCGAAACCAAGAATCTTTTACGCCAGTGTTTCTCAAGCTTGACCACATTAAGCCGTGTGAACTTCAACTCCCAGAATTCCCCAGCCAGCTTAAAGTGGTCAAAGTTGAGAAACACCGCTTTACTGCATTTTTTCTTTAACTTTTTTCCCCTTTGTTTATCTGTAATTACATCCTGTTGTTTTATGTAACAATCACAACACCACTATAAACACTTTACATATCTCGAGTCCTGGTGTTTCATTGACCTATCTGCAGAAGGTTGTCGACATTTGGAATATTTATTTCACTTCCCGGTTATATTTTCCCAGCATGATCTTTGTTTAGCTTTTTAGGAGAACCAGAATCGGCTAAGTGGTTCCTACTTGATTGGATCATGTATATAACATTAAAACAATACAGTCAACTGTTTTATAATAATCAAGAAGAAAAGCCCCAGGTCTTGCATAGATTATATAACCACCCATTGAAGATCCTGGATGCAATAAAGCCAGGAGTTTCTATAACTGCTCCTTGGATGAGGGCAAAATACTTGTAGATCTTAAATGAGCCGTGCTGCGCAGTGGTTAGAATGCGGTACTGCAGGCTACTTCTGCTGCCTGCCGGCTGCCTGTAGTTCGATTCTCACCGGCTCAAGGTTGACTCAGCCTTCCATCCTTCCGAGGTCGGTAAAATGAGGACCCAGATTGTTGGGGGCAAGAGGCTGACTCTGTAAACTGCTTAGAGAGGGCTGTAAAGCACTGTGAAGCGGTATATAAGTCTAAGTGCTATTGCTATTAAGTGACACTATTAGCACAGGAGGAGATAGGAAGCATTCCAGCATCTGAAACCATAACAGTGCATTGGATGTTTTTTGCTTTGACATCAGGGAAAGATGAAAACGAAAGCTCAGAAAGCATGCTGAACCACAGGTAGTCCTTGACTTTGAACCACAATGGAGCCCAAAACTTCTGTTGCTAAATGAAATCATTGCTAAGTGATTTTTGCCCTATTTTACCACCTTTCTCACCACAGTTGTTAAGGGGAATCACTGCAGTTGTTAAGTTAGCAATGCGGTTGTTAAGTGAATCTGGCTTCCCCACTGACTTTGCTTGTCAGAAGGTTGTAAAAGGAGATCACCTGACCCTGGGACAGTGCAACCGTCATAAATATGACACAGTTGTCAAGTGTCAGAATTTTAATCGTGTGACCGTGGGGATGCCACAAGGAGCGTGTGAAAAACGGTCAAAAGCCAGTTTTCAATGCCCTTGTAATTTTGAACGGTCACTAAATGAATGGTTGTAAATTGAAGACTATCAGTTCAGGGTGAGAAGCAGCCAAAATACACACCACATTCCAGATCTAAAAAGGTCAGGAAAGACACAATCTTTCTAGATTTCTCAAGCAGCTTTTGACTTCAGTTCCTCCTTATAGTCTTCTTCTGGTTCTCACAGTTGACATTTAACCAGAGTTTCCCACCAATGTGTCCTAATCCCAGGGGAATACATTATAATTAGCCAGCTGCAATTTAGAGCCCTGATTGAATTAAGAAAGTTTTGACTCAGCACAGTCAGATTTCTAGTGCAGATGTGAGATTGTGGGAAAGCTGGAGGCAGATGAGTTGACAGATTATCTCATAAACAGCAATTCAGCCCAGGGGAAGAGACATCTGGGAGAAAGTGTTCACCGAAACCCCACCTTAATTAACTCATTATAAAAGAGGCTTAAGAAAATCCTATTACAGTTTCCTGGATTCTATATGGACACCAGAGCAGCGATAGATAGATAGACGATAGATAGACGATAGATAGATAGATAGATAGATAGATAGATAGATAGATAGATAGATAGATAGATAGATAGATAGATAGATAGATAGATAGATAGATAGATAGATAGATAGATAGATAGATAGATAGATAGATAGATGATAGATAGATAGATAGATAGATCTTGCATCGAGTGACATAGTGATGGAGCTCTCACTTTACATTTAGAAGGCTGAAAGTTTGTTCCTAGGTAGCAGGAGATATTTCTCTCTCTGGGTGCAATGAGTAATTGTCTGCTGTGAACTCCACATAGGCATCAGGAAGGGCATCCAGCCAGTAAATGCTCAAGGTCCGTTCAGTCAACTAGGTTTGTTTTTGAGTTTGCGTTTAAATGTTTCACGCCAAGTATTGAGTAGAGCAAAAATTAGGTTAGTGATGAGAAGATTTTTGTGGCCAGAGGAATGGGGAGGAATAGAACGGTGCTCAAAATCGGCTCCATTAAAATCTTGGAAATTTGATTATTACAGTAGCTCTCATTTCCCTACCTAAAGTCATTTAGATGGCTTCTTTTGTGAACCAATGGTCTTAACATGACATACAGCCTGGTACTTGAGGGACTGCTGTGTTCCAAACTACCCAATCAACTTGATCTTGAAGGCTTGGTGTGCTTTGAGTTCCTTCATTTAAACAATCTGTTGTTGGCATGCCTTCTCTTCTGTAGACCCTACCCTTTGGAGTATCCTTCCTTCCTTCCTTCCTTCCTTCCTTCCTTCCTTCCTTCCTTCCTTCCTTCCTTCCTTCCTTCCTTCCTTCCTTGATTAGAGTGGTCCCAGTCCTGCTGGCCTTTCATAAGGTTTTAAAAACCTGGTTGTGGGCCTAGACCTGGTGCCCTGAATGCGTTAAGGGCCCCATTTCTTGGCTATACAATTACTGTGATAATTTTCTCAGGTGCTGTATGTATTTATTTCTCTGCTGTTTTTAATTGTTTAAACTGTCACTGGGCTGAGGTGGGCAGCCGTAGAAATGAAATAAATTAAATAATGGTGGTGTTTGATTGTTGTGATCCATCCTGATTCCTTGGAAACCAGGTGGCATACCGGTTTAATTTAAGTTTAATTTACATGCATGTTAAATGTAATCATTATGATCATAATGTCGGCCAGATGCTTAGACTGGATTTTAGCATTTTGGTCCACCCATCAAGTCCTTCCCAAGGACTTGGGATAGGCAGGTGTTGTTTGATGGTATTAAAGGTATTGTAACAGGTTGTAGGCTGTTCCCGATAAAGCTGCCTTTTGCAATTGATTGATGGGGATTTTGTCAATGCTGTTGGTGTTCAAGTGGGGTTCCAGATGTTTTGGGATTTCACCCAAGGCACCTATTACTGTTGGTCTAAGTTGCCACATAATGTTCTATTTCTAATTGCAGGTCTTTGTATTTTGTGATTGTTCTCCAGTTCTTTCTCTTCTATCCTGCTTTTTCCAAGCCTGCAACATCCACTGTGCAGACTTTTTGTCTTTCCTATCAACAATTGTTAAGTCTGGTTTTTATGTGGCAGATGCTTATTTGTTCAGATTCCAAAGTCCCAAGCTGCCTTAGCTTTTTCATTTGCTCTTACTTTGTCCAGCTTGTATTATTATTCAAGAAGGAAGAGGGTGAGGGGGATCTTCCATTTATATATTTCTATACATCAATGTACATCTCAGGCAAGAGATTGAGAAAATTGTATGCATGGTTGTATGTAAACATTTTTTGTGCAACTCAGAAGCCAATGTTCTCAAGTTCTCAATGCTGGGTTAACAAGATTTTTAAAAATTGCAGGATTCTATTTATTTAAACACTTTTCATGTCATCCAGTGTACTTTATGTTCAGGCTGATTCTTTTTTAAATGCTTTGGCTTAGGCTCCTGTTAAATGTGCAGCAATTCATATTAGTCTCCTGAAGATATTTTCAGCTTTTGCAGCCCGAAAAAAAAAAAGAGAATCAACATTTTCAAAGAAAATTTTTCATGATTCCCCCCCTTCCCCCATGGACAATCGTGTAATTCTATTACCATCATGGACTTCATCCCAAAGAGCTAATTTCCTGCCTACGTTTTTGTTGGTGTTGTTGTTGTTTTTCAAGGAGAGGAGAGCCTTTTTAAAAGATTGAGAATTCTGCCACTTCCCTCTATTTACTTCTAGCAAGAGCTATTGACTTCAAAGTGTTAGATTAGAGTGAGGAAGGACACAGAGGAACTAGTTCTGTGACATAAATGAAACAGGAATTACAGAATAACAGAGTTGGAAGGGACCTTGGAGGTCTTCTAGTCCAACCCCCTGCACAAGCAGGAAACCCTATTCCATTTCAAACAAATGGCTGTCCAGTCTCTTCTTAAAAACCTCCAGCAATGAAGCACCCACAACTTCTGAAGACAAGCCGTTCCATTGATTAATCGTTCTCACCATAAGGAAATTTCTCCTTTGTTCTGAGTTGGTTCTCTCCTTGATTACTTTCCATCCATTGTTTCTTGTTCTGCCTTCAGTTGCTTTGGAGAATAGGTTGACTCCCTTCTTCTTTGCGACAGTCCCTCAAATATCAGAACACTACTATGATGTCACCCCAGTCACCCAATTCCTGCAACCTTCCATCATATGTTTTAGCCTCCAGTCCCCTAATCATCTTTCTTATTCTTCTCTGCACTTTTTCTAAAATCTCAACATCTTTTTTGTATTGTGGCGACCAAAACATGATGGGCAAAGGCTTAGGGAAGGCTAGTTTCGTGGTCAACCAAAACTGGATGCAGTTTTGGTGACCACGAAACTCTCCTTCCCCAAGTACGATGGACTTGGGGAATGACCTGGCCATTTGTTCTTTTAGCATGCCATTATAATCACCTATAATCCAGAAGCAACAATTGGGCAGCATCCTGAAACCTCTGGATGAGCAGTGAGGTTTCCATCCATGCATCCTTTTCTGCCTTTGCCCAGAGCAATGCTGTGAAAGTCCTTGCCCTCAGGAAGATGGCACTGCTGTGACAATTTCAGAGTTGATACAAAATTGGTGGGTAAAACAAGGGAAGGAACCTCAAAGCATCATTTACCCTCTTAAGATGATTGCTAGATACCACTGAAGCAACCTCTCTGTTCTGCAGAAGGTGGGCGTGGAATCCCATCGTGGGCCATCTGTTTGAGTACAAAATGTCCAAGGTTCAACCTTTAGGGTTTCCAAATGATCAGGAAGAATGACTTCTGGATTAAGTCCCCCCGAGAGCCATTGCAAGTCAGAAAGTATTCATTTCTCTTCATAAGCCCAAGGTTGTTCCATTATTGTAATGCTTCGCTGTGCGGCACAGTTCTTCCTTTTAAATTTGCTACCTCTGCCTCCCAAAGAAACATGTTATTTATTTATTTACAACCGGAGCTTTCGCCTCCAGCAGCAGAGAGCAATTATATCTTTTAGTGGGGGGATTTTTTCCCCTTCCCGTATACTCTTGAGCCTCTGCACTTTCAGCAGATAAGTCAGTGGTCGTCCCAGAGAATCAGGGAATCGGCTCCAGCGGCAAAGAATTGGCTGTATTTGTCATGATAATGAAATAGAGGAAAAATTGGCACTGCAAAAGCCATTTTCTCCTTGTTGCTGTTGTTACTATGACATGTTTTATAGCTTCTCTTGTCCCTGTTGACTTTTAAGGTTTGAAAGAGTTACTCCGAGTTATCTTTAAATTGCAAGGTTTAATCTCAGCCCCCTTAATAAGAATGTCATAGATTGAATAGCTGATTACCTGGCTCGTGTGGTGTTGTTGTTTTTTTTCATTTCTTTAAAAAGAAAGTAATCACCAACCAAATACTCAGACTAAGCAGCAATGCAGATTCCTTATTTAGGCTTATACATTATAGTTTTCCTTTTTGTGTGTGTGTGTAATTAGAACATACTTGCTGATCCAAGTTTGGTAAGTTTAAAAACAAAAATACAGATAGTCCCCAACTTAATAATCATTCATTTAGCAATGGTTCAGAGTTACAACAGCATTAAAAATGTGACTTGCAACCGTTCATCATATTTATTGTTGATCAGGAATCCAGTGATAGTCTTGATGGGACATATTTACAGTTAACCCAATTGCCTCAGCAGGCCGTTAGGGTCATGGATAGCTCCCCAGAGAACATCCAGTGTCCCTGAGGTACCACCCAATGTCCTTGGAATCCCACCAAGGGAGGAAGTTGATTGAGTAGAGTAGAGTAGAGTAGAGTAGAGTAGAGTAGAGTAGAGTAGAGTAGAGTAGAGTAGAGTAGAGTAGGGTAGGGTAGGGTAGGGTAGGGTAGAGTAGAATTAGAATAGAATAGAATAGAATAGAATAGAATAGAATAGAATAGAATAGAATAGAATAGAATAGAATAGAATAGAATAGAATAGAATAGAATAGAATAGAATAGAATAGAATAGAATAGAATAGAATAGAATAGAATAGAATAGAATAGAATAGAATAGAATAGAATAGAATAGAACAGAACCTTGGAGGTCTTCCAGTCCAGCCCCCTGCTCAAGCAGGAGAACCTATACCATCTCAGACAAGTGACTGTCTAGCCTCTTCTTTAAAATCTCCAGTCATAAAATCAGGCACAACTCACTTAACAAATGCTTTACTTAGCCATGGAAATTCTGGTCTCAAATTCTGGAGTACTTTACTACCAGTTGACTGCTCTTAGACCTACCCAAGGCAATTGGTGAACTACTAGCTATGATCTGTTGTATTTTATGTCTCCATAGTCTCGGTAGGTTACGAATATGAGAGCTGTGCTGATCTGATTCTATGGGAGAAAAGGACTGTAACATTGCAAGGATTTGAGTTGGATGCTTCAAATCTAGGAGGCTGGTCCTTAGACAAACACCATATTTTGAATACACAGAGTGGTGAGTATAATACTTATACTTTTTTAAATTGTTTTGTTAGCTTTTATGAAGCTCAGGGCAGCTTATATGAGGATTTTGCCACAATACTGTGAGGTAAGTTGGGCTGACAGAAACTGACTACCCAAACTTAAGTCACCCATGGCTGAGGTTGGATTTGAAACTGGTTCTCTCTGGTCCTGCTCTAAAGCTTTAACATCTACGCCGCACGTGGGAAGTGGATTCCCCCTCCAGATGGAAATTAGGAATGTTTATAAATAGATTGTGCTAAATTATGAATGATGTTACACTCTTGTTTCAATGAGCTGTGAAAATCGATAGAAAACAGGTACATCTGCATATTTTTGAAATCTTGATATTTAATCTCATCTTGAGAGCCCTAGCATTATAGTGTTGGGGAAAGCCTTTTACTCCAGCCAAGTTTCCTATGTACAGAATCTGCCCCTTGATGAATGTCTGCATAGTTTTTGCTTCAGCATTTTCAGGAAGGAGCACGTAGGACGTCCCCAAGGAATTTGCTGCAGTAGGAAACAAACCTTATTGATGAAAAAAAAATTCTTTCAAAAATTAGTTGAAACAGGTTTCTTAAAATTTCCATCCCTGGGTTCCATGAAACAACAAGTCAAATTGGAATTATTATGGAATTATGATATTTGAAGACACTGCTTTCATTTTGTCAGAATAACAGAGAGTTGGAAAGGACTTTGGAGGTTTTCTAGTCCAGCCCCCTGCTCAAGCAGAAGACCCTGTGCCATTTCAGACAAAGGGTTGTCCAATCTCTTCTTAAAAATTGTGGAGCACCCGCAACTTCTGGAGGCAAAGCCGTTTCAATGATTATTTGTTCTCACTGTCAGGAAATCTCTCCTTCTTTCTAGGTTGCTTCTCTCCTTCATTAGTTTCCATCCATTGCTTCTTGTCCTGCCTTCAGGTGCTTTGGAAAATAAGTTGACCCCCTCTTCTTTTTGGCAGCCCCCAATTTTGATCATTTGGTCTTCAGGTAAACATACCTGACTCTTCCAGGCGTTCCTCACAGATCCTGTTTTCCTTCTCGATATTTCACCTTTTTCGACATCTCACCTTTCCTTGGACATAGCTATCCATATCCTGAAAGTGTGTTTTAGTTAGGTAACTGTTACAATTTTTTTTTCTCTCTCTCTCTCTCTGTTTTTTCTTACCTTTTGTAACAGGAATGTCTCACTTCTGGAAGGAATTAAATATTTGCTGAGCAAGATTGAAATATCGCTGTGAGCACTTACAGAATAGTGTAAGCCTGAGAAAAAAAATGAGGCAAAATAATTGAACCCATCATTTTTAGCTCCCGAAAGTGAGTCATACTTAAATTAGTTCAGAGAGACAATTCTACTACTTTCTGCAATGTCCCTCCTCAACTATTTTTATATTAGGAAAAGGGCGTCAAAGGATGGTCTTGGTTGTCGTTATAATCCTACCCAACTCTTTTTTTTTTTCCCTGGTAATTTGACCCCTGAGATAAACAAAAAGTTCTTAAATTTCATTAGCTGAAAAGTCATGAATTATCCACCACTTAATCTTTTCTAAAAGAGCAAGACAAAGTGATGGAAAACAATCTGTTTATGATTAATGCCGTGATTCCAGCTTTGAAGATATCACTGAATTTAAGCTAGGATGACCCGCATGAAGGAGTAGAAAGGAATACGTTCGGCATGATTTTTTCCCAGTTGCAAATGTCCTTCGTTCCAAAGTGTTCAGCTGCTTTCTCTAAATGGCTTGCTCTGTCAGGAATGTACAGGTAGTCCTCAACTTACAACAGTTCGTTTCGTGACCATTCAAAGTTACGATGACCTGGAAAAAAGTGACTTAGGACCGTTTTTCCACGCTTACAACCGTTGCAGCATCCCCCTGGTCATGTGATCAAAATTCAGACGCTTGGCCACTGCTTCATATTTATGACGGTTGCAGGATCCTGGAGTCATTCACTTAACTACTGTTTCACTTAGCAACTGAAATTTTGGGCTCAGTTGTGGTTGTAAGTCAAGGACCACCTGTAATTGCTAGGAAAAGAAGCAGAGAATGCCATCTTTGTTTGCAAACTACCGCGAAGAGTGAAAGTAAACAAACCTTCAGAGTTTAGAAAGCATGCCTTTAACTACATCCTTAGAACAGGGGTGTCAAACTGGCGGCCCACAGGCCGGACACGTCACGAGGAAACCGCGCCCACCCCATTGCTGGCAATGGGGAAAAAGCTCCGATATGTCACGTAACATCATGTGACGTCGAGAGTTTGACATGTCTGCCTTAGAGTGACCATTCCATCTGCAGTTAGAAGTGCAATTCAAGTTGTCCCTTTCTGGTAGTAAGGAAGATCTTAAGCATAGGATAATAATAATAATAATAATAATAATAATAATAATAATAATAATAATAATAATAATAATAATAATAATAATAATAATAATAATAATAATAATAATAACAACGACGACGACGACGATGATGATGATGATGATGATGATGATGATGATGATGATGAAGAAGAAGAAGAAGAAGAAGTAGTAGTAGTAGTAGTAGTTGGAAGGGACCTTGGAGATCATCTAGTCCAACCCCCTCCTCAGGCAGGAAACCCTACACCATTTCAGACAAATGGCTGTCCAGTCTCTTCTTAAAAACTTCCAGTGTTGGAGCATTCACCGCTTCTGGAGGCAGGTTGTTCCACTGGTTAATTGTTCTAACTGTCAGGAAGTTTCTCCTTAGTTCTAGGTTGCTTCTCTCCTTGATTAGTTTCCATCCGTTGCTTCTTCTCCTGCCTTCAGGTGCTTTGGAGAATAGCTTGACTCCCTCTTCTTTGGGGCAGCCCCTGAGATATTGGAACACTCCTATCATGTCCCCCCTCGTCCTTCTCTTCATTAATCTAGACATAAGTTTAAGTTTAGGATAAGATGAGTAAGAGGAATTAAATGATATAACTAAACCCCATTACCATAAACCAATGTTTTTGTATTCTCCCCAGAGTCCCCTCAGTTTGCACCCCATCAAGCAGAGGTTACTAGAACATCTGTCCAAAATAACTGGAGGACTCAAAGCCTTGCACTAGGTTAGGCTTTGAATCTTAAAGAAACTTCATCATCATCATTTTAGCCATTGTCTATCCACTACAGGATGAAGGCCTCTTCTGCATGTTTCCAACCAATGTCAGCTTTCTTTTGCCAATTGGACCCGCAATACTTGCTGATGTATATAAATCTTTCTTTCATTAAATAAGAGATACACTGAAATCTGGCTTCAGCAGCAAAGCTGTTTGGTGAGAAGAGAGAGGAATTTATCCTGGCCCCCTCTGACTACTTCTAGCTATGATAGATAACTGTTCTCATAATTCTCAACTCACAAGCAGATAATAAAGGGTCTAACACAACCCGCCTGAAAAATGTCAACTTGGGAAGGTCGAAACCAACTGTCTCAAAAATACTGCAAAGTACTTTTGCATTTTTCAAGCAAAATGCTTCTTTCATTTCTCTTTGGTATCAGATGCCAGTTTCCCCGTTTTATTGGCATTTGTCAGCAAAATCTTTGTCCCCTAAGTACATATTTCAAGCCAAGCCAGCTCTTGGGACTCCTAATTATATGCTGTTACAGCTGAGACAAAGATGCAAATGTCTGTATTCATGTTGCCATAGAGGACAGCCAACTGTTCCAGTCATTTCTGTGGATTTTTTAGTGTCAGGGAAGAGATCTCTGTCTAACTGAAGCACCTAGCCTCGTATATATTTAGAAGAAACTTCAAGAGGTATACACCTTCTCCCTTGTTACTCATCCATAAGTTGAAAACTTTATTTCTGCGTTTAGTTCTTTACGTCTGACATTAAGTGCCAACCAGTGTGTAACTTTCAGATACGATGAAGACAATGATGACGATGTATTGATAGGCTACAAAACAGCAGCTGGCATTTCCTGCAGTAAAACTCTTGACGTGCTTAAGAAAGAACTTGGGAGTTTGAAAGTATCCCTGTTTCTCAGAACTTCTAGGTAGCTTTTCAAGACTTTTGGAGGCGCCCATGAAACATTCATAATCCTAATTCATCAGTGTTCCTACAGTGGCTTCTTTTACAAAGAACCACCTGGGGTGACTGCCTTAGTGCAAAGCTATGATTGAGATAAGCCTATAGAACATAGAATGCATCACTTATCTATAGCCTGCAAAACCCATGGGTGTATTACTGTGGAGAGTCCTTGGGGTTTCGTGCTTTGCAGTTGAAGTTATTTCTTGTTACCAGAAGTTGAAAAGAATAGCTGGGCATGGCTCGGATAAATAAATAAAGCACCTTGCTGGTGAAATAATAGGGCACTTTACAACTCTAAAGCTAATAAGCATGGTTCATCCGTCCTTCTTAAGGGCAAGGATGCACTGATAGCTGAAGGCAAAGCTACATCCTAACAATATAAGTCAAGATTTTTTAATATACTGTTCTTGGTAAGAATTGTTGAGCTCTTTAAAGACTAAGCAGTTTAGTGTCATACAGGCCTCTTGAGATTTGCAGGAAGCATGGGATTAGACAGGGGGGAAATGATGAAAAGAAAAGTGGGAGAAAGTGTTATCTGTAGATAGCACAGTCATACTTACCTGTGATTACAGGCATTATTTGATGGAGAAGCTTTTTAATACGGGCCATGCAATGGGAAACTTTACTTTGTATTTCGCTCATGAAGAGCTACATCTTCTAACAAGTTTAGAAGTAAATGGAGGACTTCTTCTCACTGAGATTTGGGGCCTGTATTTTTCAAATCAGCAGGTTCTTGAGAAACTTTTCATAATTGCCATTAGCATTAGGATGGCGATAATTTCTAGTGCTGAAACAAAAGCAACATTTGAAGCAGTTAGAAAGATGCAGGACTTTTTGATCGATGTTACGCGTGCTTGTCTTTGGTTAGGAGTGGATTAGATCAGTGAGGCTAGGAGGAAAGGAGAACGAATTCAATTATTTAAGCCCCCAAACTGTGACGGATAAGAAAAAAAATGGATCAAAGGGTTTCTTCTTCCACCATTGCAAAACTAATAGCCCACAAGAACTAGCAGGAAAAAAAGCGATTAAAGAAATAAAAGGGAAGCCCTTTGAAACCCAACAGAAAAAGTAGAGTCGAAAGCAAGCACATTGATAAAAAGAAGAAGAAAAATTTGTTGCATATTAATTCTTCTGTCACATCACAAGCACTAGAATGTTCTTTCAGTTGTTCACCTCCATGAGGTCAACCATCTAGAACATAACCAGGATTACCAGCATCTCCTACAAATGTTCAATTGACTAGCTATTCTGATCGTTTCAACTTCCTCCCAATCCTAATATGCAACAATCTCAATCCTCTCCTCCTCCTCCTCCTCCTCCTCCTCCTCCTCCTCCTCCTCCTCCTCCTCCTCCTCCTCCTCCCTCTTCCTCCTCTTCTGCCCAGTAATAGTACCAATGACAGATAAGAATATGTTGTCTCTTGGAAAAGTTAGTCATACTGAAGATTTTTAATGGTGAGAAAATGGATTTTCCGGAATATTCTTTCCATCCTGAACTCCAACCTTAGAAGATAAGGTCTTTGAACAATGAAAACGAGAAATCCAGTATTTTCAAAAAGAAAAAAGGAATGTTTTCCACTTCTCTCACTCACTGGTGAAAAGGGAGCACAATCTATCAGAGGATTGTTCATCTCACAGAGAAATACACTATTGGAGGTGTTGGGGTTTTCATTCGCATCTGTCAGCTTTCATTCCAGGCTAAATATTGAATTTGTACTGCAGCTTACGGTTCTTTTCTGGAAGAAAAAATAAATAAATACAAAATCAGAAAACTTCTCTGCTTACCTCTGTTATGAACAGCAATGTGTTCTCACCTTTCTTTTAAGATTGATTAGTCTTTCAGGTGCCCCGAGTGCTCTTTTCACACAATATCCCCGCTGTATTAACTGCACAGGTAGAGTCCAGATAGGTGTTCTTTACACATAGGGAAAAGAAAAAATTATCAGCTTTCAGGATTATTTGCTAAGCGATATTTAAAAAGTATAAGAAGAAAGAGTAACCAGTGATTTTTCTAACTAGTCTTAGATAGGCATAATCCAATATATTTGGAAATTTACCCTGTTCGGGCATTTACCTTCATGGATTCAGTCCATGGGGAGGGGTGATAACCCCCCTCCTCTTCAAATGACACTGTAGAGGGACAAATCTCTGGGCTCCTTTGAGATAGACAGGTCAGATCAAGAGAGAGAGAACACAGGAATTGCAGAAATACTATATTTTATAGGCAAGCGTCTTCACCACTAGGTCTGCTTGTAATAGACACCAAATGAGACACTAGAACTCTATTCTATTGATATTAGCTGTAATAACACAATCCCGAAAGCCTGAAAACATTTCTCTTATGCCAATCAGAGTCAAGATAGGGCAATCTAAAGTTTATCTCTCCTGCTTTCCTGTTTTTCCAGGTTAAGTTCATGTTTTACTAACATTTCTTCATGGCCACATCTTTCTAAATCCTTGAACTTTCTGGAAGCTAATTAAAACGGAGTCCTTCCTGGAGGGCTTTTTTAAAAAATAGTTAAGGAAGAGCTATATATTGCTTAAGCAAACCCGTGTGTTTTATTGTTGTAATTACATTTATTGTAATAGCACGGATGTTTTATTTTCTATAAGCTGCCAAAACTCACAGGATGGAAGTGGGGCCTCGAGTCCGACTTTTAAGTGTGGCCTCTTAAAAACTGATTTATGACAACACAAATTCATCTGATAGCCTGGCTGATCAGATAGATACACAACCATGTTTAAAAGAATGCTCATCAAGCTCTTCCTGAACTCTTCTTGTTCATTGTGAGGCTACTTCACACCCCAAAATATACGCCAAAACAACAATTTTTGTCAGCTCTCCCCAATTTGAGCTCTGATGCAAATGGCCGTCTTTCATATCCCTTGCTTTAGTTATGCTTTTTTAAAAAAACACACACATTAATACAGGTAGTCCTCAACTTAAAACAATTCATTCAGTGACCGTTTGAAATTAAACGGCGCTGAAAAAAGTGGCTTATGACTGTTTTTCACACTTACGACCGTTGAATCTTCCCTGTGGTCACATGATCAAAATTCAGAGGCTTGGCAACTGACTGGTATTTAGGACGGTTGCAGCATCCCGAGGTCACATGATCCCCCTTGGATGACCCTCTGACAAGCAAAGTCAACGGGGAAGCCGGATTACACCTAAGAGCCGTGATACTAACTTAACAACTGCAGTGATTCGCTTAACAAGCCTGTCAAGAAAGGTTGTGAAATGGGGCAACTAGAGTCGCTTTAACAACTATCTCGCTTAGCAACAGAAATGTTGGGCTCAGTTGTGGTTATAAGTGGAGGGCCGCCTGTATTTACTGCAGAAAGAGTGGGGCTATCGTGACTGTGGGTCCATGTGTGTACCTTTGTTTGTTTTGTAAATCACAGGGATTGTCCATAAAGGCAACGGAGAGAACATATTCATCTCACAACAGCCAGCTGTCATCTCTACAGTCATGGGCAACGGGCACCAGAGGAGTGTCTCCTGCACCAATTGCAATGGTCCTTCTCACAGCAGTAAACTCTTTGCGCCTGTTGCCCTCGCCTCCGGCACCGACGGGAGCATATACATTGGCGATTTCAATTTTGTCCGAAGGCTTCTTCCTTCCGGAAACTCTATTAGCATCCTGGAACTAAGGTAAAAACATCACAGGAGTGACGTATTAAAATACTCAGCAAGGGGGTCTATAAAGTATCTGTTGTATCATCTTTCCTCTTTGCCAAAGCAAAAAAAAACAAAACACCTTACATTAAGAAGATAAACATGTCAAAACACTTGGCATCTTTGGCAACTTATATATTTAGCTGACTCGGTTATTAACAGAATATAATAGAGTTGGAAGGAATTCCTGCTTAAGAGACGGGAGGTTTTTTAAAAAATGGAGAATTCTGCCACTTTCCTCTATTCTAACAAGAGCTATTGACTTCAAAGCTAGATTAGATTAGAGTGAGGAAGGACACAGAGGAACTAGTTCTGTGACATAAATGAAACCGGAATGACAGAATTGGAAGGGACCTTGGAGGTCTTCTAGTCCAACCCCTGCACAAGCAGGAGACCCTGTATATCATTCCAGACAAAATGGCTGTCCAATCTCTTCTTAAAAATCTCCAGCGATGGAACCCCAACAACTTCCGGAGGCAAACCGTTCCACTGGTTAATTGTTCCACTGATTAATTATTAATAACATAATAATCATTCGTTATTATAATGTCGCTTTTTTTTTTGCACATGTATTTAGCAAGATAAATGTGAATCACAATACACAGAAATAAACTAGCTCTTGTGCTTAAATGCTCACCCTACTGTTGCTTTAGGAACTGTTTTTTTAAAAAAATAGATTTTATTACAAAATTATATTTATGATGTAGATTCAGTAGGATGCATGATGGCTAATAGGTTACTTGACTACATAAATGTTTATCATCCTTCCTGTTAATACATTTATGTTATTGCATTTTTCTTTCTCTCTCTTTTTTTTTTCCTTTTGCCTCTGCGTGAATCTCCATTCAAGAAACAGAGACACCAGACACAGGTATGAAAATTGTGATCTTACGACTAGGAACTGCAGATACTTGGAGGAATGCCCACATTATATGTTGCTGTCTAGTCAACATTGGGAGGGTGGCAGTGGCTCAACGGTTAAAAACGCTAAGCTTGTCTAGAAAGCTGGCGGACTGAGTTCAAGACTCGAACACTGTGTGACGGGGTGAGCTCCCGTTCTTTGCTCCAGCTCCTGCCAGCCTCGCAGTTTGAAAGCACGCAAATGCGAGTAGATAAATAGGCACCACTTTGGTGGGAAGGTAATAGCATTCCATGCGCCTCGGTGTATAGGCATGGTCCTTATAAAAATCATCAAGGTGATTTTCCACATGGTTATTCTGTAAAGCCGGTAATCATTTTGATACATATTTTTTTAATAAGAAGTTAACCAAATGGATAGAAAGCAATGAAAAGTCACAGCATTTAAATTTGGAGAAAAAAGATAAATTCATCCATTTGAGGGAAAATGGCATAAAATTCTGGTTTGTTTGGCTTGTTAATGACATGGAAGCTTGGTCCCCACCTTCTCCAGTCTAATAAATACATAATAATAATAATAATAATAATAATAATAATAATAATAATAATAATAATAATAATAATAATAATAATGATGATGATGATGATGATGATGATGATGATGATGATGATGATGATGATGATGATAATAATAATAATAATAATAATAATAATAATAATAATAATAATAATAATAATAATAATAATAATAATAATAATAATAATAATAATAATAATAATAATAATAATAGTTGGTCATCTAGTCCAACCCCCTGCTCAGGCAGGAAACCCTATACCATTTCAGACAAATGGCTGTCCAGTCTCTTCTTAAAAACTTCCAGTGTTGGAGCATTCACAGCTTCTGGAGGCAGGTTGTTCCACTGGTTAATTGTTCTAACTGTCAGGAAGTTTCTCCTTAGTTCTAGATTGCTTCTCTCCTTGATTAGTTTCCATCCGTTGCTTCTTGTCCTGCCTTCAGGTGCTTTGGAGAACAGCTTGACTCCCTCTTCTTTGGGGCAGCCCCTGAGATACATTGGAACACTATCATGTCCCCCCTCGTCATTCTCTTCATTAAACTAGACATACCCAATTCCAGCAAACGTTCTTGATATGCTTTAGCCTCCAGTCCCCTAATCATCTTTGTTGCTCTTCTCGATACTCTTTCTAGAGTCTCAACATCTTTTTTACATCGTGGTGACCAAAACTGGATGCAGTATTCCAAGTGTGGCCTTGCCAAGGCATTGTAAAGTGGTATTAATACTTCACGTGATCTTGATTCTGTCCCTCTGTTAATGCAGCCTATGGTCCTTTCCATGTTAGAGAACACTTCTACCTAATGAATTTGGCCACTAGAAATGGATGAGACCATTGGTTCCCTTACTTCTAAGACTTTGCTAAAGAAAGTTCACAATTCTTCATCAGTAGAATAATGAGAACTTGTCAGTTAAAATAAATAAGTGTGGGGAAAAGCAAAATTGAACACTTTTCCCCAATTCTAACTCCAGGGGCTGATACAGCTGAATAAATCCTTAGATAAATGTGTGAAAGGCAATTTCTGAACAGAAGATTATAATTGGGTCTTCCCATTACCAATAGAAGAAGCAAAACATTTTCTCTGTCTGGCTATTTTCCTGCATGATTTTTCTTCAGGGTTTGACTCAGAAGCTTTAGCGTCTGTTGCCTCATGGCACTGATTTTTTTTTTTTAAAGAATGAATACTTATTGACAAAGTCAGGGTTTTTTCCCCAGTGGGGGACGAAAAGGGAGCTTTGTCTGATGTGTAGAAAATGGATGTGAAAATAAGTGGAGCAATTCATTGTTCAAAAAAAACCCACCCCATTTTGAATTATACTCTATCATGAAGTGGACTCTAGAGCATCTTGTAATACAGGAGTGTCCAATCTTGGCAACTTTAAGACTTGTGGACTTCAACTCCCAGAATTCCCTTAGCCTAGCCTCCCTTGACACCAGTTACTTAAGAGACACCACAGCCTTCTCCTGCTTGAGCTCAGCCTCTATTAAGATGTTGTCATGAAATTGACTCTGAAGGTTCACTTACTACAAGGTAGACACAGAAAGCATTGAATTTATAATTTATTAATATCTGCTGTGAGACCTCTAGACTTTGAACTCCAAAATTGCAATACTCTTTTATAAATGTATGGATGTAGGCTGTCATGGCCTGCATTAATTAAGTGGTGATAAACTATTAGTCTAAATGGTCAAGGTCTACTTTCCTAGTATCTTTAAGGGCACTTAAAAAAACAGCCCAAACCCTCATTACAATGTGTTATAAACATCAGGGCCTTGATTAACAATATTCTGTACCGGTATAGATAAGATGAAATGGTGTGCACCTGGGTCAAGTAAATATTCTATTGTCTTGCTTTCAATAGACCTCCTACCCCTAGTTAGGATTGTGTTTTCCTGCCTATGGAGTTTCTCAGTCATCCAGGTCATGGTTGCCCCAAAGGTGCTCTTCAAAGGGCAAAGTGGACTTTCTTTATTTTTTCCCTGAAGACATTTCACTTCTCATGGCTTCTCATCCAAGAAGCTTCTTCAGAACTGAGGAAGCTTTCTGTATGGGAAGCAAAAGGTCTTCAAAGAGAAAAAAAAACAAAAGAAATTCCAGTTGCCTTTTGAAAAGCATCTTTGGAACATTGAGTTTTCCTATTTCTTCCTTCTGCACTCCCTTCTACTCAGTCCAATCAGGCAGTCAATGCCTACCCCAGAGTAAAGCCGCTTGTAACCAGCTACTTGAAGATGCTGTGGTGTCACTGGAAGATAATAGGCACCTTCCAGTAGCAACTGATTATCTCCCAGGATTCATCTAATCCCTCTTCATTAAGCAAGTTCAAGTGCGCTACCTGACCCTATATTAGAAGTCCCTTGGCAACCGTGTCAACTGGTGCACTGACAAAAATAGCTGTGATGGAACGGGAGACCTCAAACAAAAACAATAAAAAGAAGTTTCTCACATAACTAATTCTTGGTAGACCTTCCTTTCTTTTTTAAAAAATCTCTAAATGAATCAGTCTAGTGTGGAAAGACCATCTATTTTTATTTGTTAGCCATTGATTGAGATCCCACATGAATGAAATTTGAACGTGCTTTTCAAGGACTGCATGAAGTGGATTCTCACAACATTCTTTAACCGTAAAGGGTGTTCAAGACTGTGTCGCTGCATTTACACACGCTAAACACATGGTGTTAACTTTGGTTTGTTTGTTCCATTGAAAGGTGCTTTGACATTTTGTTCTCGCCAACTCTCTAACTTTCTATGATAAGAGAGAGAGAGGGGAGAGAGAGAGAATAGTCTTACTTATTTGCTTCCTTGTTGTATCCAGACTTAAAAGTTGCTTCAGTTGTGAATTACTCTAAGCAGCTTACATTCCAGTTACAGTAAAAAGATCAGAACTTTACATGCATGCACAAAAAAACCCAGGGGTAATCCTATCACACCAAGAAGCAACCATCCAAAATCCATTTGCCCAAACTCTCCCAATCAGATCATGCTGGAATAAGCAGGTCTTAATGGCTTTTCTAAGCAGCCCTCTCTAAGCAGTTTACAGAGTCAGCATTTTGCCCCCAACAATCTGGGTCCTCATTTTACCGACCTCGGAAGGATGGAAGGCTGAGTCAACCTTGAGCCAGTGAGGATCAAACCCATGGCAGTCAGCAGAATTAGCCTGCACTACTGCATTCTAACCACTGTGCCAGCACGGCCCTTGACCATCCTGGTCAAATGGTTGTCTAGTCCAGTGGTTCTTAACCTGGGCGATATCGCCCCCCAGGGGGCGATTTCATTTTTCAGGGGGGCGATGGAACGAAAAGGGGCGATGCGGGGGCGAAGGAATGAAAAGGGGGCGATATGGGGGCGATGGAGCACAAGGCAGCCATTGATGTTCTTTTTTTTTGCTTTTTGTGTACATACATTTTTTTCATTAATAATTGTCTGAGCTTTTATCGTTGTATTTGCTTGCATTGGATTTCACGTTCCAGTTTGAGTTTTCGGCTTCGTTTTCGAATTTTTGTTGTGCTCTGTAAAACATTTTGTGTGTCTCTTTGTATTGTACTTTTTTAGCGTGCACTCCAGTTCGATATTATATATTTTTGTGTCTTTTTAATCCTTTTTACAGTGTGCGTGACTATATATACTTTCCTCGAATCTTAATTTAGTTTCAGAGTTTTCGTCTTGAAATTCTTAGTTTTTCTTTTTGGGCATTTCACTTTCTTGCAATTGAATTTTGTTTTCAGTGGTCATTACATTTAAGTGTCTTGAATAAATAAGATAATAATGAAATACATGTATCACGAAGTTTGGGAATAAAGTGACGGGTGGCACCAACATTTTTCACACAGTGGAGATATGGGAAAAAGACTGGAAATAAATTATTTGCATCGATATGTCCTGATGACAGTTTTAAAGAAAACAAAAAAAAGTGTTTGCATAAATTGAAGAATTATTTCCTATGTTGTGATTGAGAGGTTATGTTGGGGGAGGGGGGCGATGACGACTTCCTCATTGGCTCAAGGGGGCGATTCGTTCAAAAAGGTTAAGAACCACTGGTCTAGTCTATTTTTGAAAACCTCCAGTGATGGGGAGAAAAGCTGTTCCATTGATTAATTGTTCTCCACTGTCAGAAAATTTTTCCTTAGTCCTAGGTTAGATTTCTCTTTAACAAGCTTTCATCCATTACTTCTTGCTCTGCCCTCAGGTGCTTTGGAGAATAAATGTGACAGCCCCTCAAGTACTGAAAGACAGCTATCATGTCATCCCTAATCCTTCTCTGTGTTGGACTGGACATACCTAGCTCCCTTAACCATTCATCATACGGTTTAGCCTCCCGGCCCCTTATCATCTTTGTTTCTCTTCTCTGTACTTTTTCTAAGGTCTTAGCATCTTTTTTGTATCATGGTGAACAGAACTGTATGCAGTACTGCAAATGTCTCGCTAGTGTAATATAAAAGGGTATTATCCTTGCAATAGTGGCGAATATCTGTAGCTTGGGTATAGGATGAGGGTGAAGGTGCATTCTCCCAGCTTGTGGGTTGGTTTCCGAATGTTTTGTTACCAGGCTAGGTAATGTCTCCAGCGGACTTTAGGGGATGTCAGTGTTCTTCTGTTTATAAGGGCTCCAGGTGTGGGTGAACCAAGTGAGGTTCTTGTGACTGGGTCAGATATTAGTCATCAGTGAAATGCTTGTGATGGGTCTTGTGATGGGGAGGTTACATCAGATCAGGTATTATCCTTTCTGGTGATGTCGATATACCAATGAACATTTTATTACAGTCCGAAGTCCAGATCATAAGTGTTAAGTGACCACATCCATTTTGAGAATGCAATGAAGTTTCATTAGTTAAATCACTATCCGATCTTCGAGGTAGTCCAGGCAAGAAACCAAGATCAGAAGTGCTAAAACTACCTTTATTATAAAGTTAGAATAATGAAATATGGCACGTCTGAAAGCATTTTTCCTTCTCTTGCTTTTACATTACTTTCCATGGAACTAGGCTTCTTCTGATCCCAGCCCATATTTCTGATTTTACCAAACAACAATAACAAACGTCTTTTAGCTTAAGGAGAGTGAAGCGCTGGTAGTTTTATCTAGTTATTTCAAGGATTCCCGAATTTCCACTTCCTAATATTATATTAGGGGTGATGATTTGCAGGAAAAATAGATGGTTACACAGGTTTTTCCCTGTGCGTTGTGAATGTTTTGCATGGGGCAGATAATGGTTTTTATATGTGATATGCATTTTATCTTGCCTAAAGATGATCACTTTTTAAAAGAAATCAGAATAACGTAGCAATTTGAGACAGATTGGAGAACAGATGAAGATTGCTTCATTGTCGGTTATTTTTATGCTGCCTTTCTCCTTTTCTCTTCTTTAGCACTAGTCCAGCACACAAATATTATCTTGCCATGGATCCAGGCTCAGAATCCCTTTATTTGTCAGATACAAACACCAGAAGGGTCTACAAGGTGAAATCTCTCAGTGAAACCAAGGATTTGGCCAAAAACTATGAGGTGGTGGCAGGTACTGGGGACCAGTGCCTTCCGTTTGATCAAAGTCACTGTGGTGATGGAGGACGGGCGTCCGAAGCAGCTCTTCACAGCCCACGAGGTAGGAATTCACTCGGATGAGTGCCGTGTCAAAAAATATACAATATGGTAATAGTGGTGGTTATTGAACTGCATCTGTTCCCTTTTGTTCATGTCACTGCAAGGAATGTTGTAGGAGTTTTATGGCCTCAACTTAGTTGAGATACATGATTCTACCCTGCATTAGTTCTCTCGGACAGTTATACTATTGGGTGCATATATATACTCCTTTGCGTCAAGGACTCATTTCTTCATGTATTATTTGATGGAGGCCATGTTAGAGATAACAAAAACAGTGGGTGGGACCAGACCCAAGGGTAGATGAGGACACTTTTTCTCTCTTTTGATACGCTTTCTCCTTCCTTTCTTCCTTCCTTCCTTCCTTCCTTCCTTCCTTCCTTCCTTCCTTCTCTTCCCTGTTAGAGATAACAAAAACAGTGGGTGGGACCAGACCCAAGGGTAGATGGGGACACTTTTTCTCTCTTTTGATACGCTTTCTCCTTCCTTCCTTCCTTCCTTCCTTCCTTCCTTCCTTCCTTCCTTCCTTCCTTCCTTCCTTCCTTCCTTCCTTCCTTCCTTCCTTCTCTTCCCTGTTAGAGATAACAAAAACAGTGGATGGGGTGGGTGGATGGGGACACTTTTTCTCTCTTTCTCCTTCCTTCCTTCCTTCCTTTCTTCCTTCCTCCTTCCTTCCTTCCTTCTCTTCCCTGTTAGAGATAACAAAAACAGTGGATGGGGTGGGTGGATGGGGACACTTTTTCTCTCTTTCTCCTTCCTTCCTTCCTTCCTTCCTTCCTTCCTTCCTTCCTTCCTTCCTTCCTTCCTTCCCCTTCCCCTTCCCCTTCTCCTTCTCCTTCTTTCTTTCCAGAGTTTGATCCACTTGTCATTTTTGGAATGCAAGCCTTTTGCTCTTATTTAGCTGGATATCCAATGTTTTATTACATGGTTCCTTGACTGTAATACATTTTAATTCCATTCCATTCTGCAATGTTTTGCACTTATTTATTTAAAACGCGGCTGAGGGGCAGATATGAAAGTTTGTTTCTCATTACAAAAAAAAAACAACACATTTTCCCCCAGTTTCCCCCAGATCAGTTAAATCTCAAGAGAAAACCTCACATTCAGAAACACTCCTGAGGTAAATTGCAAAGGAGCTAGCAAGCTCTTTGAAGATAAACTAGAAAACAGAAAGGAAATGAAACTTCTGTGAACTCCAAGGCGGATTTTAGCACAGCGTCACTGAACTAATAAATGGGTTTGCATTAAGCAACAGGTTCCTTTGTGTTCCTTTGTTTGTAATTTGTGCACCTTAGAGCTTCAGAGAAACTGCAGAAAGAAGCAAAACAAACCCTCATTCCCATACATAAAGCTAAATCCACTGCCTGCAGATGGTATGAAATATATTTTCTAAGAGACACTTGAGGAAGTTAAGGCTTACGCAGCTTATTAGCAAAAGAAGCCAACCATTATTCTTGCAGCTTGTTTGTGGACCTGACTCTCTGAAAAAAATGCCTGTTTTCATCAAATAGATGTTGAAAGGTGTAATTTTTACAGTCTGTGTCATTCACCTACATGCAAAGGGACGCTTATGTCAGAAATGGAGCATTGAAAATTTTGTTGTGACTGGATCCAGCCTGAAAGCAAGTTGAAAAAAAAAAAATAGAACTGATAAACCTTTTAAACTCTAAATTAGTTGCATGTTATTTTTAAGTGTGCATTATGGAAGTGTATAAATATAACTAATTGCATAAAATTGCCTTAGCAGTTTCTTCAGAGCAGTTTTAATGAAAAGGACCAAAGATAAATTTAAAAGTTTGGAATTAAATGGCAGGCAATTTTCTTTTTTGCAACCGTAAAATTAACCAATTGGTTTCACTCTTCCTTTTGAAAAATGCTATAAGAAAGTGCACAATATCTCCAAACACAGCTTTTCTTTTTATCAGATCTGTGCAGGAGTTACAAAGTGCTTTTAGGTGAACATTTTTGGAATACATACATTTCTCAGTTAACTGACAAAGACTTCAAAAAAAATCATGGGACAAATTTTGGTAGCAGATATATAAATAAAATTATCTGTCAAAGAATGATCAAGTCTTCAGAGTTCTTTCCAGAAATATGAACAAAGAGAAAGCCAAAAAAAAAAAAAGGAATATAAATTTGCCAGCTAATTTGCAAACCAATAGTGAACATTTTGTTCTCCTTATTGGTTTTCATTTGCATATATCAGTTTGCATGAGTTGGGAGGATGAATGATACTTGGGTGAAATTTGGTTTTTCTTGCTTCACATAAGGCATGCAGAAGATATATAGGTAGTCCTCGGCTTACAAGAGTTCATTCAGTTACAGTTGTTAAGTGAATTTTCACGTGATCATGGGGATGCTGCAGTGGTTATTAAGTATGAAAAACAGTTGTAAGTCACTTTTTTCAGTGTTGCTGTAACTTCAAACGGTCACTAAATAAATTGCTGTAAGCCCCTAGGACTAACTGTATAGGACAGGCATCCCGGTCAACTTGTCCAAAGGTGAGACATGATAGGAGCTGGGGCTAAGGAACATTTGGAAGATTATCTCTGTTCCATAGGAGCAGTTTGGGCAGCTGAGATGTTGCACAGAAAGGTTTCAGAAATTGTGGGTTTCAAATGAAGTGAATTGCATCTTCCACTAAAATTGACTGAGCCGCAACACAGATTTGCAGGAGTCCACAACCCCCCCCCATGAACCTGCACCCAAAAACGTGCACAGAAAGATGCATTTGAAAACATTTTGGGGGGTATTTCACATAGAAAAATGTACATTGTTGGTTTTGCATCAAAAGGAAGAGGATACTTTGGAAATGTTCACTGCTAGGGAGGAATTACTCTTAATATCCCATACAAAAATCTGGCTTTCCTACCTTTATGTTTGAGCAACCGAACTTTTAATGGAATGAAAGTAATTCCCATAACGTCCAGTTGATTCCCGAGTTCATTTCTTCCAATGAGCTTTCTGCATTATTTTTGCCCCTCTAGGTTGTAACATGAAAAGAAGGGATATAAACGCATCCCAAGCCATTTATTACATTTATAGGAGTAACTGCCGCTATTTATTTATTTATTTTTACAAATGAATGAATGAATGAATTAATTAAATTCATAGGCAATAGACGTAGTAACTCTGGGAGGCTGACAAAACAGTAAAAAGATAAATATAAAAACCGTTACAGTTAAGAAGCCTTAAAGACTAATCCCCCCCTTTTTGGGGGGGGGAAGAAGCGGCTAGAAACAACGTGTGTGTGTGTGTGTGTATTTCTTTGCATTTGTGCAAATCTGTAAATTAGTTGAAATTGAATAAAGACTGTGAAAAGGGAGGTGAACTGACCTGGTGAGTTTTTCTCTCCTCCGATTGCACTTTTTCTGACCCGCGTGAACTCTAGATTCATCTCCAATTTGCAGATTGCAGACCATTTAGCTCTCCTGGTAGGGAGATTAGTAATATTGATTAGTATGTCAGTGGCAAAAAGACAAAAAAAAAATGTATTGGTACAAATTGTCTATTAGCACGTGGGGGATAAAAGGGGTGGGTGGAGAGAAAGGCAGCCCTGCCTGACGCTTTAGGCTACACTTCATAAAACAATTGCTGTCTTTTTTTTCTTTTTTTTGACTGAGAGAATGCATTGATAGCTTCGGGCAACGTTCCTACATTAAATACTTTATGGATTGCGCTGCATACCTAAGTCAGAAAAGTTTGTTCGACATCTCTCGGTGCTGAGCTTTATTTCATGTCGTGCTGTCTCCTTATTTAAGAAACCAAAGCGGTAAAAGCGTTCTGCCTAACCTTAAAGTGTTAGAAGAAGCCCATTTTTTTTTTTTTTGCAAGTAGTCTGAGGTCAAGCTTGGCTTCCTTTGGGACCACTGCCTTGTGACCCACCACAAAAGGACTTTGATAAAGGGTGTTCTTTTCAACACAGAGAGGCAGAACACACACACACATTTCTCTCCCCTTTTGCGTTTTTTTTTTTCCCAACAGCTCTTCTGCCTGCTGAGTATACTCGGCCTTTTAGTTGTACTTGGGATTTTCCTGTCTAGTTTTCTTTCTGCTTCGCAAAAGACGGAATTTGCCTAAATCAGCTTATACGTCTCTATGCTGTATGTGGGTTATGTGCCGGTAGTTTTAAAGGCTTCGTTCATATAAGATGGACTCTGGTTCCTGAATTAACCTATTTGGGAGCTTTTATAACCCATTAGAAGATATAATTTTATCATATTTTATCTATATTTTAAATTACTGTACTCTATTTTAATTTCATTTTAGACTGTATTTTATTCCAATTTCATTTTAAGTTGTATTTTACTCTAGTTCCATTTTAAACTGTATTTTATCAAATTTCATTTTAAATTGCTTTTATCAAACTTTAGTAATAGTTTGTTGCTGGAACTTTGCACTTTGATATGGCCCAAGGGCTAATCAATAAAGTTTATTATTATTATATTTTTATAATGTAAAACAATATAATACATAGTAATAATAATAAAATATTGGTGCATTATAAATAACCTGTTTGGGACTTTTTATAACGCATTGTAATTCTATTTTCATGATATAATATAATGCATAATAATAAATAAAATACCTAGTTTATGCCACATGCTATTCTTGGTTAGTGTTGGATATAGATAAGGGTTTGGAAGTTGGCTTAGCATGTTGTGTGTGTCCACAAAATACATGTTTCAAGACATTATACTGTATTATATTATTATATATAATACAGTATAATGTATTGAAACATGTATTTTGTTGATACACGCAGCATGCTAAGCCATCTTCCAAATCCTTATCTATATCCAACACTAACCAAGAATAGCATGTGGCATAAACTAGGTTCTTTAACTAACCTGGTTAAAAGTATTGGGTGAACGTTGCCAATGAATACATTCAGATGGCAAGTAGATTAGCATATAATTACTACGTTTCCATGTATTAACGACGGCTGCCGTATGCCGGGGTCACGTGATCCCCTTTTGCAACCAGATTCACTTAACAACCATGTTACTAACTTAACAACTGCAGTGATTCATTTAACAACTGTGGCAAGAAAGACGGTAAAATGAGGCCAAGTTCACTTAACAACTGTCTCACTTAGCAACAGAAATTTTGGGCTCAATTGTGGTTATAAGTTGAGGACTACCTGTATTGTGTGCTAATGTCAGGAACCAGAAAATAACACTAATTATCACCTTTTCAGTTCGGTTCGGTTGAAATACCACATGAGAACTCAAATCGACAAAGATGGATTGAGACTTGCAAGCTCCTTTCTTTGTAGAACAAGGTCTTGAGAACTTTCACGTTCCCCTTTGACTTTCTTCTATTAACTGAGAGCCGTCTAGTGCTCTTCCTGCTTTTTAAAACTTCTGGCACATTATTCAATATGCTTTCTAAAATTTTAAAAATGCAGCAAGAAACTGATACCGGAGGCTTTATACATTTTCATTCCTTATTGAATGCTTATTGACTCAAACGTGTCCCCATTGTGCTGGCCCTTATTTGCTAATAAAACGTCAATTTGGCACTTACGGTTACCTTCTACATGTCATTCCCTATATGACCTTAGCAACAGAAGTGTCATTCTCTCCATTTTTACATGAGATTGCAGACACTGAAATCCAAAGATGAAGTTGAGTGGCAGCCAAATTTGTGGAGTCTTTTCCTTTGTTTGTTCCTAATGTGTATTTCTAAGTTCTCATATCCTGAATTATTTTGGTCTATCATTTGTACATTTTGGATGATTCCACGTCCCTTGTGGTATCACACATTCAGCGAATTATATATCATTTTATGACACTTTCTAGAATCTCATTTTAAATCAGCATTTTAGAAGACTTGAGTGTTTTTCCCTTCAGCATAATAGCCACCTACATCCTGGGGAATTTATTTCTGCAAACATTCCGTATTGCTCCTTCTTTTACTTTGATTTGGATTGCAGTTTTTATAGCAAGGAAGTGTGATTTTAGTCAACTTTAATGTGTGTTTGTGCATGTATGTATGTGTATACACACACACATACACACACACACACACACTTCAATATGCTTCCTTTACAACAGATATATATATATATATATATTCAATAACACAGTCCTCGATCTCCGGGAGAAATATAAACCAGCTGTTTATTGTTAAAAAGTTTAAAACAATAAAAACAACTATTTACAATATTAAAACAACTTAGCTTTCGCTGGTCCCCTGCCAGCGTCCTCAGAGTAAAGTTTTGGGGTGGAAATTACTTTTATAAACCTTGCTAGCCTAACTGCTTACTCATTGACCGTGTGATAGGGCCATCCGTCCTGGCTGACCGTAATTGCCTTAATTGTCCCGCCTCCTAAGTTGTTTTAATATTGTAAATAGTTGTTTTTATTGTTTTAAACTTTTTAACAATAAACAGCTGGTTTATATTTCTCCCGGAGATCGAGGACTGTGTTATTGAACAGATATGCCCGGGATTCGTATTTTTGTAGTTATCAAAGACATATATATAAAAATAAAAATTGGAAAATTTTATTGGAAATAAAAATAAAAAATTAATGATAAGAAAAGGAAAGCTAAGGCTGCATTCATTAAGATTGGCTTCAATAACAGAATCAGACATGTTATGTGAAGACCTAGCTCTCTAAGGAAGTTTTTAATGCTGGGAAAGGTGGAAAAAACAGAAGAGGAAGGTGACCAGCAGTTAGAATGATGATGGGTTCAGTGCTGGAACATCTGTAAGACGAGGTTAGGGACAGATCATCATGGAGGGAAATCTATCTTTGGGTCAGTAGGTGACTTGATTAATTAATTAATAGAATTCTGTATTCTTTATTAATAGAATTCTTTATTGGCCAAGTGTGATTGGACATAGAAGGAATTTGTCTCCGATGCATAAGCTCTCAGTGTACATACAAACAACAAAGTGATAAATCATGGATCATAAATCATAAGATACAATCATAAACCTAAGATAGAAACAAGTGATAAATGCTAAGATACCAATAGGAGAAGGTAGTAGGAAAGATGAGAAAGATAACAAGGGTGAGAAGATGACAAGGACAATAGCAATGTAGCCTACTACATGGGTAAATATCTTTAGGCATAAGACAGCGTGGCAGTCAGGTGTTTAGCAGAGTGATGGCACAGGGGAAGAAACTATCTTTGTGTCTAGTTGTTTAGCTATCTAGAGAAGGGGAAGGTGGAAAGAAAGAGAAGAGAATACCAGCACTTATAATGATCATGAGTGCAGTGCTGGAAAGATCTGAAAGACAAAGTTAGGGACAACTCAGCATGGACAAAATCTATCTTTTGGTCACTAGGAGTTGACGGTGACTTGATGACACATAATCAATAATAACAGAACCTTGAAAATCTCATTGTGCTAAACCTCTTCCTCCATTTCATAGTTCGGTGAATAAGGGATGTGTCTGAGCTGCTGCCAAACATTATCTGGATATTCTGGGTTTTAAAAAATGCTTTAGTCCCTGTTGCCTAGGAAACAGATCCTACATATCTCCATCAAAGTCATCTTCTTTGCTCTCTACACCTTCACATCTGGGACTTGAATGTTTTGGATTTTTGTTGGTGGCTTCACATTTTGAACTCCAGCATTAAGCTTGGCAAATAATAATTTATTGCTTGGCATGTTATGCAGACTCATTCCATGGTAGCTTGAAAAATAAATGATAGTTAAACAAACCATGCCTTGGTAGTGTATTCATATATGAACCAGTTGTAATCTATACTGCTTTAAAGAATCAGTATAATTCCAGTGTAGCAGAATTTCAGAGATCAAGTAGATAATTACTATGTTTCTGAGCCATTCCTATGCTTTCAAGCTTAAAAATGCTTCTTTCTCCCTGTTATTTTCTTTTCAACATTACTTTATATCAGTTTCTGGACCTGTTTGTAAACTGTCTCAAGAGACAAAATAAAAATATTTAAGGCAGATCGATGGAAAGATTACAAAATGTTCAATCTCATAGGACCTAAAATGCAGCTTGTATTTAGAAGTCGGCATGGGAACACATACTGTTCAGTACTCGCTTTTTGTAAAAGTGTATCAAATCTACATTTGCTAAATCAGTATGGAAACCAGACTGCAGTTATCCTTCAGTATTTGATCTCCAGATTTGGAGATACCGTTCTTCACATCAAACATGTGTAATAATGTACATACTGGGGAAATTATATGCACTCAAAATTGTTGTATGATTGGAAAAATGTATCAAAAAGAAATGCGTGGAAATGGCTATGTACTTATCTATTTTTATAGCATTTCTAGGCCTCGCTTCCAACAGCCTGTGCACAGCAAACAATAAAACAATAGCAGCACAATTGAAAAGAACAGTTACAATAGGGTTCCTATAAAAAGCACCATCGTGCCTCTATTCAATTAGGACCAAGGGCATGGTAGAATAAGATCGTTTTATAAATAAACCAATGAGGGTGGCGGTTAGATATATCTTCAGAGACAGAAAATTCCATAAATTTTCAGCAACTGTTGAGAAAGTTGGCTATCTTGTCCATAACTCCACAAAACTCAGAACTCTCAAAGACTTCTTGTATTGGTTGAACTGACCAGGAACATTCCACCTGTAGGCTGTTTTCTGATTAATACAAAACTGAACATTTAAACTTTTTAAAACAAAGTTTGGATATTTTAGAAGCATTTCAAACTCAATCCTGTTCAGAATTGTTATTTCCTCAATCAACTGAGGTCCAAGTACAGTTCAATAGACTAATCTCCAGTTTGTGAAATGTTTTGTTCTGACCTCTGCTCCCCCACCCCAAAAATCGGGTTACTTCATACATTCTTCATAAAGGTAAAAGATATTGATAAAAATCAAGAATGTTTACTGAGCATGACCGTTCCTTTGATATCAGGTTCATACATTTAAAAGCACAGCAGACTAATAAATCACAGTAAAAAACACTGAAGGGTTTCAGAACTAAATTATTATTATTATTATTATTATTATTATTATTATTATTATTATTATTATTATTATTATTATTATTATTATTATTATTATTATTATTATTATTATTATTATTATTATTCCTCCTCCTCCTCCTCCTCCTCCTCCTCCTCCTCCTCCTCCTCCTCCTCCTCTCCCTCCTCCTCCTCCTCCTCCTCCTCTCCTCCTCCTCCCTCCTCTTCTTCTTTCTTCTTCTTCTTCTTCTCTTCTTTCTTTCTTCTTCTTTCTTTCTTCTTTCTTTCTTCTTCTTCTTCTTCTTCTTCTTCTTCTTCTTCTTCTTCTTCTTCTTCTTCTTCTTCTTCTTCTTCTTCTTCTTCTTCCTAGATCACTGTAAACTGCCAGACTGAAGTCACCTTCTTGGCTTTGTCATTGGCCAAAAATAACTCATTATCAACACATGCTTCTGGTAGTAGCTGACATACCAGCAGATGGGCTGGGCTGTGCATCTCTCCACATTCACACAGCATGTTGTTATCCGCTAAGAGCCTCTACTTGAGCATATTGGTTTTACATTTAGGCACTCCAACTCTCAACCTATTCAGGGTACTCCAAGTAGTTCAGATCCTTCAGCCATGTCCTCCTTTAATGTTATTCCTTGCTGGATGGTCTCCTTCCTCCATCTTGCATTTGTAGTCCTGTTCCCTCCTAGTCCTGCTGCTGAATTTTCTTTCCTTTTTTTCCAACAGGTATCACCGTCGATAAGCATGGCTTCATTTATTTTGTAGACGGCACCACAATTCGCAAGATCGATGGAAGTGGGCAGATCACAACATTAATAGGCTCAAATGGCCTCACATCAACTCAGCCTCTGCGCTGTGATGCCAGCATGGACATCTCTCAGGTAGACGCGAATCATTTCCATACACCGCTACTGTCCGATCTGGAAACCAGTTGCGTTTTGCATGACAAAATTAGGCATTAACAAATACCTCTGTCACATCGACTCACGGAGCTTACTTGAAGATCATTTCTGATGTCTCCCAAGTGAAGATGACCATACTTTCCAATGCATTTAGCACATAACATATTTTATGTGTTGTACAGTGACTTCGGCTGAAATCTCCCAAGACTCAAAACAGGACAGTAAAGGCTTGATTGGGATAAATCTGAAAGCCAGATAATTTTTCATCCTCATTAACTTTAATAAGATTACGGGAGAATTAAACTTCAGTAGAATCCGGAAGGTATTTCCTGAGCTTGGGAGCCACCCCGTAGCTAGTAAATCCACCTGAGAGACAGGAATGTATAATAGCAGACTTAAAGAAGGTATAGTTTTTCTGTAGGAATCCCATGTGTAAGCTTTGTATTCTTGTTTTGAATAGTAAGTACGATTTGAGTCTGCTGTGTAATACAGCTTGATGATAAAAGTTCTGAGCTGTTACAGAACATGCCTCTGTCTGTATAAAATACTCCTTTTGGTGTATATGTCAGAGAGAACAAATTATCTGGGTGGCAAAGTTTAAGCCCATTGAAATGGGGGGAGAAAGTGAAAGTTGCATCCCAGGAAAAAGATGAGGTACATCTACCCTGAAGCCTTCTCAATGACCTGCTTCTTCAGAAAACTCCAGAAAACTTTCCCAGTCTGGTGCCCTCTGCCTATCTTGGACTTCAACTCTACAATAATTCTTCCCACCCAATTCCTTCTTTTAAGGAGTCCTTGGTGGTCTCTGAGGTTGGTTCTTTTCTTGCAGATGTTTCATTACCCAAACTAGGTAACATCATCAGTGCTAGTAAGGAGTAAGTTTTGCTCTCAGTTTTCAACGTTTATTGAACATTTATTTTCCAACGTTTGCAAGAAAAGAACCAAGCTCAGAGAGGACCAAGTACCCCTCATTTCAAATATTCTCCTTTATTGTTTCTTCTTTTTAGTTGAAAGAAAAGTCATCTTGACCCTATGAAGATACAACCTATGATTCACTTTTTTTTAAACTGTAATTATAGTGGATTTCTCCCCCCCCCCCTCAATTGTACTCAAAGCTACTCTTTTTCTAACAGAAATTTTGCATAATATTGAGTCAGGGATGGAGAACTGGTGACCTTTACATTATGAGCTCTAAATCCCATCATCTCTGACCACTGGCTATACTGTCAAGGACTTGAACTTCCCAAACCTCCCAAACCATCATCTATCACACAGCTCTTTTAAACCCTGATGGGCATTTTTAGATATCTGCAGTCCTTGAAATTCAGTTTAAAACCTTGTTCCCACACCATAATGGGAATCTGTCCTTGGAAGCTTTTCTTTAACAAGAAGGCCTTTTTGTGTTTAGAACTCTAGTAAATGGAGATATGTAGCACAAATATATTAAAATCTGTGCTCCAGGTTTTCAGTTGTTTTTTTTTCCCTGACTTCTGCATTTCTACCACATTGTCAGGATGGATTTAAGTTTCCTTTAGCATTTTCTTCACTGATCTTCCTTTGAGTTGCTGCGAGGTGGCAGATGGTGCTGATGTGTTTTGTTTTGATTTTTATTTCATCCTTCTCTCTGTCACTCCTCCTTAGCTGCCCCCAAATCATCATTGCGATCGTAAAAATCATAATTATTACCAGGGGCAAAGAAAATATTCCCACTTTACGGCATCTCTTGGGATTTATGTGAAGAATTGGAAAATAGTAAAAAATGCAGAGAAGGAGAATTGTATAAAGGCAGAACACTCGCTGAGCTTGGTTGTTTGCTTGAAGACATTTCATTACTTGACTAGGTAACATCATCATAACTTGCCCTGCCAGTGTTGCTGTGGTTGTGGTTATCTCCTTGGTAGTTCCTTGATTAGGGTATTCTTACCTGTTTGATTGATTGTTTGTCTGGTATTAATCCCTGCTTATCTGGGTGCTGGAGATAATGTATTCAGGTCTTTTTGTTTTCTTCTTGGCCTTTTAATTATCCCTTTTGAATGGTGTGGAAATGTGATTTATTTCTATGTGTCTGCTGATGTGTGATTTGACTGAAGGCCAAGGTTCCATGAATTCCCTAGCTTTTTTGGTCTTAGCTTGGTCTAGGATGCTCACAGTGTCCCAATTGAAAATCTGGTTGAGTCTATTCATGCGTTGTGAGATTGAGTTTTCGCCATGTCTTCTGACTGTTCATTGGCATTCATGGATGTGCTCTGCTAGTCTTTTGCATGTATGTCCTACATCGTGGCTGTCACAGTCCTTGTGCCATATGTCATAGTTGACTCTACTGTAGAGGAACCTACAGCCACTCACACTGATGATGTTACCTTGTTAGGTAATGAAATGTCTGCAAGCAATCAAATAGGCTCAGAAAGCACCATAGACTTTGCATTTCACCCCAAGCTGCAAATATGCCCTTCTATTAGGGCAGGGTCCTAGTTTAAACTTGATAATTTTGTAAACTAGGCAAAAGCACGAGAAGCCTAAGTTTCTATCACGTTGAATTGTAGTTGTCAAAAGGATTACTGAATACGTTTCCAGTTCTCGCTGAAGCGAGCAAAAAATAAATAAATGAGGAAGACTTTTGCCCCCAACAGATCTTTACACCTGCCAAAGCTTCCAGATTCTTATGACCAACAGCTCTGGAATGTATGCAATCAAATTCATGTGGCATTACTCTTGTGCGGCTGTGTGATTTGAAAATATCTGACGGTGCTGATGTTCAGAAAGAAAAGTTTCATCAGTGCTGATCTGCAATTCAATCAACCTCTCCTGTCACTCTTCACAGCAGGCTGTGGCCTGGGTGGCTCTTTGGAGTTGGCAGCAAACCTCCCCCCCTGTCCCCCTCTACATCTGAATCACTTGTCAGACACATTACACCAAATAATACACGGTTAATAAGTGCTGAATGTTGCTGGAGCCACAAATTACATTATAATAACTCGAGCGCTTTCTTGACCTATTTAAGTAGCATAACGTGTGCAGATAAATGTCTAAATTTGCATCCAGTTACGAGCCAGCAACTGAGTTTTACAAACAACACTTTCCCTTCTGCAAAAACCTGCCAAGGGCTTTACTTGGCTATGTTACAAAATGCATCCGAACTTTGAAAAACATTGGTTTTTTTTCTCTAGAATGACATTTCTGCGAATAAAAGGACTCTTTTGGTTGAAAGAGAGGACAAGACACCACTGGAGTTGAAGGGGGGGGGGAATATATTTTGGTCCTGTTTGCCAATCCCTCTATTCTTGCGGTATAGTCTGTTCTGAGGAACCTGTCAATTTTCAGAAAGGAATTTTGAGGGCAACTCCCCCACTTCATCCATGGGATCATAAGGTTTGCTACGTTGCATCCAGCAATCTGAAGCACGCCTGCTCATGAGCAGATTTTGTGGGTGGCAAAAAACCTTGCAATGTGGATTTAAGCAAAATTTATGCTTCATGGTTAATACTGGGTAGGAAGATTAAGGTTGTTTATTTCATGTTTAGAAGGAATGTGACTAGGATCCTACCAGCTCTGCTTCTTCCCACCTGCAGCATTTGTTTTTGTGCATATAATAATTACGTTGCTTTCAAGCTGTGATTACCAGCAAGTGTTCCTTAAGCTACCTTTTGGATAAGAACTTGATGGCACTTTTAAAGTAGCATGCCTGTATAACTAAGACATTAAGGGCCTCAAAGCCACCAAAGACCATGAGTTCAAGTTCCGCCCTAGCCATGAAAGCCGGCTGGGTGGCTTTGGGCTAGTCATTCTCTCTCAGCTCAACTCACTTCGCAATATTTTTTTTATGGGGAAAATTGGAGGAGGAAGCTGTATTAGATTTGTTTCCCGCCTTGAGTTATTTGTAAAAATAATAATGGTGGGAAAGAAAGAGAGAGAGAGAGAGAGAGAGAGAGAGAGAGAGAGAGAAAGAAAGAGGGAGGGAGGAAAGAAGGAAGGAAGGAAGGAAGGAAGGAAGGAAGGAAGGAAGGAAGGAAGGAAGGAAGGAAGGAAGGAAGATTGGCTAATCCTTAAAGAGGGATTAAGACCAAACAAACAATCAAGCAGAAAACAATACCCTAATCATGGAATTACGAAGACAAAACCACCACCACTACCAACGTCTGCAAGCATGTTTCAAATCCTAACCCTAACCAAGCTCAGAGCCTCAAGGACTCCATAGTTCAACCCTGCACTACAAATCTGGATCTGGATATAAGAAATTATATGGAACTTTTGTTTGCTTCACTGCTTCACAACTACTGTAATTAGTAAGAAGCAGAGCAGTTTTCCGCCGATTAGCAATTTCATGAATTTTTGTTGAGTTTCATCTTCAATACGTCCATAGTGTTACTGGATTATAGAGAGAGTTGGATCCAGGTTAATGTCAGAAAGTAAAATAAATGACCAAGGGCTGCAAAGTGTCCCCAAATAGTTCATCCTATCCATCTTCTCTGTACAAAATATCCATTTCTTGCCACAGTGAAGAATCCAGCCACATCCATCTTAATATCAAGTAGTCATATATTTTTAGGGGGGCAAATGGGGGAGAGACGATATATTCACTGAATCGTATTTTCAGCTTTGTCACTTATTCACGCAGACAGATCTGTTACCACTAGATGGTGGTAACCATTTCATTTTTCCAAGTTTTCCATTTCCAAATCCTTCTCCACACTGCATTTTTTTCCGAAAGGAATTTCTGCTTGTTTTTTCTTTTCCCCTTAAGCTTTTCTGAACTATTTCCCAAATCAGAAAAGTGAAGGGACTTACAGGTTAGCAAAGGGAGGCTGATGTCAGGCGCAAGAAATCAGGAACCAAGATGGTTCAAATAAATACAAGTTTAATCCATGCTAGCTCTCTACAAGAATCTGAACTACTAACGGTCAAGGCGAATTGGCGATAAATAAGAATCAACAGAATTCAAGGAGGGCTGGATTTAGATCTCTTGTGGGCATGAAGGGACTCAAGACTGATGATGTGCTTGACCCCTCCCTTGGGCTCAGCCTGCTCATCTCCTACAGATGCTATATCCTAGTTATCTGACTGATATTCTCAATGTAGCAGCCTCTTGTAACTTGTGAATTTGTGAAGTGCCTTGGTGGCGCAGTGGTTAGAACGAAATATTGCAGGCTAGTTCTGCTGACTGCCGGCTGCCAGCAGTTCGGAAACCATGATGCTGATTTGGGATGACCATTGGATTGGATTGGCCAAGTATGATTAGACATACAAGGAATTTGTCTGGTGCAGAAGCTCTCAGTGTACATGCAAAGCAACATAACAACAACAACAATAATAATAATACCACCAATAAGAGGGGGGAGTACTAAGAAGGATAAATAATAATATTACAGCCATGCTACAAGGGTAAGTACACATAGACATTAGCACTGTGAGGATGCACAGGAATAATGCAGAGGAACCTGTAATGGTCACCAAAAATTGGTCACATTAGGCTACAAAGTCACCTGTTGCCAATCCCTCCTCTACTGAACCACCTGCACTGACTTTGCAAGAGAGAGAGAGAGAGAGAGAGAGAGGAGAGAGAGAGAGAGAGAGAGAGAGAGAGAGAGAGAGAGAGAGAGAGAGAGAGAAAGCATCAACCATTCTTCTAGATCAATTGTATTGTCCACTATTTCTTTCTGACAAGCAGCTGCCCTTAATGATGGATTCAAATCTGTCATTCTATAACTGAAGGACTGATTTTAAAAGGGGGATATTATCAGAACTCTCAAATATTCTATTTCAGATCCCTTCCACCATGCAAAAATAATAAGAGGTTAGCTTCCTGATGCTTGTTTATCCACCTTTTAAGGCTAGTCAACACTGCCTGTGACAATTTGGCAGGAGGCATACGTGACTGATCCGGTCAGCTAGGATTTGGGTTTTGCTTACATGAGTTGTTCACAAGATAATAATGTCCCCATTTTAATGGAGAATGCTGTGGGACTTACTATGGCATGCTTGGCTATCCAGTGAAAACAATGTCAACTGGTATTCTGTATTTTTAGGTATATAATAGGAAAAAAGATATTGAAAATGCCCTTTCGTATGAAAACATCTTTCATCCCAAAACTTACTTAGAAGATAAATAGAATTACAGTTCAGCACTCACATTTATTTGCACACTCTTCTTAAACAGCTACATAATAGGCAGGAAATATGAGCCAAAATCCGAACTGGACAACAATATACTAGCGTTAACGTGGTAAATTAATTGCAGCACTGAATTTTGGAATGGCACTGAAGGGCTCCCTTTCTTAGTCTCCTTTTTATAAAATATATGAACATAACAGTGGGCAACATTTTGACTTAGATTCCCCCTAAAAATGCTTTGGAGAGCTCAGCAATCTGAATGTAGCATGTGTTTGCAACTCTTTAAAGCAGCTGCATCTTTTCCCAGGAGCAAAAAAAAATAAAATCTGATACTAAGAATTACAGTTCAGGATCATAATTGCTCCCCTCCAAGCTTTGAAATTAAATCCAAGGCCTTCCCCAGTCCTGGTAAGTACATGCATTTCATCTTGGAAAATAGATGGGTTGAAGAAATTGTTTTTTCCTTATGGAAACATTACATTATTTCCGGTACTCTCTTGAACTCCGGGACCACTCAATCTTAGGGAGCACTTCTGGATGAGAGAAAAGGGTCCCCCCCCCCTCAGACAAATTACAAAAACTCTTTCCTGAAACACCACACCTCATGCCATGAATCAGTCCAAAGTCTGCAACAATACGTAAATATGTAACCATTAGGACCCTGTTTGCTGTAGTGTATTGCAATTGCTAAACAACTTAATTGTCTATTTAAAAACGTCTATCCATAACTGCTTAAAGAATAAATGAATGAACTAGAAGGCAACATAATCCTTTTGTTTTAAAAAAAAAGTGTAAGAAGCATTTGAATATCTTTTATTCCTTTTCACACTGTAGGTTCGCTTAGAATGGCCATCAGATCTTGCTGTCAACCCTCTTGACAACTCATTATATGTGCTGGACAACAACATCGTCCTGCAAATTTCTCAGAACAGGCGGGTTCGCATCATTGCGGGCCGCCCAATTCACTGCCAAGTTCCGGGTGTTGACCACGTGCTGGTCAGCAAAGTGGCCATCCATTCCACCCTCGAATCAGCCCGTGCTGTTGGCGTCTCTCACAGCGGTGTGTTGTACATTGCCGAGACAGATGAAAGGAAGATCAACCGCATCCAGCAGGTCACAACCAATGGAGAAATCTCTGTCATTGCTGGAGCACCGACAGATTGTGATTGTAAGATTGATCCCAACTGTGATTGCTTCTCAGGCAAGTGGTGATTGAATTCCCCTGCCCCCGATTTAAGTGATGATTTAAATGATGGTTTATTGCATAAGTAGGTTGTACCCATAGGGGTGTGATGGAATGTTGTCCAGATTCCCAGGAGGGAAGGAGTGCATTTTGGAGGAGCAAAAGACCATGTAGTTCCAGGAGAAAGAGGGTGAAAAGGATTCCTCCCTAATAGTTCCCAGAGTTTGTTTTATGGTGCAAGTAGTCTACTTTAGTTTGGTAAGATTTCTGTCTGTGGGTGAGGAACAATAAAGGAAACTCACAAATGAAGGCAAATATGCGTGTCCCACAATAATGTTGCAGGATCCAATCCACGTCAGTCACTGGAACCAGAGGTTTAGTCTTCTGGGCTTTTGGACTTGTCCTGGAGCCCATCCTCAGGGAACTTAATTAATCTTAAATTATTCTGCTTTAAATGCAGAATTTTATTAAATTGTACATCGCCCAGAGCGCCTCTTTTGAGAGAGAGGCGTGGTTAAGAAGTGTGATAGATAAACAAACAAACAAACATCAACTATGATACGTATCTAAACTTCCTATTCATATTAGTCTAAATCAGAGATCTCGGAATGAAATACATTTTAGCACATCTGGGTTCTCGTCACTTACAGCATAAAAGGATTTTGATTCAACGTGTCATTGCATTTCTGGATGAGAGTGTAATGCTGCCAACGTAATGATTTCTGCTGTGATTGTCACTGCGCTTTTTGTCAGCTTGGAATGTACAAGTTTCCAAAACAGCAGGGTTGTGCATGCAGCTCCCATCAACCAGAGTTGGATATAATAATAAATCACAGTACAATCATTTTGTCTGGATCCTATATCTACCCATTTCTGGGTTATTGTTCCATGGAGATCAAACTATTGTGGCATGTTTTAAGGATAGTTTGAAAAATCCCTGGCTCGCCATTATGTGGGAACACAACCAAGAGCTAAATGAAGTTAGGAAAATATTTCCCAATAGTAAAAATATTTAAAGAGTGGAACATAGTGATGGACAACCCTCTTCTTTGGAGCTGCTCAAGTGGGCTAGAGACAACTTGATTTGAAGGTTGTATTCAATGGTGACAATGGTTTTTTCCAACTTTGACTCCATAAAGTAGTATTTCTTAACCTTGGCAACTTTAACCTGGCTTGTTGGGGAATTCTCGGAGTTGAAGTCCTCACATCTTAAGGTTGCCAAGGCTGAGAAACACTGCAATAAAGTATCAAACAGGATATCACTACTATTCAATTATATATTCTGAGAACTGTTCCCTGGTGGCTATAAATTTTTGGAAGAAAATATTAGAGTATTTAAGAAGAGACTAGACATTCACCTGTCTGAGATGGTGTAGGTTCTCCTGCTTGAGCAGGGGGCTGGATTAGAAGACCTCCAAGGTTCCTTCCAGTTCTATTCTATTCTAATGCTTTTGTCAATCATAACAATATTGACAGTTGGAAGATCACCTCACTTTTTCATCCTGTCATAATGACGTTTGCATTAATGTCTATGGAGATTCTCAATCTTCCAGGTCATCATTGTCCCAAAGGTGTTTTCAAAAAGCAACTGGATGAAAAGTGAAACGTTTTTAAGGGGGGGGGGGACCAAGAAAGTCCAGGTGCCTTTTAAAAAGCACCTTTGGGATAATTTGCATTTAATCAGAATAGAGCTGAAAGGGACCTTGGAGGCCTTCTAGTCCAACCCCCTGCTCAAGCAAGATACAATTTGAGACAAGTGCCTATCCAGTCTCTTTTTAAAAGCCTCCAATGATGAAGCACCCACAACTTCTGGAGGCAAACTGTTCCACTGGTTTAATTGTTCTCACTGTTAGGAAGTTTCTCCTTAATTCCAGGTTGCTTCTCTCCTTGATTAGTTTCCAACCATTGTTTCTTGTCCTGCCCTCTGGTGCTTTGGTGAATAGTTTGATCCCCTCTTTGTGGCAGCCTCTCAGATACTGGAACACTGCTCTCATCTCATCCCTAGTCTTTCTTTATTTTGACTAGCTAGCCATTGCAGGTTTGCATAGTCGACATTGTTTTCTTCCTATTTTTCAGGTGATGGTGGATACGCTAAAGACGCAAAGCTCAAAGCTCCGTCTTCCCTTGCTGTGTCTCCTGATGGCACTTTGTACATCGCTGACCTTGGGAACATCCGCATCCGTGCTGTTAGCCAAAATAAGCCTCATCTCAATGATGCCAATATTTATGAGATAGCCTCTCCAGCTGATCAAGAACTGTATCAATTCACGAACAATGGAACTCACTTGCACACCCTCAATCTGATTACGAGAGACTTTCTGTATAACTTCACGTATAACGGGGAAGGTGAACTCGGCACCGTTACCAGCAACAACGGACACTCGGTACATATACGAAGGGACGCCAGTGGCTTACCTCTCTGGATGGTGATGCCTGGAGGGCAGGTATACTGGTTGACCATCAGTAGCAATGGCATTCTCAAAAGAGTTTATGCTCAGGGCTACAATTTAGCCCTAATGACCTATCCTGGCACCACTGGACTTCTTGCCACCAAAAGCAACGAGTATGGATGGACAACAGTTTATGAGTAAGTTAAACCCTTACGCATTTTTACCGAACCATTGAAAAACAACTGCTTAGCCTAGAAAATTATTTTCCCCTCATTCCACTATCAAAAATCCATCTTGTCCATAGTACTTCCCAGTTTGCAAGGTACGTGGTATCATGTATTAGAGCCGTTTTGTTTCTTCCCTATAAAATGTTTCACTTTTCATCCAACAAAAATTGGGGTTTAAAGAGACGTGGTGGTGCAGTGGTTAGGATGCGGTATTGCAGGCTGACTCTGCCGACTGCGAGGAGTTCGATCCTGACCAGCTCAAGGTTGACTCAGCCTTCCGTCCTTCTGAGGTTGGTAAAATGAGGACCTAGATTGTTGGGGACAATATGCTGACTCTTTAAACCACTTAGAGAGGGCTGTAAAGCGCTATGAAGCGGTATATAAGTCTACGTGTTATTGCTATTAATGTATTAATTCAGAAATCTTAAAACACCTTGACTGAGTTTATTAGCCACATTCAACCTTGCGGAGGAATTCATCCATTCCAAAAAGTTGATTTGATTGGGATTAGGTGCGCCTGCACACCTAATGAAAAACCTCAGTTTTATGTCAGATATACAATGCAATAGTTACTTGTTCATTTATTTATAAGCTCTATATGGCCCCCTATCAGCTCTATATCTGTATCAGGAAATGCAACTGTCATTTATTTATGTATGCATTTATTTATTTATAGGATTTATATAGATGCCCATTTTATACAATGTAATCCTGGGCAGTGCACAGCAAACACAAATAATATAAGAGTCTAAATAGACCCCTTTTTATCAAATAGTCTGTCAAAGCCAATTTTGCTGACTGCTTACAGCCATCATATTCTTCTCATGGATAAAAGAGGTAGGATCAAGCCAAAATAGCAAAATCAATGTGAGGGATCAGTTTGGTTACAAAATGGCAGATTAATTTATAGCTGGTGCTTTACATTTTATTTATTTTAAAATCTTGCCCTCAAGGTGCCAGACGACCAGGAATGATTGCTCAGTTTTTTTAAAAAGAGCTAACAGAACATTGGAAATGATTAGACCAAACCTTTCCAGCGAAATCTTTTGCTGAGGCTGAACTTTAATTTAGGTACCAATAGAAGAGGAATATCTGTAGCTCAGGGCTGAACTGTGGAGTGCTTGGTACTCTCTGAGCTTGGTGGTTTTCTTGCAGACGTTCCAATACCCAACTAGGTAACATCATCAGTGCTAATGAGAGTGGGATTTGCTCTCTGTTTATTTACGATAGCTTGTCCTCTCGGTGTTGTTGGGAGTGATCTTTCTCTTTGGTAGTTCCTTGATTAAGGTATTGTTTACTGCTTGATTATTGTCTGGTGTTGATTCTGGGTTGATTCCTGTTTACGTGCGTGTTGGCTGCTAGCAAGCAGGTGTTCTGGTTTTTGTTGTTTTCTTCTTAGCTTTTTATTTCTCTCTTTTCATAACGTGTAAATGTTGTTTATCTCTATGTGCCTGTTGATGGCTGCTTTGTCTGAATAACAGAGTTGGAAGGGACCATGGAGGACTTCTAGTCCAACCCCCTGCCCAAGCAGGAGACCTTTGACATGGTCACTTTCCCCTAAAGTTCTCGCAACTTCAGTCCCCTCCATCATTTCATCTCTCTTAGTAAGAATTCCTCAGGGAACTGAATGCCAAGCTTCCAGGTATTCCCTAGCTTTTTGGGATGTAACATGGTCCAGATGAAACTATGGTTAAGTCTGTCCATGTGTTATGAAATTAAGGAGTTTTCCTTGTGTTTTCTAACTGCTGGTTGATATTCAGGGACACCCTCTGCTAGTCTTCTGCCCATCTGTCCTACATAGTGGCTGTAATAGTCTTCATACTATGTGTTGTAAATGATTTCTGTTTTTTTTTTCCCTTGGTCTACCGGGTCTTATGATTTATTCAACATGTTTTGGAGGGCTTTAGTCAGTTTGTGTGCTACAGTGATGCCGTGTGGTTGCAATAATCTTGATTGTTTCTGAGATGTTTCTGATGTATGGCAGTGTTAACCTTTTCATATCTCATGTTAGTTGTTGAACAGTCAAGTTATTTTTTGATGAGTTGTATGGGTACCCATTGTGTGTGTGTCATCCTGAGAAAACACCCCCTGAATCCCAGGCTGTTTTTTTCTCTCTCTTGATGGCTTGTCTTGATCCTTTCATGAGTCAGTGGACATAATTTCCAACAAGATTCTAATCTGCAGCTGCTATTAGCTGGTTCTATGCTCAAAGGTGTCACATGCATCCACAAACATCCTTGAAAACAATGGTACAAAAGGTGTCCTAGAGATTCCACGTGGTTCCCCAGAACCTTCCCAAGTGAAACGGGACCAAACGTTTGTCCTTTCTGATACAATTGGGATGGAGATGGTTTTTAAGAGGTGAAAGAGATGCCTTAGCTGCCTACGGCGTCTGTCACAATGTCCTTCAAAGATTCCAAATCTTTTCCCAAAACAAACCCTATCCCTAATTATTCTTATAGTGCATTTCCACATAAGCCAAGGATGAAACAGTTCCTTGAGCCAAACAATATTGCACACTGTCATGGTTCCGATAGATGAGACCGGAAAAATCTATCGATCAGAAGTGAAACCAAGACTGAAGTTCCCTCCCAAAGGTTACAATGTTACAAAGTTGAACTTCCCACCCCAGTAATATGCCATAAATCACCTTCCCCAATAATCTACTTTGGCGGGCTGTCTAACAGAAGCTTCAGCCCGCCAAAACTCAAGCAGCAATGACCTTGGTTCCCACAGGACAATTTATTGTTTTGTCTAAACTTAAAAGTGCACATTCCCCCCCCCCCTCCCAGTTCTGCGGGAACCGAAAACGAAGTAGAAATGGTTTCAGCCAAATTTGTTTGCAGCGTTGACAAGTACTCAGCAGCACAGCTTGGACAGCCTCTGACTCAAAGGAACTCATCTCTTCACGGATAAATGAGCACAGAGCTGGGAAGGGAATTGCACGGAATTGCCTGATCTACCTTCTGGCCTTGTTATCAAGATATCAGCTCTTCGGATCAGCTCCTGGTAGACTAGCAAATGCTTGAATCCCCAGTGAAAAAAGCAGCTTTGGCAGCCTGGCTTTAAACCAACGGGATACGAGGGAGGGGAAACCTGAACAGCTGGAAATGGACAGCTGGATTTCCCATCAGGAGGCCCAGAAGAGCTGTCATCACTTCTCATCGGTGCTGTGAAGCCTTAGCTAGAAGACATAAACCATGCCAGTAGCACACCCTAGACGTGTAGATCTGATGGGTCTGCAACGCTGCAATTCATAAACCTGGTCACTCCTGCTCCTGAGCATTGTCTAAAAGCCTCAATATGTTTCTGGCAGCATTTTGAACTCTGAGCCATTCAAGATAGAAAACGTTAAACATTTCAGGGAGAAGAATCCGTTTTCTTTTAAATTCCCTTTTTCTTAGTACAGAGTGACCTCTTGTGGCATCTCTGTGTCACATCAAACTCAGGCTGGAAAACCAAGGCTTACTGGGCTGTTTGTTATTTGGTAGCTGTAAATTCACCATCATTATTTTTGAATTACCTTTATGTGCACGATTGCCTCCTCCCCAATGAGTTAAGCAAGTTGGCTTATAAAACAAGGCATAAGAAGTGCCAATAAAATCTTGAAAGTTGCAACAAGGGTGTGTTAAATCTAAAATGAATTAGCCCACGATGAGAAAGGACTCTTTAAAAAAACAAAATCTTAAAAGTACAATTCTCTACTTTCAATCGAATGCGGCCCCTGGAACCCCATGATCTTATTTATGAACAGAGGTGCCAGGGATGAAAAGTCTCTTGAGCCAAACACATTTCTCGAAAGCAAAGAGGGTCACTAAATGAACTGTTGTAAGTTGAGGACCGCCTGTATTGCTGTGGCTTTTAACATCATCATGATTACGTAGGTGGTTCTATGTGCCCACCTAGACTTATAAGCATCTAAGGGGAAAAAAAATGCTGAAAGCTTCCTTTGGAAAAACGTCTCTCTGGCCATAAACAAATATAAAATTAAGCTGGGATGCTAGGGAGGACACTGGGGCTGAGAGAAAATCCTTGTTTTCCAGAAGTGTTGGTTTTGCAGTTGGCTCCACCAGCTGTGAAAACACAGGGCAACTCTTTTCCTGGGAATGCAGAGTGACTTCTTAATCACTGTAAAGACTAGCCATTCTCCGTATGTGGCACATTTTGACCCAGCTCTTCAGCCAAAGCAGGATCCCGAAGCAGCTTGTAATGTCTTTTGGAAAGCAAAAGGCTTTATTATTGCAGGCAGCAGGCAGCTGAAAACAGCAGGTAAGTAAGTGGAAATGCTATGAGTTCACTCTGGGCTAGCCAATCCAGACTCTCTCGATAGCTAGGGAAAGAATGGGTTGCTTTTGAGCAAAATTATCACTGGGTGGCTCTCAAAAAGAGAACAAATGCTGATTCATACCAGAATCTTTATCTGTCTGTCTGTCTGTCTGTCTGTCTCTTATCTCTATTCCTCTGTCGATGAACATAATAAAATGTTCTTGATATGGGTGCACCTCCCTCCTTCTATTCCTCTTCCCTCCCTTCTATTTTTCCTTCCTTCCTTCCTCCCTTCCTCTCTCTCTCTCTCTCTCTTTCTATTTTTCCTTCCTTCCATTCCTCTTCCCTTCTTTCTATTCTTGCTTACTTAATTCTTCCCCCCTCTTCCATCCATTCCTCTTCCCTCCCTTATTTCTATTTTCTCCTTCCTTCCTTCCTTCCTTCCTTCCTTCCTTCCTTCCTCCCATCCATTCCTCTTTCTCTCTCTCGCTCTCTCTTTCTTTCTTTCTTTCTATTTTTCCTTCCTTCCATTCTTCTTCCCTTCCTTTCTATTCTTGCTTACTTAATTCTTTTCCCCCCTCTTCCATCCATTCCTCTTCCCTCCCTTCTTTCTATTTTCTCCTTCCTTCCTTCCTTCCTTCCTTCCTTCCTTCCTTCCTTCCTCCTTCCCTCTCTCTCTCTCTTTCTTTCTTTCTTTCTTTCTTTCTTTCTATTTTTCCTTCCTTCCATTCCTCTTCCCTTCCTTCTTTCTATTCTTGCTTACTTAATTCTTCCCCCCTGTCTTCCATCCATTCCTCTTCCCTCCCTTCTTTCTATTTTCTCCTTCTTTCCTTCCTTCCTTCCTCCTTCCCTCTCTCTCTCTCTCTTTCTTTCTTTCTTTCTATTTTTCCTTCCTTCCATTCCTCTTCCCTTCCTTCTTTCTATTCTTGCTTACTTAATTCTTCCCCCCTCTCTTCCATCCATTCCTTTTCCCTCCCTTCTTTCTATTTTCTCCTTCTTTCCTTCCTTCCTTCCTCCCTCCCTCCCATCCATTTCTCTTCCCTCCCTTCTTTCTATTTTTCCTTCCTTCCTTCCTTCCTTCCTTCCTTCCTTCCTTCCTTCCTTCCTTCCTTCCTTCCTTCCTTCCTTCCTTCCTTCTATACTTCATTTACCCGTGCTCTTTTTATTTTCCTAGGTATGATTCCGATGGTCATTTAACCAATGCAACTTTTCCCACTGGGGAAGTCAGCAGTTTCCATGGTGATATTGAAAAACTGATGAGAATAGAAATTGACGCTTCAAATAGGGAAAATGTGATTACAGCAACTAACTTTTCAGCTACCTCAACTATTTATACTTTAAAACAAGGTAGGCAAAATGCATCCTGGTTGTTGTTGTTGTTTCCGTGTTTGATCTCATAGTTTTAACATTCTTCTGAATATATTTTTCAAAGCCCTACACCAAAGCGAGGTAGCTCATTATATTGGCTCCTACAGGTTACTCAAAAGATCTGATCAAGCAAGTTCTGAATAATAAGATGACAACTATAAGAAGCCTTGAGATCAGAAGCTGTTTTTTTGTTCTTTACACAATGAGCATAATCCAGTCAACTTATTCTCTCCAGTGGGAGAGACAGAACCAAGTTGTGTATCACTAAAACTGGCCTCCTTGGAAACTAACTGTGATGACATCATTTTTAAAACAAGAGACATAGAACGTTGTGGACCATCAGCCTATTCTTTGTCCCAAATACACCGAACAAGAGAAAGAATAATAAATTTACGAACAGCAATAGAATACAGAAGTAGGTCATAGGGTAGCTGTAATATAATATCATTGAATGCCACAAACTAACCTAATACCAAACCCAGAGACTATATTTTAACTTGGTTGGAGCCAACTAATACGAGGTAATTCAATAAACCATGTTTAAACCATTCTTGGCTTAGCATCTGAACCACCGCACCAATTGGGACTCCCTTGGCATTTGCTGATGGCTTTGCATTTTCTCTTATGAAATATAGCTTTACCCTTGTCAGACCCCCACACAGCCGCCAAGGTCCGATAAGCAAGGATCCCATAAACTTTGGCGAAGTGTCCTTTAAGGATAAACTAGGGGATTTCCAAGCCTGCCTGCCTTGCTTATTTTATTCATTTGCTTATTTATTATTTATTTATGGGATTTGTCGACTGCCATAGGACTCTAGGTGGCTACATAATTTACACGTAGAACCCGATGCAAGTCACTATAATAATTAATTAGAACAGTAATGTAATTAAACCTCAGCTTAAATGAAGGCTAAAAGTAATAAGCTAAATGTCTCGAATGTAGCAACACTGGTTATAATTAATCCCCAAAGGCTTTCTACACCAGCCATGTTTCAGCATCCTTGCCTTAGGGAGCAATTATTCTGAAGTACGAGCTGCTTCAGAGAATGCCCATCACTGGTGTTCCATACTTTCTGACTCTTTAACTAGCTGGTACTATCTAGTTCTTTGAGCAGGACGGTGAGAAATTGTTGTAGAAAGTCAGCTCCTAAGATAGCAGATCCCGACCCTTTTGTAGTTCGTGTCCAACATCTTGAACTGCACTTACAAACCTACTTTATAAGAAATGCAGCTCTTGCAGTAGCGCATCATCATGGCAGTATCTTGACTAAACACTAAGCATACCTCCAGATGCACTTCTAGAACCACCTAAAATGTCTGGGTGGTCTTCAAGCACAAGCCCATCTACAGTAAGTTACAATAATTTGTGCTAGAGATACGAGATAGGTAAGGAAGGTAGCCTTGATGGAAACATGCAAGGACATGCAAAACCAAAAGGGGCTGAAAAAGAGGAGGAAAGTTGCAAAACTGACAGATTGTGATCCATATTTGTTTACGATATCATCAGAAGATACTCTTCAGCTATTATGGTGTTATAATAGTTGCATTTAGTTATTTAAGAAAACAGTAACATAGCTTTTATTTCAGCTGCACATAAAAGCAAGAGATTTGGAGGAAGGGGGGAGGGTTTCACCCTCAAAGAGGGAGAGAAAGATTTCCAGATGCTACAGAAAGTATTATTTTATTACAACCCAATGCATTTCAAATATAAATATTTCCCTGGGGCTTAGAATATAAAGAGAAAGACAATAAACAGAAAGACAAAAAAAAAAAAAACAATATAAGAGTTAGAAGCTCTTTTATTTGGGGGGGGGAATGTTTTGCAGTAATTATTCCACACTTCAGCTCATCTCTGTCATGCTAGTCAATTTTAGACACATAATAAAATTAAGAACAAATTCAGTGTCCATATGCTAATAAACTCAATTGTCGCAGGATAAAAAGTCTGTGGAATAAAATCTTAGCAAATGCCTAATTATAGCCAAGCAACTTGGTGTAGATTTTTTTTTTTTTTAAACTTGTTTACCAAACATTGATAACTATGCTTTGTTTTTTCAGAAGTTCTCAAATGGATTTTTTCCATACAAGAGTCAGAGTTTTAAATCCTGTGGAAGCTTCATGCCTTCGGGTGCTGCTTTTAATGAGCCAGATTGTGAATTTTAAAAAAGCAATATTTGAAGCAAGGATGGAGAATTCTTTTCTCCTACACTTCAGGGTGCAATTGCTGCAGGGTTACAGTTCCCCATTCTGGACTAAAAAAATATATGTTTGCACTTTAGCAGCAATTCTAGAGTACAGATTATTTTTTACAACTGGGGATGACAATTTATTTCCTCTTTAAGATCATAAGTTTCTTTTTCAACTTCCCATTCTAAGCAAAATTATTTAACGGGTATTCTTTGTTTGCAAAAAAAAAAAATGCAGATGTTTGCAAAAAAAACTAATTTTGCCTCTATATTTTTAAGAGATACAGTGCTCATTACAATAAAGTTTTGTGTGGATGTGTAGAGTAGAATCCTTATGTGTGGGGAGTCAAAATCTGCAATATGGCAGGCGTGGGATCACAGTCCAAGCCCTGCCCCTTTTATATGTGTGTCAATGTCACACCTTAATAAAACAGATTGCAATCCTATACTCACCATTCTGCAGATTTCTTCCATGATCTTTTTTGTAGACATTAACACAGAGACCCACATACAGATGCCCATATGTGTGGTCAGGATGTCTGTTACATCCAAATGTCTGTTAAATCCAAATGTCTGTTAAATCCAAATGTATAAATTATATCACTTGTATAATTGCATAATATATTAAGATCACGTTAATGATCTTGTGTGCAGTAAAACCTTAATTTAGCTTAATTTAAATTGGGCTGGAGTCAGAATGAAAGTTACCTTCTATCTTCAATTTGCTATATTGAAATCCATTAAACAGAAGAATTATTATATATACATTTCTACTTCCATATATCTGTATCTATTCAAAGTTTGGCTTCTCTCCAAAACACATTGAGTGGTAATCAAACTATATTTTCAATAGTGCTGGGAATTCTTCCCTTTTCAGTGCTATTAGTACCATATCTTCCTTCAGTGTTACTCCAGGAAGTTCTTTTCTTTGATATGGAGAATAATGCTAAGAAGCCTATATTGGGATTTGAATGCAGAATCATTGCAAACCCACAAATGTTTCCAGTTGTGGAACTACTGCAATTGCCATTCTAAGACTAGATCAGCGGCAACCAACCTTTTCTATACCCCGCACCCCTAGGACACTTCTGATGTATTCTCGCACCCCTTTCAAAAGTTCAAAATAACAGCAATGAATTATGCACATTATAATTTTGAAAATCCAAGTTTTTGCACCCCCTAGAATATTGTCTCGAGTACCCCCGGATGGGAACCCCTGGACTAGATAAATAAATCCTTTACACACACAACTATAAACTCATCAAGATGAATAGCTGAGCTCTTTCTCCTCTTCTCTGTTTTGTGTGATGACAGACAACATTCAGAATATTTATCGGGTCAGTCCAGATGGGTCCCTCCGAGTCACCTTTGCCAGTGGAATGGAGCTGACGCTGAATGCTGAGACACACATCCTGGCTGGTGTGGTCAACCCCACCTTAGGAAAATGTAATATCTCCTTACCCGGAGAGCATAACTCCAACCTTATCGAGTGGAGGCAAAGGAAGGAACAAACTAAAGGCAATATTTCCACTTTTGAAAGAAGGTTACGGGTAAGTTTTCCCACTGAAGAGACCTATATTTCTGGCTCATACTGCAAATCGTCCAGTGTGGTTCTGTTGGCATTGTCAATTTTGGCTTTGTGTCTGTTTCAAAGTAGGAGCCAGTTTCGTGTGTTGGTTAAGGTACCAGGCTAAAAATAATCCTGCCAGAGGCACAAAGCTAGCTGGGTTATTTGGGGCCAGTCATTGTCTCCCAGCCCCAAGAATGATGCAGTGGCAAACCACTTTAAAAATTTTGCTGAAAAACAGCAAGGACTGGTACAGGCAGTTTCCAGAAGTCAAAAACTGACTTGAAGGGGGACACACACACACACACACACACACACACATATTTCAAAGCAACAGGTGACATTCTTATAAAACTAAATTTTGAGGGGGGGTAGTAGACACATTAGAAATGTTGGCAATGAATTATCAGCACTCTCACAAAATGGTTGCCTTGGTGAACACTTGACTTTTTACGAAATGGAGGAGGGAGTATCCATCTAGATTTTTTTCAAAAATGCCTAACTTAATAAGAAATAAAATTATTTCTGCGACCATGGATGGGAACAGCACACTGCAACATCAGGAGAAAAATAATAGCAAGGAAAAGAAAGGCAGCAGGCATAAGAGGAGGTATGACATTCAAAGAAATTAAATGAGACTAAAACCTGCACTATAATTTAGAGCATAAAGAGTTTTGCGGGTTTTTTTAGTTTAAAAGAGAGCCTAGCAAAATAACAAACTGCTAATACAAGTAATCCTGGCTTAATTGCTGATCGCTGAAAGACCATTCAAATTACAACTGACACCCCCCCCAAAAAAAAATTACTTAAGGAAGGAAAGAAGGAAGGAAGGAAAGAAGGAAGGAAAGAAAGAAAGAAAGAAAGAAAGAAAGAAAGAAAGAAAGAAAGAAAGAAAGAAAGAAAGAAAGAAAGAAAGAAAAAGAAAGAGAGAGAGAGAGAGAGAGAGAAAGAAAGAAAGAAAGAAAGAAGAAAGAAAGAAAGAAAGAAAGAAAGAAAGAAAGAAAGAAAGAAAGAGAAAGAAAGAAAGAAAGAAAGAAAGAAAGAAAGAAAGAAAGAAAGAAAGAAAGAAAGAAAGAAAGAAAGAAAGAAAGAAAGAAAGAAAGAAAAAGAAAAAGAGAGAGAGAGAGAGAGAAAGAAAGAAAGAAAGAAAGAAGAAAGAAAGAAAGAAAGAAAGAAAGAAAGAAAGAAAGAAAGAAAGAGAAAGAAAGAAAGAAAGAAAGAAAGAAAGAAAGAAAGAAAGAAAGAAAGAAAGAAAGAAAGAAAGAAAGAAAGAAAGAAAGAAAGAAAGAAAAAGAAAAAGACCTTTATTGTGATCTTTTAGTGTGGGCACATTGGCACACATTAAAAATGAAATTTTGTTGCTTGCTCTCAAAAGTGTACACATATATAACACACATTTAAACATGCTATATAGAACATATGTACAAACCTACAACTTTACATATAAATAACATATAAATATTAATCACTGTCCATCTTGAATTCATAGCGGAAAGAGGAAGCTTTAGAGTTCATAAGATTAATACTGTAAGGAGTGGGTAAGGGGCAGAGACAGTGTTTTGCGTACTAGGAAGACTGCCAAACAGTCAAGAAGGAAATCCTGGCGTTTGGCTGTGGTTCAGACTTTCCTTCAAGCCAATAAACAACTCATCTCTCCTTCGAGATGGGATTTTGCCTCTCTTAGGAGTTCATTTCCAAAGCCACTTTGGTCTCTCCGGTCCTGCATTTACACAAAATGATCCGCTGTCATTATATCTGATTGGCCTTTATGGCTTTCATTCAACAAGAGTATTAACAGATCCATGTGGCAGGTGAGTCGATACTTTTTTTTTCCCCTCAATCTCTTTAATTAACAGACTTGGGTTTAAAACGAAGACGTCAATAAACTTACAGGGTGAAGAAACGCTTTAGGAAATCTGTTTTCAATTTGACAGAACTTACTCCTTGGGGAGGTCTTGATTAACAGGGTGCATCCAAACTAATGATCTCAAAAAAAATGGCCCACAAACAGGGTAATCATTATAGATCTGTCAGATTTGATGGAAAATGGGAGAACGGAATATTCCAGGGCTTTCTTCAAGCCTCTCACAGCAGATGAGCAGCAACCTTGGCTGATCTTGAGAATGCTAAGAGAGGTCAGATCTGATTAGTACTTGGTTGGAAAGCATCCGGAAACCTCACAGTTTTAAGATAGATTGAGAAGCCCCCAAAAGGTATTCTGGAAGAAGAAAATAGCAAATCACTTCCATATAATTGTCAACAAAACTAACAGGACATCTCCATGAAGTCATTAGGAGGAGTCAAGCTTGATTTGAGAGAGACGTGATTTGGCTTATTCCATCTCACTCATTTCTTTCACTGAGATTATTGGATTGAGTCTGAGAGAAGACCTGAATTCATCTATCATGTGGAACTATGGTTTATTTTGACCAGTTTGTGGAGCAAGTCCACAGTTTGTGGAGCAGGCTTGCTAAACTGTCAGTCATTGTATCCCAGAGGCTAGGTGCACACATAATTTTCAGTGAAAAGCAAACAAATCACATGTATAAAATCTACAAATGCAGCCCTACTATAATGTATACTTTTCATAATAGAGCTTCAAATTTACAATGTTTCTAGGTTAAAGAGTCCTGTTATGAGCTTGGAATGGCTGTTCCACGTTCTAAGTAGACTGAAAGTGTTGCAAATCATATCAGAAATGTCCCAAACTTGGAATATTGTCACTAGTGTCAGAACAATGCTGGAATACTTTCAGTAAGGCAATAAGAACTGTTGTAAACTACAAAAGTTTTAATAGCAGAACTGCTTTCGTCATATGTGCCATGCTATTCTTTTAATGTTTTTTAGGCTCACAACAGAAACTTGTTGTCCATTGATTTTGACCACTTAACAAGAACAGGGAAGATCTATGATGACCATCGCAAGTTCACTCTTCGGATCCTCTATGACCAGGCAGGCCGCCCAATTCTTTGGTCACCCATCAACAAGTACAATGAAGTCAACATCACTTACTCCCATTCTGGATTAGTAACGTACATCCAGAGAGGAACATGGACTGAAAAAATGGAGTATGATCCAAATGGGAAGATTATCTCCAGAACATGGGCGGATGGAAAAATATGGAGCTACACCTATCTAGAAAAGGTTATTAATTGTTGTATGGGGAACAGAATAAGATCATTTTTGAATGTTGATTAAGTCAAATAATGGGGTTGTTCTCTCCTTTTAGAAATACTAATGAAATGATTATTGAAAGGCAGAGAGTAGAGAAGGTTTATGTATCAACATCTTGGTTTAAAATAATCAGGTATCAGGTGATTCTTTAGGATCATGGAGACCTTTTGCCAGTTAGGATTTCCATCAGCCTACAAAACAAGTATGTTGAAATGTCTATGGAGATTTTCAGTCATCCAGGTCATAGTTGTCCCAAAGGGGCTTTTTCAAAAGGCAACTGGACTTTGTTTTTCCTTGAAGACGTTTCGCTTCTCATACAAGAAGCTCCTTCAGTTCTGACTGAAGAAGCTTCTTGGGTGAGAAGCAAAACGTCTTCAAGGAGAAAACAAAGTCCAGTTGCCTTTTGAAAAAGCCCCCTTGGGACAGGTATGTTTAAAGCTATGGTTCCACCACATTTGGAGGATCCAGACTGGGATATATGGCCAAATTATTTCCAATTGAAGCAAGTTCTCAGAAGGAGAATCCTCTCAACTACATCCAACCTATAAAAAAAGCCATTGATATCCTGTAATCTTCCCCACTATGATGTCCCCCCATATTGTCCTGGGAATATGACTACCCTAAGATCTCTTGATATATTTGATGAAAGGTCTTACTTCAGTCTATCCTCTCTAAAAATACATTTGTGTGTCCTCCTGAGGCAAATCCCCTGGCTGAAACTGTGTTTGCAGTGTTGGTGTCCTGACTTATTTATCCCACCAGGGCCTCTGGGAACGACTTATTTCCTAACGTTCTGGATTTTTTTCCCCTTTCAGTCTGTGATGCTTCTTCTGCATAGCCAGCGCCGCTACATCTTTGAACATGACCAGTCAGACTACCTACTGTCTGTCACCATGCCAAGCATGGTCCGCCACAGTTTTCAAACCATGCTCTCTGTTGGCTACTATCGAAATCTTTACTCTCCACCAGACAGCAGTGCCTCCTTCATGCAGGACTTTTCTCGAGATGGACGGCTCTTGCAAACTCTCTACCCAGGAACGGGCCGCCGAGTTCTTTATCAATACACACCACAGTCCAAGCTCTCCGAGATCCTTTACGACACCACACAGGTCTCCTTTACTTATGAGGAATCAACGGGCGTCATTAAAACCATACACTTGATGCATGATGGGTTTATTTGCACCATCAGATACAGGCAAACAGGTGGGTTCAGATTAGGTTCCTAGGTTTCACCTGTTCTTGGCAACTATTCACCACTCTCCATGAAGACCTGCTGCCCCTGAGGTTCAACTTCTCTTTTATACAAAGACACTATTTTTAAAGCATCACTTTAAAAAAATACCTTTTGGATAAATCTGTGCTGGATTCCAGAAGGATGTAGCTTATTCATTATTTGTTAGAGTGACTAAGGCAGGGTAGGCCACCTTGGCTCTTTTATGACTCGTGGACTTCAACTCCCAGAATTCCTGAGCCAGCCATGCTGAGGGAAAAGGGAGAGGTTTCCAAGCTGAGCCATGCTGGCTCAGGAATTCTGGGAGTTGAAGTCCACGAGTCATAAAAGAGCCAAGGTTGCCTCCCCCTGGACTAAGGGAACAGATAACATAGTGATAGTCCCTGGTGCATATGGTCCCTAATGTCTTCTGGCATGCGGGGTCTTTGAATAACCACCTGAGGAATTTTATTTTGTAATGGAATCGGATTGGAAAATTATATTGAAATAGTATTGTATGGTTAAGACTCGTGTGAATAGTAAAAATGTGTTTTCAATTTTTATGATAGAACTGTCCACATATTTCAGAATTAAAATCCCCAGAATTAAAAATTGTGGCTAGAATTCGGTGTGGCCAGAAGGACATCTGTTGCATTGCATGTCCTGCCTGTCTCACAATCTTGGAAGATTTGCTATCATGGCATTCGTCAAATTAGGAATTAGGTTTATTTGGCAAGGTTAGATTTAAACTATATAATTGGACCTAAAATACCTTTAAAAAGGAAAAAGAGGATGAAGATTATGGTAGTCTGTTGGATAGATTAGGCTAGTGTTGCCTTTTGCATGACACAATCATTTCATATACAGTAATATCACATAGAGATGCTTCCAAATACTGTATATATAAAATTAATATCTAATTATTCCAAAATCTATAGTGTCCTAACCTGACAAAGGTGCCCACTCCTTGCAAAATGAACAAATGGTTCATTTTTAAAATGGTTTGAAGGACTTGAAAGCTTCCTCACAATTGTATGGTTTTTAATTAGGCATAATAAAGATACATCTTTATGCTAGTTCTTGAAATCTTTTTCTCCTAATGATTTGCCCTGGTTTCTAAGTTGTTGTTGTTAGTTGCTTAAATTTAGGTGTCTCCCCCAGCATTTTGGGGCAGTTTTCTCTTCTTAACGATCCATTTTACCTTTTATCTATAGGGCCACTTATTGGCCGACAGATATTCCGATTCAGTGAAGAAGGTCTTGTGAATGCCAGGTTTGATTACAGCTATAACAACTTTCGGGTAACCAGCATGCAAGCAATGATCAATGAAACACCACTCCCTATTGATCTATACCGCTACGTAGACGTGTCTGGGAAAACAGAACAATTTGGCAAATTCAGCGTGATCAATTATGACTTAAATCAAGTTATCACCACCACCATGATGAAGCATACCAAAATTTTCAGTGCCAATGGCCAAGTGATAGAAGTCCAGTATGAAATTCTGAAGTTCATTGCCTACTGGATGACTATTCAATATGACAACATGGGACGCATGGTGATATGTGACATCCGAGTAGGAGTAAATGCCAACATAACAAGGTACTTTTATGAATACGATGCTGATGGACAGCTTCAAACTGTCTCTGTGAATGATAAAACTCAGTGGCGCTACAGCTATGACCTCAACGGAAATATCAACTTACTCAGCCATGGGAACAGCGCACGGCTTACTCCTCTGAGATATGACCTCCGAGACCGCATCACAAGGCTAGGAGATCTTCAGTACAAGGTGGATGAAGATGGCTTTCTTAAACAAAGAGGAAATGACATCTTTGAGTACAGCTCCAATAGTTTCCTGAGCAGAGCTTACAACAGGGTGGCTGGCTGGACAATCCAGTTTTGCTATGATGGCTTGGGACGAAGAGTGGCCAGCAAGTCAAATCTAGGGCAACACTTACAATTCTTCTACGCAGATCTCTCCAATCCAGTAAGAATTACTCACTTGTACAATCACAGCAGTTCAGAAATCACATCCCTTTATTATGACCTTCAAGGTCACTTGATAGCCATGGAGTTAAGCAGTGGCGAAGAGTATTATGTGGCATGTGACAACACAGGGACACCCTTAGCTGTCTTCAGCAGCCGAGGGCAAGTGATCAAAGAAATCCTTTACACGCCTTACGGTGAGATCTATCAGGACACTAACCCAGATTTTGAAGTCGTTATCGGTTTTCATGGAGGGCTATATAATTCTTTGACTAAACTGGTGCACTTGGGGCAAAGAGATTATGATGTCATTGCTGGACGTTGGACAAGCCCAAACCATCGCATCTGGGAAGAACTGAAGAATGTCCCTAAGCCATTTAATTTGTATGCATTTGAAAACAATTATCCAGCTGGCCAAATACAAGATGTCGCTAAATATACTACAGGTAAGACATGTCTGAATTTTCAGGCTATTCATTTGGTTAAACTAAGGATAGTGAGCATCACTGTAGATTTCTGTACCCTGATCTAAGTGGGTCTTCTCTGAATCTTTTTGTTTCGTATATATTTCACTTTTTCCCCTAAGGGGAAGAAATCAGTTTATCCATCCTGTTCTCATATGCATGGGTTAGACCTGAAGAATGTTACATGCTCAATTTCATTCAGTTTCATTACCCAACTAGATCAACGACCCCCAACCTTTTGGGCAGCAGGGACCTGTCCCGTGGAGAGAGGTTTTTCCACAGACCGGAGGGAGCGTGGTTTTGCATACTGCCTACATCCCACAGATGGGGCTTCCCTTGTTTGCACAGCCCAATTGCTGGCATGCCACAGACTGGTGCCAGTCCATGGACCGGGGATTAGGAACCCCTGAATTAGATAACATCATCAGTAATAACATCTGCTTGAAAACAATCAAGCTCAGAGAGCACTATGGACCCCCACAGTTCAATCCTGAGCTACAAATAGTCTATTCCATTGTGTTTTTAAAACGTATCAACAAACACAGAAGTCTCTGGAATATACCTAAAAACCCTGCAACCTCATGTAGTGTCTGGGATGTTTGGCATTCTCACAGGAGGCCCCATGAGATATATCCATGTTAAAAAATATTAATATAATATGTAAGGGGCCAATTTATTGAGTAATGATTATCTACCTAAAGAGACTCTTTCCAGGGTCTCGGCATCTTTATCGTGGTGAACAGAACTGGATGCAGTATTCCAAGTGTGGTCTCACCAGCATGGTGTAAAGCAGTACAATCACTTCTTGTCTTGTCTTGACACTTGACACTTGGTTGATGCAGCCTAGGATTGCATTGGCTTTTTTGGCAGCTGCAGCACATTGCTGGTTCATACTTAAGCAGTGATACACAAAGACAACTAAATCCCTCTCGCAGTTACTACTCTTGAGCTAAGTACCACCAATTCTATACCTAGGCATTTGATTTTTCCTGCCTAAATTCAGGATGTAAGTTATTTGTTTTCTGGTTCTGGAGAGAGGCAAAATCATATTGAGAGAATGAGGTGGAAAAAAAAAACCAAACAAATTTGCTTACAGTTTCATCCTTCGCATATTATCTGGCTGTAGATCAGAGGTGTCCAACCTTGGTAACCTTAAGACTTGTGGACTTCAACTCCCAGAATTCCTCAGCCAGCCATGGAATTCTGGGAGTTGAAGTCCACAAGTCTTAAAGTTGCCAAGTTTGGATACCCCTGCTGTAGAGCTTATTGATTTCAGTTAGTGCTGATCAAGACATGGGGAGTGTGGGGTATTTCAGCCAGGATGGGAGTGAAATTGGCTGTTGAAGATCTTTACGTTCATTGAGACATTCTGCTATTTCCTTTCCTCTTACGAAGGAGCTGAAATGGAAAGTACGTAGCACTGCTTTTTTCCAGCTGAGAAGCAATCTTCTCCCTTTCTTTTCTGCTAAAAGCCTCCTGCAGAATTCATTAAAAGTGCAGCCCAACCGTCAGAGCCCGCCAGGCTAATTATTTAAAACTCACGATCCCAAAGGAAGAAGAGGTGAAGATGAAAACAAATGTACCTGTACTTTCTTAAAAGTTTAAATAGTCGCGATTGTCCTGCTATACTTCTGAATATTTTATCAACGTTACATAATTTAAAAAGGCAAGCAAAGGAAGAAACGGTACACTGCGAGGGATATTCCATACTTAGTACAGGTTGTGACCCTTATTATAGTGGAGAGCTGCAGTTATGGCATGGGGGAATAGCCGTGGGAGACAGGGAGGAAAGCAGCCACCAGGGGAACAGAGAAGAGGCAGAAGAGCCCACAGCAGTAATAGGATGGGGAAACGTCTCAGAAGGAGCCTTCCCTAGTTTTTTGGACTGTAAAGATGAAGGGGAGAAACATACATTCAGACTTGAAAGATTCTGTTAATGTAACTTTACAATAAAGTGGAATTATTTCATCTGGGCGTGTTTCTTGACTGGGCTACGTCGCAAGGCTGATAGCTACTTCCCACTCTTCCAAACATTTCTAGTCAAATTTTGTTCATTTTTTTCTCACTCCCCTTTCCCAGACAGAAATATTTAGGAGCATTTAATATTTGGGAAAGCTTGTTTCACCCCAGTGTTCCCGGCATTCAGGTTTCTTACAGCTCTTAATCAAAGGAGATACTTTTTTAATGTTTAGAAATTCTTTGCTTTTATACAGGCATTTATGCCAATTGAACTCTTCTTGGTTTCCTCGATAGATATCGGGAGTTGGCTTGAACTGTTTGGATTTCAGCTTCACAATGTGCTCCCTGGGTTCCCAAGGCCAGAGATGGGCACTTTGGACACGACATATGAGCTTCTACAGCTTCAAACCAAGACCCAAGAGTGGGATCCTGGAAAGGTAAGTCAAAAGACTTCTGAAGGAATTAGCAGTAACAATAGCACTTAAACTTACATGCCGCTTCACAGTGCTTTACATCCCTCTCTAAGCGGTTTACAGAGTCAGCCTCTTGCCCCCAACAATCTGGGTCCTCATTTTACCGACCTCGGAAGGACGGAAGGCTGAGTCAACTTTGAGCCAGTGAGAATCGAACTGTTGGCAGTGGGCAGAATTAGCCTGCAATGCTGCATTCTAACCACTGTGCCACCTTGGCTTAATTAGATTAAAGAAGGCTGATGACAACCTACACTAGGAGTGATAATATCGCAACTAGGGGAGGGGGATTCACATGGAGAATACAAATATGTGCACAAGTCATGTTGAGCTGTTTGTAGTCTTGTAAAGCCAGAGTATTTCAACAAAGATGGAAAGGACAGTTTTTGCAGTTGTTCTTTCTCTGATGGTGAAAAGGTCTTGGCTGATGTCCCCTTCTATGAGGCGGGTTATTGATGTAGGAGATGACCCAGCTGAGCCTGAGGGAGGGGTCAAATGCGTCATCAGTCATGAGTCTCTGCGTGCTCACAAGAGCTCTAAGTCCAGCCCATCTTGAATTCCTTCTACCCTTATCTACCACCAATTTCCTTTGGCTGTTAGTAGTTCAGATTCTTGTAAAGAGCTTAAGCTTGCAATAAATCTTTATACCCATTTGAACCACCTGGATCTCCTGATTTCCCTGGCACTTGACAATTGATTAGGGATGGAAATGTGCAAAGATTCTATGAATGTAGTGTGTGGAATCCAGCAGGACACTGCTTATCTTCCTTCCTTCCTTCCTTCCTTCCTTCCTTCCTTCCTTCCTTCCTTCCTTCCTTCCTTCCTTCCTTCCTTCCTTCCTTCCTTCCTTCCTTCCTCTTAAATCTTAATAGCACAACCATCCTAAACATAGTCCCAGTGATCAGAGACACAATCCGTGCTCTCTCACCTGTGAGAAATGTGATACGTTATACTGCCTTTATGAAGAATTCTTTTCTAACCCCAGTTCTTCCAACCTAAAATACAGGAGGCAAAAGACTGCCTTGAGTGACAGCAGGGCATTTTCAAATGTTTTAATCACCAAATAAAATTTAAGTCAAGAATGACCACTGTCTGTAATTGGAAAGGATCGCTCCTTCTCAAGCATAGCTTCACTAAAAACTACAATTCCTGCATTATTTGCAGGGAATAATTCTCTTCAACTGTAAAAAATGTTATGTGTAAACCAAGAAGTTCCATATCCAGTCATTAATGGGACTGAGGGGCACTTTTTAAGATCTGCTTTTCAGTTCTGGAAACTCACAAGTATGTCTCAAAGAGAAGACATCTGGAAATGAAGCCTCCGATGCAATGTTGTTTTCTCATTTCATCAGTCTTGCAGAATGTGCATCCACATCCACACGCTCAAACTGTTAGTCGTGACAACTTTCCTGCAGCAATTTTTGGAAATTCCCATGCACTGCATTCAATAAAAAGTTTGTATTGTGTTGTGTTGCTTTAATAAACTACATTCACTTTTGATACTGTCTTCTTTCCTTCCTTCCTTCCTTCCTTCCTTTCTTCCTTCCTTCCTTCCTTCCTTCCTTCCTCCCTTCCCTTCTCTTTCCTTCCTCCCTCGCTCCCTCCCTTCCTTCTTTCTCTTTTCTCTTCCTTCCCCTCGCTCCCTCCCTTCCTTCCTTTCTCATTCCCTTCTCTTCTCCTTCCTTCCTTCCTTCCTCCCTTCCTTCCTTCCTTCCTCCCTTCCCTTCTCTTTCCTTCCTCCCTCCCTCGCTCCCTCCCTTCTCCTTCCCTTCTCCTTCCTTTCTCTGCCCCTTCCTTCCTTCTTTCCTTCCTTCCTTCCTTCCTTCCTTCCTTCCTTCCTTCCTTCCTTCCCAGACTATTCTTGGCATTCAGTGTGAATTACAGAAGCAACTCCGGAACTTTATTTCCTTGGACCAGCTTCCCATGACCCCCAAATACAGCGATGGCCGATGTACACAGAAGGTAAAGCAACCCCAATTTGCTGCAGTTCCTTCGGTCTTTGGGAAGGGCATCAAATTCGCAATTAAGGATGGACTGGTAACAGCAGACATTATCGGCGTAGCCAATGAGGACAGCCGACGCATCGCTGCCATCCTCAACGGTGCTCATTACCTCGAGAACCTCCATTTCACCATCGATGGACGAGACACCCACTATTTCATCAAGCTTGGGTCTTTGGAAGAAGACCTTGCTCTCATAGGCAACACTGGGGGACGGCGGATCTTGGAGAACGGGGTCAACGTCACGGTGTCACAAATGACTTCCGTCATCAACGGGAGGACAAGACGATTTGCAGACATCCAACTTCAGCATGGTTTTTTGTGCTTTAACATTCGATATGGGACGACCATCGAAGAAGAGAAGAACCATGTTTTGGAGATCGCCCGGCAAAGAGCTGTGCTACAAGCTTGGACTAAGGAACAAAAGCGACTGCAAGATGGTGAAGAAGGTACAAGGGCTTGGACAGAAGGGGAGAAGCAACAGCTTTTGAGCACTGGGAAAGTGCAGGGTTATGACGGATATTTTGTCTTATCTGTGGAGCAGTATCTAGAACTCGCAGACAGTGCCAACAATATTCACTTTATGAGACAGAGTGAAATAGGCAGAAGGTAACAGACATACAAGCAACATGTTTTCTGCCTTCACATCACCAAAGACTGCCTGTTTTTAAATGAAGATGTTAAGTAACAGTTTATTGTATTGGTTTTTCTAGATCAGAACTCTGTGTATATATAAATATAGAGGGGGAAAAACATATCCTACTGCCTTTAAATGTGACAGAAGATGGTATTTTAATATAGTTTGTTTAAATGCTTTGGGAGATGGCAATGGTTCTTAGTTCTAAGGCGGTTATATTCAGTGTTTGGGTGCAGCGTTCTCAGTGTTGAACTTCAATCAGAGAGAATCCAGATGGACAAAATATTTAGTATACTGTCTCCTTTCCTGTCTTCAAAATAGCTTTTTGGTTACTTACCTTGCCCACAACATGTAAAGGATGAGGCCAGTGCCATGAATTGCTTGGTGTTTCGCTCATGACCCATCTCAAAACGCCGTGTTTGCTGTTAGGGAACCGTTTGCCACGACCCGCTTAGTCAATTGAGAATAAACCAAATTTTAGTTGTTGCCTTATAGGAAAAGATCAAAACGAATTCTGCTTAGAATTCCGAGGTTTTAAAAAAAAAGTCATGTGTTGGTTCTTTGAGTTCAGGAAGAGAATGGACACTAGCTAGGATGAATGCCAGTTACTAGCTATTTTCCATGCTGGCTGAGGAATTCTGGGAGTTGAAGTCCACAAATCGTAAAGTTGCCAAGGTTGGAGACCCCTGATCTATGTTATTCAATAATTAAAAATCCTAGGAATTTATAGCAGTGCTAGTAGAGGTTTCTGTTTTAGTACTTCCTGGAATGACCAGGTAACCACCCCAATTTTGTGGTTGCGTGACTAGTTCTAAGGCTAAACAGAAAGCAGATACAAATGTCAGTTTTCTAAAAAAAATGTTGTAAACAAGATTGACAGGATCTCTTAACCATCTCATAAAGCTTCAAAAGGAAAATGCCAGATATCCATCCATCTACAAGTTCAGTCAATGTAATTCTGCGGATCTTTAATTAAAAAATAAAATCAGACCAGAAACTTGCTAGATCAGTAATCTATCCCTAAAATGGAGCAGACTTCCTTTGATCCATTAACCCTTTTTTAATAGGTCTAGGTTTCTTTATAGGGGCAGTTAAAATATGAAGTCAAGATTGTAGAAATCGAAGAATTTCTAATGATGGGCTTTGTCAAATATAATACTTTGAATATATTAAATGGAAAAGCATAAGCAGAGGATGTTAGTCTAACATTCTTATTCGAAGCTTGCAAAGTACTGAAACGGAATAGCAATTACCATGTCTTTACTGCATGGGTGGCTAGCCAGAGTACCGATTGCAGTAACTTCTGTTGGATGCAGTCTTTAAAATGTTTGCAGTTATATCTCACATTGAGCTCTCCAACATGAGATTTCCCCAATCTTCAAATGCCCGTCACAAGTTCTTGTTCATAAGACAAATGTTTGTTCCATGAAGAGTTTGGGAACACCAATTGCTAATCGAAAGCTTCCTTTTGGTAAATTCCATAAATGCTAAGGGAGTTGTTGTGTTGTAATCTGTGATTGTCTAACGGGCTATATCGATGAACATTCTGCCTAGAGACAGCGGTTCCCTAGATCCTAAAAACATTATTATGTCATGAACCGTTCCTTGAATCCACGATAGACAGTTGGATTCTCAGCTCAGTGGAAGAAGCACCATTAGAGAAATAATGTTATGCTGAATGTTTCTTTCTATCCCACTGTTTCCCTGCCCATGTGCAAGTGACCCTTTGCTTACGACCACACATTTCAGTTGCTAAGCAAAACTGTTGTTAAGTGAATTTTGCCCAATTTTACATCTTTCTTGCCACAATTGTGAAGTGAATCGTTGCAGTTAAGTTAGTAACATGGTTGTTAAGTGAGTCTGACTTCCCCGTTGACTTTGTTTGTCAGAAGGTCACTAAAGGGGATCCCATGATCCCGGGACGCTGCCACCGTCATAAATACGAGCCAGTTTCCAAGCCTCTGAATTTTGATCACATGACCCTGGGGATGCTGCAATGGTCATAAGTGTGAAAAATGGTCACAAGTCACTCTTTTCAGTACCGTTGTAATTTCAAATTGTCACTAAACGAATGACTGTAAGTTGAGAAGTTGGAGCAAAATAAGAGATGCACATGAGACAGAAAGATGGAAACATTCTTCAGAAATCCACAAAGTAGGTAGGAGAAGTTCTAGTTGCCTCATGGCAGACATGACATACCCAAACATTCTGCCTATCTCTTTCTCTCCACCATGCCATCAAGAAAAAAACAGCCTCTTGTGTACTCACAATAGAGAGAAAAAATATTATAATCTCAGGCAAGCATATATCAATTGTAGGGCTTCAACTGGATCAAGAAATTCTTCAGAGAAATAGGCAGTGGGTGAAAATGTCATTTTTTTTCTTCTTCTTCTGGATGTTTTAAAAGAGGTGCAAAAAAAAAGCGCCTGGTTCTCAGGAAACAAGGATTTCTCAAACATCAGGGGCAGGATTTGACAAAGAATTTTAATAAATCCTCCACGAGGTTATGTCATCCCGTTATAAATGATTGGTATGAATATTATGGACCATTTACAGGACAAAGTGAAATGTTGAGAATGGAATGGGTGGATGTTTGCAGGGAGCGTCTGACATTTGTGTTCCTTCAAATAAGCTGTTTGCAGCTTAATTAGTATTTATGTCAACAATTTTGGGGCAAAATGCTGGAAGACTTTTTCCCCACCAATAATTGTATCTTATGGGTTTACAGTGGGATTTATAAACAACCTTTTATCACCAAGCACGTTGTGCCCAACTTAATTTACATCGGTAATAAATAGGATCAAGACTATACAAAACAATTTTAAAAAAGTAACAAAATCAAAAATCTAACCAAATAGCAGTAATAAAAGTGTTACAGATTTGCCAGAGCACATATGAACTACAGATTCATGTCTTAGTGCCTTTGAAGGTATTTTAAATTACTATCCTTAAATATCAGGATGGTTTCTTTTTAAAAGTAAAATCTACTTTGAGTCAGATTCACCTGGTGATTTCATGAACATATCTATATAGTTTTCTTGGCAAAAGTTGTTTGCTATTAATTTCTTACAGAATCAATCTATCTATCTATCTATCTATCTATCTATCTATCTATCTATCTATCTATCTATCTATCTATCTATCTATCTATCTATCTATCTATCTATCTATCTATCTATCTATCTATCTATCTATCTATCTATCTATCTATCTATCTATCTATCTATCTATCTATCTATCATCTATTCCAAATCTAGCCTATAGTCCTGGAATTTTCTAGTGATTAATCAGATAAAAAAAATCTACTTTGTTTTTCTAAGTCAGTTAAGATGTTCTGGATCAGTGATCTCCAAACTCTTGAGCAAATTGATCTCTTCATGAAGTTTCAGGTTGTTCATTGACATTCCCCCCCCCCCCAAATATTTATTATATGAAAATAATGTAACAATTACTACATTAACTAACGGTACTATTATTGATAATAATAATAAGACCTGCCAATAGCTAAGAGTAGGAAAATTGAAGAAAGAGATAGAGGGGCTAATTCTGGCTACACAAGATCAAGCCTTAAGAATAGATGCATATAAAGGCAGAATTGAGAAACATCAACAGTCAACAAATGTTGCCTCTGCAAAGAAGCTAAAAAAAAGAAACAGTGGAGCACTTAATTAGCTATTACAAGGAGATCACATGGACTGACTGCAGACTATGGCATGACAAAGTAGCAACAATGGTGCATTGGAAGATCTGCAAGAAATACCATTTGCCTGCAGGCAAAAACTGGTGAGACCATAAAATAGGCAAAGTAATAGAAAATGAAGAAGCTAAAGTGCTCTGGGACTTTAGAATCCAAACAGATAAGTACCTGCCACATAACAACCTCAGAGTAAACAATTGTTGGTAAAAAAAGACAAAAAAAAGTCTGGATAGCAGACGTGGCAGTACCTGGAAATAGCAAAATAGAAGAGAAAGAACTGGAGAAGATCACAAAATACAAAGACCTGCAAATAGAAGTAGAATATCTGTAGCAAAAGAAAGCAAATGTAGTGCCAATATTAATAAGCCCCTTGGGTGAATCCCAAAACAACTGGAGCAGCACTTGATCGGCATTGACAAAACCATCATCAGTCAATTGCAGAAGGCAGCTTTACTTGAAGCAGCTTATATACTGAATCAGTATCTTTAACTCATCAAAGAAGAACATCTGTCTGTCCCTGGTCTTTGGGAGAGACTCAATGGGTGGATAAAAATGTCAAGTTTAGTCTAAACATCTGGTTGACTCTGCGATGAGCCATAATAGAGAAAATTTAAGGCCACTCGTGTTGGCAATTAATCATCCAACTCTGGGTAACAATCTCTTGCCACTAGCCACCTCACCTTCAGAACTAGGAACTGACATGGAGTTCTAGAGATACCCTCAAAGGTTAATTGATCCCAATCAGTCTTCCATCATTTATTGTCCACATATTGACTCCCAAACATGTTCTGACCCTCTTTTGACCCCCAGACATTTATCAAACCCTTTGTTAGTCTCATCAACACTTGTGAATCAATATTGATCACTTTGGGGACTCCTGATCTAGATGCTTCCACCTTCTACAACTGACTCAACTACATTCAGCCAAGTATTTGGGCTGGTGTTCTTTTAATCTGTAAACAATGATAAAGGCAACAATGAATATTAAAAAACAGGAAATATTAAGATTGGTGGAGAGAAAAAGAAGAAGGGAATCATTCTAACCTTAGTTAACCATTATTTTTAATTGAGTTGCAATTTACCACCGCAACATGCTAAGCCCAGTGCATTTTGGCCTAGCAGGATGCACTGTTTGACTTCAACTACTGTGACCTTTGAATCATGATTTATGGCTTATTATGTATGAACCAGATTATTATGGCTTGTTCAATAGACTATGGAAAATAAATTATGACATAGGATGTTGTGTGAGCTCAGATACTATCAACATGTCAGTTTGTCGGATGAAATGGTTCCATTTTAGTTTGTGTAATATATAGCTATATCTTAATAGCCAAACCAGAAGAGGAAGTTGATAAATTGCACACATTCAGAAAGCATAATGCTTGCTCGCTAGAATTGGCTAAAACACTAATGTGCAGCATTCTTTCAAAAGAAGATTGCTTATTTAGCTATATGGAACATATGATTCTTACAAATGACCTTGACTAATATCAACAGTTCTAAACCTACCAAGGTTATCTCATGTTGACTGATATACCTGCATTTTATTGGTCTCTGACTGTTAAGACATAACAGTCACAAAAATGTTGAGAATTCAACATTCAGTGGGCTAACACTGAACGGAGGATTCGAAAACATGTAAACTGTTTTCAACTGTATTCTTCTGATCAGTGGTTATTTCCCATGGACCAGGACGAATCTCAAATGCATCATGAGATCTGTAGACCGTGCACTTTTGATATTCACATAAAATCATTTCTGGGCTTTATTTATGTAGAATGTTGATTGGTGAGGATGCTATTTATCTGTGATTTCAGATGTCAATACTAGTCATTTTGCTTACAGTTTTTAAGCAAGTCTACTATTTGAAACTCGTGCGTCAAGGGATTTTCTCCCCCCCCCCAAGCTTTAAAATAACCAGAATTAAGAAATGTTTTGAATTAAATAGTGATTAGCTTGAACTGTGCATTTCTAGTGTGTAATACATATTTTGTTAGCTTGTGCCTTGAGTTCTTTACAGTTATATTATATTATATGCAGGAAATGCACTTTATATTACTGAACGTGGAGGGTTTTTTAATGCTGCCTTGAATGTCATAGTCTTCATTTTTATGCCAAAAATCCATGAAGTGAAATGGATTGCATTAATTCCCCCTGCCTCTTTTGGGATTTACCAATGAATAAATAGAATTACCCAGGTGGTATATATTGTGTTAGAAAATATCGACTAGAAAAAAAATATTAAATGGATTCTGGTAGTGTAAGAAAAAATGCTTTTAAAAATCCTGTCTGCTTCTGAAATTCAGGAAAAAATAAAATATATGTTATAATTTACAAGTCTAGGACCTCAGTCTCCAAGCTCTGCTATAGGGTAGCCCTGGGTATGGAAGTGAAGGACGGTTGTGCAGAATATCTGAACAGCTTTCACTTTAAAACCACTTGCTTAGAACACATATCAACTGTGCCTCTTTTAGACTTTGTATTGTCCAATCCGAATCAGCTTTGGGTCACTCTGGAAGTGATGGAGGTTGAAATTTAACCTATTTGAAATGAGCCTGTTTGGGAAAAGATTTGGGCTAAATAATCATTCCAACATTTTGGTGCTCTGCTGTTCTGTACTGTGGATCCTAAAATTGCAAGGAACCACAAACCACCGTTCCTTTTGTGCCGATGAAGAACTGTAGCTATAGCACTGCTAAAAATTGGCCATTCCAGCCAGGGCCTAAACCAGGGGTCCCCAACCCCTGGTCCGTGGACCGGTCCCGGTCCATGGCATGCCAGCCACCGGTCTGCACAAACAAGCAAAGCCCCATCCATGGATGCAGGCAGCACACAAAACCACGCACTCTCCGGTCCGTGGAAAAACCTCTCTCCATGGAACCGGTCCCTGGTGCCCAAAAGGTTGGGGGCCTCTGGCCTAAACAGCTCTAAGAGAAACACGTCCAGTAGCTTTCAAAATAATTTCTTCTATTCTTATTTAACAGAACGCAAACTCCAGAGAGTGACTGCCCTATGTAGGCAGTATAGTGACTTGTTGGTAAAAGTTTGCTTGCATTCAACCGGGAACACCAGAGGTTCCCTTCCCATGTGGGGCTTCTTGGGTTTCTAATGTATTGTTATTGGAAGCACAGCTGCTTAAGTTTTCCAGTGGTGTCTGGATTACAAGCATGCCTGCCAAACTGAACAGATTCTGAACAGGCGCCATTTAGATGCTGAGCAGCTCCAGATGCTGAGCAGATGCTATGGAAGCCAATTCTTCCAAAGGTTTTAGAAAGCGATTAAGAGAAGATATCCAGGAAACACAGGTATTATCTCCTGCTCAGTCTGTAAGGGAGTAAGGGATAAGGGAGGTGCCACAGCTGGGACAATTAACAAAACAGGTTCCAATTAATGAAAATGAATTCCCGGAAAGACAAATGCAGTCATTATGGCAATATAAATAAAGGGCAGCCATGATTTGTGCAAAATAAATCAAAAACATCTTCAATAAATTATACATTTGTTTCTTCAAGATTGAGACCATTTTATGTTATATATATATATATATATATAACATAATATATATATATATATAAATTTAATTTAAAACTATATGTCTTAAAGAAATGTTAAAAGAATAAAAATAATGCAAGTAAAAAGTAAGGATAGTATTAGAAAGAGAAATGATGAGTGAAAATGTGCAAAGAAAGAAATAAAGAGAAAAGGAAAAATAATAAGGAAGCAACTTCCATTCATAGCTGCAAGTATATTTGTATTTTACCCCCCACTCCCTCCTGTGGTTACCATATAATTTCCTTCTTTCCATAGCCTTTTCCTATCATCAAATCTATAATTTTCTGGGGGTTTTTTTCTTCTTTGGAGAAAAAAATAAGGGGTTTCCAACCACCAATATATATATGGCCATTATCCTTTCTCTAATCAATTTTGCCATCTCTACTATTTTTGTCAGGCCATCTTATGTTCTAGCTAAAATAACATGCTGTTAGTTGCTATGTGCTTTTTAAAAAAATGCTTTTTTTATTTTGTTTTAATCATTTCCAGCCATTTGAAAAAAAGGGAGAAATTGTTTTCAAAGGAGTGGAATGCTTCCATGCCATTATCATCCTTGTGGCTTATTCAATGCCTCGTTGTGAAAACATGGCTTGGTTTGAGGTAGAAATTTAATCACTTTGTGTCTCCCTCTTTTGGCAAATATGGAAAAGGGAAGAGGGATTCATAAAGCTATCTAGAAAATGCTTGGTCTTTGAAAAAAAGGGACAACACCAACCAACACAGAATAGAAGCATAACAGGTAAGTTTCTAATGGTGGCCAAAACTGTATGTTACAGTAGAGAGAGAGAAAAAAAAGCTGGACTGTATTTTAACCATAAAGTGATAGAGGCCCATAACATTGGTTTAGATATCAGTGTGTTCAATATTCTGCACTTCTATCGCTGCCTTCCAAATTCATGTTGGTTTCTATGGACCTTAACTGTGGTTTTTTTTTTTTAATATTTTGTGTTATTGGCCCAAGCAAATGTATTTACCAATGTTTTCCTTAGATTTCTGTGGTGAACGGTAGCCTCCTGATCAATGTTATTATCTGTCAAAGTGTATTTTTAACATTATTTCACGCACGGAAGGAACCTCCGCGACTGGATTCTAATTGACAAAGTGTTGATAAAGTCAGAGAAGCCAAACACACTTTGCTCCCTTTTGGAAAGTGATTTCTTTGGTTTCTCGGAAAAAAAGTAATGATGTTTACAATGTACGCCAAGGGTTTCCATGCCTATCAAACGATGGCAGTTCTAATTTTACTCAAAATTGTAGTATAATGGCCTGAACCTTGTTGCTAAGACACAATAGACTTTGGTTTTATATTCCTGCCTTCACACTGGCTAGATACTGTACAGGTTTAGGTGAAATGACTGCGTTGAAATTGGTTGTCGCATTTTGCTCTGGGTTTCATACCAGAAGCATGTATTTTCTACCAGACCGTTACAACAACTTGCTGTAAATAATCAAAGTTAATATATCATGTGTTGACATTTGAAAGACAGAAGTACTTTGAATATTTCATTTTTAAAAAATAAAGTTGCAAACAATCAATCAGCCTTGTTTTTTTTTCTGTGGACTGATCACACAGGTTTGGAAAAAGTAGAATAACACAGTGCAAATAAACAGTGATGCTGTAGGTGTGGGTGCGCGCGCATGCATACTCCTGCCATTTTGTGGAATCAGTGTTCAAAACTTTACATATTCTTTTTCTCGTATAGTTCCCTGTGCCTAATGATGGCCAAATGTGTCTCTAGGCCCATGCCTCGGTATCAAATCAAATCAAATCAGTTTATTATAGCCATATGGCCAGAAACAGTAAAATATCCAATTGTAGGCTACTTGCATACATACATATATAAAAATGCACTGAGCATGATCTAGTGATGAATAAGAACACATATAATAAAATTAATTTTAAAAAATAGTATTAAAAAAGATTAATGTATCCAAACCAATGATGGTACAATGTCCTTGACTTATAGCCATTTGTTTAGCAACCACTTCATCTATATTGCAGCCAAAAGGCCGGCCCTATTAACTGTTAACCAGCAAAATAAAATGCCTCGTCGCTACTTGATGCAGTCCTATTAAAAGTTGGGATTCCACCAACATGTAATAAACGATGGTTTGTGCCTCAGTATGCTGGACTCCAATTTAAAATACCGGGACAGGAAGACCATTTAATTTACAATTTATTTGGAACGTACCTAGATAAAAGGGATTCCCTTTTATAAGAGAGAGAACCTGGAATGGAGGCTTACATTTCTTTTTTATAATTTGCACAGTAAAAGTACTTTAAAGTAAAGGTTGATTGGGTTAGAAAAAAAATCATCTTATGATTTTTGTGTGCTAGTGGTCTGCAGCTTCCTCCCTATGGTGGAAAGGAATCTTTTGGGGCAGCAAAGATTTTTGCTGTATCAAGGAAAGCCTTTGCACAGAACAAATAGAACCATAGAACAAATTATTTAGGGTCTCCTGCTTGAGGTTGGACCCAAAAACATCCAAAGTCCCTTCCAATGCTGTTATTCTATGTTCTATCTTCATCTGTCCAGCTATGAATAATAAACGCTCCTTTGAGTTAGATACAACTCCTGGGGGCTGCATAGGCAGATCCTTGGACATTTTGTAACCTGATAGAGAACTGGTTGACATTTCCTCAATTTTTTTTTCCCAGTTTCCCAATCTAATTTTCAATCCAGAGATTCAGATCCAACCTTGCTTAGTTTTTTCAAGATCAGCTACATCCTATTTTTTTAGCTAGGCAAGATGACTTTTGCTCAACAGAGATTGATGTTTAGATAGGGCATTATAAAGATCTTTATCCAGGGAAAAGAACATCATCTTAGATATAATGTAAATTAATGTAAGATTGTATTATCCATCCAAGCTATTTGCCGAAGCGGAAATTCAGAGTGGATCTCCGAAAGGCATGAAGCCAGATTCAAACCAGGATTTCCCAAACTCAGCATCTTAAGCCACCATACACAGCTTTCATTGGAGAGATATCCAGAGTTCCGCAGATTGTGAAAAGATGAAACTGATTTTCCAGAAGAAAACAACACTCAAACATGTTAAACAGCATAACTGTGCTGTGTTGAGGTACATATATTTTATACAGTTACATCTTGTATTAATGACTTGAGTGGGAGAGTTGCATCAGAAATGGCAATAAATCAAATCAAGTGCAGTGTTACATCATAAAATAGAATCTTGTAGATTATATTTTTTTATAATACAAAGAAATTTCATTTTTAAACTACTACTACAAAAAAAAACCTCTTTATATTCTTGGGAGGAAAAAGAACAAAACTATAAAATCCACAAAAAAAGAAAAAGAGGGGAAAATAAATATCACTAAAAATAGGGAAAGAACAATAAAATTATATGACACTGAGATCTCCTAAACTACGCTGAAGACATTACCTAGGCTGGTAACTAAATGTTTGGAAACCAACCCACAAGCTCGGAGAACGAAACTTCACCCTCAATAAAATTATATCACTCATATTTCAAAAAAAGCAATATTGTACTTACACATAGTGCTATTTTTACACAGTAGCAATCATGTACTTTATATACAATTAATAAATTAAAAGCAAATTCTAGAATTTAGGATTGACCAAGGAAAGGTGACAAAGGCATACCACCAGTGAGCAAGAATTCTGTGCCAGCTGAAAGGTAGCCATGGATTTCTCTCATCCCATGAACTAAGTTAGCTGAGCTAATTTCTAAATCGGCTGCAGTATGCTTTAAAAATGTGTAAAACTTTGTTTATTTCTTTTGAAATGCCAAGATGGCATGTTTCCCCATTTGCCTGCACCTGCTTTCTAGCCATAAACAATGGCAGTATGCCCTTTGTCAAAATAGGATTTCAACCACAAAGATAAATTAATATCTCTTTATTTACACATAAGTAAAAAAGATAACCCCCACCCACATATAGGTATTGGGTAAAGGACCCTTAAAAGAAATTACTTTATGTACAGTTCAAATATGTTGAGTTTGGAATGTGTTCTTCAATTGGCCAGCATCATTTGAGTTATCAAGCATCTAGTGAGCATGCTCGGTAACTATATATGTACCATGTAACATACATGGAGGACGGAGGGGCCTGGTGTGTTATGGTCCATGGGGTCACAAAGAGTCGGACACGACTTAGTGAATGAACAACAACAAACAAAAACCATGTAATAGTTCATAGCATCCCATAATGTTCTTAGTATTATCTTGTCAATACTTAATTGTATATTCAGGAGGTGCGTTTCCCACATTACAATGAGTTTTCAGGTTATTAAAGTTCAACTCTTAGAGCAACTCTTGTCTCTGGCCAGTCTCAGCTGGTTGTTATCAGAATCCACATTCTTGCTTGTTAACTTCAAAGAAATAGAAACTTTAATCCAAGGTCCTCGTTACTGAAAAGAATTACTCAAACAGGCTCCTCTCCTGTCCCCACCATGCTTATCATCTTGCCTATGCAGGTTTTAGAGACTGGGCAAACAAATGGGTAGTAGGAACGGGTGGGGAAATGAAGATCTATTTCTGAAGGTCTCAGGAACCTGAAATCAGCATCGCCCCCGTGGAAATTAAGTGGAAGAATTCAGCAAAGTCTTTTTGCAGAGGAAATGTGGCTCTGGAAATCCAATTTTCTCAGCTTGGGACTGTTCTAATTGCTATCTTCTAATTGCAGACTCTCAAATCTGCATTTTCACCGGAGGTGATTGGATGTATACAGCATATGAAACAGTCACTAGGGGGAAAATAGGTAGCATATTCTTGCTAGGTTTGTGTGAATTGTAGAAAGTGAAAATATTTTGATGATCAATCATTGATAAATTGGAATTTCGATTTCTTCCACTGAGTCCTACGAGAGAAGCCCCACAGGAAAAGAAGAAGGAATAGAAGAAAGTAGGAGATTTCATTCATTCACAATAATGTGGTTTGCAAGCTCCATTTCTATCTCTAGGTCCGCCTATGGGATTCAAGAGCGATTCTCTAGGAGGCGCTCTGCCCCTCGCAGTCTATTTCTATGGTAAGTTTCCTCTCAACCGGAAACCGGAAGTAGTGATTTCTGTGGCGCCTCACCCTGGCTACTACCGTTTCAATGCCATTCAAGTGGCCGGTACCATAGACATAAAAATTAGAGTGATACTAATAGTAGATGAAGTAATATAACAAGATTTTTTTGTTGTTGTTAGAAAGTGGAGTGTTGCCATTTTAGCAATATTATTCATAATGATGATGACATAGATCAAAATAATAATAAAGTATTTTTTTATATATATGAGCTCTTAACGACTCTGAGCGGTTCTGAATTAACTCTTTTGCCTCCTGCAAGGAAACTGAATCAAAACGTGCCTGGTCCAATAACAGTGTCGGCCATCTCCTCCAAGAATGTCCCCCCCCCCCACGAAACATCAATCGCAATCGGGGTCAACTCTACAAATTCGTACGTCTAGGTCCAGCGCGCCTCACCCGCCTCCCCTCCCCGTGACGTCACGACGCTGCCTTCCGCCTCGCCCTGGGCGGGCGGGATGAGCTCATCTCCTCTCCTCTCGCCCACGCGGGGGGTGGGGGGGGAGGGAAGAGAGGAACCGCAAGGCGGAAGTGACGCAGGCGGGACGCGAGGCCGGAAGTGACGCAGGCGGCTGCCAGGCGGTTGGAGCGCACCCGCTGAGGCGTCTCTCTTCTCGGCTCGGCGCGGCTCGGCCCCGCTTGCTCCGCCGCTCCTCTCCGCCTCTCGCCGCCGTCGCCGCCGCGCCCCAAGCCATGTCGGCGCCCGGAGGAGCCGGCGGAGAATTCGGCAACCCGCTGCGCAAGTTCAAGCTGGTTTTCCTCGGCGAGCAAAGCGGTGAGGGCCGCGGGGGGCGGGGGGGGAGGAGCGCGGGGAGGGGGCTAAATGACGGTCACGGGGGGGAGGGGAGATGAGGGGGGGGGATAAAAGGGGCGACGACGCCTCCCTTCTTCCCCCGAGCGCTGGGCTAGGATGGGGCTGCAGGAGGAGGAGGTTTTGGGCTGGTCCCTGCGGGGGTTTGCAGCTTTTTATTTTATTTTTAAGCCTCTTTTTATCTTCCTTTTTAGGGGTGGTTGTGAGAGAGGTGCGGGGGGAGGCATATAAATCCTATATAAATTAAGAAATACACGTTTGGGATAAAGAGGAGGGGTTGCTGGGTGGCTCTTCTCCTGCCAGGTCTTCCGCCCCCCCCCCCGTTTGTTTTGCTTGGTCTTAAAATGATCACATTTGTATCCTGCCTTTTTTATGCTTATGTTTATATCGTGTTAAATTGCATTTGTATTTTGCATTAGGGATGCCTTGAATGGACTGCAGTTTGGTCCAGTGATTGAAGCACCTGGTTAGAAACGGAGAGTGTGAGTTCTAGTCCTGCCTTAGGCAGGAAGCCAGCTGGGTGATCTTGGGCCAGTCGCTTCTTTCTCTCACCTGGCACTGAGGGTGTAACCTAATTTGGGTCATGAAACGTCCGCAAGAAAACAACCAAGCTTCTCGGAGAGCACCGAGGATGCCTCATGTCAACCCTGCGCTTCAAATATTATCCTTTACTGCAGGGGTCTTCAAACCTGGCCCTTTTATGACTTGTGGACTTCAACTCCCAGAATTCCTCAGCCAGGCACGCCAAGTTTGAAGACCCCTGCTCTTACTGGCCCTTCCCCCAGTCCTAGGAAGGAGGCAATGGCAAATCACTTCCCAAAAAAACCTTGCCAAGAAAACTGCAGGGACTTGTCCAGTTAGCCAAGAATCAAGAGTGACTTGAAGGCACACACACAAATTCCCACCGGCCAAGAAAACTTCAGCGAGTAATCCAGGTAGTTGCTAGGGGGTTAAAAGCTGATTTTAAGACACCTAAATGTGTGTGTGTGTGTTGTGTGTGTTCAAGTCAGCAAACATGCCTAATACCACTGCCTTCTATTTTCCCCACCACCTGTAAGGTGGATTGGCCTGAAAGAGGCCAATTAACACATAGCCACCTAGTCGTGTTTTAAGGCAGGACTAGAACTCACCATCTTCCTGGTTGGCCCAAAGCTAATCCAGGACTAGACCACAGGTCTCCTGGTGAAGTTACCAGCCAGCTTTTATGCCGAAGGTGGAGCTACAACGCACCATCTCCTGGTTTCTGGGCCAGCCCCTTCACCCTTACATCAAGCTGGTTCTTAATTAAATAAGTGGGTTGCTGTTAAGGTCTTGAGTGTTGGCTTATTTTGAGAGGTTTACCTTCAGCATCATTGACAGACCGATTGGTGTTTGGGGCTGCAGGGTGCTCACATGAGCCGTGTTTAGGGCAAGCAGGGATGGGAGATCACTGTTTCTCATTTTTAATTTAGATGTCTAAGGCCTTACTGAGGACTCCAGGCAGTATAAAAACAATGTTTTCAACAGGATTTTTTTTAAAGGAACAATACATTAAACACCAGGTTTGGCAATGGTTCTGAGAATTTCGTATTCTCTACCTATTACATCATGATTACTGCTGCAGTGTATCATTCTTAATTAGTTAATTATAGTTACATCATGTTATATACTTGGGTAAGCAAAGGCAATGAATGGATATACAAGTTATGAAACATTAATAGTATTATTTCATGGGATCATGCCTGCTGTGCCTTGTGCTCTCTTTCCTTCTACCTCACTTTATATTTTAGTAATATATGTCCTGTTTCCTGAAGAGACCTCTGCTGTGTATGTTAAAACCTATAAAGTGGGGTTTTGCTTGATTTATGCCTGTTGCAACTCAAGAAAGCTCTTGGCAGTAGGAAAAAGATAACTTGGGGCATTCTGAATAGCTAGGCAAGCTCAGAAGTCTGATTAAAAAGAAAATCTACCAAGTAGCCTCAGAGTTCTGGAAATTTTAAAAGTAGAGATCATCACAAAAAAGGGCGTAATATGTTTGTCGCCTTAGTACAGCTGAAGGAATAAAATGAAGGGTGTATTTGAAAGGACTCAATTTCCAAATAATAGTAAATAGTAAACATCTTTCATTTACCAGATCCCAGGTTTTTTTAGACATCTTTCATTTACCAGATCCCAGTTTTTTTTAGACATCTTTCATTTACCAGATCCCAGTTTTTTTAGAGGTCCTTTCTCTTAATTTTATGGGATATGCAGAAAGTTCCAGTACCTAAGAGTTGGGAAACATAGATGTATATATTATTGAATTTTTTTTTTGTTATATTGGTTTATGCATTGTGGCCTATCTCATTTTTTTTTCTCTTAACCATCAGATTATTTTCCACTCTGCTAACTATTTTTGTTTCAGTTTGCACAGTAGGATCCATTAATTCACAGCCACGCCCTTTTAAAATATTTTGCTTCCCCGGATTGATTTGAAAGTGGCACTATTCTGATTTATGTCAGACTGCTCATTTGTATTAAGGTGTGTGAAATTAGTATTGCAGATAAGTCATTTCAGGTGGCATTATTTTGGCACATGAACCCATTTATGCTTATGGAACCGCTCCTATCGCAACAGATCACATGAACCAACATCCCAGAGAGCTAACAATAGCTGTGTATAGCATTTATATAATATGCTAACTATAAGTAATACCTTTATTTGTACATGATTTACATGCCCATTTTAAAAGGGGAGCAGGCAGAGAGATAATTTTTTGGCTTACGTTGGTAGATTCAATAATTTTATTCAGTATAGAATAAGAATGAAAAAAAAGGGATTTTAGTCTTATTTTGAGATTAACTTTGGCGTGCATGTGTGCAGCAAAGCTTCCAGGTTCTATAAATATTTTAGATAGAGCATTATAATATTTTAGTGTGGTGCCACTAAATTATGTCACACTTTTGGTTCGGATGATCTTTAATTAAGCTCTAGCAATCTACGCTTAAAAATTCACATTTTAACAGAGATTCTTCTTTACCTTTTTACATACTTATCAAATACAACTCAGTCCACAAGCAGATACTTAAGGTTTTGTGAGAAAATACAAAATAACCTCCATAACAACTTCTGAAAGTAACAGCAGATCCAAAAGTCCACGCAGATCTTACTAACATACCTTATTTTTAAAGAATGGAATTACATTGTGTGATAAGCGAATCGAAATTTCCTGATTGCTTGGCATTATTTGTTTATTTAACAACATACCTACTGTTTTATGAATTTTATTTGTATTCCACCTTTATTTTTACACACAATGCAATTAAACTTGTACATATTAAATTAAACTTGTGCGTAAATAGTTGTGCTTCTTTCTTTTTATAGTTGGAAAGACCTCCTTAATCACTAGATTTATGTATGACAGTTTTGACAACACTTATCAGGTAAGTGTCAGAAAGATGATCTTTTGTACTGGTTAATTATCAGACTACTTTAATCATGAGAGATTATACATCTAGAAAGATAAGAGTTCACAGCGCTCATATTTTTCCATTGGAGGAAAAGCATAGTAACGCATAGTATGCATACTAAAGCATAACTAATTTCCAATCATTAAAATCATACAAAAGCTGTGAAAGTCACATTCTGTTCAGATTAAAATTATAGATGAAACACATTGAATCACATGGCACTCAGTAAAGATTTGATTAAACTGAGGTTTTCCTCTTCCTGCTGCCTGACATGCAAAGGTAGTATCTGATCATCTATGTCGTCTGAAAAACCTCTTTCAAGTTTCATGTAACTTGCAAAACACAACTTGTATGCCACTAACTTCAGCTAACCCTCACTTAACTATGGTAATTGGGATTGGGAACTCTGTTGCTAAGCCACACCGTCATAGCTTGTGATGTCACATGACTGTGCCGACTTATGATGGGAGTTCCAGATGCAGTTAGGCAACTTCTGCGCAGTCATTAGGTGCTGTGCCAAAGGATTATCATTTGCAATCTCCTCCCAGTTTCCCCACGGACTTTTCTTGTCAGAAGCCAGCAATGGTTATGGGACACTGTGAGGGCCGTAATTGCCAAATGTCCAAGTTGAGAGCATGTGATCAAGTGACTGCTGCATCAGCTGCAACTTCAAAGCCTGACCATAAGCTCCATCATAACCATGGAATGGTCGCTGAACACTAAAATGACCAAGTTCTAAATTTGTCCCAGCTAGCGGTAGAACCTAGCTGACTTTGAGCATCCTGTTTTATATATAAATAGCACATGTACAATTTCTTTGCTGAATAGACAAGAAGTGCTTTCGTGAAAGTCTACAAAATCAAGCCCAGCTCCAAGGAATGTTTGCTGTGCTTCCTTGGGAACAGTACAGAAGTGGTTTGCAGTTGCCTTTTTCAGGGGAGATTTTTAGCCTCTGCATCAGATTGGCAACTAACGCAGTTAATAATAGTTTAATCTCACACAAATCCATAACAGTTTTAGTCTAAAATACCAGTGCAGTTCAAAAATTGCTGAGTCTGGTCTATTTAAATATCAGGGAAAGATATTTAACATTCTGTTAAGGTTTGTGAACTATGAGTTGGATTTAAAATAATATTGCCTACGCCTGTTATTATTTTGTGCTTAGTGTTCTCTGATTTCCAACCTAATGTTCCCTGGCATGGTCTTTTCTAAATAAACTTTTTTAGTGGTTCAAAATGAATCTTTTCTCGTTTTTCCAGGCCACCATCGGAATTGATTTCCTTTCAAAGACTATGTATTTAGAAGACCGCACGGTAAGTGGAGTTATCTGTCTGCTGATGTTCCATTCATCTCCCAAGCTGGTACTTTCCCCATCAACATGGGCTGTGGCTTGGATCTCCAGCAGGGGACATAGGGACACTGACGTGCCCGTGGATACCCTTGAGCTCTCCTATGTTTCCTCTCCTTTTACATTGAAATTTTAAAAAAAGTTGGAAGTTTTTAAAAATGGCAAATGGCAGATTGAGATTATTTTCATTCCATACATACATTTACCCTTAGATTTACAACTTCTGCCTGGGTATCTTTCAGCTTGCCCTCCCCTTCCCCAAAAGATTCCAAGCAGAGTTACTATGCAATATTCAGCAAATTGGGCCAAATAAATTATTTTGTAAATAGTTGTATCCTTTGGAAGCCATGACTCCCCCCACCCCCAGTTCAGTAATCTTTTTATGAAGGTATCCATAAACCTAGTTTCAAAACACGCCTTCCCTACTCTACAGGAAGAAGGAATTGACAGCCGAGTACTTTTCATTAACACCCACCTCACGATCTGTGATTGGATTACAGAGAGTTTAATGTGACAAGTCCATTGCTTTATCATTGACCCCCTTTGCAGTCTAGGGGTTAGTAAGATATGCTTTTAAGAAAAAGGAGAGCAGGGGCATGAAAGGTATCCATGCCTTAGATCAGATTCCATTAAGCTTTCGAGTCAAGACTAGCTACCGTAGGGGTAATTTTTCTCTCCAGCCTCGTGACACTGCCTTTTATTCTTGCATGGGCCAGTCTGCTGACTTCTGGCAGCTTGAGGGAGACCAGTCCACCATCCTGTCCTTATAATAATGCGAAAAGCTTCTGGGGACCAACTAGCCCTATGGGTGAAGGCTAACTTGAGAATACCTGTGCCACGCAGTGATTATGATACCTGATATGAGTACAAATCTAGATCTCTTTCCGTCCAAATACTTTATCCAGGAGGTCAGATTGCCCTTGTTTTACTTAGGTTACCTGTCACTCGGTCTGAAGAAGCCATATATCTTGAATATTATTCTGCTTTTTACTTTTAAGAGGTAACGAGGAACATTGTAATTTGAGATGGATTTTCATCTTAAATCATAACAGAAATTTTACATAGTTATATAGGGAGGAATTCAACTTTACAGGACAAATTGTCTTGAGCAAGCAATAGGTTTTTACGTTTGTGTATGTTTTGAATGGTGAACGGTAGCCGCCATCCACCATTGGTTGCAGATACGCTGAAGTATCTTGAGCCACTTCCTGACTTACTGTAGGGTGAAGAGCAGCTTTTCTCATGGAGTGTCTGTGTCTGTGGGTGATGAGCTTTGTCCTCTCATGATTGACTTGCGTAGCACAGTAGAACTGGAGCAGAAGTTGCTCAACAAAAGCAATTCAAATATGGCCTAGAATGATGGACTTGGCAGTTCGTGAACCCGGAATAAAAAAGTATAAGGAAAGATGGTAGTAGAAGGTTCAAGCAAAATGGTTAATGAGATTGTTGTGGGTGGAATATAAAGGCTACCAGATCTTTCATAAAGAATTCCACCTGGAGGAATAGACGACAAAAGCATTTTTTGTTTGTTTAGAAAAAACACGAGTTCTCATTTTTAGTTTGACGCTGCATTTTCGTTTCATTTTAATTTCCCTCTTATTTACTTGCATTGTTTCTTTGTTTCAAGTATGTGTCATTTTTGTTTTAATTTCACATGCGTTCTGCTTTATTTTTTTATTATTTTTGTCCATATTCCTGCTCTTCTCTTTTCTCCTCTCCACCCTTGCTCCCCCCCCCCACATTTTATCTTTTCTCAGATCAGGCTGCAGCTGTGGGATACAGCGGGCCAGGGGAGATTCCGTAGCCTCATTCCCAGCTACCTCCGGGACTCTGCTGAGGCTGTTATTGTCTTTGACCTGACAAGTAGGTATTGGGGTTTGAGCTCAGCAGGCCCCTTGCTCTGATCAAGGGGAGAACTGAGTTCTAGTTCTTAGGAAGCAGCCAGGACTCCCTTAGCCCCCAAAGAGAGGCAGTTGGGTAAAATCTGTAGCCATCACTAAATGGGCATGCCTGGCTTTTATTTTATTTTATTTAGTTTGGAATTGATAATGAGATAAGTATTTCTCTTCTGGAAATACTGATTTTGTATCCCTCCCGAAGGAAATATATCTTCTTGGAAACCCTCCTCCTGTGGTACCTACCAGTTCTGGTCAGAGCGCATTAAGTCTCCAGCTGAGATGAAGGCAAAGTCTTCTAATTGAGATCCTCTCCCCGCTTTTGAATACACAGAATTACCCCTACATAACTCATAATGTTTTATAACTCCACAAATTATAGGTAGTCCTTGAATTATGACCACAATTAAGCCCAAAATTTTTGTTGCTAAGCACGACAGTTGCTAAGTGAATTTTACCCCATTTTATGACCTTGCTGGCCACGGTGGTTAAGTGAATCACTACCGTTGTAAAGTTAGTAACACGGTTGTTAAGTGAATCTGGCTTCCCCAATGGCTTTGCTTGGCAGAAGGTCGCAAAAGGGGATCACATGACCCTGGGACACTGCAATCTGAATTTTGATCATGTGACCACAGGGATGCTGCAACAGTTGTCAGTGTGCAAAACTCTCATCAGTCACTTTTTTTCACTATCATTGTAACTTTGAATGGCCACTAAACAAACTGTTGTAAGTCGAGGAGTACCTGTACAGAGAAAACCGGTATTCTCTCAAGCATTGTGTGACAGTAGTTAGCTTTGACAGTTTATAGTTAGCTTTTGACATTTTGGTTGGCCTTATTTGAAAGAGCTGAATTGTTTGTTTTCTCTTATTCCTCTGCTGTTGACAATTCTGTACACATCTTAAATGTTTTTTCTATGCATTCTCCCCTTTATTTGTTTATATATTTTGATTTGCTCTTAATCAAAAACTGCAGTTTGTGCTAACTTGAGAATTGCAAAAAAGAAAACAAAACAAGTGTGTAAACATTTGTTAACCAAAAGTTTTATGTCCTCAGACCACTCCATTCCAACCTCAGATCCTTCTGCATATTCCAGAAGTCATCCAATTTGGCTTATTCTAAGTGATCTAGAACCTGGAACATTTTGAAACTTCTACTAATAATAGCAATAGCACCTAGATTTATATACCACCCCATAATGCTTTATAGCACTCTCTGGGTGGTTTACAATGTCAGCCTATTGCTCCCTGCAATCTGGGTCCTCAGTTTTACCGACCTCAGAAGGATGGAAGGCTGAGTCAACCTTGAGCGGGTCAGGATCAAACTCCAGGCTATGGGCAGAGTTAGCCTGCAATACTGCATTCTAACCACTCTGCCACAGGGGCTCCAATAATCATATAAAATTCAAATTAAAGCCGTATTTGTAAACTGTTAGACAAGAGTCAACCTAATATCATAGTTAAGGCCCAGGGCTAGAAAACTGGAAGACAGTGAATTCTAACTCTTCCTGAATCACGAAACCAACTGGGTGACTTTGGCCAGTCGCCCTCTTTCAATCTAGAATGACAATGGAAAACCACTATTTCAAAGCCGCTGTCCACCCCACCCTCAAAACCTTATTATTAATAGGCTCATCTTGAACATGTAAAAAATTGATCAAATAATGGTTCATACAAAATGGTTCATGTTTGAGAAAGCAGATGACTACTATACTTGGAAAGTCTTCAGAGGCAAATCTCCCCCCCCCCCTAATTATAAAGTAAGAGCAATGCTGCTCTCTTAACAAGGTGGCTCCTCACCATGTGCTGCCTTTTTTATTTTTACTGTTCCTGTAAATATTCAAAAATAAAATGGGTTGATTTCCATTGAAGAAAATAAAATCGGTTGGTTTCCATTGAAGAACATGCTTAAGGAGACATTGTACTTTTTTTTCCTTATCCATCTGGAAAAATTGTTGACAAAGAAGCTTGTGTATTGAAAATACAGTGCTTTACAGCCCTCTATAAACGGTTTACAAATGTCCGCATATTGTCCCCAACAATCCGGATCCTTATTTTACTGACCTCGGAAGGATGGAAGGCTGAGTCAACCTTGAGCCGGTCAGGATCAAACTGCTGGCAGTTGGCAAAAGTAGCCTGCAATTCTGCATTTTAACCACTGCACCACCATAGCTCTTGTTTTACCATATTGTTTTACAATATTCCTGTTTTACATTTAAGGGTCCCTAGAAAATGATGGTATTACTGGAAGACTTGGTGTGATATACCTTTCTCTAGAGAATTGATCATATTGGCATAAGATCCCCCATTAGAGATATCCTCCCAGTACAGTTCTTGTGTCCCAGTACTCATATTAAAATGATAAATTATGATGCCAGCCATTCTTGTTTGGGGGCCTGCTATTATGAATATATTGGTTTAAGAAGAGACTGGACAGCCACTTGACTGAAATGGTAGAGGGTCTCCTGCTTGAGCAGGGGGTTGGACTAGAAGACCTCCAAGGTCTCTTCCAACTCTTATTCTGTTATTCAAAGTAAAGCAGGTGACTATCTGGCTGGCATTTTTCTTTTCACCTTCATTTGTAGTTCAGTCCTTATTGGTGACTGTGGGACACTGCAATGTTGTAATTGGGAGACAGATGGTGAACACCCAGATTGTGATCGCATGATATAAGAAACAGACTGTAGTTGATATAAGCTTAGGATCAGTTGTTCAGTGCTGTAAGACGTTTGGTCACTAAATGAGTGGCTATTAAGCAAGACCACCTGTATATACTTACCTAGTGGCCCATTTAATATTCTTTCCCATGCTTCATTAATCATATTGGTTGGGTTTTGGAAATAGCAGTAGTATCTTCAGCCAGTGATAGTACTTGGCCCTCAACTGACACTATCATCTTGAGTAATAACTGGGATGATCTTCATTTGTAGGTTCAGCTTAGTGCTTTTTTTCTCTCTCTAGCAGTTGTCAAGTATACCAGACCAACAACATAATTAAAACTGAAATAGAAAATACAGTTTTATTCAGTGTCTGTTAAGTTGAAATGAATTTCTTTGCACTAAGTCAGATTGCCCACATCCCAGGAACATTCTGATTTCTGAGTCTCCAGGCTACTGGGACTGTGAGCTGAGGTTTTAAATTCTTATTGAGTGTGTATAGGCTTGGTATGAGTAAGGTTATCTCACTTTTTTTCCCCACTCAGAAGCCTTTATGGCTGAACAGGGATTTTCTTTGTCTGGTTCTCTTATCGTTATGCCCCTTTCATTATCATAGAAGTATACAGTACAATATTGTGTATTTTACAGGAAGAAACATTTTCTCTATTGCATGCTCAAAAATAAGAAATTCGGTTCCGCTTTATATGGAAGCTTAACCTCTGTGAATCTGTCAGATTTTTAGTGATAGCCACAGGGAAAATGAACATGTAATCCTGCAGTGTTACTTTCAGCCCAAATGAAATAATTTTCTAGGAAATAATGACTTTTTGAAGGACGTTTTTCTCATACATACCCCCATTGTTTTATAGTATGCAAAGATAAAGTAGTCCATCCGCTATGAAATTAATTTTAATCTGTACCATTGGCATTCTCAGTTGTCTTGATGAGTTTTTGGAATGAAATTGTTAGATAGCAGAGAGCAGTAGCCTGTGATGTGATTTTTTTATTTATTTTATTTTTAATGCCCACTGCTGCATTTTCTGATGGGACATTTGTATGCAATTCTATAGAATTCCTTCTAATGCATTGCCTTTTCTCTAAAGGACATTTTCTTTTTCTTTTTTTTCTTCTTCTTCTGTCTTGTGTCTTTCTGTTTCTTCCCTGGGCTGGTACCAGCAGGTCCGACTTCAGCTTTGGGACACCGCAGGCCAGGAGCGGTTCCGTAGCCTCATTCCCAGCTACATACGTGACTCAACTATTGCAGTGGTAGTCTATGACATTACAAGTGAGTGAGGGATTTGTGTCACGGTGTACCAAAACACTTTGTTCTAGGAGAAATCTGAACACAGAAGCCTTGAGTCATCCATGAAAGCTCAGTGAGCACAGCTCAAGGGATGCCTTGCTGGCAAACAGAAGGCCCTAATACCTTGCCTTAGGCAAAGAACCATCCTGAAGCTGACTTTGTTTTGTTTATTAGTTTATATGTCATATTTCTAACCCACTCACCTCCCTCAAAGAGGAGTTCTGAGCGGTGTACAATATAACATAACCAGTAAATAAAACAATGCATAAAAACTTAACATTAGAAATACAAATTTAAATTAGGGTTAAAAAAAATTACAAAATTATAGAATAATGACAAACATCAAAAGGGGGGAATCTTAAGATGGCCATTTAACACTAGATTATTACAGATGCCGGGCAGGGGGGCTCTTGAGGGACTAGCCAGCCCCACTGTTGCGAGATCCAAGTGTTGACCACTTTATGGAAGGCCAAGAGATCGGGGGCTTTCCTCACCTCTGGGGAACAAGAAGTTGCACTAAGTGGCGGAAACAGCAGAGAAGGCTCTCTCCCTAGGCCCTGCCAGTCGAAATTCTTTGACTGACGGGGCCTGTAGTATATCTTCCCTGCCTGATCGAGTGAGACGGGCTGATGAGATCGGACGAAGCCGGTTCTATGGGTGTTAACTCTGTTCTTTGGCCTGACTGGAGTGCATTCAGCTGCCTTCTCCTTGCAGATTTGAATTCCTTCCAGCAAACCTCCAAATGGATCGATGATGTACGAACAGAACGAGGAAGTGATGTCATCATCATGCTGGTGGGCAATAAAACTGACCTTGCAGATAAAAGGTAATTGTAGAGTTTGAAAAGAGAATGCTTTTTTGGGGTGTGTGGATGTATTAGAAAAATGTCTGGCTAATACTTGGAAGAGCCAAGGCTTGGTTGAGGAACCTACATTCCATCCAGAAGTTGCTGAATTCCAAGCATTTCTCACTTTTGGGTATGAGTTTGGGGCTGTTGGGAGTATTGCAATAGCACTTAGACTTATATACCGCTTCACAGTGCTTTACAGCCCTCTCTAAGCGGTTTACAGAGTCAGCATGTTGCCCCCAACAATCTAGGTCCTCATTTTACTGACCTCAGAATGATGGAAGGCTGAGTCAACCTTGAGCTGGTCAGAATCGAACTCCTGGCAATGAGCAGAGTTAGCCTGCAATACTGCATTCTAACCACTGTGCCGCTATAATTCAGCAGTGCCTGGAAGACCAGAGATTCTCTACTCTGGCATTAGAAAAAGTCTTTTTCTTTCCCTTTTCTTCAAAAGAGCAGAATTAAATATTGGAAAGCACCTTACAATAGCAGAATTGATGCTGTAGTGAAGAAGGACACACTCATTTATTTCTTTAAATTTAAACTCCAAGGTAGATAAAAATCCAATGTTTGCAGCTTACTCAGCCAGCACAAAAGCATTATTCATGGACCTTAGTACCATTCCTATTATTTTTCACCTCTTAACTCTTTATTTACTTAGAGTGTGTTTGCCTTATTCCTCAGCTAATAAAACTCCCAGGGAGGCTTACACAGATCAGTGATAAGTTTCTTCCAGCTTGTACTGCAAAATTCATGAAGAGGAGAAGAGGCTGAGGGAGAGACACCACTGATGGAATGTAGTTACCGCTGATAGTTTCCATGAGGCAAAAGGCCTTGCTTCTTTCCCCTAAGCTAAACTCTCTTTTTGGAAAAGCAGGATCAATTGTTCCTTGCTGTGCATCTTTTCATGGTTTTTATGTTAAGAGTTTATATTGGAAATATTCTCATAGGCCTTTCCCACCACGTTCACGAGCTCGGTTATGAATGCAGAAGGAGAAATTTCTGATCACAGTGCAGTAAAAATCCTTATTGGTTCTTTGTGTGTTTAGCTTCTTGTTCTTTGCTATTCAGTAGAGATGCCTCTCTGTTGCTCTTGAGGAGTTCTCACTCACTGGAAGCCACTTAACAATAAGCTTTATTTTTTTTCATTGTAGAAATGGCTAGTGCATATAGTATCATGCAAAAGTAAAAAGTTGAAGCTGTACGCTGTTACCTCATTCTACTACGCTAAAAAGAGTGATAAGTCAATGCTTTTTATTTCTTTTTACCCTACACTTTTTCCTCTTCCCTTTTTCTTCCCCCCTGCTTTCCCATTATTTTAGTTTTTCTTTGTATTTTATGTTTTGATAAACCAATAAAAATTTGAATGCTAAAAAGCATTCCAGCCTTGAAACAGTAAGCTTATTTTTGCATCCCAGAATTGAGCCCATGAAATAGGGGAGTTGGCTGGAAATCTAAATACAGAAATTTCTAAAGTAATACATCCCTTTTTTTCATCTGTACGCGGCTGATTATCTTTAAAGAATGCCAAGTTTTGGGTTTTATTGTCTTTGTTTTTGAATAACTACCAGCCAACTGAGAAATAGGCCAGTCGAAGGACTTATTGCTAGAAAGATTCTGTTTGATGGATGCATTAAAAGGCTTACAGAATTGTTTTGAGCTCCTTCTGAGGTTGCTTCCATTTTCATGGCACATTATTTCACAATATAAGTACCATCACAAAGGAAGGTAAATGAATTTCTGATACTCAAGAAATCGGACAGGACCCATTAAGAATATGCCATTGGTAAGCATCTGTACAGCATGGGTCAAATTGTATAGGAAGGCAGTAGAACTTCAAAATACATGAACTGTTGTAAGACAGAATCCCCAACTGTGGGTTTATTTTCCTTTTCATTTCTGCAGAAGAGGCCTTACAGAGAACATAAAAACTCAATTTACAACAGTTCAGTTCAGGGCTGTTCAAAGTTGCAACAGCAATGAAAAAAAGTGACTTATGACCATTTATCACATGACCGTTGCAGCCTCCCCATGGTCACGTGATCAAAATTCAGGCATTTGGCAACTGACTCATATTTATGACTGTCGCAGTGTCCCGGGGTCATGTAATCCCCTTTTGTGATCTTCTGACAAGCAAAGTCAATGGGGAAGTCTGATTCCTTTAACAATTGTGTTACTAACTTAAGAGCTGCAGTGATTCACTTAACAACTATGGCAAGAAAGGTTGTAAAATGGGGCAAAATTCACTTAACAAATGTTTCACTTACCAATCAAAAGTTTGGGCTCAATTGTGGCCGTAAGTTGAGGACTGCCTGTAGAATGAACCAACAATGAAAGTTGGATTTACTATAAAAGTGGGCATTTATAGCTTGTTAGAGGTGAACTTGCTGACAGATTGTTAATTCCTACAAAGCTGCAAGATAACTTTTTAGGCAATATGGAACCCAGCCCAACAAAAACTATTAAATCATGCAAAGCTGTCCTTTCTGTTTTTGCAGTCCCTTGCAGGAAACAAAAATAGGATTAGCCAGTACCATTGGCTGGCATACATTCCTTAGAGCTTTGATTTAGTGGGACGTAGAAATGAACAAAAATGTTTCCATTACTGTACATTTGATGAATTTAGTTTGCCCGCAGCCTTCAGCCAAATACCACATGCCCCCTTGACCTCATTTTGAAAGCTTTCTTGGGAAACTGTTAGTTTATGCCTTTGGCAGGCTGATTGCAAAGGCCTTGAAAGTCTTGATGATGATGATGTTGATGTTGGAAGGGACCTTGGAGGTCATCTAGTTCAACCCCTTTCTTACTCTTCAGGCAGATTACTACGGAAGAAGGCGAACAGAGAGCCAAAGAACTCAGTGTGATGTTCATTGAGACTAGTGCGAAGACGGGCTACAATGTGAAGCAGGTAATTAACTGCAGACTTCAGCAGGGGTTTCAGGCTGCCTCTTGTCCCATCCAGTTTGAGGCCTCCTCCTTAGCAAACGTGGACTTACTTCGCTTAATACTTGCTTAAAACCCATCTACAAGACCAAGTTTTTCCAGCTTTAATTAATGTTTCGTTTTTAGCATCTCTCAAAAGAGCAGATGCAACATCACTCCTGATTTAAGGACCTTTCATGCTAACTGCTGAAGTGCTTTTACACTCTGTACTCTCTGGATGTGTCTTAGTTCTTCTTTCGTCTCTATTCTCATAGGAGAATAGGCTTCATATTCCACCACGAGCATTACATTCACAAAGTTTGGGTTGTTGTCTTTCAGCTTTTCCGCCGTGTTGCGGCTGCCTTACCTGGGATGGACAACGCTCCCGAGAAAAGCAAAGATGACAGTATCCTTGCCCTGCTGATCAGGGGTTTTGTCTTGTACTTACAAATCTTTTCTGTCTACCGTGTCATTTTTAGAGAGTATGTGTCTAATTGGGGTTCTTTTTTCCTCCATCAGTGATCTTACAGGCAAATTGCAAAGGTCAAGCAATTTGCCAACTCAGCCTTCAGGCCTGTCAATTTTGCATGTATCCAAAAGGACATTGAAAGGTTTTTAAGATCCAATCTATTACCTCTGGAAGTAGAGTTGGGCCAGTCCACCTCTTTAGAAGCCACTTTCTGGAAGTAAGTGCTATAAGGCCTGGATCTTCTCATAATGACAGTTGCTATTGTTATTCAGCATTTGACTGCTGAGTTTGGTATGTTGAGAACTTGGTCTCCAATAAAGGAGAATATTTGTAGCTCGGGGTTGAAATGAGGGATCCTTGGTGTCCTCTGAGCTTGCTTGTTTTCTTGCAGATGTTTCATTACCCAAACTAGGTAACATCCTCAGGGATAGCACTGAAGATGTTACCTAGTTCGGGTAATGAAACATCTGTAAGAAAACACGCAAGCTCAGAGAGCACCAAGGACTCCTCAGAACTTAGTATTTCCAGAGGATCATCAAATCCAAGGTGGTCCGGTTTTCATCTGCATCCATCCCGTTAATAGTTTGGGTAACATTTCCCAAATGCCAGTGGGAAGGACAAGGACTGATTCCCTCAAGCTCATTTGATGGGCTTTGTTGGATCAAAGAGATCTATTTGGGTTTGGTGTGGGGTTTTTTTTTCAGCTTGCTCTTCCACCGTAGAGACATATTTTCCTTAACCTCTTCTCTCCAGTGATCGACATCAAATTAGAGAGACCTCCTGAGCAGCCTGTTACGGAGAATGGCTGTTCTTGTTAAACGTTCCACAGCGTGGCAGCCCCTTCCCAGTTAGCCAGTTCCGTCTCTCACTGAAGAACACCACTTCTTATTGACTACCAAGGGCCGAAAGCCCCCTTTAATAGGCAACTGGAGTCATCCCGTTTCCTCTCCCCCCCCCCCCTCCTCAAGTCGTGTGGACAGTCCCGGTTGCTCTCGTTCGCTGCATGGTGTGAACCCTCCAATGCCTCTTGCCCTTTGTTGGTTGTTGCACTTTGGTGCTGCTGTGGCACTCTTTTTGCTCGGTTTCCTTGCTGGGTTGTCCTATGAATGTGCAGGGGAGACACTTTTGTCCATCTTCCAAAAAACAAAAATACTGATAAATTTACCGTAAAGGAGCGAATGCATTCTTCCCTTCACCTCCCTCCTTTAAAAAACAAAAATAATCTTTTCTACCGCTGCTTTTTATTCATTTGCAGAGGCTGTTCCTCTGATTTGGCTATGTCTTTTGTCGATAGCAAGAAGAAAAGTGTTGTCCTACTTAAAGTTTCGGTTCATTCTTCCTTAAGGATGGTGCTAAGGAAGAGGGGAACACCTGAGAGAGGGTGGACATGCGTTCTTCTCTCTCTTTCCAGATTGTCTTAAGTATCTTTTATCCCAGGTGGGCCGATTTACCCCTACCCCCACCGTCCATTGCTGGATATGTACAGAGATGGTAGGCAGAACTGGACCAATTGGGGAAGGGTTCTGAGTCTTATGTGGGAAACCTGGTTCCTGCAAAATGATGACTTGGGAGTCTCCAAAATGGAGGATGTGTATTCTCCAGCAGTTTATTCCACCCTGCTCTCCCCTTCTCTTGATACTCTCAGAAAAATCTCGTTCTTCATGAGTTTTGAAGAAGTGGGTAGCTGGATTAAACAGGGACTTCTCTAGGCTCAGACTAATGCCAGGAGCTGCTATTTTTACATAGTTTATCACTCATGACTCATTTGAAATATGCAAAGTGCTTTACAACTGCCTCCACTTTTTGCTTCGTTTCTTGCTTTCTCATTTTGAATTATATCTCTACATCAGCCTTCTCCAATCTACTACTATTTCTCTATTCCCTGGCCTAGCCACTGAGGCCCAGGATTTGCAAATTCGGAAAGTGTTAGATTGGGGAGAGTTCCCATAGATGCTGGTCTCACTGTTGGAAGGTCCTCATTCTAAATTCTGGGTCTTGAGTCCACTCCTTTATCCTGACCTTCGAAACATAGATATCTAGATAAAAATGGGAGTGGATTGTTTTTATTTCATATACAGTAGAAGAGATGCTAATCCTTGTCTTAGGTCTGCTTGCTCTACAAAGAATATTGTATGTATTTAAAAAAAAAAAAAAGTTTAGAGGTTTGCATAGATTTCTTGAACTTCTGATTTAGCACAGAATTTATTTTCAGGTATCTCCTCTCTGACTGAATGCAAGTTGCACTAGCATGCAAACTGACATGGGAAAAAACAGGTAGAAGATGGCATGAACTGGATAATATTTTCTGATGATATTTGAATAACATGTTTTGTTTGATTTGCGGCCCTGTTTGTCTCGGTGTGATTGTCCTCCCATAGATCAGCCTTCCTGAATTACTAGCTCTTGAATTCCTAATCCATACGGCTACTGGCAGTATAAGCCAGTATTTCTTAACCTTGAGAATTTTAAGATGTGTGGACTTCAACTCCTAGAATTGGGGAATTCTAGGTGTTCAAGTCCACCCATTTTAAATTTGCTGAGCTTGAGAAACAATGGTATAGGCTGGAGATCGTTGGGATTTGTCGTTTTGAAACAAAGGATTATGGGAATTGCAATCTGACCCATCTAAACGGTGCTCTGGAGAATGGGTCCTGTTGTGCTGGGCTTGCTTTTGAGTATAATTTATTATAAAGATCTTTGTGTCTGTAATTTTATGACTGGGTGCTGAGGTGATACAAGTATATAACTCATTGAGGTTGGGGATGATAAGATGATGTTAACCATTTTCTTTTGTCGTAGTCTGTGATGGAAGGATAGTAACACAAGATGCGGTCTTCTGTGATTTTCCTTACTTTTTCTGCTTAACATGGGCTGAGCTCCCCTGGAGCCAAAGTAATTTTTATCCTCTTCTGAAAGAATTTGAGCGGGGGTCTTCAAACTTGAGAACTTTTAAGACTTGTGGACTTCAATTCCTGGCTGAGGAATTCTGGGAGTTGAAGTCCACAAGTCTTAAAGTTGCCAAGTTTGAAGACCCCTGAATTGGAGGGATTAGAAGCAGAAAGGGTTATCTAAAATGAGTTCTGCCTATCAGCCCAGCATAAGCATTTCCTTTCCCCCCCATCTGAGGATTTCCTTGGTCTCCCTTGCTCTCACAAAATATCCTCCTGGTTCAATTTCTGGCATGTGATTCTTTCACAGGGGCTGAGCTGCAAATGATTTATTTTCTTCTTTTGTCTAAAATGCCCTCCTTCTCCTTGGCCTCACCCACCTCTGTCAGAGTCCTGGGCAGCACAGTTGAGTCGTTCCCTTAAGTTCGCAGGAAACCACCAAGCGGTTCCATCAAATGATGCTTATCTTTACCCAAGCAGTACTGCTACGGCCACAGTGTCTGCAAAATGCCTCCTGAAATAACTCGGAAGAAGGCCCAAACTCATTCTCTTGCTTGAGAAACCAGGTTTTCCACGGAGATGAGCCCAAGGAGGTTCCAGTTGGTCAATACTGCAGTGGGTTTGGTGGCTTTTTCTTACCCTTTGGTGGTTTTGCCGCTACTCCCCAATCTGGAAGCCTCATGCATTAAAGGAGGACAAGCAGTCAGGCAGATGCCATAGAATATTTGCATTGGACGTCTGCGCATCACCCTCTTCCAGGACTCCACCCTCTTGTCTCAGAGGTGCTTTTTCAAGAGGCAACTGGACTATGTTTTTTTTTTCCTTGAGGAAGACATTTTGCTTCTCGTCCAAGAAGCTTCATAGTTCTGATTCAGTTGCCTCTTGAAAAAGCACCTTTGAGCGATAACCATGACCTGGATGACTGAGGATCTCCATAGGCACTCCATCCTCTCGTTTTGGAATTGGGAAAACCAGACACAGGTCTGCTGACTGCTCCTTGCATTTAGAAATGGGCAGTGCTTTTTTTGTAAAAAAAAAAAAAAAGGTGCCGGAACTCACACATGTCATACAACCCACTTTGCCTACCCTACAAGGTTCCATCCCAAAAAAGGTGCTGGAACTCCGTTCTGAGCGTTCTATGAGAAAAAAAGCCCTGGAAATGGGTGCTTGTAGGACCAGCCTCTTAGCCCCTGGCACCGAGGCTTCGCATTGCTCAACATACCAGCTTTTTTTTGCTGCCTTTGAAGGTTTCTGCTCAGCAGTCTGCAGTCTTGAAATCTTGGAAGAGGTAAGTGCGTTGAATTATTCCCAATTCTTAAAGCACCACTGACCTCTTCCGATGCTTGGCTGCTGCTCTTTCAATTCGCTTCTTTGATGTGCAAAGCCTCGGGCATCTTCTCACATGCCTTTTATCTGAACCCAGGTAGCCCGTGTGTCATCTCTTTTCCTCTCCCATCAGAATCAGCCAGCCTTGCAAAGCTTGGCTCCCTGGATTTCGAACGCGAACCCCCTTTGCAGAGGCCTGTTCCCAACCTGTGTAGATAACTATATATAGATCTAGAGAAAGATATATACTCCCTGTTGTGTGGGAATTGGCAATGTCCTGTCACGTGTCTGTTCCTTTCTCCGCAGTTAACTGGGGCTGCTACTCCCCCTTTCTCCTCCAGCCACTGCTGTCGTGGTGTTCTTTGAAGATGCACTGGAAAACTACTCTCTCTGGAGATTAGGGATTTAAAAAGAAAAAATAGGAAAAAAAAAGCATAAATGTTTGTGGGTCAGGATGGCGGTTGGGGGGAAATAACCTTGTGAACGACACTGTTCGCTTTCCCCTGCCTTCTCTGTGATTGTGTATAATACTTGAGTGTGTGTCTCGGGGTCTGCTGTCTCCTAGCTGTTAGCCAACTAAGTGACTCTTGATATATGAATATTGACTGTCAGACTGCAACTGTGTATCACACTAAATAAATTCAGTTCACCACAGTTTTGGTGTCGCTGTGATGGATTTTTAGGGAAACTCTGCATCCGGTAATGCTCGCTCCCAACTTTTGGTGATAGGCCGTCAAGCACATATTAAAAGAGAAAAGCTACCTTAGTCTGCAGTGGCAAGAATTCAGGAATCTAGCGACATTTTTTTTCAGGTCACAAAATTTATTAAAAGGCAAATGGACAATCCCGAGCTACAAATGCTCTCTTCTATAAGCAACATCCTTTTATCACTTCATACTCTTACAAATTTTGAGTCTACATAGGGGCACGATGGCTCAAGAGTTAAAGATGCTGAGCTTGTCGGCTGGAAAGCCGACCGCCAGAGTTCAAGACTCGAGCGCCGCGCGATGGGGTGAGCTCCCGTTCCTTGCTCAGCTCCTGCCCACCTAGCAGTTTGAAAGCATGCAAATGCAAGTAGATAAACAGGTACCACTTTGATGGGAAGGTAACGGCGTCCCGTGCACCTTCGGCATATAGTCATGCTGGCCACGTGACCACAAAAATTACCTTCAGACAATGCAGGTTCTCCGCTAAGAGACAGAAATTAGCCTGGTGCCCTGGAGTCGGACACAACTGGACAGGGAAAGCTTTACCTTTCTAGTTTCCTATAGCTTCAGAGCTGTAAACCGGTACCCTTGGAAAATAACACAAATAACAGATTGGATAAACTGCAGTAGAAAAAAACGTTAACTCTTTCCCCCCCCCCCCCGAAATATCCATTTTTCTTCATATGCATTGTGCTAGTAGTCTCACTGTCCGTGTCCCCTTTTGTGATTAATATGAAAAATGTGAAAGATGATTTTTCCATAGCAATGCGAGTGAACAAAAAATACGATTGTATCTCCTTTTTTATCTGGAGACCCTGCAATAGCAAACTACAGATCCGCGATACGTCCTTTCCACTGTAGCTGCAATTTTAGATGGGTGCGGCTTGGAATAAACACCGATATGTGGGTTTTTACTTGTCAGAGGAGATCATTTATAGCTTTGCGAGAGTGGCTGGTGTAACCTGCCTCAGTGCCTCCTTCTGCTGTTTGGTTTGACACAAGAGTTTGGATAAATGTTGTGTAATGAGCAACATTCCTGCATTTGCAACTCACTAGGCAGAAAAAAATGGTTTGAACAGCTTTGTAATCCCTCGTTTGTCCCAGAATTTGTCACAATTAAAAAGTTTTGGATGTGGTCTGGCAATTAAAGCCTTAATGTGAGCCTTTTCAACAGGGCAGGCAAGTATAGTAAAATAAGTTTAGTCAAATCTATATAAAATCCATTATTGGGCAATTAGGTTTATTGGGCCAGCCAAAATTGCGGAAAAAGACAAATGAAAACTTGCCCAGCAGTTTTCTAATGTTTTGTTTTAATAAACCCAGCAATGATCTGAATCAATTCTTGGCTGGCAGGCTTACCTTATTTGTCCTTAGGTGTTTATATTATTCCTTTTCCAAGGTTGCACAAAGGGCTCATAATCTCAGTAACAAGTGTCTTTTCAAACAAAAGAACTGCAATACTAGAAATGTGTCCTCGAAGCTTAAAAATTGGAAAGAATCGTGACAGATCCCTGGTCACAATTTAAATTATGCGACAATGTCATATTTGACAATACCTATCATCCTTTCCCAACGGACCTGTGGATGGAGCATCTCCTAGTATAATTGGTCATTGGATTTATTGATCAGCCCATCACTGGCAGATAAAGCTGATTTTTTAATCTAATGGGTCTTTCATTTACAAATATCCAGAATTTGACCCATGCGTGATGTTTAAAGCTCTGATTCCTGGCTCAGTGCTGTCCCAAGGCTTTTAAAAGCTTTTATATATAATTTCATGTTTTGGATCTTGGTTTACTGTGGGCGGTTTCTCAACCTCAGCCACTAAGCTGTGTGGCTGGCTGGGGAATTCTGGGAGTTGAAGTCCACACAGCTTAAAAGTGGCCGAGGTTGAGAAACACTGCCTATAATCTTTTACCATCTGCTGCCAATTCCATGCAACTTCCTGTCTAGTCAATGGAGAAGTGGTTAGGAAGTTGGCCTGGCCTGCACAGGGAAATGCGTGTCTGCAGTCACTGTTTGGAAGAATTAAATTCCCCAAGATCTACCCCAGGGGGTCTTCAAACCTGGCCCTTTTATGACATGTGGACTTCAACTCCCAGAATTCCTCAGCCAGCGTGCCTGCCTGAGGAATTCTGGGAGTTGACGTTCACAAGTCATAAAGACCAAGTTTGAAGACCCCTGATCTACCCTCTCTGAGACTGGCCCTTCACGTGTTTTCCACGCTGGCCTTTTCCGCTAGAAAAGCCACCGGCTCAAACGAAAAGCTGCTCAAAAAAGAGCCTTTAAACAAGACAACCGCAGAGGTCCCCTCCCCCCCCCCTCTGCTTTACACACAGCCCTCCCAAGAGCAACTCCAAGAGGAGTTACTTCTTGGAGTAATTTCTAGCAGACCTCCTCACCTTCAATGGCAGGTGGAACTATTTTCTCTTCGACCTTGTGCAAAGCACATCTAGACTGCTTGGTTTGGTGGTGGTCTTCATGACCACGTTCTCTCTATTTCTCTGGAGTTGCGGGTGGACTTTTTAAAAAAATAAAAACAAATCACAACTTGTGTTCACTTTTACGGCACAGCGGATGGTGGAACCAGACGGCACATTTAAAAGAAGCCCAGCCAATGTGCTTCAGAGCCCCAATTGAGAGACGCAAGGGGGTCCCTCTGGAGTTTTTTTTCTCCCCTCCCTCCTTTTGCTTTCCAAAAAACCAAGAAATATTTTACGGGCAGCTAAGAAGCTGCAGGTGAATAAATACAGATTTTTTTCCCCTCCATTTTCTGTTGTTATTATTTTATTTTATTTTATTTTATTTTATTTTATTTTATTTTATTTTATTTTATTTTATTTTATTTTATTTTATTTTATTATTTTATTTTATTTTATTTTATTTTATTTATTTATTTAACTTTCTGATGCTTTTGTACTGGAGACAAATTCCTTGTGTGTCTAACCACACTTGGCCAGATAAAGTATTCTACTTACTCTCTCCTTATTCCTCTCCCAATACCACTAGTCCTCAATTTACTTCATTTAGTGACCATTCAAAGTTACTGCACTGAAAAAAGTGACTTGTGACCGTTTTTCACCCTTAACAACCATTGCAGCATCCCCCCCCCCCGCACAGACGCTAGGAAACTGACTCACATTTACAACCGTCGCACTGTCCCCAGGGGGGGGGTCACATGATCCCCTTTTGCGACCTCCTGACCAGCAAAGTCCGTGGGGAAGCCAAATTCACTTAACATCTTAACTCCGATGATTCGCTTCATAACAGGGACAAAAAAAAAAAAGTCAAGACAATGGGGCAAAACTCAACACGCGTCTCACTGAGCAACCTAAATGTTGGGCTCCAACGTGGGTTGTAAGTCGAGGACTGCCCGTTTCAGTCTCTTTTTTTTTTTTACAACTTTTTAAATGTCCTGCTGTCCCACTCTCACTCATGTTGCCTTTAGAAAAAATGTTTCTGGTTCGGCTTTACCAAACTTTATTTGCCGATTGTCTCTCTCTTCTTTCTCTCTCTCTCCTTCTCTTTCCCTCCCCAGCGCGCCAGGCGTTTGCAGACGTTGCAGCGCGCCGGGCGGGGGAGGGGGTCGCGCGGGGGCTTCCATCCCGGAACGTGCCCGGCGGAGCGCCCGCCTCCCAACAGTCCCCGCCGGAGCCCTTTGCCGGCCGCCCTGGGAAAGCTCGCCGGGCGCGGGGAGGGGATCCGCGCCTTCCCAGCGGCAGGAGGCGGGCAGGCGGGCCAGCGGGCGCTCCCGGGCGCGGCCAATCAGCGGCCGCGGCAGAAGCGCCTCACCTGGCCGCCCTGCGCTCGCCCCTTTCGCCCCGGCCTGCCTGGGAGCCTCGAAGTCGTCCCGGGCGGCCGGGAGAAGCCTCGGCGCCGCCGCTGCTGCTGCTGCTGCTGGGTTCCTGCGCGTAAGGGCGCGCCTCGCCACCTGCCCGGGCGCCGCACCTGCCGCTGCTCTCCGCCCGCCCGCCCGCCCGCTCACCTGGGCGCAGCTGGGCTTCTCCGGCGGCATGGAGCCCGTCCGGCTTCCCGACGAAGCCGCCTTCCGCGCCTTCCAGGCGGAGTGCGAGGCGGAGCTGGGCTGGCTGAGCCGCTACAACCGGGATGGCGTCGCCGTCTGGGGGCAGCTGCCTCCCCAGGGGGACTTCGCGGTGCACCGCGTGAAGGTGAGCGGGCCTTTCCCCGCCCCCCCCCCACCCCGGGGCTCCGTGGGAAGGTGGGGACACGTGTCAGCGGGCGAGCGAGGGGCCCGGAGGCGCCGGTCTCGCGGGGAGGGGCAACAAGTGCCCCCCCACACACACACACACACCCCGAAAAAGACCCCCTCTCTGGTCTGAGTCTCCCGGCTCTACTCCCTCTTTGCTCTTTGCCTTCTTCCGAGACTTGCGGGTTCGGTTGCGTGTCAGGCCTCGCCTGCCCCGAAGGGCACGTGCTTCTCATGTTTGCCCGAGTTGGGGGTTAGCCAGGCGTGTGTCCTTGCGTTCACACGTGCCTCTGGCTGCATTCCGCGGAGCCGTCCAGGAGGGACTCGGACTTTGCCTGCCTGATGCTTTGCGCCTAAGCCCCTTTCCTGCTAACCTGAGCGCTTATGCACAAACTTGGGTTAATTGAGGAAGCCATAGTTCAGTGCAGGACGGGGGAAAGTTGTAAACGCAGCTTTTACCTTCCTGCACGTGTGAATCAAGGAAATCGGGGTCCCCCTCCTGTGCTGTATCCCTTCTGGGAGACGGAGGTTAATGAGAAGCTAGGTGTGGTAGGAATGTAACAGAAACCTGACATTAAAAGCTTAAGTCTAATTAGCTGTAGAAACAGAATTTTCCTGGTACTTTGTTATTATTTTCTTCTTTTGATTCCTATTTATACTTCATCCCTGCTTATGTATATTTTTCCCCTTTTAATTCTTGTTGTTTTGGATATCTCTGAACTGGTACAGCCCAGTTTGGGATGTCAGTGCAGTACAAAAGGATGGGGGAGATTCATAGACATTTTTAAAGCCATAATTCTTATCGAGTCCTGAATAGTGAATCTCAATTTAGCAGGGCAAGCTGGGAGGTGTCTCAGGTGTGTGTGTGTCTGTGTGTGTGTGTGTGTATGGAAGGTTCATCTCTAAGGATGCACTGTGCCAAATAATCTATGGTCTACAGCCAGTTGAGTTACTATGGATCAAGAGAATATGGCCCATCATATATGGGGACCTCAAATTAGGAAAAAAAATGATGCAGTAGTTGTTGACTAGTTAGCTAAGAAGTTCTGAATGCTCCAGCACTTGGAGTTTTTTAAGAAGAAATTGGACAATCATCCATCTGAAATCGTATAGGGTCTCCTGCTTGAGCAGGGGGTTGGACTAGAAGACCTCCAAGGTCCCTTCCAACTCTATTATTCTGTTAAGTTCAGTTTCCCCATTTCGCAATCAGGGTGATCTGGCCTACAATAATTGTTCTTTCTTGGCATAAATGTGATCAATGAAATATTTTCCTTGGTACCGATCATGGTCTTAGGTAGTAGTTTCTCCTTTAATATCTGCTGGGAGCAGACACCTATACTTGAGCAAGAAACTCAAAAGTTATTCATGTTAACCTAATAGCAGCCTATGATTGGAAGTAGTTCTTAATTAGAAGTTGGGCAGCAATGTTGCTGAAATTACTAGGTACCAAGGCATGCCAAAACATAATTTAAATTTTACTTGGGCAGACAGTCTTATCTTGTAGACGTAACAACTGCCAACCTGGGCTGAGCCACCAAGATGCTGGTTTTGGTTAAACTTTGAAGAGCTCCCTCATGTTTAAGACAATTTTATCTAACAGTTGTTTAGCTGTTTGGGTGGGGTTTTTTTGGGGGGGAGGGGGTGTCTTCTGAAGGCCTAACCATTTCCACAAAGGATGCTTAAGTAGGCATTAGTAGCCCCCTTGATTTTTCATTATTTCAATACTTGTGTTTCGAAAATAATTTGTAGCACTTTAAATAAGAAAAAAAATAGTTAAGTTTATAAAGCTGCCAAATTGGTGGTTTGTGGCTTATAATTAAAAAAGAAGAGCAACAATACAAGACAGAATATGACAATCCTTTGGAATATAATTTTTCAACCATCACTTATTGCTCAGCAGGATCTAAAGATATCTTGGCTCGTGACTTTTCAAAAGATGATATTTTTTTTCAATGAAAAAAATTATCCGGAACGTAAAATGGAAACTTCTCCAGTATGGGCTTGAGAGTGTTTGATATAATTGTATTTTTTTAAAAAATAAAATAACCAGAAGCAATAACTCCAATATAAGAAACTGCAGTAAAATAAAGCAGGGTAGGCTTCTTTTCATTGTTATTCAGCCTGCTGAACTTCTGGCTAGTAATTACATTTTTTTCCCCTCGACTTAAAATATCTTGGAACTGCAAAATGGATCCCATTTTTCTTTTAATTTCCCAGCAACCCTTGAGGTAGGCTAGGTTGAAAGAATTGAAGGTTGTGGATTCTGCTGTTCCTAGAGGGCTAATTTTCTTTGAGGTTTCAGAAGATTAGTAGGGACTCTAAATTATGGTTTACTGGCTAAACTGTACACGCATGCACCTCCTTCCCATAAACGTATGTCAGATTTCCCAGATCTGGTAATCTCTAGATGTGTTTGGACAATGGCCTGCAACTCTGAAGGACAGCCCACCTCAAAGGCAGCAAACCAAGTAGAATTATCATGCATCCTAGATTCCAGATTCACTTAACAGCCAGGTTACTAACTTATCAACTGCACTTAACATCTGTGGCAAAAAAAAAAAGGTGGTAAAATGGGGCAAAACTCACTTAACCAATGTCTCGCTTAAAAACGGAAAATTTGGGCTCAATTGTGGGCGTAAGTCGAAGATTACCTGTACTTCTTTTCTTGAAAACTCAAAAGAAATTATATATATAAAAAAAAAGTGCCATGTTTTCCCAAGCTTAAGATCGATTCCTTTCAAAGTTGTTACCGATAAAGGAGAATATTTGTAACTCGGGGTTGAAGTAAGAGATCCTTGCTGCTTTCTGAGCTTGGTGGTTTTCTTGCATCATTGATGATGTTACCTAGTTGGGTAATGAAACGTCTGCAAGAAAACAAGCTCAGAGAGCAGCAAGGGGCCCTCCTGTCAATGCCGAGCTGCAAATATTCTCCTTTATTACTACCACATATGGGCATCAAGCACTTCAGAAAGCAAGCAGTAGCACTGATGGTGTTACCTAGTTGGGTAATGAAACGTCTGCAAGAAAACAAGCTCAGAGAGCAAAGCCATTGTTTCTTGTAGCGCTATACAGAGAGATCAATTCGGAAGTGAAAGCAGGATTTTGAGTAAGGATAGGTGTGCACATTCTACCTGTTAGGAGGAATTTTATGCTTGTTAAATAATGTTCATGGTGGAATGCAAACAACTACAACAGGAAAAAATTGCAGTAGCAATTACACACTGAGAAGAGAATCTCTGTATATTGTGGATATCCCAAAGGTGCTTTTTCAAAAGGCCACTGGACTTTTGTTTTTCCTTGAAAACCTTTTGCTTCTCATCCAAGCAGCTTCTTCAGTTCTACATTGTGGGTAGTTAAAATACACTACATCTAACACAAGAGGGGGAAATATAATGTATATGTAATACCAATATAGAATTCAATCTGATGCTTTCCATTAAAGCCAGACCTTATGAAAAATACGTTGCTTCACCTACTCACCTTTGGATCCTATCTCAAATCCATTACTTTGATATCCAGGATGAAAGTCTTTCTGTTTACAGTATTATTTGAATCATTTCTTTTCCAAAAAATCCTCGTACAAGGATGCAGTCCATATTTTAGAAATAGAGCTTGACATCACATTTATATCTCGTCTGTTTTTCCCCAAGATTGTTAAGTGAGTTTTGCCCCATTTTATGACTTTTCTCACTACCTTAAGTGAATCACTGCTGTTCTTAAATTAGTAACATGGCTGTTAAGGGAATCTAGTTGCCCCTTTGAAGGTCGCAAAGGGGGAATCACGTGATCCTGGGACACTGCGACCATCATCAACGTGAGTCGGTTGTCAAGCATCCAAATGTAAATCATGTGACCACGGGGGTGATGCAACGGTCACAAGTGTGAAACACGATTATAAGTCACCTTTTTCAGTGCCGTTGTAACTCCCAACGGTCACTAAATGAACTAAAATAAAGTACTACCTGCTTATGCTAGGATTTGAAAGCAAGACAAGACCACATCATATGAATAGGAGCACCTTAGAGCAGATGTGTCTTTCTGGATTCGAAAGCTGTCCTCCATAATTGGGATGAGATGGGTTGGATTTGGGGGGTGGGGGTGGTTCTGGATACATTCTATGCACATGTTTTGAACTCCTGGCATCCAGATTTTTGCACGGCTGGAACAAGCAGAGCCTGTTAAGCCTCCAATTTCCTAATCTTCCCATGTTCACTTATACTTGATTTACAGGAACATCCAGTAAAAAAAATGTCTGTGGCAGAAAGGACATAGTTCAGAAAGCAGAAAGTCATCGATTGCCCCTGCCATAAAAAATCTCCTTTTGCTGGCTTCTAATCCTAATAATTCCACAAAGAAGAGAAGAGAATTAAAGCACCTTTCCAGCCTTGCTCTTGAATTCTTTTTAGATTATAATTAGGTGAGCCTAATGGGAAATGTCCTTGATAGGACAGGCTATCCCGGGTTGTTGAATAATCCATGGAGAATATAGGATTTGTCGCTTGCTCTGAAGCCAGACAAAGCCACTGTTTTACTAGCCAACCAGGAAGTTGGCCAACAGATCAATGATTTACAAAGAAGCACGGGGAAAGAGCTTCGGAGCTCCTAGTTTGTCTGGAAGAAGAGAAGTGATAGGAGAAGCTGGCTCCTTTTTAATTAGAAACAGGCCAGGTCAAAAAGGCAAAAATCAAGGGTGGGAATCCTACCATTGCAGGTAGAAAATGGAACTAACAATGAGGAAAGCTGAGTTCAATTCTTCCTCTAGATAAGATAAATAAAAGAGCCAAGCTGGTGTGGGAATAGAAATATGGCCGTGAGCAAAGAATGGCATCCATAACCTTATGCTTCTTCAAGAAAAAAAAACATTAATGCATTTCAGACTCTTTTAAAGAACAATTCATAATTAAAATACAATCTTAATTGTATTAGAGGTGTCCAGAGCAGGAGATGTAACTGTCATATTACACATCAAACGAGGGAATGCATATGTCCCTAGGGAGCATTGCTTTCTTCCATCTGAAGCCCTTCAAATGTACAGGACTACAGCTAGTCCGTGACTTGCAATCACAATTGAGCCCAAAATTTCTGTTGTTAAGCAAGACAGTTGCTAAGTGAGTTTGGCCCCATTTCTTGCCAAAGTTGTCAAGTGAATCACTGCAGTGGTTAAGTTAGCAGCACAGCTGTTAAGCGAATCTGGCTTCCCCATTGACTTTGCTTGTCAGAAGGTCGCAAAAGGGGATCACGTGACCCCGGGACACTTTGACCGTCATAAATATGAAGCAGTTGCCAAGCGTCCGAATTTTGATCACATGATGACAGGGATGCTGTAACACAGGCGTAAGTGTTGAAAAACAGTCGTAAGTCACTTTTTTCAGTGCCGTTGTAACTTTGAACGGTCACTAAGTGAACTGTTGTAAGTCGAGGACAACCTGTACAGCTCTCCATTATCGTCATGGGAACCCGCGTGGTCCGGTGTTGAAGGTGCTGGATTGGGAAGAGAAATTCAGGTCCACGTTCTTCCACAAGAAGAGGAAACTCCTTGGGTGAACGTGGGCCAGCCGAACCTCCCTCACCAGGTGGAGAAAAATAGCTCTTGTACTACACTTGGATGTAAGTGTATACCGAATAAAAATATTACAGCATGTTGTAATGCCTAAAAGAAGATTGCCGGTGGCTTATAGGAGGAGGTAGAAATTGGTTAGTGGTTTGCTCTCCACGTTTGCCAACCACATTGGCACACAAGACATTTATAAGCTAAAGAGGAACAGGACAAGCAAATCTTCCTGTTGATGTTACTTAGTCTGGTAACGAAAAGTTCAGAAACTGAATTGAAGCAAGCTTGGAGAGCAAACCATTGCCAAAATCTGAAACCGGAGCTACAAGTATTTTCTTATTATTTCAGAGGCAGAAATTATCCAGAGTATGCCAAGTTGCAGAAAGAGAGAGACATGGGTTGCCAACATTCGTTTGCTAAGGGACAGAAGGCATTTTCACAGCCACCTAGTTTATTCAGGTGACTTACACTGGATCTCACAAGGTCACCTTAGGCATCCAATCCAACCTGTTATTTTCCTAGATTTGTGTGTGGGGAATCATTACATTGGAATGTTTTCTGGGTTTATTCCTGCAGCAGTCATTAACAACACTTGCCAGCCAAACTTTTATTGCTTCTAAAGTCTATTCTGAAAACCCACGACTTGGATCTTTTATTATTCTTTCTTCCAATTAACATCTTGGGCTATTTTTTTCCCTGTTAATGGAACACTCAAGGCAGCCATCGACATTAAAAGGCACAAAAACCCAAGATACCTTTCAAATATTTAAACCAAGAAATATGGCGATAATCTTTCCCCGCCTCCTTTGATCCCGAATGTGATTCAAAGCTCTCCAAACCCAACAGAGGATAAAACTATAGGTCGCCACTGATCTGTCAGTTTTTCTCTTTCAAGGCCATTTTAGATTGATCACTTTTCATGAAAAATTGAAACTCTGGTTTTGGTTTTGCTGATGATAGATTTGTTGTTATAGAAACGGCTCGTATGTATTATTGTATAAAAATAAACAGTTGAGGTTGTAATGTTATTGTCTACTTCTGTGCTAAAAAGAGTTGGAAGTCAACGCCTTTCTTTCTCCCCTTCTATCCCACACTTTCTCTTTTTCCCTTTTCCCCTCCCCTGCTCCCATTATTTTCATTTTCCTTTGTATTTTATATTCAGATAAATGAATAAAACATTTTGATACATAGATTGATCAGTTTTGCCACATCTGAGAGCAGAAGGTGTATAGCAATAGCACTTAGACTTATATGCCACTTCACGGTGCTTTACAGCCCTCTCTAAGTGGTTTATGGAGTCAGCGTATTGCCCCCAACAATCTGGGTCCTCATTTTACCGACCTTGGAAGGATGGAAGGCTAAATCAACCTAGAGCCGGTCAGGATCAAACTGCTGGCACTTGGCAGAATTAGCCTGCAATTCTGCATTTTAACCACTGCACCACCATATGTCTCTTGTTTTACCATATTGTTGTACAATATTCCTGTTTTACATTTAAGGCTCCCTATAGAAAAGATCGAACTCCTGACAGTGGGCAGAGTTAGCCTGAAATACTGCATTCTAACCATTGTGCCACCACGGCTCCTGTGGTTTATTTGTGTGCGGTTTACATCCCCATAATGTCTGTGAGAGCCTCTGTGTAATAATCCTGGTGATACTAGAGAAATTGTAGAGGCAGAACTCAAGATATGCAAGACCATTTGCAGAAACACGAGAAAAATGTCTATATTTAATTGTCATTATTCAAATAATAAGAACTGTATTAATTTAAGGTTGGCAAAAGAGAGCATTATTGGAAGAAGAGAAAATCAAGCAAAGCCATCATATGGACTATAGAATTATAGAAATTAATTGTTATTGATTGTTTTTTAAAATACTAACCCGGACAACACGCTGTTTACCAAATAATAAGGTGATTATGTTAAAAATCAATAAAACATATTAAAAAAAAAAAGACCATGGACCCAACCTAGAACAGCTTGACCTCAGCAAGCTGTTTAACTTGACCCTACTGAGCACCATCAGGCCACTGACTACTCTAACATTGCCTCTCCTTTGATCACAGGGTTGTGTGAACATGCCGGATGTATCAGCGGAGACCGTATTTGATGTCCTACATGACACCGAATACCGGAAGAAGTGGGACTTGAATGTTATCGAAACCCACGAGATCGCCCGGCTCTCTGACAACGCTGATGTGGGATACTATTCCTGTGAGTAAGGAGCTAGAAGATTTCGTGATATTAAGTGCATACCGTTCTTAACAAGCAGATAGCAGGATTCGATTCTTAGTTTCTGGCATCCAGGTTAAAAACTTGATCGGGAGAGAGTTTCACCCAAATTAGCGGAGAAATTTGTCAGTCTGTAGATCTTTTTTTCTTCTTCTCAGTACTTTTGAATCAGTCTTGACTCCTGCCAACTTTCTACACCAGGGGTCTTCAAACTTGGCCCTTTTATGACTTGTGGACTTCAACTCCCAGAATTCCTCAGCCAGGCATGCCTGGCTGAGGAATTCTGGTAGTTGAAGTCCACAAGTCATAAAAGGGCCAAGTTTGAAGACCCCTGTTCTAGATAATCCTTGCATTTTTCTTGGCAAGGTGTTTTGGAAGTGATTTGCCATTGCCTGTTTCCTAGGGCCGAGAGAGAGTGATTGGCCCAAGACCCCCCTGCTGACTTTGTGCCCAGGGCAAGACTAGAACTCGCTGTCTCCAGGTTTCTAGCCTTAACCACTATCCCAAACTGGCCCTCTGCCTTTAGGCCTAGAGCCCCAAATTACATGGTTCTCTGAATGCTATAATTAAAGTGGAACCAGATCTAGCTAATTTAGGCTTTTGTGATGACACAGACAAGACTGAGATGGCCTTAGTACATGCTTCTGGAATTTCTTCTGGAATTAGAGGCAGAAGATCTCTCGATGCCAGAGGTTGGAGAGCTTTGTTCTTGCTCAAGCTCTTTTAGAACTGTTCATCTCTGGACCCTTGTCTGCTTAGCCAGACCTCACGAGATCCTAAACTGGCCAACATCTGCTGATATCTCAGGTCCTTGATAGGCAGAGAAGAGCATCTGCTTTCTGTGTGGCTTATGGCTGTCCCTCCAGAACTAGCAAACCGTATGGTGCACATTATGCACAAAATATGCCGTATGGTACTTAAGGAGATGGACTAGGTAGGATCAAAACCAAAGTCTAGACCAGGAGTGTCCAACCTTGGCAAATTTAAGACCTGTGGACTTCAACTCCCAGAATTCCCCAGCCAGCCATGCTTGAAGTTGAAGTCCACAAGTCTAAAAGTTGCCAAAGTTGGACATACCTGTTCTAGACCTTCCCTCAGCTCTGGAAGCTCACTGGGTAACTATGAGCTTTGAGCTGAAAGCTGAAAGATAGCAACCTAATATAAATGCAATATTCATGACAACAAGCGCAAGGATTACTATCTTTTCTAATGCCCTATGGCCTGATGTTCCACAGGTAGTCCTTGACTTCGATTCATTTAATGTCTATGGCAGGGGTCCTCAACCTTGCAACTTTAAGACTTGTGGACTTCAATTCCCAATTCTGGGAGTTGAAGTCCACAAGTCTTAAAGTTGCCAAGGTTGAGAACCCCTGGTCTATGGAGATTCTCAATCATCCAGGTCATGGTTGTCCAAAGGTGCTTTTTCAGGAAGCAACTGGACTTTCTTGTTTTTCTTTGAAGACGTTTCGCTACTCATCCAAGAAGCTTCTTCAGCTCTTGACTGAATCTTTCCATTCGCCACCATCCAGTCAGAGCTGAAGAAGCTTCTTGGATGAGAAGTGAAACATCTTTGAAGAAAAAAAACAAGAAAGTCCAGTTGCCTCCTGAAAAAAAGCATTTAATGGCTGTTTGAAGTTATGTTGGCTTTTTTTAAAAAAAAAAGTAACTTGCAACTGATCCTCACACTTACGGCTGTCACAGCATCCCCGTGGGTTATGTGACCAAAATTGGCAGCCGGTCTCTCTCTGCAACGGTTGCCGCATCCTGGGATCACGTGACCACCGTTTGCAAACTTCCCAGCTGCCTTCCAACAAGCGAAATCCATGTGGGAAAGTGGGATTCGTTTACAATGATTGCATGATTCACTTCACAATTGTAGCGATTCGCTTAACAACTGCAGCAAAAGAGGTCATAAAATCAGGCACGACTCACTAAACCAGGGATAGGCAACCTTGGCTCTTTTATAACTCGTGGACTTCAACTCCCAGAATTCCTGAGCCATAGCATAGCATAGCTGGCTCAGGAATTCTGGGAGTTGAAGTCCACGAGTCATAAAAGAGCCAAGGTTGCCTACCCCTACACTAAACCACCATTTTGCTTAGCCATGGAAATGCTGGTTCCAGTTGTGGTTATAAGTCGAGGATTACTTGGTTTCCCTTCTTCGTTCTGATTCCACGAATAATGGGTCCAACTACCTTTACGGGGTTTTATGCAGCTTTATTTATTAGAATTTTTACTCCATCTTTATTATAAACAACTCAAGGCAGCCAACACACCTGATTTCCCTTCCGCCTCCCGTTTTCCTCGCAACGACAACCCTGTGAGGTGGGTTGGGCTGAGATAGATTAATCAGTACATGCTGAATGGCTTTTTAATTAATTTATTTTTAAAAAAAAATCCTAATTCCTAAACATTGCAATGTGTAAAGGCAAGGGGTTGCAGAATGCTTCCAAAGCTTTTGGTCTCTTTCCCCTAAGAAGGAGGATAAAATAGAATTCGTTGTATGGAGCAGTTATAAGGATAGGCTAGGTGGCTTTCCTTCACCTGATGCTATCCAGGCCAGTCAGAACAGCCCGCCAATTTGCTAGGTAAGCTGGCATGCAAATTGGGACATTCCTGACATAGCAATGCCAGCAGATAGCAGCGAGGCCTCGGGTTGGCAAGGCTCACCTGGATGATAGAAGAGATGAACCTTGCAGAATTATAGTCCTGGGTACCGCAGACCCAGAAGGTTATTAACAGGTGAGAGAGGGTTTAGAGAAGAAGGCAGCAAAGGTGATGCAAGGGCCTGAGGATCTGCTTGGGAAGACAGGCGGAAGGAATCGGAGGAGTTCAGCCTGGAGAAAATGAGAACTTGAGGGAGGCATGAAAATTGTGCTCAGATGCCAAAAGAGAAACTCTTCACTGAGTTTTGCAGAGCGTTGGATTGGATGGACCTTGTGCTCCCTTTCAGCTCTGCGTTTCTGTAATTTAAATTATGTTTAACCTCCCCCCTTTTTTTTCTATTTGTTTAAATCCCTGCCTATCAAACTGATGCATTTTCTCTACCGTCTTGGCTAGGGAAGTGCCCGAAACCTTTAAAGAACAGAGATGTCGTCACCTTGAGGTCCTGGCGAATCTTGGATAAGTCATATGTAATCCTCAATTTCTCTGTCAAGCACCAGGTAAGTGAGCAGAACAAACTGGTACCTTTCTGAGTGGTTTACAGGTAGTCCTCAACTTAGGACCACAATTGAGCTCACAATTTCTGTTGCTAAGTGGGTTTTGCCCCGTTTTACGACTTTTCTTGCCACGGTCGTTTAAGTGAATGACAGCAGTTGCTAAGTCAGTAACGTTCTTAAGCGAATCCGGCTTCCCCGTTGACTTTGCTCGTCAGAAGGTCGGTGAAGGGGATCACGTGACCCCCGGGGACTTTGCGACCGTCATAAATGTGAACCAGTTGCCAAGCGTCCGAATTTTGATCCCATGACTATGGGGAGGCTACGACAGTCATAAGGATGAAAAACGTCATGTCCCTTTTTTCAGTGCCGTTGTAACTTCGAACTAAATGAACTGTTGTAAGTCGAGGACTCCCTGTACACAGCATGATTTGCACAACCTGGTACACACTAGACCAGGGGTAGGCGACCTTGGCTCTTTTATGACTCGTGGACTTCAACTCCTAGAATTCCTGAGCCAGCATGGCTCAGCTTGGAAACCTCTCCCTTTCCCTTCAGCATGGCTGGCTCAGGAATTCTGGGAGTTGAAGTCCACGAGTCATAAAAGAGCCAAGGTTGCCTACCCCTGCACTAGACTAAAATGGGCCTAGTAGCCTTGGTTTCACCACATTGTGGGAACATACCCTTGGCTTACCCTAAATCATCCTATTGTTTGGGCATGGCATGCTGTGTGACAGTTTCTTTTCTTAACCCGGATTTGGTGGGTTGTGAGAAACCAGCACAATGTGAGTTTAGCACTGGAAGTTGAGCTGCCCTCTGCTACCATGTTCCTCCGAAAATAAGACCGGGTCTTATATTAATTTTTGCCTCCAAAAGATGCATTAGGGCTTATTTTCAGGGAAATACGGTACTAAGTGCGTTTGTCTGGCTGACTGTCTTAACTGGGGCTTATTTTGGGGGTGGGGCTTATCCTGAAAAATCACGCTAGGGCTTATCTTCCAGTTGGGTCTTATCTTCGGGGAAACACGGTAGTAGGTGTGCTTTTCTAGTGGTCAGTTGACCACTCTCTAGTGGTCAATGTTGGCTTTGCAGGTCCACACCTACAACATCGGCTCAGTTAATGGAGGGACTTGTTCAAAGGCTCAGACCAAAACCTCAACCCCAACCCATTGTCCGGCTTTCTTTTGTGTAGAAATACCCTCCCCGCAAGGATCTCATAAGAGCTGTGTCTCTCTTAGCTGGATACCTGGTGCAACCAACTGGACCCAGCAGTTGCTGCTTGACTTATTTGGCTCAGGTAGACCCAAAAGGTAAGGACCCGTTTTAGAGATAGATGTTGCATTTCTTTGGATCTGAAACAGGAAAGGTGCTTTGGAGCCAGCGCTGCTGCGCTCATCACAGTTCAGGACAGATGGGCATTCTCACCACAGATTTAAATTGAAATAATCGGCTGTCACCAGGAGGTAGCCTGGAATGAGGGCCACTTCAAACATAGAGCCGTGCCAAGGTAAACTGAATCATACGTGCAAGATAATCTAACCTGCTTCAAAACCAGATCTTCAGCTGCTTATATTGTCCTGAAGATTGCTTGGTCAACCCTTCCAAATTCTGGAGCAGGACCCCTGGTGGCACAGTGGGTAAACTGCAGTGTTGCAGGCAGACCTTGTTCACAGCCTGGAGTTCGATCCTAACCGGCTCAAGGTTGACTCAGCCTCCCATCCTTCCGAGGTTGGTAAAACAAAGACCCAGATTATTGGGGGCAATATGCAAATAACACATTGTAAACTGCCCAGAGACTGCTGTTAAGCACTATTGGGCTGCATGTAAGATTAAATCCTGTTGCTATTACTGTCTTGAGTCAGAGCCCCTTCCATCCACTCCACCCCACCCCACCGCCCAATCATTCAGTGTGGGAAGCTTATCAGTTAACTGCTACAAATACAACAGCTACAGTGGTTTTCATCCATGTGGCAGGAGGTGTTGAACAAGTGTGGGAAGCACGTTAGATTTCAAGAAATTAGCACAGGAGCAGACCTAATCTACAAATGGAACACCTGGATGTCAAGTAAAGTTTGCGTACATTAGTTCAGGCCCCAATCCTTGAGATCTGAGGGCACAATGTTTGTTGCAGTTGTTATTATTATTTATTTACTTATTAAATGTATAAACCACCCATTTTGCCATCGAAGCACCTTTTTTTAAAATTTCCTATGGCTGGGGCTCTCGTGGGACCTGAGTCACTGAAATAATTCTGGGTTGCATTGAATGGATTATTTTTTCACTGCCCCGAATGTAAACACAGGATCCCCTTCCAAATTGGGTGGGGCCCAGGACAATTCTTTTACCTGCCACCCCAGGCAAGGCCTGGTTCCAGGGTCTCTGCCAATGTGTTTCTTCCTCCTGACCATGTTCTGAGGAGGACATCCTGTCGCATCTAGTCAGAGCTGAAGAAGCTTCTTGGAGGAGAAGCGAAACGTCTTCAAAAGAAACACAAGACAGTCCAGTTGCCTCCTGAAAAAAAGCATCTTTGGGTTCTGTCACAATTGTTTATTTCATTGTAGTTGTCCTCCCAAATCTTTACGAATCCTCTTTTGGTGCAGGATTCTTTTGGGGGACCAGCAAGCAAAGAGGCTTTGAGTGCTGGACAGCCCCTCCACCCAAAACACTTTGTATGTGTAAGGTTTGAAGTCCAGAAACAGTTCCTATCTTATTTCAGGATTCCTCTCCTCAACAGCTCTTCCCTAGAAATGTGTGCTCTTTCGTGCTTTCTCCTTTCACTTTCCTTATCTGCTCTGGCTTCTGTTCACCGCCGTTTCCCACTTCTTCCTAGTTCCTTTGTGATGCTTTCTTCCTGTCCGGTTTTGCCCTCTTCTTCTGCAAATTTGCTTCTTAGAGGAATTTAATTTGAGGGGAGAGCCGAGCGGTCACTGTACCAAAGGGCTGGACGCTTTCAAGGTGGGGAAAAGGATCGGTTGGGATGAGGATGGAATTAAACTTGATTGAATCCAAATGTATTTTCCGTCTCTTCTCCAATCTAGGATCCCTGCCCAAGTGGGTTGTGAATAAAGCTTCTCAATACCTGGCACCAAAGGTGAGTGAGGCCTCACCTGTTGGGCTCAGCCGCTTCTCATCATGAGTCGTGGTGGCTTTCCCAGAACTGTTACTGATTTAAATGAGGCCAGGTAACGGAAAGATACAGGTTGCAGTTATCTCCCGGGGGGGGGCAAGGTTAAGGTTGAAAGATTGATTGGCAACTAGAGCAAAGGTAAGAAATGGAGGCAAATTTGTAAAAGATCAACGGAAGTATTCCCACTGCTGTGACTAGCACAGGGGGGACTCGCTTTTCTTTTTATATGTAAGTTTTATTAGAAGTTTTACAAAGGACATAAAAAGCAATAAATGAGGGCACGGAGGGAGGGCACTTCTTTTCTTTCCTGGCTTGTCCAAACTGCCTGAAACTATGGGTTGGAGACATATCACTCAACTGGCATTTGAGCCTTTATATTCCCCAAATAGATCCTGTTAGCAGCTGGCAAAGGAATAGCAGAATAACAGAGCTGGAAGGGACCTTGGAGGTCTTCTAGTCCAACCCCTTGCTCAAGCAGGAGACTGGCCTATACCATTTCAGATAAATGGTTGTCCAGTCCCTTCTTAAAAACCTCCAGTGATGGGGCCCCCACATTGACATTTGCTTTTATTTTATCCGATCTTTCCCTTCTCGGTACACTTACTACCAATTGAAATGCCAAAAGATTCCTGGTTGGATTTCATTTATGGTTTGTTAATATGCTAATATAAAATACTCTCCTTTAAGAATGCTTGTTTTGAGCCTGACTTTTTGCTTACATCTCATTTTAACACCTCACTGCACGTAGGCAGGCACATTTTGTCATTTACGTGTGGGATGAAGAACTTCCTTTAAATTTAGATTCTTATGAAAATGGAACAACAGCAGCAGCAGAGACAAAGAACAACAACAACAGAATTGAGAAAAAAAATTGAAATAATTTCTCCCTGTTTCCAAATTTTAAAAAAGCACGATAAAAAGTGATGGGGAAATCTGGGAGAAGAAAGGAGGAGGAGGAGAAGAGGGTGGTAACAAAAATAACAGAATAACAGAGTTGGAAGGGACCTTGGAGGTCTTCTAGTCCAGTTTCAGCGCATGAGCCTTAACTTTTAAATAGCAGGTGGAGCTTAATAGAATTGTGGTTTTGTCTACATTACCTGCCAAGGACATTGTGTGCGAGAGAGAATGGACTTGCAAGCTTTTTGCTCGTAGTTCCCTTCTTTTCTTTATTATCTTGACCCAGGTCCTTTTCCCTTCTTTCCTTCCCACACTTCAGCTTATGAAGAAGATGTACAAAGCTTGTCTGAAGTATCCCTCCTGGAAGCAGCAACACAACGCAGGCAAAAAACCTTGGTTGCACCCCGAGCAAAGCCTTCTTCCCACCATGCCCCTGTCCGAACTCTCCCTCCAACACGCTTCCTCGCTGGAGAACATTGACGAGAGCAGCTTAATGGAAGCCAAGGAGGAGAAGGGCGACACCAGCGGCTCAGAGAATTGATGCCAACTTGACTTTTGCTCGTTTTTGAGACTAGCCCTCGCCAGCCAGCTGGCTTACCCAGTTGGTTTTACAATAAAGGATAAAAACAACAAAAAAATCAGATGCATTTTTTTTTTTAATTTCACAGCCATTGCATGGCACTTATTTTTCCTAGCTCAGACCGGCAGTGTGGCTTAGAGCAGGGGTCCTCAACCTTGGCAACTTTAAGAGTGTCAAATCAAATAGATCAAATAGGTTTAATGATCCATTTATTTCTCCTTCCTGTTGTGTTGACAATGATAACCCTGTAGTAACTTTTAGAGGAGCTTCTGATGATCTACACAGCAAGGGTCTCCAAATTTGGCAACCTTTAGACTTTATGACTTGTGGGCTTCAATTCCCAGAATTCTGGGAGTTGAAGTCCACAAGTCTTAAAGTTGCTAAGTTTAGAGACCCCTGATCTACAGGGAGCCCTTAGATTCCAAGTAGTATGGCACTGAGCCATGTTCTTTCAGAATTTGGTTCTTCAGCCGCAAGAAGGATGACAAAGATGGCCGGTGAGAGGCTAGTTGGCTTGGTTTTACAAGCCTGCATCTTTTGATGCATTATGGGTACTGTTGATTGAGACAGGCTTGGAAAACGATCAAATGAGTTGGAAATGGTCCTATGACTATCCAAAGTGACTGCACGGCCTTTTGACTAAAATTTTAAATTCATGCCACATCGGTGACGTCTTGGAAGGAAGGGAGGACACATCTCCAGCGAAATGCTCTGGCTGGTCTAGTTTTAATGGGGCAGCTTTTGAACCAAATTTGCCGAATCTCCATTCTCCCTCTTACCTTTCCCAGGTAACGTTGGGTGCTCTCTGCTCTGATAGATGGGTAAACTATGGAGGAGCGGAAGAGGCAGGCCCAGCGGTTTAAATGGCAGCAGAGATGGATGGCTGAAAATGAAAGGCAGGAGGATGAGGCATTTGGTGCAGTGGGGAAGAGGACTGTTTCTCCAACTGAGTTGGCACTTAACCAGGTTTTCTTTTAATGCCCAACTTCCAGCCTCTCAGCCAGCAAAGCAATGTGGTTCTTGATTCTGTCCCTAACAGCTTTTCTTCCTTTAAAGAGCCCTGCTGCCGATCTACTGGGGACCAGGTTTTGCAACGTCTGATACAAAATCCACCTTCCCTTTTGGAAGATCTGCAAATCGACTCAAAGAGCCACTTTTGCAAGCTGGAGGTAAGAAAGCGGTCTAGATGGCTTCCTTTGATGGCTGCCTTAGTACTCTGATCGGTTGAGACATGTGAAAAGTGCAAAAGTTGATACCAAGTGTTTCCTCTTTCTGTTTCTGCTCCATTTGTGTTCTCTGTATGGAGCAGAACATTACCTGAAATGTGAAAGTCCCCAAACCATTTCTTAAACAGGGCAAAAAAATAAATAAATGGCACCCTGGATATTCTATCCACTATTCTAGCATAGAGCAACAACTTCAGATCAAACCGATGGCTAAAAAAAGCTACTTGGAACCACAACTTCAGGGTGTCTGTCTCCAGAGGACCCTTGAAGTGGAATCTATCCTCATCCCCAAATCTCAAGATTGCTTCTCTTGTAAGCTACCTCTTCCAGATGACCAAACGGGTAAAACATGGAAATGAACTCTTTATTTTTATCCTTGAAGAAAAGAAAAATTTATTTGATTCTCTTCTCCGTCCTTGGTTATCCTTCCATCTTAAAATATCAGCCACTGTATTTTTTCCCCAGCTCTGTTCATAATTATTTTTGAGTAAGTCTTTGTTCCTAATTAAGTAAATTGATCAGTTTAACACAGATCAGTTTAATGCTGTTACTTAATCAGCTTAACAGTGATGTTCAGTCATGTTTGTTTCAGATGTTTTTCTTCTTCAGTGTTGTGTATCGCAGTCCTTTGGACGAGTGAATTGTCCATACAGCATCATCAGCATATAACTTTATGCATTTGATTTGCCAGTTTGGTTCCTTAAATTTTACTCTAAATTTTATTCTAGAACCACCCTGAAGGTTCTAATGCCATAAATATATAGGATTTGGCCTTTTTCTGTTTCTACATTTTTATAATTGTATTCCATGGTACAGCTACCTTAGATTCTTGTTGTAAATCCTTTATATCCATGAAGGAAAATTTGAGACATGATTTGTATTTTTCAAGAATATAAAAGGTCAATCCACATTTTCATTTCTCTATTTTCATTTTCTAAGATTAAAAGTAAAAACCACTTTCCTATTTTCTGCTTAATATTGTCAGTGGCATTCGAAACAAGAAGGGCAGCAAATAAATTCAATATCTGATAATCTCATGTATCTCTTTAGGTCTATTGCAGTCTGATCAGATTGAATCATGTCAGCTAAAGATTATTTATCCTCTTTGTTAGAACAGACATAAACTTTGTTGTTTATGTTTAATGAGATTCTAGACAGGTGGGTCCTTATATTTTGTTTAAAAAAATACCTTGTTGTGTAATTCAGAATAACTGACATGTTTTAGCCAGACATGTGTTAGAACATCCCTCCTAAAAGAATGCTAATTCTTGATCTTGGCTGATTTTTGTCAAGGTCTGATTTGATGTTACTATTAATTCTTAAAAGTGCTGTATGGTTTTTCTTTAGAGCTCTTCTGATGCAATGTTACTTCTAAAGATAATGGTGGCATATTTTTCTTTTTAACATCCAAAGTCAAATTCCTCCTCTCACATTAATTCCCCCTCTGACTTGGGAGTGGACAAATGTCTTCATCCTTATTACTCCTGGGATCCACTACCTTTCTTTAAAAAAAAAAAAGTTTTGAAATTGCATTAGCTTTGTTTCTCTCCCCCCCCCCCAAGAACAGCTAATTGCTTTCTAATTAAGAATTTGAAAGTGTACTCAATTTATCCATTGGAATCAAACTTGTTCTATTCCAGAGTACAATAAATCATCTGTAGCTAAGAAGGGGATGTAGTATACCAACCTTAACGCATTACAGGGATGTCATGTGTTGAATCGGAGGTAGCCCTTGATTTGCAACAGTTCATTTAGTGACTGTTAGAAAAAAGTGACTTATGACCATTTTTCACACCTACTTTGTCATGCGATTAAAATTCAGACGCTTGGCAACCGAGTCAGATTTATGATGGGTCATGTGATCCTTTTTGCGCTCTTTGGACAAGCAAAGTCAGTGGGGAAACTCGATTTGTTTAACAACTCTATTTCTAATTTAACCACTGCAGTGATTCACTTAACAAACGCAGGAAGAAAAGTCGTAAAATGGGGCAAAACTCACCGAACAAATTTCTCACTTAGCAACATAAAAGTTTGGGCTCAACTGTAGTTGTAAGTTGAGGACTTAACTATCGTGCTGGTGATAATTGGTAGAAATCAATCTTTTTACTCTGTATAAAAACATAATGGAAAGGAAGTGCTGGCTTCCGGTTTTTGTTTTGTTTGTTTTTCTTATTTGCTCCTCGTTTAATAATGCTTCCTGCTTCTGTAACTGTAGTAAGGAATATATTTTAAACCAAACAGAAAGCGAATGGACTTTCTTCCCCATATTTTAGCATCGGGTCTTTGGCTTTTCAAAAAATGCAAGTTCTTCTGGGAGTAATCAGATTCAGATATCATAACCACCAGTTATGGACTCGTGTGATCACCTGAATTAATTTACCCACATCTGATGCCTAAGTGTTTCAAAGGACCTCAGCATAATGTCCAGCCTGGTTGATGCTATCTGGAGAGAAATATTATGGGAGGTTAAAGGTCATCGGATTCAGACAGTTTGAACTTTTAACTTCAATAGTAGCTGGTTGACAATATATCACTGTTCAATTTTGACCATCGAATAATAAAGGAATATGAGTGCAAGATGCAAGGATCTATCTTTACATTTCACCCACGCGAAGATGAAAGACTCAAGATGTTCTTTGTAAATGGTGTTAAAAAAGAAATAAAGCAGTATATTGAAAATGTTTGTTCTATGCACGGGTCGGCAACCCGCGGCTCCGGAGCCGCATGTGGCTCTTTGAGCCTTCTCCTGCGGCTCCCAGCCTTCTCCGCCATTTGCAGAGAGAAGAGACAGAGAGGCACTTGCGCTTCCCTTCTCTCTCTCTCCCTCCCTCCCTCTCTCTCTGTGTGTGTGTGTAAAAAAGAGAGTGGCCTCACGCTGTTCTCCAACAAACTGCCAAGCTTATTGGGCGGGGCTCCTGCCTTTGCTGTCTCTCTGCAGAAAGCAGCAGCTCTCTCTCTCTCTCTCACACACACACACTGAGTGGGGGAAGAGGACTGGAGGACTGGCAGACCAAGGGCAGGAGAGAGCCAGCCCAATAAGAATGTGTGTCAGAATGTGTGTCAGTGTGAAGCCAGCTTGCCAGGTGGGCAGAAGATCAGAGAGGGGGGGGGACAGAGAGGGAGGGAGACAGAGAGACGGAGGGACAGAGAGAGAAAACATGCACAGCAGCCTCTATTTCTTTTTAATTAAACTCTTCAATCAAGCTGCCCCCCTCCCGCGCGCGCGTGCAAGTTTTGCAGCTCCCAATGTTTTCTTTTTTCTGGGAAACGGGTCCAAGTGGCTCTTTTGAGTGTTTAAGGTTGCCGACCCCTGGTTCTATGGTTCGGGCCAATTCCTGTACACCAAGGGTCTCCAAACTTGGCAACTTTTAAGACTTGTGGACTTCAGCTTCTAAAATTCTGGGAGTTGGAAGTCCACAACTTTTAAAGTTGCCAAGTTTGGAGAGCCTGGTTGTACACTGTTATGTATGCGTGAGAGATGAGACACAGCAACTCCACAATCCCAAATGTGAACAATTTTTTTTTTATTTTTATTGGCCATATTAAATATATTATCTATTTGATAGTTACAATTTAGTAATACGATGCCTGGCAGGTTTAACATAACATAAGTATGAAATACGGCAAAAATTACAATACAGAGAAAAGGAGACCTTATACATTAATGCCACTAGGTACATCAATCTGGAATGTATAGCTGTAAATATAAAATTCTACATTATGCTTTCCAGTAAACTTCCTGGAAATATAATAAACATTTTGTGGCAATTACAAATACAAATTAAAGATTTAACTTTCTAGGAAGTCATAATTTTGGTTAGTATTTTATTCAGAAAATCTAATTTAAAAAAAAATGTATTTCTCACACTCTTGCCAATTCAGTGAAATCTCTCCCTCCCCACCTATTTTGTGTGTGGGTTTTTTGTCACTTTCGCAACAGAAATCTGCCAAAGACAAATCTATTTTATTTTATAAAAAAGTGAAGTATGAAACGAAATGAAAGAGAACAGGTTGTAAACATTCCTGCAAACTAAAGACACGAACATTTGTATAAAACTCTCTTCAACACTGAGCAGAGGCTTCCATTACAACAAATGATTAACTTAAAAAGTTCTGCTACAAGTAGAACAATACATTCAAACATACATTTTCCAGAATTTTTTTTTTTTCAAATCAAAATAAATAGATCACATAAAAGAGGAGAGTACATTTTATTGGGGGGGGGAGATAAAATTTCAGATTGCACCATAAATCTACTTTAAAGATAGTGATATGATATCATTTACGTGTGTTTGTGTGTGTGTGTGTGTGTTTTCCCCCAGGTGTGAAATGCAAACACAATGCCACAAACCATAAGCTATCATGATGAATTAACAACCAGTTGTGTTGTTTTGGAAACAGACATGTTTCAAGCTAAACATGAGTTTACAAGTTACGTCCACTGTCCCATATACAAGTACAAGGATGTTTCGTTAAGGTGGAGCTTTTCGGTCCCTACCAATATGGAAAACTCAACAAAATGCCTAATCGTTGTGTTGTTGTTGTTGTTTTAGTTTCTTCTTCCAAAGAACAAAACGGATGGTTTCCAGCTTTCAAAGTAGCAGATAATGTTTAATTACTTTTATTTTACAGGTATTTGCCGCAAAGGCCTTACACAGAACAGCTCCTCTGTAGTGCATAATAATTTGCCCTCCCACCCCTGCCCCCCCCTCAAACAAATGAAAGAAAAAACGAGCCAAGAGATGTTACTGAAATTTCCATCACAAACTGAAAAGACTGGAATCACAAAACCCAAAACAGTGGAACACAGAACTGCTATGGATGAGGTGACAATTAACGTTAAAACTTGGACCTAACTTTGGGGTGGGGGGGTAAGGAGGTGCGAGAGAAAGAAGAAGGGGGGGGGAGAAGTAATTTTCACACGTGACTTGATCCGGCGGATGACGTTAGAAGGGCGCCCCGAGAAACAAAATTAAACGGGAAAAAAAAAAAGAGATCCCCCCCCGAGAGTCGACTTTTTAATTCCACGTTAAGAATAGTACAAAAAACATTTCTGCTCAGTTTGAGCCAAATAGTGAAACATTTATCATAAATGCACTTTTTTTTTTTTTGTTCTCATTAAAGACAAAAAAAAAATGCTGTGCTTTTTTTTTTTCCCCCTTGGAAAACAAAGAAAACCAACGCGGTTTTGGTTTTAAAGTCAGAAGCACAGGGTGTTCTTAAGTCTCTCAGGCACAGAGAGGAGACGTTGAGTTGGGCCATCCGTTTTGTTGTTGTTGTTTTTTGCCAACAAGAGAAAGCATCTGGATCAGAAATGAACACTTCTGGAAGCGGGGTGGGGGGGCGCGGGGGGGGAGAGCCTCTCGCCACATTTTGAGACCAACGCAAATCCCTCTGCGTCCAGGTAAATTGGACACCTTGGATTAAAAACTCAGAAAGGCTGACGACGCCTGCTACTGGCCTAGAAGGGACAGCCCCCCCCCCCCCCCCAGTTAAAAGAACTGGAAAAATTAACATTGCGCTATCGCTAAAAAGTCATTGTGGACAGTATTTGGGTCGGATTTCTATCTACAGCGTTATCTTGTGTTGGTTTCCTCCAGCTGCATCCTATAGAATACAGGACTCTCCTTTTTTTTTTTTTGTAAGACTAAGCATCGTTGCTCCTACATCTCGGTCCCCAAAGCTAGAGCAGCCGGCTTGAGAATTCAGGACTTGCTGTGAAAATTAAGTCAAAACTCTTTGAGAATTAAGGCAGCTTTTTTTTTTTTTTCCCCTGCTGTTTTCAACAGCTAACCCTGATTAGTAGACGCACCACTGTGCTGTAATAGGGATGTTCTCCGTGTCAGTCTGCCCTTCCTCCTCTCTCTCCCCTCCCCCCCCCCAGGTTTCTTCGGCCCCTGGAGGGAAGGTGGTGATGGGGAGGAGAGGAAGGGAAGGCATCCTGTCCATCCAACTTGTTTACTCAGCGGCAAAAATGGAAATGTGTTGTCTTCCTTCCATCATTCCCAGCTAGCATTTTAATTGGAATTTACATAAAATACCCAAAGCGCGTTAAAACCTCCGTTATGAAAAAAATTATAAAGCTGAGTGATGAAGTCAACTCTCGTGGCCACCGACTTACTTGATCACAAAGTACTGGATGATAACGGCAAACAAAATGGCAACCGTTGCAAAGATGAGGAGGAGGAGAAAGGCAAACTGTTCGTCGCTCAACGCCTTCCGCTTGCTTTTCAGGAGTTCGGGAGCCGGGTCCGAAGACGGCGAGAGCAGCTCCTGCTTTTGAGATGAGAAAGTGGCGTTTGGGCTATACGGGCCGAAGAGTTCTTGCCATCCAGTGGAGTCCTGATACTGGCGCCCAGCGCACACCCTGAATCGGTATTCACAGTTTGTTTGCACGTTGGGGACACGGTAGGAAGTATCTGGTCCCTTGTAGATCTGAGGCAGGAGCAGGAGAAGACACACATCAGAGCTGAGAACAAGGCAACTGGGTTCCACAAAGCCAGAAATCTTCAATCTTTGGGGGCCTACCGGAAATTCTGAGATGTTCCGGTCATGTTCCCCAAATGGGTATGGACAGTTTTGGAACCCCCGTTGAATGAAAACGGATTGATAAAGACTGCTGATGGCCACTGCACCACCTCAACGCCTCCTAGGTGCTCCCATCTAAGATTATCTTTGATTTGGGGAGGACAGGTGAGCACCCCTTCCAACACACGCTGCACTGCGCTTATTTGGAAATAAAAGCTACGCTTGGAATTGGTCTTTTGCTCTGTGGCAAATTCTTTTAAAGCATCAGATGGGGCCTAGAACCTGTTTTTTGAAAGATCCGGATATGCATATCTTGCTACTCCTGGCTATCCAGCTGGAGACCCTAAATATTGCCTTATCCTGACCTGTAAGGCCTATACACTGGCCTATGAACTCCGTATCGCTCATATTTATTGGCAGCGTCTCTCGCCTTGAGGTTCAGACAGGCCTTCTGGTCCTTCCAGGAAATCTTTGGACCTTCTGGTTGAAAAGAAGATGATCTACCACCAAGGAATGGTCACATCTAATACAATGTTTGGCAATCTGGGTAACGTTCAGGTGCATAGACTTGAGTAACAGGTTACCCAGCACCCTGTAAGCTGTGATTCAGCTAGACTGGACAGCCATTTGTCTGAAATGGAATAGGGTCCCCTGCTTGAGGGGGTTGGACTACAAGACCTCCAAGGTCCCTTCCAACTCTGTTATTCTGATTATACTGTTATTCTGAGAGGCCACCTGATGGTCTAATTGGGAAGAGGGATTCATGTAGAAGATGACCAGGCTGAGCCCGAAGGGTCAAATGTGTCATTAATCACGAGTCCCATCTAAATCCAGCCCACCTTGAATTCCATTGACTTGTCTACTGCCCATTTCCCTTGACTGAATCCTAGTTCAGATTCTTGTAGAGAGCTTAAAGCTTGCAGTAAATCCTTATACTCATTTGAACTGCCTGGATTTCCCGATTTTCCTGGCGCTTGACAATTCATGCGATAATGAGGACCTTTTATAACAAGGGTGTCCAATCTTGGCAATTTTAAGACTTGTGGACTTCAGCTCCTAGAATTCCCCAGCTGGCCAAGGTCTTCAGAGTTGCCAAGGTTAAATGCCCCTGCTTTATATGTAACAATGCATTCAGAGTTATTGTATTTTGGGAGGGGTTCCCCCATAATATGTTAAAAAAAACCGTTCTGGGATTACCTGATCCGCTTCCCTCCCAGTGGCAAGCTGCAATATGTAAACAATGGCATCGCCCTTCATTGGCTGTAAAGGCTCCCAGGTAACTTCACAGACATTGTCTCCCAGCTGATGGACTTTAGGTGCTGCAACAGAAGACCTACAAGTTGGAACTTCAACATACGTGCTACATTTTGTCCTCCTTTTAAGCTAATGATAAGTAGCGTGCATCACTCTCCCTGAACGAACTTAAGCGACATTTCAAAGTGCAACTTGGGTTTAAGGTCACCGTATCAAAATCTATTCCTCCATCCAGCTTCTTCCATCCAGCTGAGCTTCTTGGCAAATTAATTTTACAAGGTTGATTCTATTTCAAATGCACATTTGGTGGGAATAATTTTAAGAAGGTGCTGCTGAAATTAAGGCTTTGGAATTCTTCCTATAATGCCCCCTCGTGACACTGTCCCCACTGGGTTACAGGTAGTCCTCAACTTCACGACCAAAACTGAGCCCAAAATTTCTGTTGCTAAGCAAGAAATTGAGATTTGCTCCATTTTACAACTTTTCTTGCCACAGAATCACTTCATTTGTTAAGTTAGTAACCCAGTTGCTAAGTGAATCTGGCTCCCCCATTGACTTTGCTTGTCAGGAGGTCGCAAAAGGGGATCACGTGACCCCCCGAGGACGCTGCAACCGTCATAAATACGAACCATTTGCCAAGTGTTTGAATTTTAATCTCTTGACCATGGGGATGCTACAATGGTCATAAATGTGAAAAACGGTCATTAGTCACTTTTTTCAGTGTCATAACTTCAAACGATCACAAAACAAATGGTTGTTAAGTCAAGGACTTAACTCTCTTCGGGACAGATTATGAAGAATACTGAAGCCTTTCAATGGTTGAGTTACTGGGTATTGCAGTGCTTCGTAAATCTGGGTATATTACCCTAAATTGGGCAAAAGTGATTCTTTGGGAAATGACAACACAAATGCTTTACCCAATCACAACAGGGACATCTAAATAAGGGTTTTCTAAGAAGTGATTTTGGATAATTAAAGATAAGGTTTGGGGAGTCTGATACATTCTGCAATTTGTGCGCTTTATCTGAGGACCATCTGATTTTTCCTAAAGCAAAGTGACAGGAGGAGACCCATCCTGCCTTTAACTGAATCAGTCTAATTTCTTTCAAAACTATACTGGCTGGCAAAAAAAACCCCTATATTTTTAAGTATCATTTATCAAAGCATAAGCGAACATTTATGCATTGAAGAGCCTCTCCTTTTAAGGGGTCAAATCTTGCTCCGTTTTATGAACACCGTTAACATATGCTAAATGCCCCTCACCTTTCACGGCAGGGGGTGGTGATTTGGTTGTGGCAAATGCGTAAACTTCGGAAAAGTCCCCTTCACCCGCATCATTGCATGCCTGGATTTTAAAATAGTGTGTTGTAGACTCACTCAGCCGCTGCACTTTGTAGGTGTGGCAAGGTCCACTGTAGACAGTGATGAACCTGAAACGGGAAGAGAAGAGATCTGAAAGTACTCTGACCCCCTCCAATCAAAAAGCAAAGTCCAGCTGCTCTTTGAAAAAGCACCTTTGGGACCACCCACCAATCATGCAGGTGAATTTCTTTTAAAAGGTTTGGTGTATGAAAAATAACGTCCTTTAAATTCCAAAGAGTAAAATAATTATTTGCTTAAGTTACTTAAGCATTCCTGATTCAGTCAATAAACCCAAAAGTTGTTTTATTCATGTTCACAGCATGGGCTAAAACAGTCACTGTTGTCTGACAGTGCGTGACACATCACTGCTAAGCTTGAATTTGATCAGGGCAGCTGTCACCAGCTTTGCAAGCCACACACGAACTTTTATCTATCAGCAAATGGCAAAGACTGAGCAACATTCTGAGGACAAAAATCTCTATAAAGATCACGCTCCAGCAAGATTTATTAGGTGTGCATCATCCATGAAGACTATTTCCCCAATTAAATATTTACTTTCATCCATTTGTCATAGCAGCTGTGGAGCTTTTTTGTTGGTTAATGGAAAGTGGCAGAGAAATAAATCTCAAATAAGTGCACTTAATCAGATCTTTTGAGTTTTGATGTGCTGGCTTTCTCTTCCTATCAACTGAATGTATTCATGTAAGAAGAAATTGGACAGCTGTTTGTCCCCAACCCCCGGTCCGTGGACCAGTACTGGGCCGCAGCATGCCAGCAACCGGTCTGCACAAACGAGCAAAGCCCCATCCGTAGGATGCAGGCAGCACACAAAACCAGGCACTCTCCGGGCCGCGGAAAAACCTTTCTCCACGTAACCGGTCCCTGGTGCCCAAAAGGTTGGGGACCTCTGGTATAGGGTCTCCTGATTGAACAGGGGATCTCTTCCAACTTTGTAATTCTGTTATATCCCTGATTGCACTATTCAATATCTGTGGCACATCTCAGGGAATATAGGAGTGTAGCCCAAGGCATTCAATTAGACGATGGGAAGTGCAAAAAAACATTTTTGGGGGAGTATTACGGCAATATAAGTAATCTCCCTGAAGACACTGAAGTTAAGCGAGCAAATACGTCTTTTCATTTGCTCTCCATGCACGAGATTTGGGTAGTTATTGTTTTCTCTAAATCTTCAGCTGCCACTTCAAAGAAACTTCCCCGCTCTGTAACCTGAGCCCAGGCACGATGAGGCCAATATATCCCCGTTTTATCTCACCTGCCCAGCCTGTCTTCCATCTGTAAATTGAACTGGGTGGGGTTGGCAATTAAAGCTCTGCTGGGACCTTCACCCCACTTCAGCTTAAGGCTCTGGTAACTGAAGACCGCACATTCCAGGTGGGGAGGGTCTGGAGGTAAAGGCTTTGTTTTCGCTTTAATGGGTGGACTGAAAGGACCAGTTCCAAAACTGTTGAAGGCCTGAATTCGGATCCTATCGGAGTGAAAAAGAGAAAAAGCTGGTGTTAGAAGATCACCACCCAGAGTCACTTGGATGAGAGGAAGACTACAAACACGGAATGCACGAATGAATCTTTGCTCCGATTTAAAGGGAGTCCTCGAATTACGATGACTGCGCTCAACATTTCTGTTGTTAAGTGAATTTTGGCTCATTTTATGACCTTTATTTTGCAAAGGGATGAAGTGAATTGCCGGAGCTGTTAAGTTAGTAACACGCTTGTGAAGGGAATCTGGTCTCCCCACTGACTTTGCTCGTCAGAAGGTCGCAAAAGGGGAACCACATAAGGACACTGCAACCGTCATAAACACGAACCAGCTGCCAAGCATCTGAATTTTGATCATGTGACCGTGGAGATGCTGCAGTGCTTTTGATCATGTGACTATGGAGATGCTGCAACGGGGATAAGTGTGAAAACCGGTCGTAAGTCACTTTTTTCAGTGCCGTTCTAACTTTGGTCACTAAACAAACCGTTGTTAAGTCGAGGATGACCTGTAGATATAATTGTACGCCACCCAGAGTCGCTTGATGGTGAAATGGGCAGCATGCAAATTTAATGAATAAAATTCATGAAGAGACACGAGCTGGCCCAGTCCAACCCTCTGTGCTGTGATCAAAAATCGCCAATCACCTGTATAAAGTGTCAGGTTGCAGGTTCTCCAGAACATGGCTTGTGACCCTGTTGACTGTCAAGACCTGTTTCTCCCCATACTCTATGTGGTAGCCGATGATCTCTGCCCCATGGCAACAAGGCTGCTGCCAGAGAAGAGCAAGGCACGTGGAGAGGGGAAGACCTTCCAACTGATCTTCTTCAAGCAAGTTCAACACGGCCACCGCTGCTGGCACTGAAGCCGGTGTGGTCACTGTGCTTATTTCCCCAAACAATCCGGCACCCGCCAGATTCACAGCCTGAAAAAAAAACCAAGAGAGAGAAGCGTGAAGAAAAAGTGTGAAGTCTCGAGCATCTGTGTCTTGGTTCCTCCACACAATGTTCTCCAGATGTTTTGGATTTTAACTCCCCTAATCCCCGCCTAGCAAACACGGGACACCCCCTGGACGTGCATTTAATCCTAAATAACCAGACCGATAATAGTTAAGAACCATCATCCTAGAAAGGAGTTCAATCAACTGGATAAAAAGCCAGTTGCGTGAGCAACTGAGATTGATCTAAGCCAGCGTTTCTCCATCTCGGCAACTGGAAGACATGTGGGCTTCAACTCCCAGAATTTTGCAAAAGCCATCAGCTTCTGGAGTATTCTGGGAGTTGAAGTCCATACATCGTCAAATGGCTGAGATTGAGAAACACTGATCTAGGCCACAACAGAGAAGAAATATTACTCTCTGAGATTTCATGATTAGAAGAAATAGAAGAAGAAATACAAATCACTATTTTTATCATGAAGGTTTATTTAACTCTGAATTGAAATGGAGACATTGGGTGGTATTAACTTCACACTAGAACCATTGAAAAGAAGTACAACTGAAATTAAGTTTTCCAATGTTTTACAGTCCTACTAAGATTACTGCAGAAGAGATCTGAAAATGTAAAGGTATTTTGAAAAACATTGTTCTCTTTGACTTAAAGACTCTTTTCTCTTAAAAAATGTTTGTATTCTGTAACAGTAATACATTTTTGCTACACAAGATGGCAGCCCCGGATTGATTTTGACAGGATATGCTGCTGTTAAAAAAAAAACCTGCAGAAAAAAAACGGGAGTTTCAGAAAATCCCAGCGCTGTAGGTTTAAATGAGTTCAAAAAATATCTCAGAAAGAAATTTTAGACACATCTGTTACCAAAAATCTCGCATGAGTATATTCGTGAAACCACTAGAAATCAAATTTGACTTCGAAAGAGACTTTATTGTGACAACTATGGTTTGGTGGACCCGTCAGAAATTATTCCTCAAAATGTGTCCCAAAGGTGCTTTTTTTCAAGAGGCAACTGGACTTTCTTGTTTTTCTTTGAAGGCGTTTCGCTTCTCATCCAAGAAGCTTCTTCAGCTCTGACTGGATGGTGGAGAATGGAAGATTTTATACTCCTTGCAGACAGCTGGTCATTTGCATTCTTTTAGAGTCCTTAAGGCAACTTGGAGGCTTATCTGTGTCCTCAGGGCCACCTGACTAGTGCAAATGGGTGTGGAGCCTTCTTGGGACTGCTGAAAGGACTGTGTTGTAGACAGGAGATAGATGATGTCGTATTCCCCCACTCCTTCTGTTGAGAGGGCTGTTCAATTTTGACCTAGATGGCCTCTTGGACCCCTCTTTCAAACCAGCGGTCCTCTCTGTCCAAAATGTGGCCTTTGCTGTCTTCAAAAGAGTGGCCTTTGTCTTTTAAATGCAGATGGACTGCTGAATCTTCTCCTGATGGGTTTGTTCTCCTATAAATCCTTTCATTCCCCACCATTCAGTCAGAACAGAAGAAGCTTTTTGGATGACAAGTGAAACATCTTCAAAACAAAGGAAGTCCAGCTGTCTCTTGAAAAAGCACCTTTGGGACAGCCTTAACCTGGATGACGGGAGAATCTCCATAGATATTCTTCAAAATATGGAATTCGGTTACACTGCATTCCAAGAAATGTAAGAATCCAAGCATCCGTTATGGTAAAAACAACAGTATCCATTTTTTGCACAGCAATGGATCATTCAAGATGTTTCAGGCTTTCACTGAAAAAATTCCATTTATTTTCCTCACTAAAGGCTCAGGGCCTTAACATAATGTGATGTTTTAAAATTTCAGGAAAAAAAGAATGCTGCCTCCCAATCTACGCGTACATACCTGTACTCTGCAATAATAAGTAGTTGCAGGAGAAAGTCCCTTCACTTCGTAGCATAGCAGAGGGCCGGTATAGACTACATGCATAGATCCTTCCATTTGTCCCCATTCTAGTCTGTATTCACCAATTTCTGCCCCGTTACATGGTGGGCTCTTGGAGAAATTAGAAAGAAGTTAACATTCATTTGCATTCATAAACTGCAGATGAATTTCATAGAACAGAGGTCCCCAACCTTTTGGGCACCAGGGACCGGTTCCGTAGAGAGGTTTTTCCACAGACCGGAGAGTGCGTGGTTTTGTGTGCTGCCTGCATCCCACAGATGGGGCTTTGCTTGTTTGTGCGGACCGGTTGCTGGCATGCCGCAGCCTGGTACTGGTCCACGGACCGGGGGTTGGGGACCCCTGTCATAGAAGATGGCTATGGCACTTTCTATTTATTGATGTGGGATTGTAATTCAGACGTTCTACAAAAGGGGGCCCGCTAGAACGTAGAAGCCCATCATCTTTCAGAGTCCCTATCTAACAACAGTAGGAAAAAAACTGTCAGACTCTCGTGGGTCATCAAAAGATAGGCTGAAGATTTTCTCCTCTAGTAAAGTCAATTTTGGGTGTGCTCTGCCCTGTTCAGTTCATTTGGCAGTTATTTCGCAGTTTACAGCAGAGGTCACCAACCTTTTCATGCTGGCGGCCCGGAGGGAAAGGGAACAGCTGGGAAATTTGCACGCACGTGCGTGGAAACGGGGCCGTGCGCACCCACACAGGGCTAGCAGCCCTGTTTGTGTAGGCATGCAGGCACTAGCTGCCGCTGCTAGCCCTGCACGCATGCTCAAACAGGTCTGTGGGCGCTAGCACGAGTGGGGGTGAATGCGCACACACGAGTGTGCGCACTGGTCAGCCTGTCCTGCGGCCTGATGGCCAGTAGGCCAGGGCCCATAGCTTGGGGACCCTTGGTTTACAGCTTCACTTAAGGATTACTACATCTACTGCCTTAAGTACCTGGAAAATGCGAAGCTAGCAAACCCTAAACCATAATCCTGCGTTTGGGGGACATTCCTAAGGATCACAAATTTGCAAAGGAATTAAGAAACGTCACACAGGTCATTCAAAAGCGCTGCAAAAACAGATATGGTATGGCACATGACAAGGAATGCTAAAGGAGACTGAAGGAGAAGGCGAGCCTTGTTCCCAAAATCTGAGCTCTGGAATTTTTTGTTGTTTGGAGTGTGGTGGCTCACGAGTAGAACACGGGGCTGATGATCGTCAGGCTCGCATTTGAGACCCGTTGCTGCTGCGGGGCGGGTTGAGCTCCCGTCGCACGGCTCCAGCTCCTGCCAACCCAGCAGTTCAAAAGCGGGCGGCCACAATGAGATAAATGGGTACCACTTCAGTGGGCAACTTCACAGGGGAGCGAAAGAAGCCCCCAACTGGGCACCCTCCTGGCAACAGTGATGCCACCGGCAAATCCTTTCGCCTCGGAAGCACTTCAGTGCTTCCAACATGGAGAAGAAAAAAAAAAAAAAGCTCTGGAATGTCCCCAAAGCATGCCACAACACCTGGCCAACCATAAACTCTGGGAAGAGTCCTTAGTTTTTGATTCGTAGAATACTCTTCCTGCAAAAACTTATTTATTGCATTTATTTGGAAGGAAAAGGGGCGAAAAAACTCCACCTACCTCCCATGTAGCTACTATACAAGTAGCAGTTTTGCACGTTAAGAGGGGGCTGGGACATGGATCGGGGGGCCCTGGAGCTGTAGAAATCTCTGCCTTTTCTGAGTGAGGGCCGAGCTGTAGGGAAAGAGTACCACAAAATTATAAACATGCTGAGAGATGGACCAAGTCAAGGCACATCAAAGGACCTCCACCATGATTACATCAGTGGCTTCCCGACAAATTCTTCCAGTTTGGTGAACAAGATTGTTCCATCTTCAACGAGTCCACCGAATTTCGTTTCTGGCCTTGATTTAGGCCCAGCTCATAGGCTAGTTTCACAGTGCAGGCACTGCTCCATTCCTAATCTTGTTCTGCTCCAATAATATTTGAAGACATTAGGTCAAAGGGATACACTTTTGTCTGCAATTCTGTCAGTAAAATTTTATCAGGGTATAAGAGGATTAAGATATATGAAAGGGAATTGGGATCATTTAAAACTTGGAAATGATAAATATTAAACGTTGAACTTAAATATTAATGGAAAATTAAAACTGGGAAAAATTCATTAGGTTATTGATTGTCTAAAAGATGGAATGTTAAAATAATTTATATAAACTAAAAATTATTGATAAATGCAAGAAAGTTATTTTTTATCTGCTTGATAGAATAAGAAGAATACTAGCTTAAATAAGAGACAGTATATATTAAGGGGAAAAGAGAGGAAATATTGGCTGCAATAGTTTGAGATTTGTACTAACAATATCTGTATGCAACTGAATTATTGTAACTCAGCCACCACGTTGCTTTTCAAAGATACAAGTGTAACATTAGAAAATCAATAAAAAGTTAGATTAAAAAAAAGAGATATGAAAGAGAAAACTATGCTGGATGGATTATCTGCAGAACCCCCAAATCTGATAATAAGTCCCTCTGACCTAGTGCAACATACTCCTTGAAGACCATCAAGGTGAAAACGATTAAGGAAAGCCCTACTCAAATCTAGGGATCCTAATGTAGTCATTATCTGATGAATGCCAGTTCCATAAAGATTCAACCTTCACGCCCTTTTCTTCTCTCAGCCAAACTGTTGGGAAAGGGGGGGGGGGGGGAGAAAGGAACTGAGAAGCTCATTTTTTTTTCTCCCACTGTTTTTCTTTCTCCTGTACAGGAGCTAAAATTTCCTGCTTTACCAGGGGAAACAGAATGTGGAGTTCCTTAATAACAGCAGACCGAGTCTTCTCCAAGACACTGGGTCATGCTCAGACTCTCCTTCCCTGAGAAGCCTTCAAAATTCTCCAGGGTTCTAATTAAAACGTTTGCAAAAAGCATATAACTATCTACTTCTACCCAGCCATTCAAGAGTTCAAGACTTGGGTTTCCAGATTGTCCCTGAACAGTCTACAAGGGTTGGGCCAGCAGATGCTTTAAACTAGGGTTTTTCAAACTTGGCGACTTTTAAGATGGGTGGACTTCAACTCCTAGAATTCCCCAGCTAGCTGGGCCATCGGGCAGTTGAAGTCCACCCATCTTGGAAGTTTCCAAGTTTGAAAAACATTGCTTTAAGCAAACCATTTATAGACCTCAAAGGCCTACCCCGGCTTTATTGGCTGCCCGTATCCAGAAGCAGTATGTTCGCCCAGGAAGAAGACCATTCACGGTGCACTCCAAAGCTTGGCCACGGTAGGCTTGCCGGCGTTCTTCTTGGTCGCTGTTTGCCATTTCTAGAAGGTATTCCGATACCTCTGAGCCCCCATCTACTGAAGGAGGATCTGCAAGACAGGACATGACCACAGACAAACTGCTTTTAGAGGATGCTTCGCCACATTGGCTGCTTCTATGGAAAATTCATTATCCAGAGATACCACCAATTCATTGTTTCATTTGACAGAGTCATCTGTAAAAAAAAAAAAGCTCTAACGCTGCTGGTTGGGGAATTCTGGAAATTGGAGCTTAAAGTCGCCAAGTTTGAAAAACACGACTGTAATGGATCTGCACTGAGCAGGGAGCGCATTCTAAGACAACTCTATGAAAATCAGAAAAGGCTAAGAACATTTGGCCTTTCCAGGTTTGTTTTTCTCCCTCCCATCTTCTCTCTTTCTTTATGTTAGTTGACAAAAAGAAGTGTCCCCATCTGTTTTGAAGAACATTTCCATCAATAATGTTTCTTAACTTAAGTCTAATCCAAGATCTCTTAACCTATCTGATCAACTGTTCTCCTCCCATATCAGCAAAGTTGACAGAATAGGTATATTCTTATGCAAAATAATCAGGAAGATTATATTTAAGCAAGTAACAGAGAGGGGATTATTTTGGCCTTATGTTTTGCTTGTTGCTGTTCCGTTGTTGTTGTTTTCCCAGCAGTCATAAATAACACCTGAAGAAGAAAAAAATCAAGAGGGGACGAGTAACCCTTGTTTCAAAGCAGAGCTCCAGAGATGCTTCCACACCATACTTGTGGCTCAACTCACTGTCTCACTGCTCAACCAGCTTTGCAGCAATTCCAGAGGGGGGAAAAAAAGAGGTATGCCTTTTAATCTGTTTTATTTTTTCTAACGCTTATTTGATTTTTGTGACTCTGTTTAGAGTGCCACTTAAATTTTATTGGGCCTTTCTAACGTTTCCCCGAACTATAGGATTTCACTGTCTTCCAAAACCTCTGGGGACAGAAACATCGCTGTTAAAAGTATAATGAGCTACATCTAGTCCCAGATTTATGGGAGAGAAAGAAGATACAGGAATTTTTGAGGCAGTTCCATTTTCCAGGTTGGAAAAACTGTATATTTTTAAGTGGGTGTTCAACTACAACCCCCAGTATTCTCTGGTTTGGCTGGATGGGACTAGGGGGAGTTACTGCACCGCTTCTGGGTTACACAGTAATGTTATTCTAATTGAATTATAATAATTGAATTATTCAATTATTCTAATTGAATTATACATCTTTATACTCCGTTTTCTTACGATCTGGGATCTTACCCCACTGCAGGGTAACTTCTTTAGGCTTGGCTTTGCCAACCAGGCACGGAGGACGACACGGCCCAGGGGGAACAGCTGAGGTCTGGACAGTGAGGACATCGGATGGCTAAAAAAGAAATCACACCTTACTTGCTGATTTACTTAAAAGCGTTCAGACGGCCACCCAACTCACGAGAAATGCCCCACCCCAAACAAATGCAAATACAGGTAGTCCTCGATTTACGACCTCAATTGAGCCCAAAATATCTGTTATGAAGTGAGACATTTTATTAAGTGAATTTTGCCCCATTTTACGACCTTTCTCGCTTGTTAAGTGAATCCCTGCAGTTGTTTTAAGTTAGTAGCAATGGCTGCAAAGTGAATCTGGCTTCCCCATTGACTTTGCTCGTCAGTAGGTCGCAAAAGAGGATCACATGACACACACCCCCTCCCCGGGACACTGCAACCGTCATAAATACGAGTCAGTTGCCAAAAGTCTGAATTTTGATCATGTGACCACGGGGGGATGCTGCAATAGTTGTAAGTGTGAAAAACGGTCATACGTCACTTTTTTTTTTAGTACCGTTGTAACGGTCACTAAATGAACTGTTGTAAGTTGAGGACTATTGTAAAACAAAGCAATGAACTGCAAGCACAGACTCAGATTTGTTACAGTCCACTGGGTTAGTTTGTAGGTATGACAATCCACCCATTCCCTTCTCCTTCCAAATTCCAATTGCAGCATAATCTCGAAGAAGGTGCAACTATACCTTACAAACACAAAACATAAACTTGGCTTGTATTTTTCCCAAGGCATATTTTTCTCCTTACCTGACTTTGTCCCCCTCTAGCAACACAAGAAACCTTCAGCCTGTAGGAAGTACCGGGCTTGAGATGGGCGCATACATGTTCTCTCGTGGAACCTTTATAGGCCATTTCCCATTTGCTGCCTAACAAGGAAAAGAAAGATCTGTTCACAAGCCATTATTCCTGGGAGAACGCTGGAAAAAAGAATTCCTTTTGCAACAGAAGAGACATTCAAATGCTATAAAAAGTGGATCCTGGCTGTTCTCTTCCATTCAAGGTCTCCTTTTTCTCATGCGCTGGAGAAGATGGCCCTTCTTCTCAGAAACGAGCAATCCCCTGTGTTAGTAAGAATCTGCCGTAACATGATTTTGTATAAAGGCTTAAAGCAGACACCATGAAATCAATGGGGTTATCATTATCATTACTTATCGTTAACCTGTCCCGATTATTTTAACGGATCAATTCAAAGCGTGATCGATTCCATTTTTAAAGAAATATACAGACCGGTGAAATATTCAGGTGCTTACCAGGAGAGGCTTCGGAAATTTCTAAGATATATGAAGAAATATCTGATCCTCCGGTATCTTTTGGTGGGTCTAGTTTAAGAAGAAACGCAAAAACAGTTTAGATCTGAAAGAAAATCAACGTTTTTAAGTCAAGGATAATTAACTGCAAATAACATACTGCTGGGACTGAAAAATATATTAAGGAAAGCTGTCCTGAACAATGCTTCTGTATGTTTTCAAACAAAGAGCTGGGCTCAGAAAGGAAGGCTCAGGGTTGAACAATTTAGCTCTCATCTACAAAAAGCAAAGCACTGCCTTTTATTTAATCTCAGATTTGTTCTGCAAAACCTGGAAATTTGCTACAGAAGCAGGGGGGGGAAATACAGTGTGAATGCATCTCTTTCCATTTACCACAACTAAGGACTGGGCAAGGGGAGCAGAGGGGAGGGAACAAGGGACAGCTCCAGCAAAGGAATAAAGTTTCCTTACCCCAAGTAACTTTCACATTATGGGAATGGATTTTTCCCTTTAGAGTTGGCTTGCTAGGAGCTCCAGGTTTGTCAGGGCAGGTACTATAGTCCACAACTTCGCTAGGCCCACTTTTTCCTTCAGTGTTGTGAGCGAACAACTGTCCCATCACAAAAGAGAACAAACTTAGTTAAAAATTTGTACGTCAATTTTTTTTTTTTCATCAGAGCCTTTTATATGGGGAACAAAGATTCAAAACTCTTTCTCCACTAAATGTCTATGGAGATTCCCAGTCATCCAGGTCTTGGTTGTCCCAAAAGTGCTTTTTTCAAAAGACAACTGGACTTTCCTTGTTTTTACTTGAAGACGTTTCGTTTCTCATTCAAGCTTTTTCAGTTCTGAAACTGAACTTTGTTTTTTCCTCAAAGACTTAAGATGCTTCTCATCCAAAAAACTTCTTCTTGGATGAGAAGCATCTTAAGTCTTTGAGGAAAAAACAAAGAAAGTCCACTTGCCTCTTGTAAAAACACCTTTGGGACATATTTCTCCACTAGGCCATCCATATATTACTGGCCTACAAGGGGGGCACAAAAAAACCTAGAAGTCCACACAATGACTCTAAAGAAGATAGTCGCATGTAGAATAACCCCACTCTCTTCATAACATGTGAAAATAGTTATAAAGTTGAGCACAAAGGAACTAGGAAGGGCTGTCCCAGGAGACTTGCAGAACTTGGTGGCCGAAGGGGAAGTTGGTCGACCGAAGAATTCAAAGGAAGAGAATCTTTGTAGCTCAGGATTGAACTGTGGGGTTCCTTGGTGCTTTTCTAAGAATGGTTGCTTGCTTGTTGATATTTCATTGTTCAACTAGGTAATACCGTCAGTGCTCGTGGGCCAACCTAGTTGGGTAATGCAACATCCCCAAGCAAACAACCAAGGTCAGAGAGCACCAAGGACTCCACAGACTCAAGAATCTTCATGATTTTCCAATCAATGAACAAGATATTTTGCAAGCTAACAAAGGATAGCTGAAGACTGGGCAGCATAGGTTCACAGAAGTGTCCTAAGTCAGCAACAGCAGCTTTGCATAAAGAAAGTCTCAAATTCCAACCTCAGTGTCTCCAGATAGAAATAAAAAAAAAAAAACTGTTATAAAATTGCTGCTACTCAGGTTCCTCAGTATTCGACTAGACCAGGGGTAGGCAACCTTGGCTCTTTTATGACTCGTGGACTACAACACCCAGAATTCCTGAGCCAGCATGGCTCAGCTTGGAAACCGCTCCCTTTCCCCTCAGCATGGCTGGCTCAGGAATTCTGGGAGTTGAAGTCTACGAGTCATAAAAGAGCCAAGGTTGTCTATCCCTGAACTAGACGAATACTAGACAAATCATTTCCAAGGTCTTTAATGGAAGTCTAAACTTCTCTTAGAGCAGGGGTCTTCAAACTTGACCCTTTTATAACTTGTGGACTTTAACTCCCAGAATTCCTCAGCCAGCCCTGAGGAATTCTGGGAGTTGGCTGAGGAACTCTGGGAGTTGAAGTCCACAAGTCATAAAAGGGCCAAGTTTGAAGACCCCTGTCCTAGAGCCTTGAAGAGGTCATATGTTTCACCTAGTTTGTAGGAACAATTCACTATTCAGCAGTTTTTAGGGTAGAATAAGGGGTTTCTCAGCGTGTGGATATGTTGATCATTTGGATTTGGTACCTACCCTAAATTTATAGGAAGTGTTTCTTCTAAGGTCACTTAAAGTGCAAGAAAACTCATCTCCATTGTACCCTGCTTGGAAGCCATAATCCTGCATAAAGAAAAGATACATCCAATACTCACATATTGCTTAGTAAACTTTCCACCTTATAGTCAAGGATTATATAATGTATAAATTCATGACAATTGTATTTTTTAAAAAAAACAAACCAAAATCCCAGTAATTATTCAGAATGGATTTGTGTTCCTAGTTAAAGAATCTGCATTCATCTCAAAGATTGGGGGAGAAAATCTTGATTGATTGATAGATAGATAGATAGATAGATAGATAGATAGATAGATAGATAGATAGATAGATAGATAGATAGATAGATAGATAGATAGATAGATAGATAGATAGATAGATGGATGGATGGATGGATGGATGGATGGATGGATGGATGGATGGATGGAGAGAGAGAGAGGGATGGAGGGATGGATGGATGGATAGATGGAGAGAGAGAGAGACAGACAGACAGACAGACAGACAGACACTGGTTACTAATAAGCACAGTACCATAATGTAGTACAAAGTAACGTTATAAAATATTCCAGAAGCTTTGTCATACTAATATAAATTGCTTCATCTTTGGTTATCAGAAAATATTGCCTTTCTCAAAACAAGTAGATCACACATTTCCAAAAATAACTTCTTAACTTCTGGAATAATAACAATTTCCCAATATTTTAATGTGTTTCTTTTAGCCCCCCCCCCTCCCCATGCTCGATAGAGCTATTATTATTCCTGATAAAATCAGATTCTCTCCAGTGCCCTCCAAAACAGGTTTTTGTCTCCGAATCCAAAGACTACACAACTCTACTGTTTACTGCCAGGGCTATCACCTCTTCTTCTAAGGGGAAGATGTTAAATGACTCTCAGAAGAGCTCATTGACTACCAGATCCTCCGGGATGGGTGAATGGCACAGAATGCAATTATTCACTAGGCAACCTTCTTCTAATCCACCCGAGGGCAGCTGCTCTCTTCCAAGTCTTCTCTCTCCCTACTCTAAACTCAAGGGTCTGGATTCAAAAGCGACTCACCGAACCTTCTTCTTCCATTTCTAAAATGTACGTCAGAGAGTCATCCGAAGACGTGCCATTTGGAGCGCCCCATTTTAGTGACAGCCAGTTCACACCTGCTTTAGCCAGCTGGGGGGGTAGGGGCGGTGGTGGGACAACTCCGATTGTGAAGCATGCCAACGTCTCGCCGAACCCACTGGAGGGCACAAAAAACACGGGAGTCAGGGAAGAAGCTGAGCAAGACAGACCTTAAGGAAAATGGTGAACGTAACATGCCCCCCCTTTTTTTTTTTACCTCATGCCAATGTCATTTTTGGCCGCCAGTCTGAATGCGTATTTGGTAGAGGGGGACAGCTTGGTGATTTTGTGCTGCTTTAGATGGCCGTAGTAACATTCTTTGAAGGCGCCGCTCTTCCCCTTTTCAGAGAATAACAGAATGAGAGAGTTGGAAGGGATCTTGGAGGTCTTCTACTCCAACCCTCTGCTCAACCAGGAGACCCTAAGCCAGGGATGGCGAACCTTTTAGAGACCGAGTGCCCAAAAACCGCCCCTGCCCCGTCCCCCCGCCCACAGGGCCACCCACCGCCTCCACGGCCCGCCACAGATCGCCCAGGTGGCCCAACGCCCTCCACCCGCACCCCACAGCATCATCTGCACACGATTGGGCACAAGGGCGGAGTCTTGTCCCCGCTGCCCGGCTGCCATGTCCTTGGCTGCGCTGCTCCGCGTGGGCCGCGTCCAGGGGCAACTCTCCTGGGGGGCTGCTGGTGAGGAGGGGGCCACGGGGGGGAGGCGGGGCTGGGGCGACGGCGCAGGTGCCCACAGAGAGCGCTCTGAGTGCCATAGGTTCACCACTACTGCCCTATACCATTTCAGACAAGTGGTTGTCCAGTCTGTTCTTAAAGGTCTCCAGTGATGGATAACACAATTCTCAAAAATCCAGTTAACTCTGATGCTTACAGTCCTCCTCCTCTTCCTCTTCCTCCTCCCGCTCCCCCTATCTCCATCTCCATTTTCACACAGAAAAGCCATTAGGCCAGTAATTTCTCAACTCTGGCAACTTTAAGATGGGCGGACGTCAACTCCCAGCCATCTCTGAATGTTGCATTGAAGAAATGGTATAGGGTTTCCTGCCTGAGCAGGAGGTTGGACTAGATGACCTCCAAGATCCCTTCCAACTTTATTATCATTATCATTATTATCATTATGTTAGTTTTACACAAATGCAGTCCAATGTCTTCGTCAACGTCTGGCACCAAGGTATCAGAATTATTAAGACTTACAATAAATTCATTAAACACAAGAAACATACCTCGTCCCATTCTAAAAGGTAGCTAGTTATTTTGGACCCATTGTCATTGGAGCACTGTGAAAGGGAGGGGGGGAAAAGGTCAGTTTGCTAGGTTATTTAAAGAGGAAATTACCTCCTAATTTTAACCATTCCCAATACTTCATTCCTACGGGAAATACATGAAATTCACCCCCATTCTCCAGATACATAATGAAATGAAACAAAATGGGTTTTCATTCTACAAGCGGGCGTCTGCTGAGGAAGTCGGGAGGTGAAATGTGCACCACAATGTTGTGAATCCAACACTGCCCCTTTTGTACTTGTGATACATGTTTTCTCACTCTTGACAAAATCATAGCTTTTGGGCAGGGGTCTTCAAACGTGGCCACTTTTAAGACTTGTGGACTTCAACTCCCAGAATTCCTCAGCCAGCCCTGAGGAATTCTGGGAGTTGAAGTCCACAAGTCTTAAAGTGGCCACGTTTGAAGACCCTTGCTTTTTGGGCAACCCATTGGGCAACCAGCTGTGATGCTTGGCCCTGGTTCCCGTTAAGACATGCTATGGCCTCTCTCTTCTCCACTATCCTACAGATGTCATGTGGCTTTTACAGCTTATTGTCTTTTGTTACACTTGGTTTAGTAATACAGATAGACCTCGATTTACAATTCATTTAGTGACCGTTGAAGTTACAACGGCACTGAAAAAAGCGACTTATGACCGTTTTTCACACTGATGATCATCATACCATCCCCCCTGGTCACGTGATCTAAATTCAGATGCTTGGCAACTGGCTCATACTTATGACGGTCGCAGTGTCCCAGGGTCGTATGATCACATTTTGGGACCTTCTGACAAACAAAGTCAATGGGGAAGCCAGATTCTCTTCACAACCACGTTACTAACTTAACAACTGAAGTGATTCGTTTAACGACTGTGGCAAGAAAGGTGGTAAAATGGGGCAAAACTCACTTAACTGCCTCACTTAGCAATGGGAATTTTTGGGCTCAAAAATTTTTGGGCTCAATCCTTTGGCCCTAAGTCAAGGATTACCTATTTGTCTTGAAGAACATTATACGTGGATTGACATCTGACTTGGCTAAACTCCAGCCTACATTGTTTTGAGAAAAGGTTGAAAAGATGCAACGTCCACTTAATTCATCGTAACAGCTTGGTGGAACTCTCCTTTAGTCTCATTATGAAGTAAAATATATATTTACTTTTACCTATTGTAATATTTTAGTACAACCCTCATTAAGCAACACCCCAACAGCCTTGATCTGGGGGTGGAGGGGTGTTTTGTTTTTTTTTAAATGGATTTTATTATATGGTGAATTTTTAAAACTTTTAAAATTTTGTAAGCCACCCAGAATCTCCTATGTGTAAGTTGGGTGGCTATATCAATTTGTTCAATAAATACATAAAATCTTTATTTCCAAGGATGCTTTTAAGACCTGTATTTCTCTCCACCCCCCTTCACTTCCAGGCATACTTGATATTGATATTTAGTTATTGCGCAAAGCGTGCACTACAAAAGTGTGTGCAAAGCGAGCTGAATGCATTCAAAGCCAAGTTGTCACTCGGTAAGGAACATCGTTACAAAGGGGGGGGGGCGCAAAAATCCAGATTTCCTTTGAAAACTCAGTTATGACCGACACAGAACTCTGGATTCATTCTTGACTTCCTTCTTACCTTCCACTGTAAAGTCAGGCTGTTTTTGGTTTTGTTGACTACTTTTGGTGCTGCTGGAGGATCCGGTTCACAACTCTCGGTAGTAAAACTCACCAACTCTGAAACAGACTCCTTTGTGGAATGACATGAGGCTGAAACCCTGCATGAAGTCAATACAGACATAGATATAGCTCTAAAAGCAAAGCCTCGGTCTTATCCTGTTTCTTTTTAAAAAATTCTGTTTTAACTCCTCCTTATATGTTCATTTTTAGGTTAGTTTGAGATGGGAAAATGCTTTGAAAGGGGGCATATAAAGCTTTCAGCAAACTTAAGGATAAGTAACGCTAAACATACAATGAAGTGAAATAAGCCAAGGGAGTTACCAACGTACGACGACATTGAGAGTTGAAAAAACAGACCACGGTTAACATAAGGCTCTGACATACAGCTATTGAAGGAACTTCATTTGGAATACAGTCCTCTTTATTTGCAGATTCATTAGAAGATCCCTCCCTTCCTCCTCACTGCCCAGACCCAAACAACTACTTTAAACCTGAATACCTTTTATACTTCCATTTTGACAAGAAGATCCAACGTTCCCCAACAAGGAGGTTTAAAAATAAACCAAAAAAAAACCCCAGTCCTCTACAGGCACTAGGACAATTCCCATGTCCCCTGCACCCCTTGATGGAAGGCCTCTCCTCCAACCCCACCCCCACCCCAAATTTAAAAGATGGTGGTCTTTGTTTTATTGTCTTGATATTGATAAACCTTTGCTTTCCAAACCCACCTGACATGATAATCAGTTGCTGGTCTAAGTTCAGATAGAGTAAAAATTTCATCCTCACCACTGTAGGGGGGGGGAGAGAGAGAGAGAAAAAAAGATACCGTTAGATCATAACGAAGAAAATAACGAGCCACAAAATCCCTCTGCCTTTTGCACAGAGGGGAAAATCCTAAAAATAAAAACATGCTTACAACGACTTTCCTGCAGCTTGCAGGATGGATGGCACAGTATAAAAATCAGGCCTGCAAGCTAATCTTAGAATTTAGTTCCAGGATTGGGCGAAGTTCGAAGTTCAACAGTAGAAGCAAATATAAGCTCAACTTTTAAAATTATTTCCATGGAAATGATGCTGGCCGTCAAGTGACCAGCGAAGAAGAAAGCTCTGCCATTCAGTTATGACAATGGACTCACCTGTAGACGGATTTAAATTTTCCATTTTTACCGCTATTCGAAACTGCTACTTCGAAAGTGAAGGCTTCACGAGCGAGACTCTGCGTTTCTTCGTTCTGGGCTGCAACTGGGGCATTCCAAGAAATAACTGCTGAGCGTGCCTGTACCTCACAGATCTTTGAAAACCAAAGGGAAGATGGTTACCATTTACAATGCAAAACAGGCAGTATGTGGTTGTTTTGCTGCTTCCCCCAAAACGATGAAAGCAGCATTGTGCCATTACATCTGCCCCAACTGGATGGGCCTGGAGCATCATCATCAGCCCTGGTGGTGAAATGCTAACTCTGCCCACAGCCTAGAGTTCGATCCTGATGGGGCTCAAGGTTGACTCAGCCTTCCATTCTTCCGAGGTTGGTAATATGAGGACCCAGATTGTCAGGGGCAATAGGCAAATAATGCTTCTACACTGTAAACCACCCAGAGTGTGCTATAAAGCGCTATGGGGTGGTATATAAGGAGCCGCAGTGGCGCAGTGGTTAGAGTGCAGTATTTCAGGTTGATTCAGCTCAATGCCAGGAGTTCGATCCTGACCGGCTCAAGGTTGACTCAGCCTTCCATCCTTCCGAGGTCAGCAAAATGAGGACCCAGATTGTGGGGGGGCAAAATGCCGACTCTGTAAACCGCTTAGAGAGGGCTGTAAAGTCCTGTGAAGCAGTATATAAGTCTAAGTGCCATTGCTATTGCTATATAAGCCTAAATGCCATTGCTATTGCTATAGGGTATAAGGTATAAGGTATAGCAGGGCATGGCTGGATCTATATGATGCTACTTTCACCAGCCTGCTTTTGGATTCATCTTGTGGAAGTCCCTGGTGTCATGTATTCCTGTCCTCATCCTTTCCTACTTGAACTTATAGGCTAAGTCAGTTCCATTTTCCACCCACTTCTTATTTTATTTAAACATCTACACACGTGGATGATTTTGTCTGCAGACATGTTTAACTTGTAATATTTAAGATATTGAATTGAAAACCAAAATTGATATTAAATCCTTTCTATTTTTCTTTGGTTTGAGAAGATTAGAAGCCACACACACACACTCCTTAATCAATTATTGCAACTTACAGTAGGCTTACTGAAGCTCAAGAGTTCTTCAGATTTTCTAGACTCGGTGTCAGATTCTGGGAGGAAAAATACAACAACATATTCAGCGAAGGGGAAACAGAACAAAAATCCCCAGTAAAGTGTTTTTTTTAACTGCAGGGCCAACAGATAAAAGTTGTTAGAACCAGCAAAACACAAGCTGTGCAAAGTTCATTGGCCTTATTTGTTTTGACCACTGAATCTGCCAAGTTTGCAAGTCTGCTCAGACTTCCTTCTATTTTGCCCTATGCCACCCAGAATTTGCATATATCTTGCATGGCCTTTGGCCAATTTAAAATTCTAGTATTTAAAATAACTCCTTCACTTTAGAAATACGGTTTAGAATATTTTCTTTTCTTTCACTAGAAAACTTTCCTAAAGGGGGGGGGAGAGAAAGTGAATTCTTGAGATTAGACACATACCAAATGATAAGCAAACTTTCCTCAAAGGATGGGCTATGCTCCCTGTGGCAGGAGATGCTTGGGAACCTTTTGAAGCACTTGTTAATTAAGATTAAAACTTCGGGCACTAGGAATGCTAAAATAACTGAAAAGGGGAGAGACATGAAAGTTTTCAGATAATTTTATGTTCGCTTTTCTGCTTAAGACTTCCATGGTTCAAAGTTCAGAATGCTAATTAATGGAAAGGGTTGAATAAGCCAATGGAAACAAAGGAGCCTATAATTACGGATGTTTCTTCCTGACTCTGGATGGCATATATTTTTTTCCCCCTTTCTTTCACTGGAGAACTGGCTGTTTGTAGGGCAGTCAATGAGGCCAAATTATATTATGTCGATATCTTTGGCCCAGGGAACTCCAGTGCCCCACTTAATAATAGCTTCGCTTCTATGCTGTCACAACATGGTAGTTTAACCCAGCAGTGAAGCATTTCGTCTTCTGAATAGACACATCTCCAGGTTGCTGGGAAGACAATTGTGTGTGACAATTGCAGGCTGCACAGAGGTTTAGTATATTCTACTGAACTTATGAGTTGCTGTTTGAGAACAGGTAAAAAGGAATAGATGAATGATAGATAGATGATAGATAGATAAGATGATAGATAGGATGATAGATAGATAGATAGATGATAGATAGATGATAGATAGATGATAGATAGATAGATAGATGATAGATAGATAAGATAGATAGATAGATAGATAGATAGATAGATAGATAGATAGATAGATAGATAGATAAGATAGATAGATAGATGAGATAGATGAGATAGATGAGATAGATAGATGATAGATAGATAGATTAGATAGATAGATAGATAGATAGATAGATAGATAGATAGATAGATAGATGATAGATAGATAGATAGATAGATAGATAGATAGATAGATAGATAGATAGATAGATAGATAGATAGATCGATAGATAGATAGATCGATAGATAGATAGATAGATAGATAGATAGATCGATAATAGATAGATCGATAATAGATAGATCGATAGATAGATAATAGATAGATAGATAATAGATCGATCGATCGATCGATCGATCGATAGATAGATAGATCGATAGATAGATAGATAGATAGATAGATAGATAATAGATAGATCGATAATAGATAGATCGATAGATCGATAGATAGATAGATAGATAGATAATAGATAGATCGATAATAGATAGATCGATAGATAGATAATAGATAGATAGATAATAGATAGATAGATAGATAGATAGATAGATAGATAGATAGATAGATAGATAGATAGATAGATAGATAGATAGATAGATAGATAGATAGATAGATAGATAGATAGATGTCCCTGGTTCTTGAGATAAAACGTTTCTGGTCTTCCAAGTGCTAAGGACTGCATTTGAGAATGAATTTGTCAAGCATCAGGGTCCAGCTGTACACTTGTCATTGGCTACGTACAAACACAGGCAAAAGTTGAAGAGCAAATCCAGCATCCTTAGCCCTGTCCCCTAATTCTGCATCATCCCCAATTGCTCGTATGAGGTTTCAGCACAATTTAATTTCCCCCCCCCAGAGGAAATATCTGTCACCATGAGAAATAAAGGTAGTCCTTGACTTACAACAGTTCGTTTAGTGACCATTCAAAGTTACAGCGGCACTGAAAAAAGTGACTTATGACCGCTTTTCACACTTGCAACCACTGCAGCATCTTCATGGTCATGGGATCAAAATTCAGACACTTGGCAAATGACTCATATTTATGACGGTCCCAGTGTCCCGGGGCCACGTGATCGGCTTTTGTGACCTTCTGGCAAGCCAAGTCAGCGGGGAAGCCATATTCACTTAACAACCCTGTTACTAACTTATCAACTGCGGTGACTCACTTAACAACTGTGGCAAGGGAGGTCATGGAATGAAGCAAAATTCGCTTAATAAATGCCTCACCTAGCAACAGAAATACTGGGCTCCATTGAGGTCATAAATCAAGGACTGCCTGTATGATCTAGATGGCAAAGGTGATAGTGCTAAGTGGGGACAATGCATAGTCAACCTCAGGCCAAGCTGGGGGGAAAAAAAAAACATCCTGGGAAGGGCATCAGAAAATCCCTTTTTGCTTGGTGCTAAGAAAATGCATGGAGGCGTCCAGGTGAGACAGGAAGAATCAAGGCAAATTTACTTTTTTAGTTGAAAGTGGAAAACGCAAGACGAGAGAGCAGAAGGAGAGAGCAGTCAAGATGGCAGAGAGAAGGAAAAGTGGCCTGCAGGCATCGTGCGACTCTTTAGGGAGACACACTTGATGCTTGCCAAGAAGAAGCAAATCCAACCATCCCTGCTACTAAAACCAATTGGGCAGAAGTGTTTTTGAAAAAGTCTTCTGCATCTACTCTGTAAACCAGAGGTGGGGAACTGTGGCCCCTTTATGACTTGTGGACTTCAACTCCCAGAATTCCTGAGTCAGCCAATTCTGGGAGTTGAAGTCCACAAGTTATAAAAGGGCTATGGTTCCCCACCCCTGCTCAAAGCACTACGCCAGGGGTCTTCAAACTTGGCAACTTTAAGACTTGTGGACTTCAACTCTCTGAATTCCTCATCCAGGAGCTGAAGTCCACAAGTCTTAAAGTTGCCAAGTTTGAAGACCCTTGCACTACACCATAGATGGCTGGCTCAGGAATTCTGGGAGTTGAAGTCCACAAGCCATAAAAGGGCTATAGTAAACCATGAAGGAAACCATAGGAAGCTTATGGTAGCATAGGCAGACTTCACCATTTCTTTAGCTTCCCATGGAGGAAAGGGACGTGTTGGTTTTACCGATTCATAGGCAGCCTACTCCCACATGGTTCCACACAGCTTATGTACAATTTATTAATGCATACATCAATTTCCAACAACCCCCCCCCCAAATTTTACGTACCTCCCATCCCTGAATCAGCTGAAGGGATGGGGCTTCCCGGGGGTTTTCCTATATGCTTCTGTTTGATTTGCCCCAAGCTGCCTTGCTGCCCCTTTCCGTAGCCGTTCTGAACGTTGGTGCCGGAGGAACTGTTAGCTTTATGAGGTGAGGAAGGAGGGCTGCTGGCCTTGTTATTCGTATGTCCGCTCGCCTGCCGGTCTTTTAGCCTCTTCTTCAAATGTTCTTGCATTTTGAGAGTCCTTTCATCTCGCTGAACAAAATTTGCTCTGCTGTGGGAACGGGACTCTAGAGAGACAAAAGCGAAAAAAGCTCATTAGATGGAACACAACCCTGAGAGCTGGGCTTAAATGCCTTCAAGGCTTAGACAGACACGGAATCCAAGATATAAATTAGCTGCATATGGTTCACGGCGCTAACAACCAGGCCTATGTTTGCAACATAGGCACACGTACGCAAATTGAGTGTGTATGACTTTATGTAAGAGACTGCGAACAAGCACAAGAGTAGGGAGGGTATAAGATAGGATCCTATGATGTTATTAAATATGAATGCCACACAGGCAGCCCTCAACTTACAACAGTTCATTCAGCGACCGTTCAAAGTTACAGCGGCACTGAAAAACGTTGACTTATAACCATTGCTCACACTTACGACCGTTGCAGCTTCCCCACGGTCACGTGATCAAAATTCAGACATTTGGCAACTGGTTCATACTTGCTGTGTCCCGGGATCACGTGACCCTCTTTGGCGACCTTCCGACATGCAAAGTCAAGGGGGAAGCCAGATTCACTTAACAACCGGATTACTAACTTAGCAACTGCCGGGATTTACGTTAACAAGTGTGGCAAGAAAGGTCGTAAAACGAGGCAAAATGCACTTAACTGTTTTGCTTAGCAACAGAAATTGTGGGCTGAATTGTGGCCGTTAAGTAGAGGACTACCTGTATTATGTAACTAATACACGTAGCTGCAGACTTAAGGACATGCTAGTACTGTAAACAAGTAGTTGTTATAGGAAAACAAAAGGAGGAAGCATTATGAGGGGTCCTTGGTGCTCTCTGAGCTAGCTTGTTTTCTTGCAGATGTTTCATTACCCAAACTAGGTAACATCATCTGTGCTAGCAAGGACTAGCACTGATGATGTTACCTCGTTTAAGTAATGAAACGTCTGCCAGAAAACCACCAAGCTCAGAGAGCACCAAGGACCCCTCCTTTCAACGCCGAGCTGCAAATATTCTCCTTTATAGGAAGCATTATCTCTGCCACCTTGAGCTATACAAAATGAAGGCAAGATAGAGGAGAGATAAATGATCTTTACTACTTTCTTAGGTGATTGATTCCTTTGTTTCCCCTCCCCCCTCCCTTTCAAACAGTATAGTTGCATTTAACACCATCCCTCTAAGTTTACATTGGGGAGAGAAAGTTTGTGAATCCTTTAGACCAGTATTTTTCAACCTTAGCAACTTTTAAGGTATGTGGTCAAAGAACGTTCAGTTGCCTCTTGAAAAAGCTTCACGTAGAGTTACTCTACTGTACCCAGAAGGACACAAGAAACCACCTACAGAGGAGCAGAAACAGTCGGCATTGGTTCTGAAAATATCCAGGTGCCAAACACATATGCAGTCAAGGAAACATCAAGCTCTGGGCCACCTGAATGCAGGTGAGCTTGCTGTAAGATTGCTTCCCCCCCCCCTTTCCAGCTAATGCCTTACCTTGATCTTGGTAAAGATGAGGCGAAGGTGGTGGTGGATGCTGGTGAATGAACTGGGGTGGGATTTCTCCCGTTCCTGGAACCGGAGGGTACACAGGATGAGGGGGGTGGGGAAGCAAAGCAGGGTGGGGATGAATGTAATGGGGCACATGTGGAGGAGGGGGATGCATGGAGGGGTGAAATTCAGTCGAGTGTGGCATAACTATGACCTTCCGAACTCCATTCTCTTCAACCACCTGCAATAGAAAATGAAAAAGGGCTAAATGCGGGTTTGTTTGTTTTTTAATTAAAAGATAAAATGCAATTACAATGATAGCTAGTTTGGTCTCTAGAAAGCAAGAGGCTGTGAGTTCAAGTCCCGTCTTAGCCACGAAAGCCAGCTGGGTGACTTTGGTCCCTCTCTCTCAACCCAACCTACCTCACAGGGTCGTTCTGGGGAAAATAGGATGAGGGAAGGTATGTTGGATATGTTCACCTCAAGTTGTTTGTAAAAATAATAAGGGCAGGATACAAATGAATAAATAATGCTTTGAATTTTTCAACATAACGTAGTGTTTTAATTTGGGACTTTGGATACCAAACATTAAACATACACGCAAAGAGATCATCCTAAATGCAAACACTGTAAATCATTCCTCAAATTAACATATAGATGGAACAGGACCTAACAACATCCCAAGCAAGATGCAGGCAACCTTCTACTTTTTTGCCATCTCTTAACCTTAAATATTTAAGTCGGGGGGGAAAAAATGAAGCACAAACCAAAAATCCAGATTTATTTATTTTTAACATCGATGGGATCTAAATGTACTTATTAGTTTTCGCTAACCTGGAACCCTTCAACTGAGCTGGGATTGCAACTTCCTAGAATGGGCAATGCCATTAAATAATGCTGCAGAAAGCTGCTATAAACTAATGCACTGTTGTGACTTTCTTTGTCAGCTACAGCTAAAGATTACCGATTACAAATTCTGGGAACTGCTGTCTGGCTTTGGGAAGGAAGAGATAAATTTTAGCAAAGGCAAGATTAATTCAATTGTGCATCTTATACAAGTATGTAAGCAAGGAGTAGGAGGTTATGTATTTGGTGTGGTTTATCATAAGCCCAAAGTGGAAGTAAGGGATGAATTATACACTCAAAAGTAAGTGCACTGTTGGCATCTAACACAGTAATACCAAAATGATTCTTAAACAATTGACTGAAAGTATCTTACGGCCTAGAAAAATCTAAGCAGCTTATGTCTGGGACAAACAATGTCATAATCGACCAACCAAATATTTTATCCTTGGATAAATTATTCTGCTTGAAGCTTGCTTAAATGGGCCAGCCTATTCTAACATTTCCTAGTCAGTTAAACAAGATTTGGAGGAGGTCTGACATCATTCAGCATTCCAAGCATGTACACAATCGTAGTTTCCCAATTCAAGGCAAGTCAGATTAGATGGGAAACCATTCTCTTCTAAAGGAAAAAAAATGGTTCCAGGTCACTAATTGTTGGAAATGTGATTTGCACACCACATTATAATTTAACTTATGGCTACCCTATAACAACATTTAAAAACATGACTTACTTTCTCGTCCATAATATATATAAAGCAAAGGCATTCACAGTGAAAAGTATTCATATAATATGCAATCCTTGACAAGAATGGCTTTGCTCTCATAAGGCTTTAACCCAACCAAATAATTTTTCCCTACTAACTGTTCAGAAAGCGAAAGCAGCAGACTTTTCTTAGATTAGAATAGACTAGAGCTGGAAGGGACCTTGGAGGTCTTCTAGTCCAGCCCCCTGCTCAAGCAGGAGGACCTATACTATCTCAGACAAGTGACTATCTAGTCTCTTCTTAAAAACCTTTCAGTGATGGAGCGCCCACGATTTCTGGTGGCAAGCTGTTCCACTGGTTGATTGTCCTCACTGTCAGGAAGTTTCTCCTTAATTCCAGGTTGCTTCTCCCCTTGATTAGTTTCCAACCCTTGTTTCTCATCCTTCCCTCTGGTGCTTTGGTGAATAATGTGACCCCCTCTGCTTTGTGGCAGCCCCTCAGATACTGGAATACTGCTATCATGTCTCCCCTATTTCTTCTTTTCTTTAGACTAGCCAAACCCAAGTCCCGCAGCCGTTCTTCGTATGTTTTAGTCTCCAGGCCTTTGATCATCCTTAGTTGCTCTTCTCTGAATTTTTTCCAAACTAATTCAGAATTAGAACAGTTAAACCTCAACAAAAACAGGGGCTGTTTTTATAATATAATAGCCATTATATTGTAGTCAGCGAATTACAGACCGGGACCTATGGGCTTCAGATCCTGCTGCCTTGCAAATGACAACTGTAACCAACTAAAATAAATCAAAATAAGGAAAATAGCAAAAGTTCCATGGGATTTCAGTAATCCCTCGCCAAATTCCTAAAATTTTGACCTTCCGGTCTGAGAACTTGCAAGGTTTTAGGATGAGACTATCAACATTGTATAATGTTATGAAATTTCAAATGGAATTGTTTGGCAGAAGGTATTTGAGCTATTTCATAAGATTTTGGACAGTGTCTGAAGCCTAAAAAGCTTGCCAATTCCTAAACTAGACGCCTCAGATGCCTCCTTCTTCATCTGCCTAACATTACGTTTTACAAGAGGAGAGAGGATAGGAAAGTCTAACCTCATAAAAAATAAGCCTGTAAGTGTTCTTGAGAAAATGCTAAGATTTCTCCTCAGTTCACTTAGTTTATTTCCTGCTTAATAAAACGCACGTTGACTTTGGGATAAAGGATGACTTAGCAGCTTCTCAACCTTGATTTCTCAGAATATCTAGCCAATTCTGGGGTTTCCAAATTAGGATGGGCCGGTTGGCTATCGTGGAAAAAGCAAACAAACGAGAAAGATGAATCAGCAGAAGATATGAACCACTTCAAGTTCCTGTTAGCTGACGCCTTGATCTCGTTATAAAGGCAAAAGGAGAAAATGTTTTTCGTGGGGATTTTATTTTTATTTTTTTTGTCTAAACCATGAACATTGTGATTCTGATGAGCATGGAACATTACAAGGCTGATCCTGAGCTTCAAGGCCTTCTCAAAGATTCCCTTTGAGATTCAAAAGGAGATGATAAGCAGGCTCCAGAACTGTCTGATTCAGCTCCGCTGAAGTCCAACATTCAGAGAATAATGCTTCTGAGTCATTCAGGCCAATCAGAAGTTCCACCAAAGCTACATATGTTCAAGGGCTAATGCCCTGCACAACAGCAGTGGAAAGGTCACAGAAGAATCCAAGACAGGGGTCTTCAAACTTGGCCCTTTTATGACTTGTGGACTTCAACTCCCAGAATTCCTCAGCCAGCATGCTGGGAGTTGAAGTCCACAAGCCATAAAAGGGTCAAGTTTGAAGACCCCTGATCTAAGAAATCTGAAGTAATCAGGCACTGCTGTCTATAGCTCTGGCCAACACCAAGGAACAATTCTGTACAAAGTTTTAGGAAAACCTGAACTTACAAACGGCATTAAAAAGGCATGTGAAAGGCTGAATATAAAAAGAAAAATAACTTTTCAGAGTGGGGATAGTCCATTCTTTAAAGCACCAGTGTAGTTGCTATTCTTCTACCAAAAGATAAGACTATTGTTGAAAGGGCTACTACCATTATGGCCAACACATTAAACAGAAGATCAACTGAACACCTAAAAACATCTGGCACTCTGAAATCATGGGTGATAAACAGTTGAGTGCAATGATGAATCTCTCCCTTGTTTTCCTTTCTTTTTTTTGACCAGGCTTATTAACAATCTCAACAAGAATGCTGATTTTGGGAAAACAATATAAAATACACCCTACTTCAGTTTTTAGCTGAGGCTCTTGACAAGCGCTTGGTTTTGAACTAATTGCCAAACTAAGCTTCAGATGTTGAGCTACTATCAAACAAGCATGAAAAACCTGTCCCAATCTCATTTATTCTTCAGGTTTTGAGCCATTCTCATTTATATTCTTTCATAAAACCTCTTGAGCGTTAACCACGGTGTGGTGTATCTGGATCAATGTTTTCAAATTCGGCATTAAAGCTGACCTTACATTTTACAGCTAACCACGGTACATGTCTAGGGAGAACTGAAGGGAACTGAAGAAGCTTCTTGGACGTGAAGCGAAACTTCCTCAAGCAAAAACAAAGAAAGTCTCGTTGCCTTTTGAAAAAGCCCCTTTGGGATAACCGTTGTACACATAATTGTTCAGCTATTTATCATTAAAAAAGAATAAATTACAATTTATAAGGTAGAATGAGAACAAGAGTGATAAAAGGTCCTCCTGATTTCTAATATATCATTCGAGCCATTTCTCTTAACATCTGGCTATGGCTGAGAAAGTATTGACCATACAGTACTACTAAAGACTGATGTAGTATTTGGATCACTATCCTCGAACTGACTGTAGGCTATTTTAGGCCCAAATGCATGGCTGTGTTACAGCTGCAGATTTGAGATTTTAAAAGCATCACCTGTTTATTAGTAATTTAAGCGACAATGTATGGAGTTTTCCGCCTCTACTGTTCTCAACCCTACAGACTGCTGACCCCAAACTTTCTGAACTTCCTTGCTATAAAACCTGGTTTTTCCTTGCCTAGTAGGCTTTATATTTGGCATCTGATTGTGGGGTTCATGGTCCACCAGGTGCTTAATTTGTATCCTGTACAAGACAGCATCCTTAGTTATTGGGTTGTACGTCCACTTTAGGATTATGAGAAATTATGGGAGCCTAAAAGTGACCAAAGGAAAAAGAGGAGATATTCAGTTTTTTTTCTCCACTTGTCACCCTTGTTACCTTTAGGGATTATAAAGTGGGAAGAACTCCCCGTCACTCACATGGGAAATCTCTCTTTTATAAAAATGTTCAAAGGATCCGAATGATTACCTGAGAGACATAACCAGGAGGCACAAATATTGGAGGGACAGAACCATTTGGTGACATCATAGGAACATGTGCTGGACCTGAAAGGAAACCAAGCAACATTGATTCATGACTCCATGCAGAGGACTAAAACCAAGCACATTCACAGTTTATTTGACAGACATAATCATCGAATAGGCCATCGTGCATAGCCTTCATTCTTCCCTCAAACTATTTAGCAAAAATGGGGAATGAGGTCGAATGCAGAAGGATACAAGTTTATGGTTCGGTATCTCCTATGCCAGAGTCTCTCAACCTTAGCAACTTTAAGATGCGTGGACTTCCAACTCCCCAAAAATCCCCAGCCAGCATGGAAAAACTATCCTCTGCTGTTGAAAATCTCAGTGAAAGAGCCAAATTCAGGCAATTGTTTTTTAAAGACCTCCAGAAAAATGCTCAAGGTGTCAAAGAGGCCATCTAGGTCAAAACTGAACAGCCTTCTGTCAACAGAAGGGGAGGAATATGACATCATCTACTTCCAGTCTACAACACTGTCTTTTCAACAGTTCCAGGAAGGCTCCACACCCGTTTGCACTACTCGGGGGACCCTGATGACACAGATCAACCTCCAAGTGGCCTCAACGACCCTCTGAAAGAATGCAAATGACCAGCTGTCTGCAAGGAGTATAAATCCTTCCATTCCATACCACCCAGTCAGAGCTGAAGAAGCTTCTCGGATGAGAAGCGAAAGGTCTTCAAAGAAAAACAAGAAAGTCCAGTTGCCTTGTGAAAAAGCATCTTTGAGACAACTATGATCTGGATGACTGAGAATCTCCAGAGACGCTCAAAAATCTAAGGTAGAAAACTACTGATCGACAAAAGATATTCATCTTATAGGACTTCTTTAAAGACAAGTGCTTTATAAAGACTGAGGTTGGGCCCAAGAGGCATTAAAAAATTACAGTGGACTCTTGCACTCAATCTGTTTGATGATGCCACAGATTGCTTTTGGGGTTTGCAAGAAAGATAGGCAAGTCTTTATTTCTGTCACTTTCAGACTGAGTATTATTTAAACTGAACACCTCTAGAAGCAATACCAAGTAGGTAAAAGCTATACTTTGACTCTTGCTTGGAAACTTTGGAAAAAAATGTCTTCTCTAGCTGCCCTCTTTCTGCATTTTGGTGGTTCAACAGCTGGTAGTAGCTCACAATGTTTAGGCACCCAAGAAACAAGGCCTCTGATTCCTTCTCATATTCTACTACACCATCCATGCTAGACAAAAAAAAAGTAAGGGCTTTTTCATTGGGTGGTAGAGACGTTTTACATAAAACTTGTTTTGTTCTCTAGCCATGGAAGACTTACTGCGTTCTAGGAACAGAATAATGCTCTTTGACTTGAGATAAAAAGAAAGCAAGAAGTTTGGTTCTACTTTTTCTGATGCTTCAATCCACGGCCTGGGAAAGTTAGTAAAGACTCTTATAGCCTTCCCGTTTTCTCTATCCTATCAGAAACTGTCCGAGAATGGGGATCATGGAAAAAATGTCCAGTAAAATATCCCCTTATGACATCAGACTGGATAAGTTTTGATCACGTTCAGCTTATGACCATTCAAAATGCAGAAGCTGAGAAAAGTTTTCACAGAATGGCACTGTGATGTTCAGGTGTTTACCAAAAGCCTTAATTTTTCCTTGTGGCTTATTATATGACCCTTAACAATAGATTTGATTTCTTTGCTCTATAAATACTCTTCTAGAGAGATGGCCAGCCCTTTACTGTGGTTATGATGTGTAGGAAATGGGTTGGCCAATAGTCAACCCTAACCTGGACTTGACTCAATAACCTTCAACTTTCCTCAATCTGAGTTCCTTCTAATTGTATGGCCTTCAACCTTCAAAATTCTCAGAAGTAGAATTCAGAGGAATTCTTGCTGTTGGAGCCTAGATATCAGGAAGGTTGTTTTCTTGTTATGAAACTGCAGAACTATGATAAAATCCTCTAGCCACATTAATAGGCATGCAGTATCTGATTTCAGTAATTTCAGAGTATACCCTTGTGGCACTGTTTACCTTGAATACACTGGATATGTCCATCTTCAGTTCTTATTGTGAATGTCTCTCCTGGGTTTACTTGCACAAGAATAACCTAGAAATATGAATATAAGTCCTATTTTAAACTTCATCTGAAAGCAACATATACCTTTACAAAACTAAACAGATTAGAAATATCAGTGATAGTAATCAGTAAAAATCAAACTGAACTTATACATGCATTTTTTTAACCTTTTAATTGGGCATACAGTACAAAATTGATCCAGATGTGAAAATAAATCCAGCAAATTAAAGAGAATCACTTCCCCGCTACACTTACAACAATTCTTTCCTCCAAATAACATCTAGTATTGCAGAAAATTTCGTTTCTCCATTATTCTTAAATCATTAAATCATATAAAAACAATTATACAGAAAAAAAAGAGATTTCTAATCCACGTTTGGCTGTTTCCCTGAAATGAAAATTGAGATGTGTCCATTTTTTTCTCATATTTTTATGCTTTTGTTCTTTTGTTATTTCCAAATAACTCAGTGTTTTAATTACAATTTCATTGGAAATTACAGGTGATCACTCTTTCTGCAGCTGGTGTTTATCGAAGACTAAGTGACCACAGAGATTGAGTAAGACAGAGGTCCCCAACCTTTTGGGCACCAGGGACCGGTTCCGTGGAGAAAGGTTTTTCCACAGACCGGAGAGTGTGTGGTTTTGTGTGCTGCCTGGATCCCACGGATGGGGCTTTGTTTGTTTGTGCGGATTGGTTGTTGGCATGCCGTGGCCTGGTACCGGTCCAAGGACCGGGGGTTATGGACCCCTGGAGTAAGAGACCTGGGTTACACAACCCGTTTGGGGGGGGGGGTTACACCTATCTCCCAGGTAGTATACAGTATGCGACCATGTTTTAGACCAGGGGTGTCCAGCCTTGGCAAATTTAAGACTTATGGACTTCAGCTCCCAGAATTCCCCAGGCTGGTTGGGAAATTCTGGAGTTGAAGTCCACAGGTCTTAGGTTGGACACCCCTGATTTTATAAACTTATGGATACATCTTGTACCACATTAGCCTCTTTTGCTATAGAAAGACAAGTGGACAGGGAAAATCCATGCAACCATCACTTTTGAGTTACTTAAAAGAAGAATGGGAAAGCAAACATAAAATAAAAATCAGGCAATATTGTATGTTTATTATGATACGTTTCTACACTCTGGTTCTGAAGACAACATTGTGTTATGCAGAGAGGTAATCAGCAGCAGAATTGTATTGTTTCATAAGAATAGCTTGGTGTACAGTGCAATCCTCAAGTAGGCCAATACATCAATGTGAGCTTACGTTTGTAAATAAAGCAGAACAGCATTTTAAAGAACACGAAAAACAAGTTAGCAAAACCACCAAAATGCTGATAAACATCAAGATGTGTGTGTGTGTGTGTGTGTGTGTGTGTGTGTGTGTGTGTGTGTTAGAAATAAATGGCTATTGTGATTTCTAATTCTACTGCGAAATTCCTAGGATCTGGGAGAAAATTTCCCCCAAATGTCCTCACAAATAAATGAGATCTAAGTGAAGTCAGTGCAATGATGCCAACTACGGTGATACTAACTTAGCAAAAGCCAGATTACTTAACCCGGGAGAGTCTGAAAATATCGCAATTCCTGGCAACTGCAGTTGAACAGGTAAACAGCCAATATGGCGTATTTCTTCTGGTAATCAGAAATTTTCCAATACTTGAATAGAAATAATAACGGTCTGACTTATATACCACCTCTTCTGGTTTTGTTGTGCTGAAGGAGTAGAAAGTTCCCAACCTCCCCCCCCAAAAAATTAAATGGTATTAGTTTGACTGTGCTTTTTAATCCATAATAATAGTAACAAAACTAAAGACCAGGGAAGTATAATTTTATGTGCAATTCCTCAAGAACTTTGTTTGAATTCAGGAACTGCAGTACCGGCAGTCCTTGACTTACAACAGTCCATTTAGTGACCGTTCGACGTTACAACTGCACTGGAAAAAGGTGACGTATGACCATTTTTCACACTTACGACCGTTGCAGCATCCCCATGATCACGTGACTTATATTCGGATGCCTGACAACTGACTCGCATTTATGACCGTCGCCGTGTCCCGGGGTCACGCGATCACCTTTTGCGACCTTCTGACAAGCAAAGTCAACGGGGAAGCCAGATTCACTTAACAACCGTGTTACTCATTTAACAACGGCAGTGATTCAGTTAACAAATGTGACCAGAAAAGCCATAAAATGGGGCAGACTCACTGAACAAACGTTTCACTTAGCAACATAAATTTTGGGCTCAATTGTGGTTGTAACTCAAAAGACTATCTGTATAAACCCCTAACTCCTTTTCCCTCAGAAAGGGATACCCTTTAAAAAGCCTTATTGAAATCACCTAGGACAGGGGTAGGCAACCTTGGCCCTTTTATGACTCGTGGACTTCAACTCCCAGAATTCCTGAGCCAGCCATGCTGAGGGGAAAGGGAGAGGTTTCCAAGCTGAGCCATGCTGGCTCAGAATTCTGGGAGTTGAAGTCACACGGTCATAAAGCGGCCTAGCCTAGGCCAGAGGTAGGCAACCTGGCCCTTTTATGACTCGTGGACTTCAACTCCCAGAATTCCTGAGCCAGCCATGCTGAGGGGAAAGGGAGAGGTTTCCAAGCTGAGCCATGCTGGCTCAGGAATTCTGGGAGTTGAAGTCCACGAGTCATAAAAGAGCCAAGGTTGCCTACCCCTGGTCTAGTAAGTAGCTAAAAAGAGAACAGTTGTTAGTAATTTATGACATCCTTCTGAAATGGGAAGAGGCGCAGCTGAGTGGTACATCATGTGCTTTGCAAACGGGAATGCACAAGTTAATTCTATGACAATCCTAGGCAGGGCTGGAACAGGTTCTTGGTTGAACCCATTGTGATGATCATGATAGAAGATTTCTTTTAAAATTCTTATGATTTTAAAATTCAAGCCAATTCAACTTTTCCCCCACCTCCAACCGGTCTGGGGTTTTAAACAAGCCAGCAGCTTTCTGACTATAAACTAATTTGATTTTTATTCAGTGTTATTACAGCCCACTGAAGCAAATGTTTTCCTGCTATTCTGATCCAAATGTGCCTTTGGTAGGCAGTTTTTCTTAGACTTTGCATCTTGCCACCAGCCTTTCGATAAGGAACATTTTTTTTAACTGACTAAAAATCAAAATGACTGGCTGCTTCCAGACTAAACAATTCTGATGTTATTTTACTTAGAGATGGTCACAATTCTAAGTCTAAATTCAAAAGGCTCTTTTGGTCTTTTAATTCGAGAAATGCTGCAAATCTAATAAGCTGTACACTCTCACTAAATGAAAAAAGGCCAAGTTGGTTTAGAATAGAATAGAATAGAATAGAATAGAATAGAATAGAATAGAATAGAATAGAATAGAATAGAATAGAATAGAATAGAATAGAATAGAATAGAATAGAATAGAATAGAATAGAATAGAATAGAATAGAATAGAATAGAATAGAATAGAATAGAATCTGGAAGGGACCTTGGTGGTCTTCTAGTCCAGCCCCCTGCTCAAGCAGGAGGACCTATACCATCTCAGACAAGTGACTGTCTAGTCTCTTCTTAAAAACCTCCAGTGATGGAGCACCCACGATTTCTGAAGACAAAGCTGTTCCACTGGTTAATTGTCCTCACTGTTAGGAAGTTTCTCCTTAAATTCCAGGTTGCTTTTCTCTTTGGTCAGTTTCCAAACATTGTTTCTTGTCCTGCCCTCTGGTGCTTTAGAGAATAATTTGACCCCCTCTTCTTTGTGGCAGCCCCTCAAATACTGGAATACTGCTATCGTGTCACCCCTGTTTCTTCTTTTCTTTAGACTAGCCAAACCCAAGTCCTGCAGCCGTTCTTCATACGTTTTAGTCTCCAGGTCTTGGATCATTTTAGTTGCTCTTCTCTGAACTTTTCCCAAAGTCTCAACATCTTTTTTGCAGCATAGTGACCAAAATTGGCTGCAGTATTCCAGGTGTGGTCTCACCAGGGTTTTATAAAGCGGTACTACTACTTCACGTGATCTTGATTTATATGTAAGTTTGTATGTAGAATAGATAATATGAAGGGGAAAATTCAATAATGACCTAATACTAGAGCAGCCAAGCCTTTTTGCTTCTTACTGAGAAGACTTTTTTTTTCTCCTACAAGAAATCAAACAGGCCACATTTTTCAAAACCCCTGACCCGATTTCCCAAGGCTGAATTGGTTAAATATTTTAGATTGTAATAGAAGGCTTTCTGAGACAAGTTATGGCTCCCTTCTGACCAAGGAGAGGTACATTTTTATCTCAACTCTTTTCATTCAAAGGTCATGTGTGTGATAGCTAGGACATAATATTCGGTGGCTGTATCTCTGCAGGTCAAAGAGAGATAATTTCTCATTAAACAACCTTCACAAGGCTGTATTTTATCTGCAGACGTTCTAGCAAAAAATTCTGGGGGGAAAAAATTGCAAGAAAGATATATGGGAACCCACCAGGAGACACTAATCTTCATAACTAGTGTGGTATCCAGAACAGCTTTTGGGAAGAAGCTTACAAAGATGCTTACCTTCGCAGTCATTTCCACAGGAGAAAATATATTGATTCTGCTTTCAGGTTTTGCTTTAAATTGCCCTGAGTTTAGAACTATTTTGCAAGCTTTAAAATGCTGGAGCTCACGCTCAAGCTTCAAAGTAGATCAGAATAGGCTTACAACAAGGTGAAAGTCATTATTAAATGTCAGTTAATTTGGATTTCTATAGTTGTGTCTTAAGAACTGAACATTTACAAGGCTGCTGATAACCTGGATCATGGAAAATAAAACAAAACTTTCAAGGGCTCCCTCACCCAGAAACATAGACAAGAAGTTTAAAAACATACTGGTCAATGTGGAGCCAACAGGGTGGAAAACAAAGATTTCCTGAAGTTTTATTTGCGAACGATAACTCTGGTCGTGCAGTCCTTGAATTAATCTAATCAAACTTTCAGGGCATCTAAAATGTTCATGTCCTTCATAGATTTTCAACTGCACTGGAATGCTTTGCTTAGAAAACTCTCGCATTTCTTGCCATATTTATTTCAAACCAATTAACTGGGAAGTAGCTCTGCGCGCTTTCCAAGCTAAATGCTGTGAATGCACATAGAACTTCTTTTGTGCCATTTTTAACATTAGTGCTGAATCACGCACCTGATTTACATAAATCAATATATCTTTAAAGGGGACCAATATATTTGACAGCATGCATCCTACAAGAATTGATAATCATATAAACAACAGGGACTCTCAGTTCCATGCAACCATCTTCTTTTTAAACAATTCTAGGAAGTTCAAATCTGCAACACGGCTTCAAAAATCTACGAGGAGAAATCCCCTGGGCATCCTTAAAGCAAGGTCTGGGATCTAAATTCTTTCATTAGATTATAAAAGTAATCTTAGTTGAGGATCTTCAGGTTATTACCTCTTACCGTAAACGCTATTATTAAAACTGATTCAACAGATAGAAGGAAATATATCAACACTCCATTGCACAATGCAATTCATTGTAAAATGTAAGAAGCAATATAAGCAATACTTTCCTAAAGCAAAGTAAGGTAAAGAAAAATGATCAGCCAGCAAAAGCTATTTCAGAACGCCACAGCATGGATGCTTTAGATTTGCATGTATGGGAGATTCTGTATGTATCTAGACAGAAATACCCATTTTACATCTGGCATAAACAGCTTCATATATTTTCAGTTCCTTAAACTAACACTCATAGTTTTAGAAAATCACATGACAATATGATCCTTCCTGTCCTTAATACACTCAATTTATAAAACAGAATAGTCTCGATTTTATGTCAATAGTTCAATTATAGTAATGACAGACTTCTGCAGAATGATCATTTTCCCACTGTTTTTAAATTGCAATTATATCCGATTGCCCTCTAGTTAATTTTTCAGAGTTAACAAGCACACAGCGGAGGAATGAAACCGATACTGTTATACATATTGACAACGATCTTGGACCTTGGAACTTGTTATCCAATTTTAATAAAAATCAGTTGTGTTCCAAAAATTACAAAGAGATTCTCTCGTATGTTAAGTCATGGCTTGCTTAAATATCCTTTGCTCCATAAACCATGATTAGAGGAGCTGAATCATGGTTAAGTCATTATCTACAAACTGAACCGGCACAGAAGATGTGATCCCCTCTAAGCATTCGCAGAAGAGAACAGATTGGAGATTCCCATTTTATGCAGATCAACTTACCTGTTGGGTGGTGTCCCCATTGACCATATGAGGTAGAAGTGGCACTTCATTCAAAATAGGTGTGGCTTCTAATGGAGGTGGCTGGTCTGCCATCATAAGTGAAAGGACCGTTCATCAATGGTTTCTCTCAGATCGACTACCTGGTAAAACAGAAATGCCGTTTCAGATGTCAACAAGTTTTTATTATGATACGGAATGAATTATCTCTGGGGCTTTGGGCTCTGAAAATCATCCACCTACTCAGAAAAATCCCAAAGCAAAAGGTCAAACACCAGAAGAAGGAAAGGACCAGCATCTGACTGGCAACATCCAGCATAGAACAAGAGTCAACGTCCTTGCCTGGATATTAAAGATGCTGGTGCCGAGCTTTTCCCCTACTTTAAACACAGCGTCTTCACTGACAGCAAGGATGCTGAATTCTTTCCAGAGTTTATGCAGAAAACTGGTGCTCCATTTCACTGGTACCCCTCAATTTTGTCAGTGGTGCAATAAAAAGAGATTTTCCAAAAGCCACACCCTTTATTAAGAATGTGCTCAGTTCCTAAGACTCTTCTTTTAATAAAACCTATTTCAACCTTCCACTGGCATATTGGGAGAAAAAAACCCAGCACAAATCAAGGAGAGCCCTCTGGGAATTAAGCAAGCATTCAAATTACTGGTTTAAAAATATAACCGGCTGTGAAAAACATGCCTGAAACATTTGAGATACAGGTGGCAGTTTGGAGGACTGAATGGCAAAGTCAGATGGTATGCGGTCTCTATTTCCATATTTGAGGTTTCTAGCACATTATATGGCACTCCTGTTTGAAGAAACCTTTTCTAAAAAGCAAATGATTTGTTGGACATATAGGAGAAAAGAGAAAAATAGGTTGCAGCATTCTTTATTTAGATTTATAGCATGGTTTCTTACCAGCCTCTGGAGTTATTACAAGCGCTATAGAGTCTTCGCCATATGAGAGAAAGGGAGCAGTGAACTGCAAAGACTGGGAGCAGATAAGCAATTTACAATTGGCCCGTTCCCATAAGAATTTAATCAGATTTTTTTAAAAAAATACCACGTCAAGGTTTCCAACAACCTTTCCAGAACAAAATTTAGACATAAGAGTTTTCCACTGCTTCAAAAACATTATTATATTTGGATCTCGCATCCAGAGACAAAGAATACAGTCTGTTGCAAGCCTCATCTTAGCCACAGGCAGATCTGTGTGTGAGGTCCTTAGTGCTCTCTGAGCTGGGTTGTTTTCTTGCAGACATTTCACGACCCAACTAAGTAGCATCATCAGTGCTTGGCCTGTGTGTATTGTATGACATCTTTTCCAAAAAGACTCAAGACAGCTATTGGTGTCAAAATACAACACCAATGCAAATACTCAAGTGCACATAAAAATATTTTTTAAAAAAATACTGGGGGAAAAATGTACCATGCACCCACATAATCACCTTCACACTCTCCCCCGGGGCAAAAGCAGAACAGGTAGGTCTTTTAACACTTCAAAGCTGACCAGACTGTTACTTTGGGGGAGAGGGGGCAAAAAAATGAGGGCAGCTACTGAAAACTGACTCCTAGCCACAGTTGCCACCTGCTCTTCAGGTAGGAATCTAAATATAAGAGAACCCCAAATTACAGACCATCCCCAGGTGAGATAGTGTAACTCAAAGAAGAGGGGGTCAACCTATTCTAGAATAGGTCAACCTAGAATAGGTGGTACCTGGCTCAACAGGAGTAACTGTGAGAGGGATCTTAGACTCCTAATGGACAATCACTTAAATATGAGCCAGCAGTGTGCTACAGCAGCCAAAAAAGCCAATGCAGTCCTAGGCTGCATTAATAGAAGGATAGAATCAAGATCACGTGAGGTGTTAATACCACTTTATAAGGCCTTGGTAAGACCACACTTGGAATATTGCATCCAGTTTTGGTCGCCACAATATAAAAAAAGGTATTTAGACTCCAGAAAGTGTGCAGAGAAGAGCAACAAAGATGATTAGGGGACTGGAGGGTAAAACACACAAAGAATGGTTGCAGGAATTGGGTATGTCTCGTTTAATGAAAAGAAGGATTATAGGTGACATGATAGCAGTCTTCCAATATCTGAGGGGCTGCCACAAAGAAAAGGGGGTCAAACCTATTCTCCAAAGCACCCGAAGGCAGGATAAGAAGCAACGGATGGAAACTAATCAAGGAGAGAAGCAACCTAGTCCTAGAACTAAGGAGAAATTTCCTGACAGTGAGAATGACTTGCCTTCAGGAAGTTGTGGGTGCTTCAACACTGAAGGTTTTTAAGAAGAGATTGGACAACCATTTGTCTGAAATGGCATACGGTTTCCTGCCTGAGCAGAGGGTTGGACTAGAGGACCTCCAAGGTCCCTTCCAACTCTGTTATTCTGTTATTCTACTCAAAGGAAAAGATGGAATTTCCCTAGAATCATTAAGAGCCACAAGCCCTTTTAAATGGCCTCTGTTGCAGTCTGTTCCTCCCCATTCTGACTAGATGTACTCCAAGCACTGGATCGGTGCTTTCATTTTGCCAAGGGTTGACATGTATAGGTGGATATAATAAACTTTTTGATGATACTGAATCTCATATCAGATACCACTTCATCTGTCCTCTCCCGCTACCACCCATTGGAACCGTTCCTTCAAGGAGATGGAGAACATTGCAAGATCCATTCCAAATTCTTGAAGATGACCCTCAGGATACCACAGTCCAGTGGTTCTCAACCTTTTCTTCACTACAGACCCCCCTTTAAATACCTTTGTGGCCACAGACCATGGCTACGGATCACCAAGACTTAACTCAAGATTTCAATCAAAACATTTCTTCAAGCCTTTGTGGACCCGCTGTGAAAACATCGCAGCCACTCAAGGGCTCTGTGGACCACAGGTTGAGAATCATTGCCATAGTCAATGACATGGAAAGCCATTGAGAAATCAAGGACAACCAAGAGCATATACCCCTGGAGCAATCTCTGCACAGGTCACACCAAGATATGACCAAGGTAGTCTCCAGCCTGAAACCTGACTGCTACAGGTCCCCAAAAAATCTGTTTCTTTTAAGACCGTTTGCAGTTTGAAGACTTTTAGGTAAGCCACTGTCTTTCCGGATGCAGTTTCAAAATACTGTGATACTAAACGGTGTGCCACAAATTAAGTATAGGATTAATAACCAAACATGATTTTCAATAGTTAAGAACAGAGTAGCAGTGCCTCTAAGCATAAGCAAAATACTTTCCCACTCACCATAGGTGTCATACTGATCCACTCGCCATATTAAGAAGGGCTAATTGTACAGACAGTGCTGCTCCCTACAAATTTGATCTCTTTCTAAAATTTAAAGAAATCCCTTTGGCGAGACCCACAGAGAACATGTTTTCAAAAGAGGGTTAAAACATTCTGGAAGGTGCATCTTTCCTTCTCACTTGAGAAATCTACTCAAGATCTTTTTTCCACGATGGGTAATTATGTATATTTTTTTTTTAACTTTTTAATCATCCTCTAAGCTTGTCAAGAAGGAGCTCCACAGCCCATAACCAAAATTTGATGCGGAAAGTGGAACTGAGAATGAGAGAAGGAGAGATGCAAAGCAGGAGGAATAAATGAAGCAACTCTGCGGGGAACTTCAAGGAATTTCTGAAACCAGCCCGCCTGCGCTATCTTTTCCTATTAAGGAGCTGCTTCTCGCTGTTCCTGCTAAAAAAATAAACTAGCAATCACATTGGAACTGCAGGAACCAGTTGGCTCCCAGAGAAAGGAAATACTTTTCCACATAAACAGAAACTAAAATGCAGACCAATTTCACCGAAAATATGAATACACTGTGGCCCACTTCTCTCCTTTAGCCTATCAGTAAGTCCCAAAGGATTTCCCAACAAAAGGTCCTAGTGGACAATCACTTAGATAGGAGCCAGCCGTGTGCTGCTGCAGCTGCCAAAAAAGCCAACACAGTGCTAGGCTGCATTAACAGAGGGATAGAATCAAGATCACGTGAAGTGTTAATACCACTTTACAATGCCTTGGTAAGGCCACACTTGGAATACTGCATACCAGTTTTGGTCACCACGATGTAAAAAAGACGTTGAGACTCTAGAAAGAGTACAGAGAAGAGCAACAAAGATGATTAGAGGTCTGGAGGCTAAAACATACAAGGAACGATTGCTGGAATTGGGTATGTCTAGTTTAATGAAGAGAAGGACGAGGGGGGACATGATAGCAGTGTTCCAATATCTCAGGGGCTGCCCCAAAGAAGAGGGAGTCAAGCTATTCTCCAAGGCGCCTGAAGGCAGGACAAGAAGCAACGGATGGAAACTAATCAAGGAGAGAAGGAAAAAGGAGAAACTTCCTGACAGTTAGAACAATTAACCAGTGGAACAACCTGCCTCCAGAAGCGGTGAATGCTCCAACACTGGAAGTTTTTAAGAAGAGACTGGACAGCCATTTGTCCAAAATGGTATAGGGTTTCCTGCCTGAGCAGGGGGTTGGGCTAGATGACCTCCAAGGTCCCTTCCAACTTTATTATTATTATTATTAAAATAAAATGGCGGGGGGGGGGAGAGGAAACCTTTACAGATGCCATTCAGAGCAAAAAATCCTATTTCTTCCTAAATACAGGTAGTCCTCGACTTTCAACAGTTCATTTAGTGACCATTCAAAGTTACAACGGCACTGAAAAAAGTGACTTATGACCATTTTTCACACTTTACGACCACTGCAGTATCCCCCGTGGTCACGTGATCAAAATTCAGCTGTTTGCCAACGGACTCGTGTTTATGACGGTCGCAGTGTCCCGGGGTCATGCGATCAGCTTTTGTGACCTTCTGACAAGCAAAGCCAATGGGGAAGACAGATTCACTTAACAACCATGTTACTAACTTAACAACTGCAGTGATTCACTTAACAACTCTGGCACAAAAGTTCTTAAAATCGGGCAAAATTCACTTAACAAATGTTTCACTCAATAACAAAAATGTGGGGCTCAGTTGTGGCCATAGATCGACAACTACCTGTATATTTCATGTCTGTCTGGCAATTTAATTTAATTTTTTTTTGCAGTATAGCACCCTATTTATTTCCCTGAGAATTCTTGGCACGATCCCCTACTTTGTCACCTCAGGGACACTGGCAAGCGAGTTTGATCAAAACTGGTAATACCAGCTCGCATTATAGAACTTTTAAAAGAACTGGGTGCCAAGGTATGCAAAAACAATCACAGGCGCTTTGCAAAGGCTAAATATGATCCTTGTTCCCAGAATGCACCATTTCTCATAAACTTCAAAAATTGGCCTGTTTTAAGATAAACTTAAACCACGGTTTATCGAAGTGCAAAACAAATGCTGCGACTGTCATAATGTAAAATGTCTAAGAGATCTGGCAATTAACTGCTTCTTATTTAAGTCCACACCAACAAGCTTCAAGTTTGCGCTCTGATTCTAAAGTAGTATGTGACCCCAAGAATATTTCCAGGAAAAAGAGGAGGGGGGGGAAGACTAATTGAAAGTGGGTAAGGAAGCAGATAAAAGGTTATAAGCTGCCTAGAATCGCCTCTAAATGAGAAGGGTAATATAAGAGAAAGAAAGAAAGAAAGAAAGAAAGAAAGAAAGAAAGAAAGAAAGAAAGAAAGAAAGAAAGAAAGAAAGAAAGAAAGAAAGAAAGAAAGAAAGAAAGAAAGAAAGAAAGAAAGAAAGAAGAAGAGAAAGAAAGAAGAAAGAAAGAAAGAAAGAAAGAAAGAAAGAAAGAAAGAAAAGAGAGGGAGGGAGGGAGGGAGAGAGAGAGAGAGAGAGAGAGAGAGAGAGAGAGAGAGAAAGAAAGAAAGAAAGAAAGAAAGAAAGAAAGAAAGAAAGAAAGTTCTTCAATACATAAGGTTATGTATTTGGGACTTTTTGTTTGTTTATCACAATAAACCCTGCCTCAAAGACAAAACTCCCAGTGGCTCACAAGATAAGAATATACAATAAAATGTAAAACAAAAACATGAGACAAATATAATCCCCAACAGTGTCAATGAAAAACAATCTTTATATCCTTTTTATATTTGCTACCATCAAATCGGCGAAACACTCCTTCATTTGTGTACCTTGTGAGGTGTGGCTATTTCTTCTTTCTTAATGGCACTTAATATTTTACAAAGGGTTTCTAACATTAATGCTTCATAAATTGTATCTGTTGACATATCTTGAACAGACATGTACATCAGTTTACCAAATATTCACCAGCTTAGTAATCACGAATCCATTATTACATTTTGACACCTGCGCTGTAACCCAAGCCTATTTGTAAATCTGAAGGTGTGTGTGTATACACACACACACACACACAGCTTTTTCAACCAAAAATTCTGTAGTACCTTAAAAGCAAGCAAAATAACTCAAGGATCAAATGCCTAGTCTTTTAAGCAGTGACCAGTATAGTCACATTTAATTTAACAGCTGCTAGGATATAGCTTTAATCGTCTAATTAGTCTTTGATAACCAGAACAGCCAACTAATTCAAAATGTCAATCACTCGTAGCAATCATTAAAAAAATATGCCCTTTAAAATAACTACAAAGAGCTGGATTAAGTTGAAAAATAAATTAGTCACCAATGAGAACAGTAATTTTAAAAAGCTGTGACAAGGTTTCCATGATTTCATATCAAGACACATAAACAAGGCTTTGAAAGTTGCAACCTGATATCAGATTGAATTCGAAGTATTTAATTTAGGTTGAACTGAAACACACTAAGGGAGGACTAGATCAAGGATTGTCTGCAATTTAGAACTGGATTTCCTCTCTGTAGTGGCCTTTGCATCTACGCTTCCAATGCCCAAAGTTCAAATTTTACTGTGGGAAGTGATACCTGGTATGAATGTGGATTAAGTCCTCAATTCCCAAGATCGAGGAAGGCCTGAAGACTGTGTATCTTGGATGTTCAAATTCAAGGAAAGAGAATTATATGTTTCACTCTGACATTAATGAAAATGGTTGGATCCTTATGACGTTTTCCTTCTTCCCTAGAAAGGCTTCAATAAACACAATAGATAACTAATTGCCCATCATCACCGCTGTTTAGATAGCAAAGAATATTGAAGTATTACTTCTTATAGTTTAGTAGAAATTTTAAAAAGTGAGGTCAATGATCAGGAGGTAATTACCACTACTGTAAAGTTATTGAAGACAAGGAACAGGTCCAAAACATGCAGGTGAGATTTCAAGGGCAGGTTCTATGGGTTCATGGAAGCAAATTTCTTCTTACATTGTGCCATGGCTTCCTAGGGATGAGAAGTTATTTCAGGATTATGAAGGAAAGTATGAACTACCGAAGTCCCCTGAACATACTCAAGGTAGCATACACTGCAACTCATCAGAGAACCACACTGGAGAATGGAGGAGGAATCAACACATAACTATTTAAGAAAAACTAGATGACAGATAGCCAAACTCTACTACCTAAAGCAGGGGTCTTCAAACTTGGCCCTTTTATGACTTGTGGACTTCAACTCCCATATATATCTATATCTAGATCGTAAACCAAATAAATATTAACGATCACCAGGATAAAAATCTTAAACAAAGACTGTTTAATTTACAAAGCTTAGCTTTCGTCGGCCACACTGCCGACATCGTCAGAGCATAAAATGTGAGATTTGGGAGTCCGTTCTTATATGACTGGCTGTTTCTGCGCCCGGGCCCTCGACCTAGTCGTCGGTCCGCTCATCAGCGTCTGGCGCCTCGTTCTTAAAGGGGCCAAACTGTTCCTGCTTCTCCCAATATATATATTGACTGCCCATCAAGGAAACCAAGATGTAGATATTCTTTAACATCAATTACCAGAGAAGGGCATAGAATGCAAGAGACCCTATACCATTTCAGCCATTTGTCTGAAATAGTATAGGATCTCCTGCTTGAACAGAGGGTTGGACTAGAAGACCTCCAAGGTCCCTTCCAACTCTGTTATTCCTATGTTCCATGAATCATTTTCTATTAAGAACATTCTCAGTCATTCCAGAACTGATATTCCTGTGACGCTGGCAATCCAACTAGTCTGGGATTTAATGAGGACATCTGTGGTTTGCAAAAGCCAAATTACATGTTCATATTCATTTTTAGGTAAATATCTCATGGAATTTTGTAATTTCATCTCCAGTCAGTCAAAGAACGGATGGTAGGAAACCAGACAAAGCATCCAAGCATACAACCCACATACTAGCTGCCAGTCCCTTATTTGCACGAATAAGTACAGTGAGCAATTTATTAATACCTCTAGACCCTTTAATAAAGACTGGATTACTTGGTTTCACCTGAGAGTCGATGTGGTGCAGTGGTTAGAGTATTGGATTTGGACCGAGAAGGCATCCAAATCGAAAGCGATGCTTTAATGCTTAGAAATCACCTTTTGGGGGAATCTTGGCATAGGCCGTAGGGAGAGTTGGTGGAAGAAGCATCCAAAGCCTTGACTTGGTGTACATTGACAATTCTTCATTCAGTAATCAATGATTCAGCTATCATTGGCCCAGAAGCATATGCTGACAATGAACTCAAAGCAGAAATCCTTGAATGTCATGGTACTCTAGTGCCAGTTTGATATGGTGGCTAAGGCTTCAGGCTAGAGACCATGAGTTCTAACTGGGTGACCTTGGGCCAGTCCTTCTCTCTCAGCCCTAGAAAAAGAGGCAAAGGCAAAACACTTCCAAAATCTTGCAAGAAAAATGTAGGGACTTGCCCAGACAGTCCCCAGGAGTCAAACAAACTAACCCGAAGGCACACAAACAACACACACAAACCTAACACCCAGCCAAACAAAACTTGGATCTGACATGATCTAGCCCAGCTTGCATAAAAGATTGTCCTCAATCTATCGGGATACTGAGATGGTTCAAAGTTTATTGTGGGATTCGTTATCTACATTTTGTCCCTGCCAGCTAGTATGATACAAACTATAGATGGAGAGAACATTATTTAAGCAGCATCTCACCATTCTCCAAACACAGGAATGTACCTTATAAGATTGTCTAAAGCAGGGCCCTTCAAACTTGGCCCTTTTATGACTTGTGGACTTCAACTCCCAGAATTCCTCAGCCAGGCATGCCTGGCTGAGGAATTCTGGGAGTTGAAGTCCACAAGTCATAAAAGGGCCAAGTTTGAAGACCCCTGGTCTAAAGCTTACTTTGGAATGTGAGAGCAACACTTGTAGTAGATAATTGTTAATTTATGAACAGAGCCCAAACAGAACCAGTACCTGAACTCAATCACTCTTTGACTATTTCATGCCCACCTTTTGGTAATCTCATCTGAAGTACTTTTATCAGATTATTCCCGCAAGATTTTCTCTCCATTACAAGTGAGACCACACAGAAGCATTTCAGGAGAACTGATTTACATATTCCAAATTTCAAAAAAGGTCAGACAAATAAGTCTTTTGACAGGAACCTAGTTATAACTTAACTTTTGGGAGGCAGAGGCCACATATTTTCCATAATAGCAATCTGTTCATAATTGGACATATGTTTGTTATTAAATCATTAGAAATAACTTTAAATATTTCCCAGGAGACCTTATATGCACTCTCTTGTGTGTATAATAATATTTGGCTTCTATCCAGAAAACGCCATTGGGTTGCAAATCATCATTAGAAACGTTTCTTAAGTTTTGCTCCAAAAGCAAATGTAGTCAAACAGATTCTGTATGCGCAGGTGGAAAATACACACATAAGTTAATATGTCTATTCTGCCTATGATGAGGGATAAACCACCAAAGGTTGTTAAAACGTTTTAATTCCTGAAAACACAAACACATTTTTTCTCTCTCGACAAAGAAATTTCAGTATATATTTCTCCCTGGACATTTATCACTGCAATCTTGACTCCTCGAAATCAAAATAAGAATACCAAACTTGATATACAGTACATGATTGCAATCAGCAAAAGTATTTCATGGCATTTTAATATCACTGGATAAAATCACAGCTCTAAATGATTTATTTATATCCCACCTTTATTATTCTTACAAATAACTCAAAGCAGCAAACATACCTAATTCTCCTTCCTTCCTCCTATTTTCCAAAAACAGTAACCATGCAAGATGGATTGGGCTGAGTGACTGGCCAAAAATCACCCAGCCGAATTTCATTCCTAAGGCGGGACTAGAACTTACAGGTTCCTGGTGATTGGCCCAACGTCACCCAGCCATCTTTCACGCCTAAGGTGGGACTAGAACTCACAGTCTCCTGGTGATTGGCCCAAAGTCTTCCAGCCAGCTTTCATGTCAAAGGCGGGACTAGACCTCACATGGTGATTGGCCCAAAGTCTTCCAGCCAGCTTTCATGTCAAAGGTGGGACTAGAACTCACAATCTACTGGTTTCTAGTCTGGTGCCTTTACTAAAATTAGACCACAATTTTATTACGAAGCTCTGTATGAGTTCAGCATTCCTCTGCTCCCTTCAATTTTCCATCGTCATAACTTGAGACCAATCCATTTTTCACCATAAAGTTCTATTGGATATTTCTTCCATACTTGTCAGTTATAGAAGAGAGTAAGACAGGGCTAGCACACACAGTATTATTGCATAGTGCAGGAGAAAGAATTATGCTAGGGTTTTATAGAGTAATTTTAATAAAGGCTGTAAAAAACATTCACAAGATTATTCCATCAATGTAGAAGAAGAGGAAAGTGAAAACATATCATGAAGGTAAGTATGATTTGTTTACTCAGATCTATGATTCTATATGTGATCTATATATATATATATATACAGTACATATACTCAAAAGAACTTGAATACAAACTCAACAACTAATCAAGGTCAAAATATACCCTAACTTCACAGATTCAATCATAGTATCGCATAGGCATCAATTCACATTTGGTAGACTAATAGGAAGTACTTAAGCCAGAGGCTGGGGATCAAAATCAGGAAAGGTACAAACTGCTTTCTCCCTCCCTCCCTCCATCCATCTACCTACCTACCTACCCACCTACCTACACTGGTTGAGATTACCTGCAAAAACTGAAGCGGGAGGATAAATATGAGAACAGGTGAACAGGTGAAAGAAAAAGTTAATAAAGGTTAAGTATCCTCACAGCATGGTTTAGTGTCTTTCCTGCAGTTCCCCAGCACAACCCAGCATCCTAAGCATCTCCGTGTTTATTTGCTTCTTTACAGAGATCATGCTGGCATTACTAAAAGATGTAAATCAGTTAGGAAGTAACACGGACAATACTGTTTGAAAAGTCTCAGATATAAGGGGAGCTGGGCTCAGACCATGTTGGGGTTTTTTTAGAGTTGAACGGTAGAAGGTATTCTATATATATGCAGAAGATTCAATGCTGAGTATCTGCAGTTATGAAGAATTCTAATAAGATGACCTAGAAAAAGTCTTTTAAGAATTTTGTAGCATAAGCAAAATAAGCCAGTTAAGAGTTGTTGAGTCCCAACTGGGTTTTCACCTGTTAATCCACTACACATACAAAGAATGCATCTCTTAACATAAGAATACTAGCATCCAGAAATCAAAAATATTTTCTATTCTCTGCCTATAATCAGAGGGAAGCATTTTTTTTTTAACTTAAGTGAAACCAAAGGGGGGGGGAAGCCTCTCCTATTCTTGTCCCTTAATTCTCATCAACAGAGCTTTGAGGTACTTCCAAACACTGGATTCTAAATCACTGTTTCCTTCTGCATTGTAAGGCAAATCAATCTTATTTTACAGCTTGTTGTACGGTACCTTAAAATCAAATATACTTCTAGAACAACCCCTCCAGTATGGCTCGAAGTCTGATACTCCTGTATAGTAAGCACGTTTTTATTCTATTTATTTGTATTCTGCCTTTTCTTTTTTTTTAAACAAATAATTCAAGGCGGCAAACATACCCAACTTAACTTTCTTCTCCTATTTTCCCCAGAAAGATATATGCCTGTGAGGTGAGTTGGGCTGAGTGTGCAAGATTGATCCAAGGTCAGCCAGCCGGCTCTTATGTCTCAGGTGAGACTAGAACTCACAGTCTCCTGGTGATTGGCCCAAAGTCACCGAGCTGGCTTTCATGTCTGAGACAGAACTAGAACTCACATTTTCCTAGTGATTGTCTCCAAGTCACCCAGCCAGCTTTCATGCCTAAAGCGGAACTAGAACTCACAGGATTCTTGTGAATAGTTCAAAGTCACCCATCTGGCTTTCATGCTTAAGGCAGGACTAGAACTCACCGTCTCCCACTTTCTAACCAGGTCTCTTAACCACTAGACCAAACTGGCTCTCAAATGGCTGATCCTCCCTCAGTAAACCCACAGCACTCCAAACTGTAATCAAGTTTACAATCAATTTAAAAATACTTACTCAGAAGAATACATTAACTAAATTAAAATGCGTTGCTTGGAAATACACTTATGTTACGTATTATGAAAGTGAAACTTGATATTGAATTAGATGAGAATATGAAAAGGTGTTGGTTTTTTCCTGCCATTCCTGCTCCCATGCACCCAGTATGAAGTGGCAGACTATCATCATGCTGGAAGAGATTAAATTGCATTTGCCATTTAGTGATCTAAACATTGTTGGAAGAGATCTCATTGGAGCTGTTCACAATTCCCTTATGTCTGAGCTTAAACGATTTGTGTCATCTGCCAATTTTGTCACTTAATTGGAAATGTCTCGACTAACTCATTTATTAACAATTTGAACATGGGCCCAAACCAGATCCTTGGGGGAACACTACTTTGTACCTTCCTCCAATGTGGAAAAACGGTTCATTTATTCCATTCTGTGTATTCCATAGCTGTCAGGCGCAAGCAAGCAGATCTGTATGTGCGGAGTTCCAGCTAACCTTGTGTTCTGTCTATAATACAAAATTCTCCCCAAACTGCTGGCCTCCCCTTGGCAACAGATAGATAAGGTTCCACGGAGCTTGGGAAGGGGGGGATGGTCCTGGATCTCTTACAATTCAAGGCTAATTCCCTGCTTGAGGCCTCCACCCTGCCTGGCTGGGCATTTCCCAACAACAATTCAACTAATCACCGATCCATGGGAGGACTTTTCCTGCAATCCTATGACTACTTAGTTTACTCAAGAGTGTCTCACAAGAACTTTTGTCAAAAGTCCTTTTGAGCACAAGTATAGGGCCATCTCCATTCATGTACTTGCTGACTCCTGCAGAGAACCGGAACAGGTTTATGAGGCAGGATCTACCCCTGTAGATGCCATGCCAGTTCTCTCAGCCATCTGGGCTGCTACTCAGTGCTTCGCAATTTTATCTTTTATGTTTTCTGCCAGTCTTCCCAATCTCATCCTCCATCCTGCTCTGTTAGTCAACACATTCTCTTCGTGCCCGCTATCCTCCTCTATCTTGTACAGCTCCTCCTCTCCCATCCAAGTACTAAAAAAAAAAGGGGGGGGGAATCTTGCTTTCATTTTATGTGTTCCTGAAATGTACACACACGAGCCTTTTTTATAATTACAAAAGTTAAAATAAGGTTGGGGAAATTGAGGAGGAATGCTTACTTGAGGCCATCCCACATGGTGCAGATTGCGTGGCTAGATGTCCTTCAGGCTTCAAGTTCATTTCTGACATTATACGCAGACGATCGTAGCGATAAGTTGCAGGCTTCTTAAACGGAACGATCGCTTGAGTCATATGATAGTTTTGATCGCTCAGATATTATAAGTCTATCTTAATGAGCACACTAATCCAGCTTCATTACAGATATTTATTCCAAGATAGTGCTGTAATTGGAACTAACTGCCACACAGGCTGCCATACCATGTATTCCTTGAGCAGCTTATTTATTAAGAATCTGGCTCTTATCAGCCACAATTTCCCAGCTCTGGGAGATTCAAGGAAACATGGGAAGTCAATAACACAATATATTAAAACCAAGAAGATTTTGTGCGTATGTGGATAATGGCATTCAAACATAGAACAAGCCAATCAATCACCCCAATACAGCTGTTCTTCTAGTAATAAAAACATAGATGCATAAAGTTTAAAGGAAATTTCACTAGCACTGGGAACAAAGAGACAAAGTTCTTAATTTGATACAATTATTCCTTCAAGAAGAAAATGATCTAGCATTAAACCCTAGTATTAAATTATTTTTGCATTTTCACTTTCAGGTAAAACTTTTGCAAAGCCTTATTATCTTCAGAATGGATCGATTAATACACTACAGGATAAAAGATTAATAATGCTATCCTTAAATATTAAGCAAATTACATCCCATATCAGATTTACACAAAGCACTGATACTCTACCTATGTTCAGGGGAGTGAGAAGTCACTCATGCTATCTCCCTTCTCTTTTCTTCCTAGACTTTTTCCCCACAAGTGTAGTGTAGGGTCTACTTTTCCTTGAATCAACCAAGTATTGATAAATTGGTTACGACAGGAATCAGCCAACCTGCTTGTTGCCCAAGCCTGATGTCGTGGGGTGAGAGAGAATGGCCCAAAGTCACCTAGCCAGTTTTCATGCCTAAGTCAGAATTCGAACTCTAAACCTGTAGCACAGAACTTTCTCAACCTACAAAACATTCACGGTAGGCATTATAAGTAAATTATCACACTTTGCATAACCCTAAATTAAAAAGGGCTTCGGGGGAGTCCTAATCCAGGAAAGGTCATTTGCAGGATCACTGTATGAGGTTTGGCAATGATCCAGTGAGCTGCAGCTATTAGTCATGGTGGCTTTCATTCATCTGAACAATCCATAGGAAGATTTGCTGACAGTAGTTTTGAACAATATATTGGGGTGCCACAACAGGGCATTACATGCTCTGGTCATTCCGTGGCTCCAAATGGAGGGGAGGGAGAGAGAGGCACAGTCCTTAGCATCCCTAATCAATTCTGCTATCAATGTACAAGTCCCCTTTAAGGCTTTTCAGTTTCTGTGCCAAAGTAAATGTTTGTTCAGATGCAGGTGAAAAACCTGGGAGATCATGTGTGCACAATATTTGTGCAGATCTGTGAATCCTGGAAGCTCCAATGGCTGCTGGGTTTTATTGGTTTTTCTGAATGACTGAGTTACTGGATCACCAGGACATATAGACAAGAAAACTTAGGTTAATATAAAAGAGGGGGGGGGAGAGAGAGAGGAGAGAGGAGAGAGGAGAGAGAGAGAGAGAGAGAGAGAGAGAGAGAGAGAGAGAGAGGGAGAGAGAGAGAGAGAGAATATATTATATCTCCACCACAATGAATGCTTCTAGAAGATGAGATAGAGCTCAATCTGTTTTCTTTACTCAGGAATCCAAAACTTCTGCTCTGCAAAAGAGATAAGAGCTGAAAAAATCCACTATCTCAACCTTTGCAAATTAAAATATAACTTTTGTGCCATACAAGAATGCAGGTGAAAGGGAAAACAAGATATTTAAAGGCCTGCTTCAATAGTACAAAATTATTAAATTTTAAAAAAACACAATTACATACAGAGTTTGAGAGGAAAGAACTGCAGTGATATTTCAAGTGTCAAGAAAGGAAAAATGTTTATTTGGTGATCGCCGACTTAACCAGAGCAGGTAACCGTCCATAACACTATTTTAGCATAAGGCAATATTATTTCTCCAAGTTTTCAAAAAAGTACTATATTTTTCTACTTCTATTTAATTCTAACAGTTGTTATACTCTTCAAAACACCCCCAGAAGAGAAAAACCAAAATACGATGTTGTACTAATTCTCTCATTTTCTTTTTCTGTTCTTATTTTTAAGTATTTGACAAGTGAGTGATCTTGGCTCATACAACTGCATAAGCTACTTCAGAGTTTTGCAAGGCATATATTGCCCTGGGCTCCGCAGAAGAAACATGAAAAACAAAATAAAATAAAGATGCTTACAGCACATTTCCTAAATAACAAAAACAGTTACATAAATTATTTCACTCATGATTACAACCCACATATAAATCAGATCCTGGTGATAGGCGTGTTACCAATATGGCTAAGAAAGAAGGAGCAGCATAAATTACCCTTTTTTCAAACTGATCATAGCCAAGACATAATTTCTCAGCTGTAAACTGATTATGCCAGAATCTCAAATCTTTCCAGGCTGGCAAATTTGACATTTTGAAAAAATGTCATGGATACCATTGCATAATGGCTGCTGTATGTAGCAACTGGTCTTAGAGCACCTATATCGCAGAAACCACCAATAATCAATTAAGAATCGAACTACAGCACTAGCTGAAAGAGTTATCAATTCTGTCAATTCTGCTATCATTTTAAGTTTTAAACTACAGTTTGCCACAATGATATATTTATCAGCATAAAGGCATGAAAATCGAACGTAGGTTTCCCTATCGAAAATAGATATGCTTTTCCATAATTAATCTAAAGCAAACACCGGTTCTTAAAAAACAACAGATAAAAATATGAAATAGATTCCATTTACACTGATGACTAAAAAAAGCTGGAAAGGAGTACAAACAGGAAATGTACAATGAACTAAAGTACACCTGCCAGCATTTGCGTCACTGACCGCCAGTTGGCAAGATTATAACAACACACACTATTTGCCATATGTTGAGGAAAGGATCTTGGAAAGGAGGGAGGGGGAAAGTGGTCTTCTTAATCCCAAAACAGAGGTTTCCATCATCTGAATTATCCCCCAGCCTGCCATCACAGCTGCAAAAGACACGACTGAAACTCGGCAGATTTTGCTTGGCACCTACTAAAATCTTCGCAATTAACCTGGAGTCTTAACACTGGGTACAAATTCCCCCCTCTACCTCTCTCTACCTCTCTCTCTCTGCCCCCCCCCCAAAAGGAAGGGATCCAAAAGGATTCAAGAGACAGGCCGATGGAAAGCCGCAGCAGCCGCTGATTAACGGCACCTACCTTTGGCTCAGGAGAGACGCTGTGGGAGGTGCTGAGTATCTAGTACACTGCTATGCACTCAGTCAAAAGGCCGGGGAAGGCGACGTGGCATTCAGATAGACAACACTGAAGGGGAAAAGGGGTGGAGAAGAGCGAAGGGGAAAGCATTCCCCCCCCTTCCTCCACCCTCTTTCCCCTCTTTTCAAAATAATTAGCAACAGAAAAAGATAGTCACCTAGAGTCAAAACCTTTAAAAGGGAATAGCAATCGGACCCATCACCTCTGCTCTATTGGGAAAGGAGATGAAAAGGGGGGGGGGGGGCGCTGACATTCCTAGAAATCTTTCTCTCCCCCTCGCCAAAAGGGAACTTCCTGCTACTTAAAAGAAACCCACATCCACAAAGCAGGTGGAAGCAAAACGGAGGCATATTGCTCTCCCCCCCCCCCAAAAAAAAATTACATTTCTCTCTCTTTAAGTATCTTTCCACAGGCACCTTGAAGTTTCTTATACCTTTGCCTTGCCTTTCCAGATGTTTTGAGCATAAATCACAACCCTGGGGACAGGCATATGGTTCCTTCCACCAACTCTACTAACTTTGCAACCCCGCTTTTGAAACCCAGCCCCTTGTGTGCATCATTGCACAACAAACCCCTATTGCCCCCTTTCCTGAACCCCTCTCCACAACATCTCCCCCTTTGCCCATTCTTGCAGATCCAGGTTATTCACCTTGATTCCAGCTCAACTTTCCTGCCTGGAGCTAAGCTGTGATTCCTCCCCCCACCTCTCCGTTTCCCCACTTTTGGGGAGCCCACCCCACAAAGCCCCCAACCCACCCCACCACCTCCATTCTTCCAATGCATTCTCCCCAAAACCCCTTTCCACCTCCAAGGATTAACAGCAAGCACCCCCCCACCCACCCCTCTCCTCAGCAAGCCAAAACCCTCCCCCCTTCTTCAGATCTTTCCAAGCCTCTCTTCCCTTCTGGACCCACATATCCCCTTCTCCATCCCCCCCCCAATCCCCCCCACCCCAAAAAAGGGAGCAGAACCAGAGACTGGTTGGAGAAGGTGGGAAGCTCTGGAAATACAGTAAAAAGATCAGCTGTAGGAAGGGGGCGGGGTGTTTCCCGGAATAATAGCCGAGATGGGAATGCGAGGCTGGCTGGCTGGCAAGGCAGGGGAGAGTGGAGAAGGAAGGCCCTGGAAAATTTAAGGAAATGGGGATTTAAAAAAAAAAAAAAAAAGACTTGGCGCTGGGGGGTGCGTGGGGGGGCCTGGAGGAAATAAAGAGAAAAAAAATGCAAAGCTGGGGCTGCAATGGCTGAGTTTGCAACGGGGAGAATGGAGATCAGCACTTTTTTTTTTTGCAAAATCCTGGAATTGTGGGGCGGGGGGTGCAAATCAGCTGTGGGGATGGAGAGGGGTTAAGCGGGGAGGCTGTTGCTGGGCAAGGAGGGGACTGGCATGGGGAGGGAGGGAAGTGGGCTCTGCCTCTTCGACCCCTCCTCGATCCAGTATTTCCGGGGGGGCATCCCGCCCCCTCCCCAGCGCGTCCTCCCCCCCCCCTTATCTCCCTCCTCCTCCTCCCGCCCGGCCACTGCCCCGCCCTGGCGGTCCGGAGAGGAGCCTCGCGCGGCCGGAGAGGGAGCCTCCGCACTCACCGCGCGGGGGGACCGGAGGAGAAGGCGGCGAGCGCCGGGAGGGGAGGACGCTCCAGCCGCCGCCTCAGGCTCGGCGCCACGAAGCCTCGCCGCGGCAGGAGAGAAAGTCGGACGGGTCCGCCATGATGGAATGCAGGCTGCGGCGCATGCGCGGTACCGCCGCAACGGCGGCGACGGCCCGGAGACGGGAGGGGGGAGGGAGAGCGCGCGGCCGGGCGCGCCAACCACAATGCGGTCTCGCTCGTCTTCTCCCTCTCTCTCGCTCGCTCGCGCTCTCTCTCTCTCTCTCTCTCTCTCTCTCTTCAGTCCCCTTCCCCGGCCAGCGCTGCGCAAAGACCTTGTGTGCTAAGGAGAAAGGAAAGCCGTCGAAATAGGCTCGGGAGGCAGACATTGCTTTTTTTTTTCTTTCTGAAAAAGAGATGCCGGCTTCTGAGTCCTGCAGAGCTCTTCGTCAAGACCGAGGTTGCAAAGCAGAGGGAGACCCGTACAGAGAGAAGAAAGGGAAAGATGAATGAATGAATGAATGTATGAATGAATGAGAGTTGAGAATGAAATCGGATGACGCAAGGTCCTTTCCTAGAGTCTCTGGGATTCCAGTGGAAGCTAAATTCAATAAATTATTATGGTTGGTCACAGTCAGCCAGATGTTCAGACTGTATTTGGCATTTTTGTCCACTTACGGAGTCCTTCCCAAGGACCTGGGGTAGGCAGATTTGGATGTTTGGAGGTTAAAGGTCGCAGGATGTAAGCTGTTCCCAAATAAAGCTGCCTTTTGCAATTGACTGATGGGGGTTTCGTCAATGCAAGTGGTGCTCCATTGTTTTGGGATTGCACCTAGGGTGCCTACTATTATTTCTACTCCTTTCGCTTTCTTTTGCCAGTGTCATTCTACTTCTATTGGCAGATCAAGTCGGCACTAGAACTCACCAACTCCTGGTGATTGGCCCAAAGTCACCCAGCTGGCTTTCATGCCTAAGGTAGGACTAGAACTCCCAGCCTCCTCGTAATTGGCCCAAGTCACCGGGTTAGCTTTCACTCCTAAGGTGGGACTGTCCCTTCTGTGTCCCCCCCCAAAAAATTTTTTGGAAGCCACTGGACATTTGTCTAAAAGAAGAAAGCATGACTAAAGAAACAGTCTTATGAGCAAATATGGAGTAAGTTTCAAACTGCTTTGTAAAATTCCCTGGCTGGGTTCACATTGTTAGGAGGAAGACGCCTGACTTTCAGCATTGGAAAATATACCCTTGAGTGTGTGGACAAAGAGATTAAAAATCAGCTCTACCAGTCTGGAATGCAAGATATGCCAACACCCTTAGGTTCCAGTGCTGTGTGAAAAGATTTAGTGAAGATATTACAATAAATTATAATTCAACTATAACATGCAATCAATAAACATGGCTTCCAGGCAGATTTGACATTTGGATAGCACTTGCAACGATCGATCCCATCTGACACACAGATGTAATTCTTCCCAGGGTATTTTGGTTCCTGAGATGCAGCCACAAATCTCCTGCCCAAATCCAAGTACCACAATGCCCAAACTTTATCAACTGTCTTTGGCACCCAAAGCAATAAATCCTTATAATGCCTCTCCTTAATTATGGAAGCATATCAAATTAAATAACTAGCAATTGGTTTCTCCAAAATTGCTCAACCCCACGAAATGTGTGATTCTTAGTAAGATCACCTGCCTTAAACCATGTAGTAAGAATAAAACCTTTGAATTGGTTTGTTTTCATATTCCTAATGCAGTCTTTGGAGCCATCGCTGTGGGCGAAATGTTGATGTACTGTAGAGCAGGGGTCTCAAAACGCGGCAACTTTAAGGTTTGTGGACTTCAACTCCCAGAATTCCTCAACCAGCCATACTGGCTGGGGAATTCTGGGAGTTGAAGTCCACAGGTCTTAAAGTTGCCAAGGTTGGACACCCCTAATGTGGAGGTTCTATCACAGGGGTCTTCAAACGTGGCCCTTTTATGACTTGTGGACTTCAACTCCCAGAATTCCTCAGCCAGGCACACTGGCTGAGGAATTCTGGGAGTTGAAGTCCACAAGTCATAAAAGGGCCAAGTTTGAAGACCCCTGAT